>OY759211.1:48901988-49501988 GCA_963662105.1 Meiosimyza platycephala | reverse complement strand
CTCGATCAAGAGATTTATCTAGAAACATATATAACTTCCGAAACAACTCTCATCAACATTCCCCAAACCCATTATGTCAATACCACTATAAATTTGGTAAAAACGCCAGACGATGCGAACAACCATGCTCATTCGTCCAACACAATGCGTTAAACTAAAAGACTCAATCATCGCGACGGCACTTACACGTCGTCTTTTCATTCACCACAACACAAACAACTTAAAATTTCTCGTTGATAGTGGAGCAGAAGTTTCTGTACTCCCATCATCCAAATTCAAAAACCACAAACAAAAATGCGACATTATTTTGACAGCCGCTAACGGCACCTCAATAGCAACTTACGGTAAAAAGTTACTAACACTAAATCTAAAACTAAGACGTGACTTACCATTTACCTTTTTAATTGCGGACATTTCGAAACCAATTTTAGGCGCAGATTTTTTAACAAAATACGGATTACTCATCGACTTAAAACACAAACGTCTCATTGATCCACTCACTAAACTATCCATAAACGTCATTTCAGCGTACACAGAAACACCATTACCAAAATTATTCTCAATCAACAACAAATACACTCAGTTACTCAAAAAATCAAATTTGTAAAAAGTCTTCATCTCTGCTTGGCTTTATTAAGAGGTGGACAAAAGAGTTTAATAGCCCCTTAGTAACGCTTACTTTATATAATACAATAGTGCGTCTTCACTTAGAGCAGGGGTTCTTATACTTATGTAGTCCGCGGACCCCTTATTGAGCTAAATTTTTTTTGTGGACCCCATCCCAACTCTAGATATTTGACACCGTTCTAAGCTTAATTTCTGACTCAATAATGACAAAGACACTCAGGCTTGCCAACCGATGTCAAACTCAACCAGACATAAAATGACTGGTTATCTGACCGGTGAAGGAACGAAGAACTTATATTTTGCTTTAATTTTTCCGGTTTTTAAAGGTATTTTCAACACTATGTATGTTCAGTTTTTGAAGATCCAAAAGTTGAAAAGCATGCAGACACTACTTTCTAATAAATATTGATACCTATACCATATATGTATCTCTCTGCATTTTAACAAATCTTGCGCATTTATAGAGGCAAACATTTTTTATTAAGATTTTCATGTAATTGAAATACAAAATGAATAAAAATTGGGGAAATGTAAAAGAATTAAAAAAGTTTCAAATCAAAATATGTACAATAAACTCAGACAAATATTTCTTGGTCAAAATAAAGCCTAGAAAATAATTTGTTTTTTCATATATTTTTTAATAAATAATATAATAATAATAAAGCTTAAAATGAAAATTATTTTTTTGATGACTATTGGTCGTTTTATAAGCGAAATTTGTTATATATTCTTCTGTAAAAGTTTTTACTTAATGAGAAGGATGATGTTGTTTTCTTGAAACCATATCCACAAGGTCGGGCTCTATATTCGGAAGTTTTATTCTCAGGTCTGCTTCTACATTAAGCTGATTTCTATACTTTGATTGTATATATAATAGTACCGAAAAGCCTGTTTACACAAATACGTTGTACAAAACGGAATCAAGTTTTGGATGCCCTTATTTGCAGAGAATTCGGATTTTAGGAGTAACTAAAAGTTAGTTAAATTTCATTAAAGTATCGCAAGAGATAGCCAGGAGTATATCATGCTCTAATGTCGATAATTGCCTAGCAATACCAATACTAACGTCTGTGTTGAATGGATCCCTGATCCAGTCGTTGCCAGAAACAGGACAGGGAAAGAACTTCCGGAAGCTGCTTTTTAGAGGCATTAATTGTTCGATAAAAAGTAGGTGCGTTTTATTATCGAGCACTTAATTAGAAAATTCTATAAAATAGATGAGTGTTGAAAAAGATTTATACCCATACTTTTGAATGCGCTTTGACCATAATTCGTATTATTGTAATCGCTTCTATTTTAAATAGCTCAACACATTTGGGATTTGAAACTTAGCTTCTGTGTCAAATCGCACCAAAAAGTAGAATTTGTTCTATTTCTCTGCGATAAATTTTCTAGTGTCAATTTTGTACGCACTATTAACGTATAGAAAATATATGGACGATATCGAACGTCCCAACTGTGTTTAGCTCTTCACTTCTACGTTAAATTTATTTGAAGCTGCACCTTGTAGGCTCAAATTTAAATTTACAAAAATTGATGATGTTATCAAACAGTGGGAAGAGTGGAAAGTTAGGTGCTGGGCATCCCGGGCTTACACAAAAGTAAATGCACACTTTGTTTTTTAAAAATATGTGCAATCATTCAAAAAGCCATGTTCATGTAGAATTTTTAATGAATTTGTTAGTTAAATAAAGCGAAAAGTTTGATGATGTAAAATTGATGTAAAAATTGTTTTGCGGACCCCTGGAATGGCTTCGCGGACCCCCAGGGATCCGCGGACCACAATTTAAGAATCTCTGACTTAGAGTATGCTAGCCAAGTGTGGTCACCATTTTATAATATTCATATTAATAGAATTGAGAGGATTCAAAAAAATTTTATTCGTTTCGCTCTCAATGTCTTAAATTGGACTCTTTAAACCTTCCTCCTTATGAGGATCGTTTGAAGTTACTACTTCTGCAGTCTTTGAGCTCGCGTAGAAATATTACGGATACACTTTATCTGCATCAACTTGTAACAGGGTCTCTTGCTACACCAGAGCTTCTTAATTATATTCACTTAAACACTAATCGCAGGAGTAATCGTAACTCTAATCAATTATTTTACCAACCTTTCAGTAGAACTAATTATATGGCTACATCTCCTTTTAATTGCATGACTACTCTTATTAATAATTGCGATGTATATGATATTAGCTTGTCAAAAGGTCAACTCAAGCTTAGATTGAAAAATAACTATAGTTAATTTTGTAGCTTAATGGTTGTTGGTCTTTATGTTTGTGTTGTCCGAGCCCCACAGCACGATGGGTAAATTTTTTTATAACATTTATTCCTTGGACCATATTAATAAATTCATGCACTTGTATGTTTATATACATATGATCTGGGTGGGTATGGTGAGAAAGTGTGATAAAGCTAAGAAAAAATTATAAAAATATAACAAATTAATTGCATGTATAATTTTTTCATTTCCTTTAATATTATATATAAGCTTTTGCTAAGAAAACTAATAGCTGTAGTAGCTAAACTCTATTATTATTATTATTATAAGATTCCCCGCACTCACAACAGAACCAGATTATACTGCACCAATCAAACACAAAACAGTACATGTTACAACACAAGGACAATTACCTTACAACAAACCTCGACGACTAGATCTGCCAAAAATTAAAATAGCCAAACAAGAATTTGACTTCTTAGTCAAAGCTGACATATGCAGACCGTCTAACTCCATGACAGCATCTCCATTACACTTAGTTCCTAAACGTTAGTCAAACGACTGGAGACCATGCGGAGATTACACGATAACACGATAACTGTACCGGACCGCTACCCATTACCACACATACACGATTTTTCAATAAACTTCCACAACACAACCATTTACTCAAAAATAGATAGGTCGTATTAACCTTATCACCCAATACCAATGGCTCGTGAAGATATTCACAAATCAGTACATCTTTCGAAATGTTCGAGTTTCTCCGAATGACCTTCGGCTTGAGGAACTCTGCGCAAACATTCCAAAGATTCATAAACAAAGTTCGAAACGGATTAGACTTAATTTTCGTATACTTAGAAGACATTCTTATTGCCAGCGAAACAAAAGAACAACATTTACAACATCTTACACAAGTTTTCACACTGCTCAATAGCTACGGACTCAACATCAAACCAAATAAATGCGTTTTCGGAGTCGATAACATAACATTCCTAAGTTGTAACATTTCACAACAAGGTATACAACCATCCACAGAACGAATACAGTGCATTCAAGACTATCCACAACCAACCACAGTCAAACACATGCAAAAAATTATCGGTATGGCAAACAGATGCATTCCTAAACTTGCACACACACTATTACCAATATATCAAATGGTAACCAAAGCATCAAAAACCAAAAACAAATAATTACAATGGACAAAAGACACTTTAGATGCAATTACTTCAATAAAAGATAGCTTCGCTAAGCAAACACTGCTTAACCATGTTAACAGTAAAGCGAAAGTATTAATTGCTGTAGATGCATCTAACGCAGCAGTCGGTGGAGTCCTGCAACAAGAACACAATAACAAATTAAAACCACTAGCGTTCTTTTCTAAAAAACTTTCACCCACTGAAACAAAATACAGCACATTAAACATTTTAGACACCACTTAGAAGGCAACACATTCACAGTATACACCGATCACAAACCACTAATTAACACACTTTACTCGGAAACAGAACGTAGTCCAAAAAAAACACGTCACCTAGAATACATCGCACAGTTTACCAACACAGTATTACACATTAAAGGTACAGAGAACGCTGTTGCAGATGCTCTATCGAGATACGAGGTAGAAGAACTAGAAACACCAGACCTCAATCTAAAACTATTACAAATCGAACAAACAAACGATTCAGAATTAAACGACATAATGAACAAAAACATATAAGTTAACGCTTTAAACATGGATTATTAAAATGCAACAAAATGCTTACGCTGCAGTCTCCCACAAATCGCGCAGACGAAACCCAATCCCTACATCCGTCAAGTAGCCGCATAACTCAACAACAGTAGCAGAGTCACGTACAACGCAACAACAACAACAGCAGCAGCGCAGTTAGCAAATGCAGCGATCCAGCTTTTGTTCGTTTAAGTTATTTTGCAAGTTTTAGTTTTACTCTTGACTCAATTCAATAAAGTTGGCTTCGGACTTTTTTTAAAAACAAGCTTAAGTAAATTTAGGTTTAACTGGCGCCCAACGTGGGGCCCTGCAAAAAATAGTTTCGCGAACATTTCGAAAAAGAAAAAGCCCCTAAAGTAGTGGCAAAGTAATCGCGAACTTCCGAAAAAGAAAAAAGCCCCTAAAGTAGTGGCAAAATAATCGCGAGCTTCCGAAAAAGAAAAAGCCCCTAAAGTAGTGGCAAAATAATCGCGAAACTTCCGAAAAATAAGAAGCCCCTAAAGTAGTGGCAACGCGCAGGGGCCAATATAAAAGGAGCTAAGACGTTTGTCAAAGCCGCCGGTGCGTTAAGTGTGCAGTGCGGGACCTCTAGTAGCTAATGCAAAAGGGACAAGTCCGGCTGACCGGTACCGGAAAAAATTAAAAATTTTAAGGATTAATAGTGACTAAGTGTTCAAAAAAGGAAAAAAATAATATTCCCAATTCATGATTAAAAATTAAAGAAAACTTAACGATTAATAGTGACTAAGTGTTCAAAAAGAAAAAATAATATTCCCAATTTACGATTAAAAATTAAAGAAAACTTAAGGATTAATAGTGACTAAGTGCTCAAAAGAAAAAAGAAAACGAATTCTAAATTTTTGATAAAATCAAAATTAATTACTAGTGACTAAGTGCTCCAAAGGAAAAAGGGAAATAAATCCTAAATATTTGAAAAAAAACACAATAAATTTAAAAATTGATAGTGACTAAGTGACTAATTAATTAATAAAAATCTTTTATAAACTTTATAAAAATCTAAAAAATTAATTCGCTGATCCGACATCATGATGCTGAAGTTATTCTTATTGTAAGTAGATTTAAGCTATTATATTACGAACAACTTTTTGTGAAGAGAAAATTTGAGTTTGATTTAAGTTCAGCAGTTAATGAAATTTTGATTTTACTTTTGATTTTTTTTGAGTTTTTAAAGTAAAGTAAAGAAAAGCTAAGTAAAAATGACAAAC
Organism: Meiosimyza platycephala; assembly: GCA_963662105.1. Taxonomy (NCBI): domain Eukaryota; kingdom Metazoa; phylum Arthropoda; class Insecta; order Diptera; family Lauxaniidae; genus Meiosimyza; species Meiosimyza platycephala. Next base: position 49,496,180 of record OY759211.1, on the reverse strand, counting down.
GAAAGCATATTAAGACCATCAATTTTAAATGAGCAAAATCCTGCTCAAAATCCGAACCAAAACCCTATCCAAAATCCTACCCAGAATCCTGCTCAAATTCCTTCCATACCCGCAAGACAGGTAAATCAGATCACGCCCGAAATGCAGGCCCTAATACAGCAGGCAGTTGAACAGCAATGCACTGCTACAGTAAATTCTTTGATAAATCCCATTTCCGTAACTTTTACTGATGAATCGATTACAAGCGGAAATATTGACGACTGTGACAAAATACCCGATGTCGTTCATTGTTTAAGAGAATTTTCCGGGGATCCTTCAGAGTTTGGATCTTGGAGGAAATCCGTAGATAGAGTCATGTCACTGTACGAAAGTAAAAGAGGATCGTCGAAATACTTCGGTATTATCAATGTAATACGGAACAAAGTAATAGGCCAAGCTAATATTGTACTCGATTCGTATAATACGCCCACAAATTGGGAGGCAATAAAATTATGTTTAAGTACCCATTATGCTGATAAGCGAGATATTAGTACATTAGAGTACCAGTTGACAACCCTAGTGCAAGGAAATAAGTCCTTACAGGATTTCTATCAATCTGTTTATTCACATTTCTGACTAATTCTCAATAAAATTTCTTGCATGAATATGAGCAGGGACGCTGAAAAAATCCTTACAGATTCTTACCGTAATAAGGCTCTAGACACGTTTAGTAGGGGGCTTAACGGCGAGCTCCCTAAGCTATTAGCAATAAAAGAGCCCACGGATTTGCCTCAGGCCTTATACCTTTGCCAAAAATTAGAGAATCAGAATTTTAGAGCTAACTATGCTTTAGGCAGAAGGGTACCACCACCTCTCCCTCCGAGGAAGATTCTTCCTCCTATGACAAGGAATGTTCACGGTCAACAGCCGTTTTATCCCGAATTAACCCATTTTCCAAGATATGCAACTCCACAGCATTTCCGCAACCTTACCAAAATTATAGATGGCTGCCACAACATCAGCAATTTCATGGCGCTGTAGCACAACCCAATTTAATTAAACCTACGCATCCTCCACCCAGGCCATTTGCTGCCAAGCCACAGCCACGACCAGAGGCAATGGAAGTGGATCAAAGTATCCAAAGTATAGCGTTGAATTATGTTAATCGTCCTAAGCCTAATTTATTCTACGGAAAACGGCCAGGTGACAACGCCTCAGGCTGGTCCAAATAAGTTTCAGAGGAACTTCAATATCGCACAAGCAACCTATGACCCGCAGCAAGTAAACCAGCTATGCAACGAAATAAATGGCGTCCAATTGAATAATATTGGGCAATATCCTCCAACTGACCAAATGAAAATTTCTGAACAAAACTCACCGACGCAGGAATATCAAGACGAAGCAGGACAGCAAGACACTGAACAGCCACTAGACGAGTACATACAACTTTACGAACAACAACAAGAACTCTTTAGTACGCAAGACAGTTTTGACGAAACTCATGTCCCCTTTTCTGATTTTACGGATATTCATTTTTTAGGATAAACGACTCCTCACTGCCTTATTTTCAGGCGAAGACAGTAGGAGGAGATACACTTAAAATATTAATAGACACAGGGTCAAATAAGAATTATATCAAACCTCCAGTAGTACCCATAGCCACTCCTAATGAACACCCATTTTTTGTTAGTTCTATCGCAGGTAATGTAAAAATAACGCATTTCACAAGAGTCAATCTTTTCAACGTACCTCAACTTGACATCAAATTCTATATTTTGCCTACTCTGAAATCATTTGATGCTATTTTAGGAAACGATAGCCTCAAGGAACTTTCCGCAGTCATTCATACAAAACATAACTATATGGAAATACTAAACAGCAAAAGAATTGTGATCAGACAGTGTAAATCAAAAACGGTGAACGCAACAGATATAAAAAATGAACATATGACAGATAAACAGAATGCAGCATGCGAACTGCTTGTTAGGAAATATAAATCCAGAGCCTGACGAAAAATTAACGTACAGTAGTAGGGTCAAGGGAGAGATCAGAACTAATTCGGACTCTCCAGTTTACACAAGAAGCTATCCTTACCCTACTTCTCTAAAAGGTGAAGTAGAAGTTCAAGTACAAAAACTTCTTAGGGATGGCATAATAAGACCATCTCGATCACCGTACAATTCACCAGTGTGGATTGTGCCCAAAAAACCTGATTCTAATGGCAATAAACAACATAGACTGGTAATAGACTATCGCAAGCTTAACAATATTACAATCCCTGACCGCTATCCAATCCCTGAAATAAATGATGTGCTATCACAACTAGGAAAATGTAAATTCTTTTCGGTACTGGATCTCAAAAGTGGATTCCATCAGATACCATTAAAGGAATCCGCCATAGAGAAGACGGCGTTTTCCATAAATAATGGGAAGTATGAATTCACGAGGCTCCCCTTTGGACTAAAGAATGCACCTGCAATCTTCCAAAGGACCCTCGATGACATCTTGCGAGAGCACATTGGTTCATTCTGCTTCGTCTATATTGACGACATTATAATATTCAGTACGTCCGAAAATGACCATATAGAACATATCCAACAAATATTCAAAATATTAAATGAGTCAAACATGAAAGTGCAACTAGATAAATGCAAGTTCTTCCAAAAGGAAGTTGAATTTCTTGGGTTTTTAGTCTCTTCGAGTGGCATAAAGACAAATCCGAAAAAAATTGAGGCCATAGAAAAGTTTCCACCACCAAAGACGCTAAAAGATCTGCGGTCATTTCTTGGTCTGTCAGGGTATTATCGTCGTTTTGTGAAGGATTATGCAAAACTTGCTAAGCCCCTGACAACCCTTTTAAGAGGGGAGGGTGGACGTACGTCCAAACAAAACTCTAGAAAAACCTTAATAACTCTCGATAAAGATGCACTCGACGCAATAAGAAAAATCAAAAACACTCTCATGTCAAACGATTTATTATTATCATACCCGGATTTTAAAAAGCCTTTTCAGTTGACCACTGACGCCTCTAATTTTGCTCTTGCAGCAGTTTTGGCTCAGAACGATAGACCAATTAACTTTATATCCCGAACGCTTTCAAAGACGGAAGAGCATTATGCCGCTAACGAGAAGGAGCTCTTAGCAATAATTTGGGCACTTAACTCGTTAAGAAACTACCTATATGGTTCAGCAAAGATTGAGATCTACACTGACCATCAACCGCTCACGTATGCGCTGAGCATTAAAAATAATAACGGGAAAATGAAACGCTGGAAATCCATCCTCGAAGAATATAATTACGAGCTTATTTATAAGCCAGGTAAAGCCAATGTGGTTGCTGATGCCCTTTCCAGACCTCCCCAAAGTTCACAAATTAAATCACTAACAGCTACGGTACACAGTCATGAAAGCTTAGCTGAAAACCTCATACCAGCAATAGAAACTCCAATCAATGTCTTTAAAAACCAATTGATGATACTTACAGGTGATACCGATGGCTATACTTTTACAATTCCTTTCCCTACGTTCCATAGACACACCATAACAAAGTCGCAGTATACAGAAGAGGACCTAATTAATATTCTAAAAAAATATTTGAATTCCAGCGTTATCAATGGTCTGTTTACAGCTGAGAATATAATGGGAAAGATTCAAAATATCTACCCCCTACATTTCAATTCTTATAGGATTTGCTACACGCAAAAACGGGTAGAGGACATTGTTAGCGAAACGGAACAGGAGGAAAAAATATTAGAAGAACATAGAAGAGCACACCGAAACTACAAAGAAAACAAAATCAAATTACTACACAAATATTACTTCCCCAAAATGAATGAAAAAATAAAAAATCTAACAAAGGACTGCACAATTTGCAAAGAAAATAAATATGACAGACATCCAACATTACAAGAAATACACGCAACACCAATACCGGAACATCCTGGACAGTTATTACATATTGACATATATAACACCGAAGGGAAATTAGTATTGACAGCGCTAGACAAGTTTTCTAAATATGCCCAGGCACAAATAATAAAATCCAAAGCAACAGAGCACATAAAAGAACCTCTAAGACAAATGTTGCTACTATTTGGTAAACCAAAAGGCATTGTAATTGATAACGAAAAATCCTTTAACTCAGCGACTATCTCCCACATGGTAAAGGACGAGCTCGGAATGAACATTTTTACAACACCACCTTATGCCAGTACAGTCAACGGGCAGTTGGAACGATTCCATAGTACACTCTCCGAAATGTTAAGGTGTCTTAAAGCAGAAAACCGCCATTCCTCATTTTCTGCGCTAATCTTTTCCACAATCTTTGAATATAATCATTCATTCATAGAACTTTTCATGGGCAGAACATTAGGTGACACATGTGACGAGCAGGAAAGGAAAAGACTTATGAATATCCAACGTTTAAAAGATAAGCAAGAAAAAGACATGTTGAATCATAATAAAAAAAGGAAAGTACCTCCGACTTATGCCGAAGGCGACGTAATATACGTAAAAATAAACAAAAGGTTAGGATCAAAGTAGACCCCTAGATATAAAAAGGAAGTAGTAGCTCAAAATAAGTCGAAAGTAATAATAACGGCATCGGGGCGAACAGTTCATAAAGATCGCATACGAAATTGATTTCCATTTCCTATAATTGCAGGTTATCATCCATAGGAACATTTACGGCTAAAGCGGAAGTTCAGATACTTGACTACACAAATACACAACTGATTACAATAACTACCGGAACAGCAAGAATACAGAATGGGACATTCCGCTTGATTCATACAATAGAAATTGGACAGTACGAAACATTGGTTAACAACATAGAAGACCACATAAACAAATTCATTAAAACCGATGATCCTGTCTATGTCCTCCTTTACCACGAAATATCCAACATCCGTAGTTACCTGTACCGATTGAAAATTAAGCACAAAAAAATTAAAAGGTCCATAGATGCAATAGGTACCGCGTGAAAATGGATCGCGGGAAACCCGGATCATGAAGATCATAAAATAGTTCAAGATAAAATAAATAATTTACTATACAATAACGAAAAGCAAATAATTATAAATAGATTGACTATACAAAAAATTAATGAGATAGGAAATGTCACGAATAGCATTCTGAAGAATATTAAATCAAACGAAGAAGTAAAACATGACCAAATTCTAGATTATAAATATAAAATGGAAATATTGAGAGGAACTGAAAAATGTAGAATTCGCTATAAGCTGGGCAAAGGCAAATATAATTAATGCGTATGTTTTATCAAAGGAAGAAATAAAAATTGTAGAAAAACTATTTGAACGAAATGATATCCCTTATGTGAATTTAGATGAAGCTTTAGAGTTTTCGGACATTAAGGTAGCGAAAAGTAATGAAACAATTCTGTACATTGTAACCTTGCCCACGGTAAAAATTGAATTATGTAATTCCCTCTTAATAAAACCAGTAAGAAACCAAAACCTTATTAATTATATTAAATACGAAAATATATTAAATTGTAACAATAATCTCTTCGGAGTTAGAACATTCTGTAGAAAGTATAATGAATTATCTATTTGTAACGATAAGAACATCGTCAGCCTAACAAACTCAACCTGCATAAAGAATTTGCTGGAAAGCCGCACACCAAACTGCACGGTTATCAACAGCCAACACATTCCTCCCGTAGAAGAAATCATGCCAGGACTAATACTGCTGAATCAATTTGAAGGACAAATAAGCATTGATGGGGAAAGGAAAAATTTAAGCGGAACATTTCTAGTACGTCACCATGATGCGACGATCGATATCAATGGAAAGAGTTACCTACACCATGAAGTATCGTTTGGAAAACCATTACCCGCAATTCTGCAACCGAAAAGTCGCTACAATAAATTGGAAGAGGTCCTATCATTGAAATTCATTAATGAGCTGCAAATTAACAATACGCAACATATCGATCGGTTGGAAACAGAAGCAAGAACAAGCTACGCAATCAATTTGGGCCTATGTGCGGTTTTACTCGCAATAATCATATCTCTCATCCTGAGAAAATTCATCATTGGCAAATCAATTAAACTTGAGATTACAACCACTACGGATGCTGTGGTACCAGATGAAATACCAATTTCAACTTCCAAAATTGTGGATCAAACGGGGACGTTCGAATTTAACGGCGGAGGAGTTAACGCGGTAAACATGGATTATTAAAATGCAACAAAATGCTTACGCTGCAGTCTCCCACAAATCGCGCAGACGAAACCCAATCCCTACATCCGTCAAGTAGCCGCATAACTCAACAACAGTAGCAGAGTCACGTACAACGCAACAACAACAACAGCAGCAGCGCAGTTAGCAAATGCAGCGATCCAGCTTTTGTTCGTTTAAGTTATTTTGCAAGTTTGTTCGTTTAAGTTTATTTTGCAAGTTTTAGTTTTACTCTTGACTCAATTCAATAAAGTTGGCTTCGGCCTTTTTTTAAAAACAAGGTTAAGTAAATAAGTAATAAGTAAGTAAATTTAAGTTTAACTTATACAAATTTAAATAAGTCGATATTCCATTCCTTAACATAAAAATTTGGTGCGAACACTCGACAAAAGATACCCGTTCATACTTACCACAAACACTTCGTAAGAAAATATTCGAACAGAACACAACATTTCTCATCCCGGAACTAGAGCTTCCAGACGACTGATAACACAACGATACTTCTGGTCCAACATGAATTCACAAGTCAACAAATGGTCCCAGGAATGTGTTAACTGTCAGCGAGCAAAAGTACACAGACACACAAAAATACTACCTCATATAATACATATCCCACACGGTCGATTTGAACATATCCACATCGATCTGGTCGGTCCATAACCAATATCAAATAATTATAGATATCACTGCCATAGACAGGAATACACGTTGGCCCGAAGTATACCCAATAAAAGATACTGATACCCCCACAATTGTTGAAACCTTCAACAGAGAATTCATTTCACGTTTCGGAGTCACACTCGAGATCTCTTCTGATCGATTACCTCAGTTCAACTCTCACACATTTAAACAATTTATAAAAACACTTGGTACTCACCACATCACAACTTCAGCATATCACCCACAAGCAAACGGAATAACTGAAAGATTCCACAGAACACTTAAGGCTTCCTTAATAGCCTCTAATAATCAGAAAATCTGGTATTCGGAACTTCCCCTAATTCTATTAGGTCTCAGAACAGCTGTTCAGTACATTAAAATATCACCAGTTGAAATGGTTTTTGGTCAAACACTTAGACTACCACAACAACTAACAGTTCAGAAAATAGAACCATTCAAACCATTGGAGACCTTGTCCAAACTTAAAGAGAACATAAACAACATACAATCAAACATTTCAAATCATAACACAAAATTCTAACAACACGTTCCACAAACATTAAAAGACTGCAAATTCGTTTTTGTACGAAACGATACAATACGACACTCATTATAATACCCATACGATGGACCATGGAAAAATCACCAAAATTTTTTAAAATAATAAAAAACAATACTACAACTGCAATCAACATAGACAGACTTAAACCAGCTTTTCTAAATGAAGAAAATACGCAAACACTCTCCCTTCCAAACAAATCTACCAAAAGAGTACACTTCAATTTATTAGCCAACACTACAAAATTTCACGAGGGAGGGGAATAATGTGGTGACTTAACACCAACACACAAGAGACACTATACATAAAAACCACTTAATGTTTAAATTATTATTGTAAATTTTTAAAAATTAAAAATTTTGTTTTATTTGTAAGAAAATTAAAAACACAATTTTAAAAAATCTTCAAAATATAAAGAACAAAAAAAATTAATTATCAAAAATAAAACATTCTATTGAAAATATATTTGAAGAACCTGTAACGTGTTACGCCTGGCAAATATCGAGAAGAAAAAACTCACTTGTCATTAGTGTCAAGCACTAAGACATCCCGGCTAGGGCGCGGTTTTCCCATTGCCACTTACGGGAGTACGCATAGAACAAAACAAAAAAAAAAATTTTATAAAAGGGGAGCAGAAAAACCCCAGGTCCCTTCCCTTAAACTTTTCCCGATGGCATCACGGCTCCACCTACCCCGGCACTTCCCCCAAATTCACTGCCTAGCAATTCAATTTTAAATCATAAAAGAAAATTTTAATTTTTGAATTCATTATTTAATTTAAAGTTCATCACTTTTTCTTTAAGTTTCTTTTGCACAAAATTTTTACTTATACTATACAAATTTAGCCTAAGTGAATTCACTATGATATGACAGGAAAATAAATTCAGAAATTAATGAGAAATAGAAAAAATAGGTATAAATATATATATATGTAAAAATACAAAAAAAAAAAAATCGACTGATTAATGACTTAGCTGGTGTGGTTGTCGACAGCTCTGGCTGGCAATGATGCTGTTGGCGTTGTTGACAGCTGCGGCTGTAATTGTTGTAGTTGGTGTTATTTTTGTTTCCTTGGTCGTAGCTGGTGTTTTTGTTCTTTCTTCATTTTTCTTCTTGGTTTCAAGCTTTCTTAATTTTAATTAATTTTTTTATCAAATGAATGTATTTTGCTTTCTTTTAATCTGTTCTTTTTGCTTTTTATTTTACATCACTAGTGGTGGTTTTGTTTAAATTTTTTCTTTTTTAGGTCCGTTCAGTTTACGATTTTACCATTTTTGGTTTCATTGGTTTTTGTCGAAAATTGTTTTTGTTTTCTCGTTTGACACTTCGGAGTTCTCTTTTTCTATTTTTACGTTTTCTTTTACAATTCTTTTTTTTTATATGCAATTGGATTCCCACTCGCGGGAGCGTTTCGTCTTTACATTATTTCGTTCCCACATTTATTTAGGGGTTGCTACAACGCGGCCTTAGAACGCAATTCCGAGGCGATAAACGAACTTTACGATCGGGCCAGCAGCTAAAATTTTGCTAGCTAGGCTAGAATTTTTTTTTCTTTTTTGTATCACAAACTGTTTAATCAATTGCTTTTAAGTTTTCGTTTATGAGCGTTAACCTTTTTTTACAGGAAACGCATTAAATATGCATTTAGCTTTATTATGATTTTGTAATGACAAAACACATAAAAGATTAAAATCCACTCACGTACCCCGAACGAACGATTCACGAAAAACGCACTGCGGTCTGTGGAACAGAGGATTCGAACAACGATATACGCTTCGCTTTCGGGACATGAAATTTTACTGGTCGTCGCCGTTGTGGTAGTCGTCGCCTTAAGCGAAAAATTTTCAATTCACTTTTAGTCAACTTTGCAGTGCAATTTTTTTTGATACTTTTAGCTGCAACTTTTCTCTAAATATATGGTTTTCAAGTAGCCACTTGTTTTAGGCATATTTAATGCACACTAATTGTTTCAAAATTTAATGTATTTTATTAAAATTTTTAATAAGATTCGCACACAAAAATGATTCCATTTTTACTAAAAAACGCGAACAATCGACCAAAAGACCGCATGGTCGTCCTAACGATTTTTTTTTCTCCCCGCTCCGAAGATTTTGTCGCCACTTGCGATCGCACGCGATAAAATTCTTTTCCAACTGACGCCTGTACGCCAAAACCACTCAGCAACTCGCTTCTTTGTTCACATCGCGTGATGTCGTTTGCCAACCACATATACATACACATACGTACCAAAAAAAAAAATGAACGGCAGCCTTGGCCCATTAGTGCCAACATTAGCCTTTTTGACCTGTCTGACATTTCTTGCATTTGACAGGCGTGGTACATATAGTTTTTTTTCGTTAAAATATACTTATGGATACAGGGTGGTATCATTTGCTTATCTTTACGTTAATTTTAGTGGGAATAATAATAATAATGTAAGAAACTCAAAATAAAAACCCCTTTGAAACTTTTTTCCTTCAACAGGAGATTAAGGTGTTAATAGAGACGCCGTAATGTGCGTTTCTATTGGACACAAGTCAAAAGAGGTGTCAAACAGCAATTGGGCGATTTTATCGGCTGATTTTAAACATTTTCATATCTCAATTGAAGGTTCTAATGTAGCCGGCAGGTGGCTGAAATTGAAATTTGACATTTGCACTTCAATTGAGGTATGTTGCCGTATCTTAACGAATTGCAATCGCGTTGACAACTTCCTAACGTAATTCCAACGTTTTGAAAAAGGCAATCCGTAACAAACGGCACAAGTCCATATGATGGCAACTAAAATTAAAATTTTCATTAAAAATCTATCATTTGGCAGAGTGCTATCTAATGGACACTGGCATTACAGAGCAAAATTCATACCAAAAATGTCAGACTGATTTTTGGTCTTTCGTTCGAAGTTTGGCTACGTGCGTTCTGAACAACAATAAATGGCTGAACAGCGCGTCGTTTCGAATTTTTGTTTTTGCCTTTGCTTGGCCACAAAAATTCGAAAAGGGAACACGCTGGAATTGGTTTTTGGTATTCGTACGTTTTGGTATTCACACATTAAATTTCGCTTTTCATAAATTTTTGGTATAAAAATTCATCGATTTTTTTTTAATAAATAAAAGGTCTGAAAATTTCAAATAAAGTGCATGTTAGCCCGCCTAAGCAAAAAGTGGTAACTGCGTTCAAAAGAAAAAACAATTGCTTCAAAGTGCGGTTGATCATTGAATTGCTAGTTTATATCAAAATCTTAACTCGACAGTATATATTTAGCTGTGAATTAAATAAAATGTGCAAATAATTTGTGTAAAAATTAAAATTGAAGTTTATATTAGTCTCGCAAAGCCACCTGTAGACGCATTCGCGGAAGCGCTAGCGCTACTTTATATAACATTGAAATGGTTAGACAAAGGAAACCCAAAATAGACAAAGATAAGACATATAGTACATACTTAAGAACATATAATTAAACACACCTATCCATACATAATAAAAAAGTTAATCTGACATTCAAAAGACTAAGAAAAGAACTCAGCACATAAAAGACTTGATAAAGAAAAAACAAGACAACTATATACATTCAACAAAAATAATTTTTGACATTCAAAAGAATGCAACCTATGAATGCAGTTTTTTTTCATAATGTTGTGCCAATGTGTAAATCAGCCATTGCCCTTCTGGCTATGTCAAGGAGTGAACACCTTAACCAACAATGTGTACAAAATATAACAACTATAACAACTACACTACGCAACTATAACACCTGCAGCACAACAACTACACTACACAACTATAACATGAATATATATTTTTTTAATAAATATTAAAACTATAGATATGTATGCATATAATAAAACTGCATAGCAATATCTAATGTAGGTCAGTAGGGTTTACATTATCACTTTAAAATGAAACTAAGCTGAGAATTTCATTGGCATTAGTTTTTTTTAAAATAATCAATTTTTCCTTCCGTTACAAAAAAAAAAAAACTTAAAAAAATGGATTTTCAGATTAAATCCAATCATTTTTTTTTAACTAAACTTTTTCAAATTAAATGAACCCTTTTCAGTATTCCCTATTAAAAGAGAAAAAAAAATTTAACAATAATTTATTTGACAAAAGCTTTATTTTATTTGAATAAGTTCCATATCGAAATAATGTTTTTAATCGAAAATAGTTTCGCTATATCGCTATATTAAGATATATCCAGCACTTAACTAATTTCCTTATAAAACTTCTAGTGCGTGATTTTAATTTTTTTTAAGTTCAAATAAAATTGAAAGGTTTTTTTTTCTTGTTGTGTGATTTTAGTAAGAAACCATTTTTCTACATCTAAAAGTCACAATGCGATTAAAGGGATTTTCCAGTTTTCTATTTAAAATGTAATACTTTTGAATGAAAACGACTCATTTCCTGCAAAATTTTGTAAAATTTCTGTTTTATAGAAATTGTAAAATTACATGAAACTTTATAACTATTACTCATAAATATTATATTTTGTTTACGTAACCATTACAAATAACTAAACTTAAAAAAAAAAATAAAACTCCAACATTAAAAAAAAAGGAATATGAATTAACAAAAAAATAATTTCGTTTTATTTAAAAGAAGAATGAAAAGGAAAAAAATGACAGTTTAAACGAAATACAGGTAGGTCCTATGTAAAGCTACAAACAGATTAGGGTGGACCATAAAATCGCCCAGCGGTCCACACGGTAGGGTGAATTTAGTAGGGCCGGAGCACAACATCATGCTCGGATGATCAACCAGGTAGAGAGATTAGGGAGTCTCACATAAACAACTTAATATTTCATAGATTTTTTTTAGATTTTTGATTTTGATATTTCTTGGTTCAGAGTTCAGCTACCCCCAACAAGCACGAGAAATTTGTACGGTGCAGGTACAATGTGGACAGTAGCGAACCCACAACATCTCCCGAAACTGCTAGTGAGGCAAATCAGCTCGTGCTGCCGTATGTGCACATTGTCCGCGATCCAGGCACCAATCGCTTACGCGATTACAAACCTGATATTAAATATGCATGTAATGAAAATAACCAAAATAACCGTTGTGCGGGTGAGGAAAAATGTATAAACTGGCGACAGGCCACCGACATTCATGACGTCACAATGACAATATTTTTAAAATTATGTAGCATGCTTTTAGGTCTATGTTAATAGATCAGTAGCCAAGATAACAACCATGTGATGACGTCATGGCTGTTGTCTTGGTTGTTGGTATATGGTAATTTTAGAAATTTGCTGCGTGCTTTTGGGCGTATGCATAAATTGAGTTACGGCACAGGATGACACTGGATTTTAAAAGCTGAAAACTTGACATTAGCTTTCCTTCACGTCATCACCCACACAGGATGACACTGGATTTTAAAAGCTGAAAACTTGACATTAGCTTTCCTCCATTTATTTTTAGTGAACTTAACTTAGTTTTGTATAGTAACTGTAATAATACTGAAATGTAATGTTTTTTAAGTGAAAAATTCTTATTTTATGTATAATATGTATGTATAATAAATGAATATTGTAATTTACCCATAATTTATAGTAATTTCTATTGATAAATAAAACAATTCGTAAAAAATTATTCCATAAACATTACAAAACATCATGAAAACAAATTTCAATTATATTATTTTAAGTTTTCACTTCTGTCGGCACTCCCAGAGTGCAACCCGCCGTTTTTTTTTATTGAGTGAAAGTTTCAAACCATTACAAATTTTTCTCATGACCAAATCAATTTCAAACCAGGCAGAAATGACATGATGAAAAAAAAAAATTGACATTTTGATTTTGGGGGAAAAAAATCTCCTGACCTCAAATGTGTTTTAACAAGCATTAAACTCGTGTCATTTTTCTCTCATATTAACGCAAATCCACAGTAAAACTTTAAGAGTAAAAGAGTTTTTGAGAAAATCAGCCTTGTTTTTTTTTTCATAAAAAGCGCTATAACTACGCCAATTTTCAAAATTTCTTAAAGATTCTGACAGAGAATCTGTAGTTCTATTAGAATCAAAAGATAAAAATTAATTATTTTGGTTTTAATGAAAATGTGATCATTTTGAAACAATTTTCAGCGGTTTTTCAAGCTCTGACACTAAAACTTTAAACGGGCATAACTTCGTAAAAAATGATTTTCAATCAAATCGGAGGATGATATGTTCCCTTAATTACTTTGAAAAACAACATATTTAATCGGCAACCAATTCCGCAATTTGAAGTCACTTCGACTGCTTGGTTTGAAATGGATTTGGTCTCATAATAAGTTAATAAAACATTAAGATTTATGTAAGTAACATTTTCATTTATGATTTGGTATTTCACAGAGCTGTGAAAGAGTGCAATCATTTTCACTGTTAATTCATAAGAAATTTTGCATTCAGAGTGCAGCTATTTAAAAATGAAGTCGCCTATAGACTTCAATGCTATAAGTCTGCAGCCTTTTCCAACGTAAATGAATGCAATTATTCTGGTGACGTCACATTTTGGATTGGAATCATGTTTGGAAGAATTGTGATTGCATTGAAGTCACCTCAAATCAAAGTGATTGCAAAGTAATTGCATTCATTTACGTTGGAAAAGGCTGCAGACTTATAGCATTGAAGTCTACAGGCGACTTAATTTTTAAATAGCTGCACGCTGAGTGTTGCATTTTTGGCAGTGAATTCAATGGATTTCAATTGAAAATGAATGAACTCTGGTATTTCACTTTCAATAGTTCATTTCACAATTTGGCTGATGAGGAAGTACTTTATAATACGTATTAAAAATTTTGGATTTTTGCGACTGATTATTTATTATAATTAAACATTATTAATCGAACTTACAGTCATTCAGCAAAGATCCATTTCATTGCAAATTTTTTACTAATTGATCAATGCTATTTTTTTATTCAACAACCAATTACCATGTTAAATTGTTCCATTGGTTGTCTTTGTCATGTTTGTGAAAAAAAAAGCATTGATCAATTAGTAAAAAATGGCTGTAAATTCGATTAATAATGTTTAATTATAATAAATAATCAGTCGCAAAAATCCAAAATTTCTTAAACACAAGGAGAACACGCCAATTTCAGAAAACCAGTGTGAAAAATTATGACAACGCGTTAATTTTTTCCCGAGTAGTATCGGCTTCTGCGTGTGATTTAATACTACCTTTTCTTTTCGTTACATGGCACTTAAGTATAAAACAATTCTCTCTTTAGTCGTCTACTAATGTACATATGTAATACTTATTATGTTTATGTATGTGATACATTAAAGAGCATAAATATTAACATAAATAAATTATGATTTATTTTCTACAGCCTCGGGCCCGGCCATAGCAGATGCAACTTCGAGAGGATACAGCAACTGAATGGGACGCTTTAGAATCTTCTGATCTCGAAGCCAGATGTCACACGCTCGCACACGCCCATCTCGCCCTTGGTATGTTTGTTGGACTACTGCTAGTCGCCATAATGACCGTGGCTGATTGTCTGCATGAACTAAGACCACATCGCCAATCTTGACGCTTCGAATTGGCCCGCTCTTATTGTGGTGAATTGTACGAAGTTGATTTAGATATTCGGTACGCAACCTTTTCATATACTTCTGAATTAATGCCTGGCGCACTTCCCATGACTTTGCTAGCAATGTCCCGTCGCTTTTGTTTGGAATAAAATAGAGTGAAAGCTTGTTAAAAAATTAGCTGGTGTAAGAGGCTCAAAGTCCCTGTGATCGCTGCTTATATACGTTAGCGGTCTCGAATTAACTACGCTTTCTACTTCCGCTAATAGTGTTGTAAGGACATCGTCCGTGAGGGTCGCTATTTTAATCGTTCTTTCAAGCAATCCTTCACGCTTCTTACTAGGCGCTCCCAACAGCCGCTCCAGCACGCTGATCGCTCAGGTATAAATTTCCACGCAATGTTTTGATGCGCATAGATATTCGTCAATTTGTTGATCTCATTGAGCCGGGCTTTTACATTCGGTTTTATCTGCTTTCCCTGGCCATTTATCCAGTTGAGTGCAATGGCAGAGTCCGTTCATAGTGTTGTGGACTCAACTTCAAAGTGCAGTGATTCAATTAAAAATATTTTTAATCGCGCTGCTGTTAGTTCAAGCTTCAGCAATGTCAGTTCGCTGGTGTTTTTTGATTTTTCTATGGGACTTACCCTGTCCTTAGAACATATAAATTTTGTGCTTATAGTTCCGCTCGCTGATAGTTGTCGCACATAGGCTTGTGCAAAAAATATCGATTATCGATATTCGCAATATTTTTTCGATAGATATTGGCGATGTTTTTTATTTTGATATATCGATAATCGATTGTATATTTCGACCATCGAATTTCGATATTATATTTTTGTTTAAAGGTGTATCTGTATCCAATTGTAAAAGCACTCGGTGTGGTCCTTGCTTAACAAGGCAATTATCTTGTTAAACTCAAATAAATACAACCGTGAAAAGCTACACCATCGCGGTGATGACAAAAATGCGTTTGCTCGCTTTGACAGGACGTCACCCCAATTTACTTGTTACTCCATTTGAGGAACTTGACGCATCAAATGCATTTTTTGAAAAATTTTAAAGTTTTAGTTCGGAGAGCAATTTCACTTTCATAGTTTTGCTAATTATTTAAATCTTAGTATATTTAAAATAATCGCATCAGAACAAAAATTAAATTTCATGCAGAAGTAATTGAAAAATGGCCTTAACTCAACCTTATCTCCATTTTTCTTAACTCGACTTTAGCTGTTATTCCTTGTTGCCGCAGGTAATTTACTTAGTTTTAATTTAAATACCTTAAAAGTTCATTTATTGCTTAGCTTTCAGCTGTAGCCACTTAGGAAAAAAAAATTTCATGTTACCTAACGTAGGGTTGGCCATTTTCCTCCCGCGGTCACAATCTATGAAACGTGCCAACATTGGTCCCGCCGTGCAGTTGCTGATTTCTATGCGCTGGTTCGTTTGAAAAATAAATATGCAAGAGCCCCAGTCGGAATCAAACGTGCCAAAACAAAACAAATGTCTGCAAATGAGTTGCGCAATGCCAGTTGTGAAAATTTCAGGTCAAAGACATTATTTCTGCGAAAAGCAATTTTTTACACATGTATTATTGATTTATAAAAAAAATTAGAGACTAAAAAAAACTGCTCTTGTGTGCATCATTGTTGTAAAATCATGGAAAAATAGTTTTAGTTCTCGGAAAAGTACTTTTTGTTTTTATTGATGAATTTTGAGTTTAATAATTTTTTGTGTAGCCATGCGATGCTTTTGCAGTTTATATATTTATTTACATCAGTGGTGCACGAATGGGTAATGTTTTCTTTACGCGGAAAAGACAAAACACATTTGTACTCATGTTTTTTTTCG
This sequence comes from Meiosimyza platycephala, assembly GCA_963662105.1. Lineage (NCBI taxonomy): Eukaryota > Metazoa > Arthropoda > Insecta > Diptera > Lauxaniidae > Meiosimyza > Meiosimyza platycephala. The sequence goes on along the minus strand of OY759211.1, from coordinate 49,479,421 downwards.
TTGGAATTCCTACACACATTTGGGCACCTCAGTTGGCCATCCCTAACCTAACGTATACTTAATATTTTATATATCCTTGCAGAAGTCTAAGTTTAGTTCAAAACGCTCATGTTAATTCAAATCGCAATGTTTACGCACTTGAATTCTGAGGCATCCTATAGTCCTTATATTTATTGAAACAAAAAATGTTAATACCAATATGGAATGAAATAATGGTCCATATAACAATTCCTTGACACTATCGTTTTACGGTAACATTCCTATTTTTTTTTATTTTTGAATTGTATTTTTTTTTTCTTAATTAGCTCTTAAAATAATAAAAAAATAAAAATTGAGATATTAGTTGTCTGTTTACTTTCATAGTTAAATTTGTATAGGGTGTTTTTTTTAGAGGTATAGAACTTTAAAATGAAATAAAACAAAGATGAATTTTTTAAATAGACATGAAAATTACTTTATTCGAAAGATAATCTTCTGGCATTATAATTTAAATATGACTTCTGGCATATGAACGCCACGGCTAGCTCGGACGTAGTCTAAAATGGAGGTCCAATTTTCAAGGTATATCGCGAATTACGCGAGTAATGTTGGCTTCGAAGTATTGAATCGTAGCTGGCTTATCGACGCATACTTTTGGCTTCACATAACCCCAAAAAAAAAAATTAAGGTGTGATATCACAAGATCTAGGCGGCCTTCTTGACTTCATAATTGCAAAAATCATGTGAATTTTGAGTGAAAATAAAGTTGAAATTTTAGTGACTATAATAAATTTGCACAATTTGGACGCGTTTTTCATGCGTCAACCTGTTCATGATGAAATGGCAAACCAAACTGAATATAAATGACATTAGAGTTGCCAGATTTGACCACAAAATCCCAGTTTTATCTCTATTCGAAAAACAAACCTCTAAAAAAAACACCCTTTAGTTAAGTCCGTAGTTAAATAATTTGAGCGAGAAGAGCGCATTTGTTCTCAAAAAGATATTTAACTAAAAAAAGTAAACAGACAGGAATTAGTTAAAAATGTAGTTAAATTAGCCAAGTGTCAAAAAAATTCTTCTTCCGCATGGAATGCAAAACAAATTTCGGCCAAAAGTTTTTAAGTATCATTTTAAGCATTTGGGAAGAACGAGGTTACAGGCTCACACTAATGTAGATGCTGGCCTTTGTTTTCCATTGCTGTTTGCTTTTTTGCATTGATTTTATCAAAAATTTTCATTTTTTTATTTTTTGAACAGCTGTTTTATTTTTTGACACTTGACAAAATTTAACTACGAAAATTCTTGTGGCGATTTTTGTTAACTATTTTTTGGTGAGAGAGCGAACAGCTGTTTATTTTTTGTCAATTTACCCTCATATTTAACTACGTTTGAAAGTAAACAGATACGAGTAAGGCAGATTTACAGCCCTATTCTGGCAGCTTAACAAAGCTCACCATATTAACAAAATTGTTAATATTAACAAATTGTTAACGTTTCGTATTCTGTTAAAAATTTAAAAGCTTTTTTCTTCACTATTTTGTTAATGTCAGAAAGTATCTTAACAACGAGCGACAGTGTTCTTGCTGGCCAAAAAAAGGGGGTAAATATGAAAAAAGTTAGAACAAACTATACACCATTTTAAAGGGAATAAATTAGGTTTTCTTAACATGCAAAAAAAGTCATAGGTCATTAACACATTTTTTGGAAAAAATGAGATTTTTAAAAAAAACATTTGTTAAAATTTCAGAAAAATCGTCATATCTCAAAAATTAAATGTTTAATTTCAAAACTTAGCAAAATATTATTGCGAGATAATGAAATAGAGGAAATATCAAAAAAAACTATCCTTTCTGAAAAACTATTCGACAACGGAAAAGGAGTGCCTCGCAATCATCTGGGGCATACGGAAAATGAGGCATAACTGGAAGGCTAACAAATCGCTGTATTGACAAATCATCTTTCTCTCAAGTGGCTCAATTCGAGTGACATTCCGTCTGGGCGTATCGCCAGGTGGGCTCTTGAGCTACAACAGTATTCTTTCGACGTACAACACAGACGAGGAAAATTAAATGTTTTGGCTGATGCGCTGTCTCGTCAAACACATGAAAAAGCTTTGAAAGTGACAACGAAAGAGAACGCTGGATGCAATTGGCTCAGCAGAAAAATGAAGGAAGTACGAGATAGCCCAGAGAAATTTCCCGACTTTATAATTGAAGGAAATAGGCTATACCGCCATATCCCTGGACATGCGGCAGACGAAGACTGCATTCCGTGGAAACTTTGCGTCCCTATATACTAACGTGCGACAGTGCTGCGAGAGAATCACGACCTTCTGAGTGCCGGTCACTTCGGCGTTCGCAAATCCATGATAAGGATAGGCAACCGCTACTACTGGCCTGAAATGTTTCGTGACATTAAACGTTACGTTCGTCAGTGCGAGTCGTGCCAAAAATACAAAAACATGCAGTGCAGGCCAGCAAGGAAAATGCTAACCCAGATTGTCGACCAACCTTTTGTAACTCTCTGCGCCGATTTCGTATGACCACTACCCCGCTCCAAACATGGTAACACGACATTGCTCGTATTTTTCGATCGGTTTTCAGCTTGCAACATGCTCTCGTACTATTATGTATATAAATGAAATTAATTTGAAATTATAAATAAAAAACTTTGACAAGTTCAGCATGCGTGTTGAACTTTAAAAGCTTTTTTGAGCTTTCATATTGTAAATGATTTTTGAGAATACTGATATTTACATTACATAACAATCAGATTAACAAGAGCTCCTTAACAATTTCTTGTTAAGTTAACAAGCAGAATAGGGCTGTTAAGCAACAAAAGGCGCATTAAGGTAACTATTGGCGAGTAAACAGACACACCTATTGATGTTTATAAAAGTTGTTTAGTTTTTCGGGCATACATCGCCACTTGTAACGTAATGCACACCAATAAAACACACTCAGTTGGAAATGTTTATAAAATTAAATATAATTTTGAAATACTTAACGTGAAGCACCATCGTCTGGAGGAAGACAGATAGATGTAGACAGATCAATCGCGTACATCGTGAACGTGTAAAAGAGAGGTACTGAGAGTTTATATCCTTCATAACGCTTAAAATTGTTCGCATGTGCAAAAAAATGCTTTTTTTGGAATCAACCGTGAATATAAAAATGAAACAAACTCATATAAAAACTTCGTAGGAACCACTCATAGGAGCAGCAGCAACTCTTTCCAATCAATTCCGGCACTGTCATTGCAACGGAGTCATTGATAAATGCAGCTGTCACAATCTCTTGCATTCGTTGGTATAAATGGTGATTTGTAGAGTGACACTATCAAAAAGAAGTCACTCATCATAGGTCGATATTGTTGGGTAGAGATAGATCTGCTGCGATTATCTAACTATTATTACTTTTACATTTCGCACATTTATGTTTTATAATTTTATGTACGAAAATTTTCCTTTTTCTTTTACAACGGTGTTGCCGTTTTCACACTTTAAATTATTTTTATACAAATTGAACTGCCACCTTTTTACAAAAAACCCTTGTCTTATCAGTTACTCTGGGAAAATTTTAAGTTTATATTTTAACTCATTAAATAACTTTGACTTATCTTTAAATTGTCTTGCTGTTGTTTACTGATTTATAAGCATAATTTCACGAAATATATTCTAGTAATTGCCTATGTATTCATCAAAATATAAGGAGTATGCGTAAAAATTTTGACAATTTGCTTCTTCACTTGGAATCTTTTGAAAATAAGCCTGTTTTTGTGCTTTTGTCGGAAATTTGGATTTTTGATGCGGAAACATCAATTTTTGAAATTCCTGGCTATAAATTTTTAGCTAACGGCAATAATGTTTATGCGGCTGGTGGTGTTGCTTTATTTGTTAAACGTGAAGTTAATTGCTTGCATTGTAGTTTTAATTTTTGTAGCTGTGATGCTCTGAAGGTAAATTGTGATTTAAATGGCATTAAGTTTACTTTTTTATGTATTTATAGATTTTCTAGTTCCTCTTTACTTGAAGCATTTTTTGTTGACTTAAACAGCCTACTTTCTGAAGAGTATAGTGCAAATTTAATTTTGGTTGGTGATTTAAACTTAAATATACTCGATGATTCTCCTATCACTGATAGATATCTCTTTCTGCTCTCCTCTTATGGCTTGGAATCATGTATTAATCAACCAACACGTATTTCTACTGTATCTGAAACATGTTTGATCACATTTTTGTGCGTCTACAAACTGATTTAAATTTGTCCCTATATAGTTCAGTTATTGATTTCAAATTATCTGATCATTGCATGACATGTTTAAGTCTTGCTAATGTCCAGCTGAAAAGTAATAGAATAGTTACTTCTGGAACATATTCTAAAACTGATTTTACAAAACTTAATTATTCCCTCCGCTTCGAAAACTGGGAACCAATTTATAAAGAAAGTGATCCTTCAATAGCATATGCAATGTTTATTGAAAAATTGTCTGAGCATGTTGTTGGTAGTTCAAGAAGAATCAAGAATAAAGAAAAATGCTTAAGAAAGTTGAAGCCATGGATTTCCTTTGAATTATTAAAAAAATTGATTTAAAAAATAAACTTTTTAGGAAGAAACGAAAACGACTTACCGATATTGTAATCAATACTAACTATAAAAATTTATGTAAACAAATTTCCAAAGATGTTTTGGCATGCAAAAATATTTTTTACTGCAATGAATTTCAAAAAGTTAAAGATGATATCAGAAGCGAATGGAAATTAGTAAATAATATCTTAAATAAAAACAATGTTAATGAAACTGTTCAAAGTCTAACAATTGAAAACAATAATATTGTTGACGCAGATGTTTTAGTGGAACATTTCAATACATTTTTTGTTTCTATTGGCCCTAAAATTGTTGCAGAGTATGCGAATGATTTAATTCAATGCAGCTGTCTGTCGTATGAGCCATGTTTGCCTAATAGCTTCTTCTTTGAGTCCATTTCTTCTTATGAGGTTTACAAATTCATTATGTCATTAAAATATTCGCATTCATTTACTTCAATTGCTTCAATAAAAAAATTGCTTATAATATCTGTGATATCTTAAGTCATTTATTCAATAAAAGCGTTCAAGCAGAAAAATTACCGGATAAAATGAAACTGGCTGAGGTAATACCTTAATATAAAAAAGGCGATCGTTCTGATATTAACCATTATAGGCCGATATCGCTTCTTCCCATCTTTTCAAAAATTTTCCAAAAAGCCATGAAAGTCAGATGTGTCAAATTTATTGAAAAAAATTCACTCTTAAATAAATGCCAATTTGGCTTCAGATCAGGGTTATCTACTGAAGACGCCCTATTAAACTTTTGTTCCAGTGTATATTTTGGATTAAGTGCTAAACAACATGCGGCTGCTCTTTTCGTGGACATTACGAAGGCATTCGACACTGTAGACCACGAGATCTTGTTAGATAAACTGTATAAATTTGGCTTTAGAGGAGCGATACATAATTGATTTAGTTCATACTTAGACAATAGGCAACAGAAAGTTAAGATCAAATGCCATTTTAGCTCTACGCAACTAACTTCAGTAGGGGTTCCTCGGGGCTCTGTGCTTGGTCCAATTTTATTTTTAATTTTCATAAATTCGCTATTTTCACTAGATTTCAAAAGCAAAATAAATGCGTTCGCTGACGACATGGCATGTACTTTCACAAATAAGTCCTCGTTGAATCTTGCAGCAGATATAAATCATGACTTAGAATTATTGAGCCACTGGTTTAAAATCCATAGGTTAGTCCTTAGTGATAAAACTAGGATTATGTTTTTAAATGTCGCAGGCAAAGACTGTGGAGATTTTTATTTTCATAGTGGCAAATGTGAAAAATTTGCTTATTGCAGTGATGTTTGTTCCTCTTCTATGGGCTATCAAACCTTCGTTGAAAATCGTTTTTGTTCCACCACTTGTTTCCATATTGAATGTGTGAAATCATTTAAGTACCTAGGCCTTCTTCTTGACTTCAAGATGAGTTGGACAGATCACACAAAAGCACTCAAAAAGTATTTCTTGACTGTAAATAGGCATCTTTACTTGTTAAAAAATTATTGCTGCCAACGTCTACTTAAATGTATTTATTTTGGTGTTTTCCAATCTAAACTGGAATATGGTTTATCATGTTGGGGTGACACTCACAATATCAAGACGTACCCGCTTTTAATTTCGCAAAAACACGTTATTCGGACGATTTGCAACCAATGTCGTCGTACTAATAGTTTACCCCTGTTTAGGAACTTAAATATTTTGCCACTAAAACATCTCTACTATTTTAAGGTCTTAAGAATATTTTTCATTAAATCAGGATATTCATTGAGCAGAACCTCTACCAACTACAACTTGAGAATTAATTTCCAAAATCTTGTTACAGTACCACCGCATAATTAATTAATTTTTCAGAACTTTTATACAACAGTAGCTCCAAGACTTTTTAATAGTTTACCAATTAATTTACGATCAATCCGCAAATTGTCACTGTTTCTCAAAAGCGTAAAATCATGGCTGTTAACTTTAACTTTTGATGATGTCAATGCCTTAATCCGTGTTGTTATTTAATGGTAATGTTTATTTAAAATGATGTACGATAAATAAATATGTAATTTTTCTTATATTTAATTATGTTATTATTTTGATATGACCCCACTCTAGTCAGCTAATGTAACTTTTAAACTTAATATCAACTGCTGCAATTATTTTTTCATTAAACATAAATATAATTTGTTATTTTTAATTGTTATTAATAGTTACCATCATTGAAACTTTTTATTAAAGCGATTGTTAGATAAATCGCTCTAATTAACTTGTTTGAAACAAAATGCTATAATGCCGCATATTACCGGAAAGTACATTGTTTCCACTTTATAAACATCAATTTAATTTTCTTTTATCACCTTTGTATGAATGGTACGGATTTTTCAAAAATTATATTGAAAAATGATAAAAGTGGAAAATTTGCAAACTTTGACAGAAAAAAAGTATATCTCCGGATTTCGGAAATTTCTTTATATTTAATGTGGGAAAGTATGGTAAAAGACAAAAATCAGCTGCTTTTTTTCACAATATTTTTTATTTTTCAAGATTTTCCTAATGTAGTTTTAGAAGGAACAAAAAATACTGACTTAAGAAATGCTCTTATTAATTTATTTGTTTTGTAATATTCCAATATTGTATATTGGCATAAGGTTCATGGATCATACTTTTCTAAAAATGTTTGCTTGAGCTTTTGTATTCTATGTGTGAATTATGCTGATTTTTTTAAAATAGAGCTGAAGAAGTCATAATTGAGAAAATTGGCAAACTTTGACAAAAAAAAAATTATATCCCCGGACTTCGGAAATTTTTTCATATGTAATGTAAGAAAGTGTGGTTAACCAAAATCCAAGGTTTCAGCTGTTTTTTTTCAGAACTTTTTTTTTATGATTATTTTTCTACTGCAACATTTGAAGGAAAAAATATTTTTATTTCTTCACATTTTGCAACGCTTTACAATAATTTTATTGATTGTAAAAGCTTACAGTGTGAAATAAGTTGCTTAAATTTTGAAAAAAGTTCCTTTAAGTAGAAGGGAACTGAAAAGGGCTATTTTTTTTATCTATCCCCCTTGGGGTTCGCCTTTTTTATACCTGAATATAACTTAGTGAAGGTATGGCAGATGCATCATTTGAGGCTTAAGTCCGATTATGAAAATTTATATTATTATCAATATTTTTTTTATTATTATTATTTTTATTATTCTTATTATATATTTATTTTCCTGTAAATATAAATATAAATTTCAAGCCTCTAGCACTATTACTACCAGGCCCGTACCTACCCGACTTTACTTGGGGGGGCACAAAAAATTTTACTATATATAACGTTTTTTTTTTTAATTTTGGATGGAGTTATAAGCGATCAAAGTTCACAAAAACATACTTTTTTTTGTCTTTTTTAAAAGTCACTAAATTCCAATTACTCCATTTGAACACAAAAATATTATTTTACAAATATTTGAAGTGTAATTTTGTCCAAGTTGGACAAAATCTGTGAGTGCTATTCTAAAATCAATGAAAATGGGTAATTTCCATATTTTCATGCATTCCCGCATATAGGCTATTGACTATGTAATTAAATAAGGAACTAATTCGTAAAAGATATTTTATTGTCTTATATGTTAATTGTTCCCTATAAAAGATAAATCCAACAGTGCTGCTAAATTTAGGCTTGGACTTTTGAGACGGTGCATATTTGTTTTTTTTTATTTTTTAATTATACATGTACACGGAAAAAACGAAACTCGAAATTAATGTAAATATTAATCAAAATTTAAGAAAAATTAGTAGGTAATTTTGTAATTTAGAAACGGTTCGAGTGTCTATTAAAAATTACTAAGCGTAATATAAAAATTGCATCTATGCAGACATTAATTTTTCGAATGCATGTTTTTAATTTTTACAAAATAGATATTAAAATTTCTGCAATAATTTATTATATTTTAAAAGGACTGTACTATTTTTTAAAATTTTTATGATGAAATAATAATAACTGAAATTTATTTTTAAAATTTTTTGTGTGTTGAACAAAATTGGGACGGCCAGCGAGTTTCCGTTGCCGCTTTCCCGACCCCGTCCCAATTCTGTTCAACACATTACTTCAAAGCCAATTAGTAAGAGTTTGGCAAGCCTTATATATTTATTTTTTTGCATGAACATGTTGAGAACTCAAACAGAGTACAAATTAAACACAAAAGAGAAATAAAATTCAATATAATAAAAATTAATAATCTTGAAATAATTTTTCTATAACTACTTTTTAAAAATTATAAAGCGGGAATCATATATTACAATATGAAATATATAAAAATTCTAATGTGGCAATTTATTAAAATTTAATAAATTCTTTGTAAAATTTCAAAGTTTTTAGGTGATAATTAAAATGAAGAAAATAATTTTTAATATGCACTTATTAAAAAATGTAAAATGAAAATATTTACAAACTAGAATAGAATTTTTAATAAGAATTTTCTATTTATTACTATAAAAAAGTAATATTTGTTTTCAGAATTTAATTTTTATAATCTCCTATTAATTTTTAATAAAATTTGAGTTGGTGTTTTTTCCGTGTATGTATCAGAGTTCGTAGAGCACTCAAAATACGCTTTTGCTCATTTTACTTATCTTTCTTTATTTATCTTTTCAATTTAAAAACTCAAGAGCGCAAGCAAATCAGCATTCACTCTATTAGAACTCCTCGTTTGTTTTCATCACTCGTTTATTTCTTCGCTGACAAATAAAAAACGAGTGAGCATCGTGTTTATCATCCCTTTCGAGTTTATGAAATGATAAACTTGTTTTGAGATGATGTGAAAAGTGAGGAGCATAATTCTTATCGCTCGTGAGAATTCAAATGATAAATTCATTTGACGATTTTTGTTTTCATTCAAAATGTTTGAAGTTGACTGAAAATAAATGTAACGTTTTGACTTAAAAGTATAAATAAATTATAATTTACCGTTACAGTAGATAGAAACAAAAAAAAAATTGAAATATATTTATCTAATTCTATACACTTGGTTTGGTTCAAGTAAACTAGATTTCATATTTTTGAAACAGATTTCCACATTAAAATTTATATTCCCTGTTAAAACATAGCTTCAATATGAAAAAAATCCTTTGTTCAATTATATTTATGTTTATACTTTTACAAAAATAATAAAAATTTGCGGTTAACACCATCAGATAGAGGAGGAAAAATGAATTATTCAAAATAATAAAAGCAAAAAAAATCCAAAAATTTAGACCTGATTTTTCATTTTAAGTAAAAAAATTTAAATTTTTAACAAAATTTCATGATTATTTTCAGTTTTTACCACTGAAGACAACATAATTGAAAAATAATGTGAAATTCGAATCCCCCATTCAAAGCTACTCCGAATGTGAGACTGAATTTAAAAAAAAGTTCACCTCAGCGATAACTACCATCGTTTTTAGGTTGTTGGTGAACTTTTTTTTTATGCGAAAGTTTCAAGAGTAATATGGAAATCGCTAATCAGGAGCGCAATATTTAGAAAAAATTGGTTACACATCCCACTCGGGACACTTATGGGAATAGGAAACTGCCGGTGCCTCTAAATTTCAGAGACTTTTTTTTTTTGAACCGGTCTAATATATGGGAAATGCGTGTACCTTGGACCGATTTTGAGTAAGTCGTTTGCTGACTCCAAACAACGGCTGCTTTTTTCCTCTGACGCCTCTATATTTTAAACTGATATTTTAGCTATAATGACATGAATACAAAAAGCCGCTGTCTTTTTTCCAAGCCCACGTAAAAGACGTTTTTCTTTAGAATGCCAAAGTGGTTCAAGGTACAATCAGGCATTGTACCTTGGACCATGAGACTAAATTTACCAAAATTTTTCTCTCCTCTGTACTAAATAGTTTTTTTATGATCAATTTTGGACTGATATATCACTATAGTGCTTCCAGGTAATCAAAGTTTAGTTAAATGGCGAATTAAATTGGCTTTTCCGATCTTGTCCTTTTTAGCAGCAGATCTACCCCTTAAACCATTTTAAATAGCCTACTTTACCTTTACCTTTACCGTCATTTTTGCTCCGAGGAATATTTCTGAATTACATTCATAACACATTTCACGACACAGAAAAACTATCTAATTAGGATAGGTTCAAAGTACATTCCATGCATTGGTCCAAGGTACACGCCAAGCTCAAAATTTGGAAAATTTTCAAAAAAAATTTTTCCCTAGGAGATAATAAGATTTTAAGGTAATTAACTTGAAGAGAAACGTTGAGTGACGCTATTTCGTAATTGATCCCCAACACAACAAAATTACACAGCTCGTAAGTCCACCTTGAAAATTTGCACAAAATTTACAAATCACGTGAAAATTTCGTCTTCCTCAGTTGACGAAAGAACGTAAATCAAAATAGCTTTTATGCAACGTTGCTGTAATCGGTGACATAAATAGAGAAAATTGTACTCTTACAATTTTTAGCTATACGCTGGCAAACATGAAATATCGCTGTTGGTCCAAGGTACAATCGGTCCAAGGTACATGCATTTCCTCTACATATCGGTCGATCTTTTATTAAACGCACACTTTGTATTTTTTGACGTTTTTGAATATTTTTTGAAACAAAATATCTCAAAAACTATAGGAGATAGGATGAAAAATCATTTGTTTAGAAATACGATAGCTTTATAAAAAAAATTAAATAAATTTGTTTAAAGATTAATTTTTTTAATTAAAAAAATTTTTCTCAAAATATTTTCAATATAACACCTTTTGTTTTTTTTTTTTTTTATATGTTATTCCTCAATCAATCCTAAGAATGCGTGTGCTTTCATATCGAAATTTCCGCCATAACTTTAGAAACTACGAATGTTTTACTGATGATTTTTTTCAACATAAGATTCAACATAAAAATATTTTTTTGTTTTTTTTTTTGTAATGTAATAACAATCAATCCTAAGAATGTATCTGCATTCAAAATGAAATTCCCGACATAACTTTGGGAAATATGATACAATTCATACAATTAGACTGAAACGCGCCTTCATAAAACACTCATACTTTCCAAAGCTATGGCGAGAATTTTGAATTGAATGCAGATTCATTCTTAGGATTGATTGAAAATAACATTACAAAAAAAAAAAAAAAAAATTTTGTCGAATTTTATTTTGGAAAAACATGTTGCGCGTCATCAGTAAAAAATTTGTAGTTTCCAAAGTTATTGCAGGAATTTCGATATGAAAGCACATGCATTCTTAGGTTTGATTGAGGAATAACATATAAAAAAATAAAAAAAATCGAAAGGTGTTATATTGAAAATAATTTGAGAAAAAATTTTTTAATTAAAAAAATTAATGTTTTAACAAATTTATTTTAATTTTTTTTATAAAGTTTTAGTATTTCTTAACAAAAATGATTAAATGGTTTTTCATCTTATCTCTAATAGTTTTTGAGATATTTCGTTTCAAAAAATGTTCAAAATCGTCAAAAAAAAAACAAAGTGTGCGTTTATTAAAAGAATGACCGATATGTATATTAATTTTGTGGATATCTCGAAAACGATTCTTAAGAAGAAAAAAAATGATAAGTATTTTTGGAATCTACGCCCCAAAATACATAGAAAAAAGTATTTGAGAAATAAGATTATGTTTTGTGTAAACTATATGAATATCTAGTGTGCTTAATGCGTATTTTAATATTTTCGGGCAAAACATATTGCGAAATTTTTCCGTCGCCACAAAGTACAACAACATTATGAAGGCCATTCCATTTTGAAATGAATCGAAACTCGTTGGGTTGGCCATTTACGTGCTTCTAAATCCATCTTTGAAAACTATATCCATATTATGAATACTTTGCCTCAAATGGTTGGCGAACGATTCGATGGTGATGACGTAGCAATAGCAGTCGGTTTGTCACACATGATGGTATCGTTGGAATTTGTCTTCACATTAGTGTTTATGAAGGATTTATTGCAATCGATTGAACCAGTAACGAAAGCGATTCAAGGCCGAGCAATGGGATACAAAGATGCTATGCCACTCATTAGAACTGTTTTTATAATGCTTGAAAAAATGAGATCACAAAATAGTTTCGATCAATACTGTTTTCAAACGATAGATCTGTTGGAACAATTAAAGCCCACAGAATTAGCTCACGCCTCAAATCGTCCAATTCGGAATGAATGCTGAAAGAGTCAGTTGTTGAAGAAACACTGGGTGAACGTTGAGAATCGGTCATCATACTGAAATCAACATTCTACGAAACAATCGATATCGTATTAATTGAAATGACCAATCGCTTTGCTACAAACAATGGCATTCTCACAGTTATCGATACAGCTCATGAAATGGATTTGGAAAAGCTGCATTCATTGGGCGATTTGGGCATCCAGTTACCAAGTGAAATTGAGCTCAAAATTTCTAAAGAATATATAGATAGAATTCGTTCGGAGAATGATCAATTAAACAAATTTAAAAAGCCGGAACAAAAAAAAATTAAGACGGTGGTGCTGACGGAGCTGTATAAGGTGCGTCAAGCAATGGAAAAAGTGTACAATCTTTTTGCAACCATCGAAACTTTCCCGGCTGGAATGGAAGTATGCGAATCGTCATTTTCGGCATTAACACGAATTATACGGCCAAAACGAATAGGGATGTTGACTGATAGGCTGAATAATTTCGAGCACAAACGTCTTGAGTCTATAGATATAGACATGGTTTCGGAAAGATCGCAGAGTACAGCTATTTTAAATTGTTATTGTTTAAAAAAAAAACAAACTTTAAACCTAAGTTTTCACTTTTGGCGTATGGTGACCAATTTGTAGCATTAGTTATCATGCCGTTTGAAACACCAAGAAGTTACCTTATGAATGCAAAGGTTTTGCCATCGTTGAACAATTTTTTATTAATTTTCTTTATTTAGAAGGACAATGTTGTCTTCATCCCATTTGCATGAGATTTTTTTCAAATTTTTGCACACTGAATATTTTAAATTGCAGTCAAAATTATCCACACAAATACACATAATGCGCTTGCATTTAAAATTTGAGAATCTCTCATCTGTGCCAAGTAAACAGCTTATTTTAGACCTAATGCAACAATAGTGCAAGAACAAATGTAAAAATAATTATTTTCAAATAATATAATAATAATGGCTGGCCAACCAACAATACAAGGACAACAAAATTCATTTTTTAGATTCAAAACTAAACTACATCTTTTGAAAGCTATTTTTTCTTAGAAAGTGCACTAAAAAGAACGTGACTCCAAAATTTGTTCAAATCAGGTGCAATGTCAATAATAATAGAACGGAAGCTATGTTAAAGAAAAGTAAAAAAATTTGGTTAAACTTGGAAACTAGACACACATATAGCAAAATTTCTAACACTGAAATTGAAGTTTAAAGCACACATTTATGGTTAGCGAAAAATATGGATTTTAGTGATTTTCTACGATTTCAAGACGAATGCAGCCACAAAATAACAAAACTGTGCTTAACTAAACAAAAGAAATTAAATAAAAAATTCAAGCAACTAACTAGCAATAATAAAACTATATCTAAAAATAACCACAAAAATTACAAAAAAGATACCGACAAGTTCGTGCGCAACATTTCGTCACAAGTTTTCGATGATGAATATATTACGAAAAGGACTGAACTACACAGCCAAACCTAGAAAACTATATTGAAACAAGTATCAAGTTTTTACCAGAATTGAAAAAAGAAAAAATAAGATGCGAAGTCAAGCCTGTTTTAGAAAAATGTATAAAAATAAGACCAAAAAATATCGGTAAACAGTAAAGTGAAAAATTGTGTGTACATGAAGTCTGATAAAGGAAGAGATTTAGTCATAATAGACAGAGCACAATATGATGAAAAAATGTGTGAAATAACTTCAGTTAACAACTTTGTTGAACTTAAAAAAACTCCACTGCCAAGCATGGTCAAAAAAACATCCGCATTATTGAAAGATATTCAACAAATTTTTGGCGCAATAGTTAAGTGGAAGTTAATGGTTGCAAATCCATCAGTCCCAAAACTTTACGGCTTACCGAAAACTCATAAGCCAATTCTACGAATGAGACCAATTATCTCCAATATAGATTCACCAACGGAAAAAATATCTAAATGGCTAGTGGAAGAATTTAAAAAATACCACCAAGGTTTCAACAAAAGTGTCAAAAACACGTTTGAGTTTGTGGAAAAAATTGGCAACGTTATTTTGAAAGAAGAAGAAGTTTTAATTTCCTTTGATGTTGTTGCTCTTTTTCCTAGTGTCCCTATACAAGAAACGCTAAATTTTTTAAAAGACTGGCTTAATGAAAGGGAACTTGATGAAAAAAAGAAAGAAATATACTTCAATGCAACAAAACTCTGTATGGAATACAACTGTTGGCAGTTTTTAAATAAATTCTACAAAATAAATGAAGGTGCAACTATGGGAAATGCATTGTCACCGTTTTTGGCTGAATTGTTCATGTCCAATTTTGAAAAAGATTTAGAAGCTGAAAGTAATTTGCCAACTGTGTGGTTTAGGTATGTTGATGACATTTTTGCTTGCATCCACCCGAATAAGGTCCAAGATTTTATAGAAATCATAAATTCGAAATGGCCGTCTATCAAATTTACTTTTGAATTAGAAAAAGATAGAAATTTACCTTTTCTAGATTTGGTAGCAAATAGAAATTTAAATAATAAATTGGATGTCAAGGTATACAGGAAACCAACAAACATTCCTAGATACATTCCAAGCGACTCTCATTGTCCCATTCAATATAAAAAAGCAGCCTTCAATAGTATGGTCTTTAGACTATGTAAACTACCTTTGAATGTAGCAAATTACATGGAAGAATTAAATTACATCCAATATGCTGCTGAACTAAATGGATTTGACAAGGAAATAGTGACGAAAATGGTTGAAAAACAATCAAAAACAATAAAAAGACTTAATTCAACAACACTAAAAACAATAAATACAACTGATGACAACAAATGCTTAAAAATACATTTTGCACCGATAATAACAAACAAATTAAAAAGAATTATTAAAAAACATAACATAGATCTGGTTTTCTCCTCAAATGAAAAACTAAAACATAAATTAGGAACCACAAAAGACAAGACTGAAAATTTAAAAAGGGCGGGTATATATGAAATCACATGCAACGAGTGCGAGCAGAAGTATTACGGACAAACTAAGCGAAACATAGAAACAAGGTTCAACGAACATATAACACACATCCAATTTCAGAGACCGACCAAATCAGCTGTTGCTTTACATGCAATCGAAAATTCGCACAGCTTTACAATAAAAACATTAAGATTATTAAAACACATAAACGACGACAGAAGCTTAGATGCCTATGAGAGCATTTACATGCAGAAGAACCAAAACATTATGATGAACACAATGGAAGCTCCGATCAGGTCATCTCTTTTCAACTTAGTAAAATATGCTAAATAAACACCTGCAACAAGTGAATTTTTTCTTATGTGTTTTTAGTCTATTATGTTTATAATTTTACTTATGACAATTGTTTCTCAGCGCTTAATTTTTGTTTTATGTGTTTTGCGCAATTTTATGTTTCATGTTTAGTTTTATTTTTATTGTATTACAATTATTACTTTTAATTGTTAGTTTAGAGTTTAGTCTAATAAAATCGATTGGCTGATGATGACTGTAAAGTCGAAATGCATCCCAAAATTTTTTAAAAAATTTCGTGTTTATTTATTATAAATAGTTACGGGTTTTTTAATTTAAAGCGAAGTCATTTAAGGCGGTCTTTGTTTTTTATTAAACTTAGCAACTTACCTAAATATTAAATGTAGATACATTTTCATCACTTTTTCCATTTTTTAAAACCTTAATATGTGTTTAGTTATTACAAGCAAAATCGATATTATAAAAATTTTGTACGACGAATTCGATTTTCATCTAAGTTGTTCTTATTATTTCGAATATGACTGTAACATTCTCTATAAATAATAGAGCAATTGTCGCAAGTATTTTAAATTTTAAATTGTAATTCAGGAATTACAATCTCACACTTATTCAGATGTTATTAACTGACACATTAGAGACCGGAAAGTTACAACTTTTATTCGTTTAAAATCGAAGCTACAAAATAGATGGAAATTTTCGAAGATCTATTTTGAAAAAATTTTTTTTTAAAGTTAGGACCTTTTTTTTTTTGCTCGTCAAAATTTTACTTTTCGTACTTAGGGGGGCGCATATTCTTAGTTAGCCTAGGGCGGTCAGAGGTCTAAATCAGGCCCTGGAAGCATATAGCTAAAGTCACAATGAAATGACTTAGTGACAACGGAATTTCTTGTTTGGATTGGCCTGCGCAAAGCCCAGATCTCAATTTGATTAGGTAGTAAGAGAATGGAGCTTGTGATTAAAGCAAAAGGTGGCCATATTAAATACTAATAAATATTTTTAAAAACATTTTTAAGTCTTCTGAACGAATCAGTTACAAAGTGTTCATTAAAATAAAAATTTCTCCTAATGTTTACTTACTTACACATCGGTCATTCTTTTGTTAAACGCACATCATTTTTGTTTAAAAATACTAGAACTTTATAAAAAAAATTAAAAAAATTTAAATAAATTTGATTAAACATTCATTTTTTCAAATAAAAAAATTTTTCTCAAAATATTTTCAATATAACACCTTTTCTTTTTTTTATTTTTTTATATGTTATTCCTCAATTAATCCTAAGAATGCGTGTGCTTTCATATCGAAATTCCCGCCATAACTTTGGAAACTATGAATTTTTTACTGATGACGCGCATGGTGCGTTTTTCAACATCAAATTCGATATAAAATTTGTTTTTGTTTATTTTTTGTTTTTTTTTTTTTGTAATGTTGTTTGCAATGAATCCTTAGAATGTATCTGCATTCAAAATGATATTCCCGACATAACTTTGGGAAATATGATACAATTCATACAATTAGACTGAAACGCGCCTTCATAAAACGCTCATACTTTCCAAAGCTATGGCGAGAATTTTGAATTGAATGCAGATTCATTCTTAGGATTGATTGAAAATAACATTACAAAAAAAAAAAAAAAATTTGTCGAATTTTATTTTGGAAAAACATGGTGCGCGTCATCAGTAAAAAATTTGTAGTTTCCAAAGTTATTGCAGGAATTTCGATATGAAAGCACATGCATTCTTAGGTTTGATTGAGGAATAACGTATAAAAAAATAAAAAAAATCAAAAGGTGTTATATTGAAAATAATTTGAGAAAAAATTTTTTAATTAAAAAAATTAATGTTTTAACAAATTTATTTAAATTTTTTTTTATAAAGTTATAGTATTTCTTAACAAAAATGATGAAATGGTTTTTTATCCTATCTCTTCTCTCAAAAAAGACAAAGTGTGCGTTTATTAAAAGAATGACCGACATATACTATTTTTTTTTAATTTTTAATGGCATATATCAAAGAAGACGCTTCTATAAGTTTTTGTGTACTTACTTTTATAAAATTGTATTTCTATACAAAAATGAAACGAAATAATTGAAGAAATGATTTTTTATGAACGGTTTTGTAAGTCACTGTATATATATAAAAAAAAAACACTTCCGAACGAAACGACGATATCACCGAAGACACTTCGTAATTTCCTCTTTACAATTTTTAAACATGAATAAAATAAAAAAAAAAATATTAAAATGATTTTAAAAACTAAGTACAATTTCACGCAACTACAAAAAAAAGCTTGAAACAAATATCGTAAATTTTCAATTATTTTAGGCTAAAATGTTAAAATGTTTAGATTTTATGGATTCGTCCTACTGTTCGAACCAATTGGTTGTTCGCCAGACATCAAAATTTTCGTTCACACCGTAAACTTTACGTGATTATTTTCTTGTTTTTTTATAGGAACATTCCTTGCGTTTAAATCGAATATACCGTAGCATATATGGTAATTGGTGGTTTCCTTCAAAACTATAATATGATTTAAATAAGCAAAAATGATTATGGCCGACTTAGCTTTTTGTGTCCTCCAGATATATAATACGTGTAGTTGCACCTCCAGGCAATCTCCACCGCCACGAATATCTATCGGCCACACTATCAAGTAAAAATGGATTCAACATCTAATAATAATAATAATAATAATAATAATAGAGTTTAGCTACTACAGCTATTTGCTTTCTTAGCAATTTAGCATGAAGCTTTAAAACCAAGTAAAAAGCTTATATATTAATGGAAATGAAAAAATTATACATGCAATTAATTTTTTATTTTTTTATAATTTCTTCTTAGCTTTATCACACTTTCTCAACATACCCACCCAGATCATATGTATATAAACATACAATTGCATGAATGTAATTGTATGAATTTATTAACATGGTCCAAGGCATAAATGTTAGAAAAAATTTACCTATCATGCGGTGGGGCTCGGACAACACAAACATAAAGACCAACAACCATTAAGCTACAAAATTAACTATAGTTATTTTTCAATCTTAGCTTGAGTTGACCTTTTGACAAGCTAATATCATATACATCGCAATTATTAATAAGAGTAGTCATGCGATTAAAAGGAGCTGTAGCCATATAATTAGTTCTACTGAAAGGTTGGTAAAATAATTGATAAGAGTTACGATTACTCCTGCGATTAGTATTTAAATGAATATAATTAAGAAGCTCTGGTGCAGCAAGAGACCCAGTCACAAGTTGATGCAGATAAAGTGTATCCGCAATATTTCTACGCGAGCTCAAAGACTGCATATGTAGTAACTTCAAACGATCCTCATAAGGAGGAAGGTTTAAAGAGTCAATCCAATTTAAGCCATTGAGAGTAAAACGAATAAAATTTTTTTGAATTCTCTCAATTCTATTAATGTGAATATTATAAAATGGTGACCACACTTGGCTGGCGTACTCTAAGTGAGGACGCACTATTGCATTATATAAAGTCACCGTTACTAAAGGGCTCTTCTTCTTTTGCCCACCTCTTAATGAAGCCAAGCAGAGATGAGGATTTTTTACAAATTTGATTAATATGCTCAATAAAAGTTAATTTAACATCAAAATGTATACCTAGGTCTTTGACTAAATCAACACTACCAATTTTCTTATCTTTTAATTCGTAATCAAACTCCACAATATTTTTTCTCCTGGTAAAAATCATAGTTTGGCATTTATCAGGATTAAGATGTAAGTTATTTTTAGAACACCAAACCTCAAAGGATTTCAAGTCAGACTTAAGTGGAATAGTATCCCCAAACCCTTTCACGTTCCTGTAAATTTTCATGTCATCTGCATATATTAGCAGATGCGAGTTTTTAATGACATGTGTAACGTCATTAATTGCTAAAATGAACAGGAGCGGTCCCAAGTGGCTTCCTTGTGGAACACCTGATGCCGCGCTGAATGGGAAGGAAAACACCCCCCGAAATCTTATCTGATATGAGCGATCAGATAAATAAGATTCAATCCAGCTGACAAAACTTAAAGGAAATCCAAGCTTTTTTAACTTAAATAAAATCAAATTATGTGGTAATTTGTCAAATGCTTTACTGAAGTCAGTGTAGATGCAGTCAACTTGCCCACCAGAGTCCAAAGAGCTTAATGCAAAGGAAGTAAAATCAAGGAGGTTAGAAACTGTAGATCTGCCATTAACAAAACCATGCTGACGAGTTGTTATGACTTCACTACAGCACACCTTAACCTGATCGTACACAATGCGTTCAAAAATTTTCGGTATCGATGATAACTTCGCTACGGGCCTGTAATTTGAAACATCATTTTTACAACCCTTTCTTAAAAATGGGGCTTATGAATGCATTTTTCCAAAATTTAGGAAAATAGCTATATCTAATTGATTTATTAAATAACAAACTGAGGGGCTGACTCAGCACAGAGCTACAGTTAACTAGTACTGTCGCAGGAATACCATCAGGTCCGGAGCTGAAGTCATCATCAAGAGATGAGATATATTTCTCTATTAGTTCAGGTGAGAAAGATATCTCATTAATCGAAACTAAAGGGTCGTTATCCATATATTCAAAATAGTTGATCTCAGGGCTAAGTAATACCGTAGAAAAGGATTCTTTAAACAATTTAGCAAACAACCCAGCTATAATTTGTGGGTCGCTAGTGAGCCCATCAACTGTTCTGAATTCTGATGGAAACCCGTCAGACTTTTTTTTGTATTAATAAATCCCCAAAAATGCTTTGGGTCATGAAGAATATTCAACCTAATTTTATTCAAATATTCAGAATAAACTAAAGCCGACATATCCTTAAATTCATGGGAAAGTCGCTGGTAAGCAACTAAGTCATTTCGGTCCTGGCTACAAACGTACTTGTTCCATGCCCTATTACGGCCATTGCGAATTTATTTTAAATCCTTTGTGTACCAGGGGTATGAAGAATTATTAACATACCTCTTTGCATAAGGCACCGACAATGCTATGGCCGAAAAAAGTTCACCATAGAAAAATTTAATGGTCGTTTAGTTTATTCCTTAAATTCTCATTCAACTTTAAAAAGTCAGCTTTTTTAAAATTTAATTCATAAATATTGATGGAAGAACATGCATTAATTAAATTTTCATTGTCAGATTGGTACACAATACTCAAAGGTGGATGATAGGAATCAACCGCAGAAAGAGCATGGATAGCATTTCTCACAACAACATTACTACTATTTGCAGCCAAGACTAAGTCAAGTTGTCGTCCATGAGAATTAGTTATACAACTTACTTGTTGTAAACTTGAAAGTATTTCGTCAACAAAAATTTGTTGTTGTCGAGTTTTTGGACACGATGCATAAAAATATGTATCATCATCCGAAGGAGTCCATTTAAGGTCAGGCAGATTGAAATCACCTAACAATAAAATGTCGTCATTAGTGTCTAGTTCATTTATTATGTATTCTACGGACATCGAAAGATATTCGTAGACATCTGCGCTACTATTTGGAGGAACATAAGCGTTAAGAATATAAATATTGGAGTTACAATATGTAACTTTAACGCATAATAGTTCAATATTAGATGCGCAGGCAATTTCGATTAATGAACTAGTTAAATTATTTTTTATGGCTATTAAGACACCTGCACCAACAGAAGAAATGTCTTCCAAGTGTCTGTCTCTTCTAAAAACATTGAAACTATTGTCAAAAAGTTCCAAATTGAGAAAAGTGTTATTTAACCAAGTTTCGGTAAAAACGATAATATCCTCAGAAAAATTTTGAGTGGCTAAAAAGATGTCATGCGTCTTAGAACGCAAACCCCTTACATTTTGATAGTAAAGGGATAGCCGCTTCAGTTTTTTGAATTGGAACGGACAGTCTTATTTTTTTTCGACTTAAATTCTGAAATAAAGATATTATCCACCCATACATTAGAATTTAGAATGCCAGAAACATGAGAAGATGCCACTGTAATTTTAAAAGATGCATGAGTTGGTTTATTACCGATTTTCCTGCAAGAAACGAAGGCATCGGCTGGAATAATTTGGTTTTGTCTGATATAGTTTATAACATTGTCAGTGGTAGTGTTAGCATTAAGACGTGAAATGAAAATCGATTTCAACCTTGGCAATGCTTGCAAGGAGACAGGTGCCACAGAACCACCAATCGTAACAACTCCTTGCGGATTAGGAATAACAGAAATGGATAGAGGAGTATCGATAGTGGAGGAAAGGGGTGGAGGATTATTTATAGGAGCAGAAGCGGGCAAGTTGGAAGTAGACGGAGAGGTATTTAGAGGGGGATCTAAGGCAGTTACTTCACGATTAGCAGCTGTGTCAGTCGCCCCCCCCACACTACCCAAGTTAACATTCGACTTACGATTCTTATTTAATTTTCGTTTAAGTTTTCTTTTCTTCTTCAGGGAAATAGCTTGCTTGGGTAGAGTAGAGATCGAAGGAGTAGAAGAAAAAACCATTGCAGCCTCAGTAATAGTTTTATTTTGAAGCGAACTAACATCGGGTAAGACAGCCTCATTAAGGCTTTTTTCAATTTGGGGAGTTATGTCTAAATAATTATTTAGAATATCTCTGAAATTAATATTCAAATTGTTAAGATTTTCCCCAAATTGTTTAATTTTGTCGAAAAACACCGACGGGGACAGGGCCCTGCACGATGGACAGTACCAATGCAGGCCCGAACGATTAGAGGATAATAAATCAGTAATAGTGTTAGTTAGGCCTGCACAAGAGGCATGAAAGACCTGTTCACAGGGACCTGAACAGGAAAACATGGCATTCAATATATTTTGACTTTTACATTGATCTCTTAAAGAGCAAGCTAACAAGTTTTCAGACGAAAAATAATCCATCATGAAAAAAAGAAAAGACTAAATTAAGACCTAAAATATTTTTAAAAGTGCTTACAACGGGTTAAAATTGTGAAAAATATACCCATTGAACAGCAACAACAACAACCTATTGAGATTAAGGTAAAGCAATGTAATCGGACAAAGCAGAAAAGGGAATGAAAAAACAAAACTGATCACTGCTTTACTGCTTGTAGAAAGAAATGTACTCACGTACGTATGTATGTTTACATTAAAGAATAAATTAAATTAAAGTAAGCAAACATGCAAAACTAAATCAAATCAAATTTCTATCAACACCAATTATTATTAAACAGCGACAATTATGTAAGCGAAAAAGAGACGAGATCAACTTGAAAACCATCAAAGTCCTACAGTCTGAATTATATCATTTTTCGTCTTTCCGCAGTTTGCTGTCTTGCTGAACTTTTATCTATTTTAAAAACTCTATCCTATGAAGAAAACTGAGTTTATACAACTATTCCCACTTACTAACCCAAAACAATTCTTTTACCTATTTCCTGCAAATAGAAAGGATGCCTCTGTTGTCCTCTAATCAGGAAGTTGCCTTCTATTTCGGTGCACTACAACACTTTTCTTTTAATTTTAAAATTTTCAAATTTATGTATATAATAAAACTTTCACAAAAACGAATTTGACGACTTAAAATAACGCGTCTTTCCTTGGCGGCGGTAAAATAAATTTTAAAATTTTTCTGGAACAAATTTGAGTTACTAGGCTTATTTTTTTCCGCTATGACTAAATACATGGGTCCGCTTAAAATTTTGTGTATTTGTATACATATCCCTAACCAACATTTATGCATGCTGGAGAAAATACCAGCACATAAGCAATTGAAAGGGGATTAAGCCTAGTACATTCAATCATTTTAATTCTACCCATACCATGATTCATACTCTCTCGCTCACTTAACCACCTTATCCACATCTATTACGTCAACAATTATTGGCAGCACCGGTGTCTTTACTAAATTCTTACGATATTGCCAAAACTTCTGGTCTGGCAATTCTCTTATTTTTGACATTTGTCGAATTCCATTATGGCAGCCGGAAAAGTCAAAACAACACAAAGGTAAATTTATTTTGCTTAATAAAATTGTTTTAATTCATCAAATATTGTTTTTTTTTATAGATTACTGCAGAAACACTGCAACCTGTGAATTGAAGTGGTTGGATCTGGATCACCACTGATTGACCACAGCACCAACTCAACTTCTGCTGCATAAATCTATACATAGGTATGTATGTATGTACATGTGTTTTATACAGTGGATAATTTTTTTTTTTTCAATTTTCAGTACTTTCATGATTTACGTGGACTTATGCCACAAAAACGAATGAAAATCAACATTGCACCATAAGCACCAAATTGATTTTGGTGGCACAACACCGCAAAAGTTGATACGTCAACCGACCAACACCCCCAGCTACATTCCAGTACGCTTCCTGCCACCGCAATCATGCAACAAAACTCTTCGTTGGCACAAATGTTCCCATTGGGACATATAAAGTCGACGAAGTGTGCAAAAAGATAGTGTGATTATACTTCAGCGAGAATACCACTTGTGAAAGGTGCCCAACGTAGGCCATCGCCCACACCCTGAGTTCCAGATGCTCATGCTCTCAGCCTGCGTTAGCCGGGCATTAAATCTCTGCACTTTAGTTTTTTCTCTGTTTATATCTTTATTTTCATGTTATTTTTTCCTTTTCAGGTGATTAAGGATTGGGTTTGCATTCACGCTACTAACATACGTGCTGATTACACTTTTTGATTTACCGGATGTTGTATTAAAATATATTCTATAATTACGATACTTTGTTTAAAATTTTTGTTTAATTTCAGGTACTTCGTTGCAGGACATCAACTTAATATTCGAACATTTTACGCCCATTTTCAAGATGTTAATTACGACATAAAAAGACGCTTCACTACACTCAAACGGAATATGTACTTCCTTAGCCTAGGATTTGGTAAATATTGCACTTTTTCTATTTTCCTGAAAACTAGTATATTGCACGAGTGTAGGTGTGTTTATGTTGTTTTTTTGTAATTATTGCAGTAGTCCTTTTTGTTTGTATCTTACAATTTAGCGCTATTGCTTTATATCTTTAGCATGAAAAACTCCAATTGACTTTCCATTCATATCTTCCAATTCATATAAGTGCCATATCTTGCCAATTGGTTTGACCACTCGGCACCTAGAAAATTTCTTGCTAAATTTCACATTTATATTTTTCGCAGAATTGTTCTGAACGAAATTCCTTTTATAAACTTCCTGTCCTGGCGTAAATCTAATAAGTCGTGTGCGTCTGTTGTAACGCTTAGCGCTGACTTCGTATGCATGGTGCAGATTTTTTTTTATTTTATCCCTGATAATTTCCAGCTTATCTTCATTATTTAAAACCATGAGATTAGGATCACTTAGCGAGCTGAGCTTTCTGGCTAACTTATAGTCTGCGCCACTGGTATACATTTCGTTACCAAAAAAGTGCGAAAAAAAGCGTGACTCCTGTCGCTACGTGTACTGAACTTCTTAGCGCGCACTCTATCTCTGATAAATAGAGATCCCATTCTCGGTGGTCGCTTTCCATATAAGAACGAATGGCATTTAAAACTGACTGGTTCACTCGTTCAGCAGCGTTGGACTGCGGCGAATAGTATGCTGTTTTTATATGAGTTATTTTGTAGGTTTGAATCATTTGATTAAAGTCTTTGGATATGAATTGTTGTCCATTATCTGAGTGTATAATTTCTGGCACTCCGAACTTATGAAAAATTTCAGCTACCAGGAATTGCAAAATGTTTTTTGTGGTAGCTTCTTTCATCGCTTCTACTATAAATACATACGCATACGCTTGTTTTGACAATGTCATTGGGAACTTATAAAACAAAAATCACGAGTATAGTCGATCGGTTCATTTTTATGTAGCCAGCTCTTAGTCTAATAGGAAAGGCTCTGAAAACATCGTAGCCGATACATTGTCACGCGCTGTAGAGGAAATAGTTGATGAACAGGAAAATTTTATGAATATGGAAACGACTCAGTTGGAGTCTGAAGAATATTTGGATCTAATAAAAACGGTCCAAGAAAACCAAGAAAATCTACCGGATATCCGAGTCGAAAACAACTTAGTGTACAAGAGATTGAGATTCGATAGAGGGGATGAAAATATTGAGCTGGTGTGGAAACTGTGGGTCCCAGAAGCCTTGACCGGAACCTTAATTTCAAAGGCTCATGAGCCAGAAACATGCGCGCACGGAGGAGTGGCGAAAACGCTATACCGTCTAAGGCAGTGGTGCTACTGACCGAAAATGACTGTGCAGGTTAGGAATTATGTAGCGAATTGTATCACTTGCAAATAATCGAAGTCGAGCAACAAAGATTTAAGGCCCAGTATAGGACAGGAGGTCGTTACCGATAGGCCTTTCCAAAAAAAAAAAAGTAGATATTTTAGGGAAATATCCCCGATCAAAAGACAAAATTTCTTAATTTTTTCAAAGGGATCCCCCAAACGGGTTCAGATAGGGGGTATGTTCGGAAAAAATGTAGGGAGGACCTGGTAATACATTTGACATCTCTACGGGTCACTCCGGGGGAGCTATAAACTATTTTTCGAAATTTTTTGTGTTTTTGTAGGGGGACCCCCGAAAGGGTGGCAGATAGGGTGTAGGTGTGTCGAGAGAAAAGTTTGGGAGAGTAAAAATAATAGAAAATGGTCTAAATTTTTACCCCTCCAGAGGCGTCTGAGAAGAGGGGGAAGTCAATTTCATAATTTCACAAGAATGTAATTTTTGCAGGGGAGACCCCCTAAGGGGTGGTGATACGGGTTAAGTATGTTCGGAAAAAATGTTGGAGGAGAATAAATAATAGGGCTTTGTCATCCTCTCTCTACGAGGTAGCTTCGGGGAGATATTAATGATTTTCGATAGATTAAGGACCATTTTCCAGTTTTCAAAACGGTAGCGGGACCATCAAATGTTTTCTGAAATGGACCGGACCAAATTTTACGTGGTTCTTATTTGCATCAATACGAAACTTTTGGAGTCCGGGGAGCGAAGATCGGAGCAATTTTAATATTTTGAACCACCCGCTGCGCCCGGTGAAAAATACGTTTTTTGCCAATTACCCTCTCTTTTAACTTCTGCAAATTTTGTAATTTGTCTAATTGTATTGTAAGCTTACAGAAAAACAAATTTGCAGAAATATATCTTATGAGTTATTTTTCGACATATACCTTACCACTTTATCACTTCTGGGAGCGGTTACTCCCCCACCTACACTTCTGGGAATACTTTTTTGTCGTTTGTATACTCAATATCTAATACTATACTAATTTTCAGAGTTATATCTTATCGTTTTTTTTCCACGAAAATTTGACACGTTTGACCGACCACCCACGCTCTCCCCCTCCAATGAGACTTCTGCAAAATGGACGCTTCTTTTGACAATGTCATTGGGAACTTATAAAACAAAAATCACGAGTATAGTCGATCGGTTCATTTTTATGTAGCCAGCTCTCCGTCTATATGCTCAATTTCAAAATCGAAGGCTCAAAGCTATAAAGACCACCTCGCAAGTCTTCCTGATAAGTCTCTTAACGTCATGAGCAATTTAAGACTAGCATGGTCCGTGATTACTGTAAATGGCATTAATTCTATGTAAGGCCTGAATCTCTTTATAGCTAATACTGTTGCTAGACACTTCTTATCAGTAACGCTATAATTGCGTTGACAGCTATTTAATTTCGGAGAGTAGTACGCTATTGGGTTTTCGTTACCATTTTCGTCCTTCTGGTACAGCACCGCACCTACGCCCTTTTCGGACGCGTCGCACTGTACTCCGAATCTTTTTTCGAAATTAGGATGCTTCAACACTGGAGCAGTGGTCAGAGCTTCCTTCAATTTATTAAAAGCTTCAGATGTCATGGTAAATTTCTTGCTTTTTTTCAACACGTCGCTTAGCGGAGCAGATAATGTCGCAAAGTTCTTTATGAAGCGACGGTACCATCCCGCTGTACCGAGAAAGCTTCTAACTTGACGTACTGTTTTAGGGATTGGAATCCGCTGAATTGCTGAGACTTTTTCCGTGTCGGTTCTTAACATACCACCTCCTACAATAAATCCCAGGTATCTAAGCTGTTTAAAGCAGAATTTCGATTTTTTCAGGCCTATCGTTAAATTCGTTTTTTTCAAGCAATCGGCCACTTCGCCGAGGACTCTCAGATGTGTTTCAAAATCCGGTACTATGATCAATAAGTCGTCTAAATAGGTGAATACATGAGACTTAAGGTGCTGCGGTATCACCTTGTCCATCAGACGGCAGAGGCGTAGCGCAGCGTTGCATAATCCGAATGGCATCACCGCAAATTGATATAGCGGCCTGCCAGGCAAGGTAAAAGCGGTGTAGGCATTACTTTTTTCATCCAGAGCTATCTGCCAAAATTCGTATTTTAGATCTACACTACTGATGAAATATGTGTGGTCTATTCTGCTTAAAATGCTTCAATATTTTGAAGTGGGTATGCATCTTTTATAGTGCGCTCATTTAGTTTTCTTGCATCAAAGCAAAAACGGTTTTTATCAGGTTTTCGTACTAAAGTTATGTGATTGCTCCACGGACTTTCGCTTTCCTCGATGATGCCCAGTTCGAACATCTTATCTACTTCGGCGTACACCAACTCTTGTACTGTGGGCGACATGGGATAGTGGCGTTCTTTTACGGGCGTTGCGCCTTCAATAAGATTGAATATTGTGTGATTCTAATTCCGTTTTGCCTAAACCGTTCTCTTCAAAAGTACGAAACTGTTTCATTACATTTTCCAGGTCTTTCTGCTACTCTTCGCTTAGCTCATGACGCTCCAGTTCATCTTCAGTATCATCATTCAAAATGTTCTTTTAATTTTTCTATATTTATTTCTGCCACGCCTAAGATTTCTGGGGCCAACTGAAATTCTCTCCAAAAATCTGCACCATAATAAGCTGATTGATCGAAATCCGGACATATATAAAATTTAATTGTACGAATACATATTTATAGCTAACTGGTATCTGCATTTTTCCTAAAATAGTGTGTTTCTTTCCACCTGCAGTCTTTATAGTAGAATAGTATCGTTCAATTTTGATATCGATATTTTCTAACAGTTCTCTACAACCTTTTCCAAGTATGCTCACTGAAGCACCTGTATCTAGCAGTCCTCTAATTATAATGCCTTTAAATTTCACTTCGGCGTAAGCTCGTGGATCTCGCTCATTTATATCATTAACGGCTTCTGCAATCTGTTTTCTCACCAGTCTACGCTTAGCAAAATTCTATCTCGCTTTCTTAACCCTCGCATGCCTGAAAGTGGACCTTCATTAAAAATTTTTCCTCTTGTCTCGTAGTATTGCTTGTATCTCTGTTTTATAAGTTTTATTTTTATTTGATTATTCGTAGATTTATAATTTTTATTGAATTCTAAAGTTCTTTTTAAAATATTTATTTTTTTATTTATTTTTACAGGTTCATCCAAGTCTGACTTAGAACTGACATCATTACCGTCTCGTGTCATATTTATTTCTCTACGGGAGCTTGATTGGAGCGTGACGCTCCCGCAGCCATCACGTTCCTGCTGGCGTTTTCCGAAACACAATTAGGATACTTCGGAGTAATTACATCTGCTAATCCACACTTATAGCAGAAGATGCTAAGTTGAAGAGACCTACACTCCATATAAACATGGCCTTGCTGGCGGAAATTCCAGCACACCAGAATGAGTTTTGTCTGCTGCTTTACATCGGGTTTCTTTTGCGTTTGTTGCTGCTCACTTAGAAACACTTGTGATTGGTATGGCTGCTGGCCTTGTTTGTAACGATGGCTTGGCTGTACCTCTTCAACGTTAAGATCATATTCAGTCATCCATTGCTGCTCATTGAAATCATTGTCTTGTATGACCTCGCTCACATTGTGACCTCAATACTGTGGTGCATAGCGCTGTGGTTGCGGATTATTGGCTCGCAAGTTTCTACGTGAAAAATAACGTTCAGCTTCGACACACTCGTCACGTAATCGGTCAACAGACTGAATATTAATCGGATATACGATGCGGGCTAAGTTATCTTTCAAATTTCTTTTAATAATCTTACTCATATTATATGCTGTCATAGGGTTCTAAAGTCTCGATCGCAATTTATTCATGTCATGGAAAAATGACTCTATCGTCTCGTCAGGTTTTTGCCTGCGCTCCACGAGATCTTGCTTGATTTCAAAGTCAGATTTGTTCATCTGATATTGGCGTTGTAAAGCGGATTTCAACGTAGGCCATTCTGAAAAGCTGTTATTTTGACAAAAAGCCAATACCACTCCCTGGCCACGCCTTTCAACAATAACTAAAAGTTTCGTAATATATGAGACCACGAACATCCATAATGACGTTGCATGTTCTCCACTCGAAAAATAAAATCGTCAACGGATATTTCGTCGATATTCCCGCTGAACACAATACACCACTTGTCAACGTTAACCATGGTGGAAGAATGATTGCTGGTCGTGGGCATTCCCTTATTGAGACCTTCGAATGGTTGACGCTGGTTTTCGGATTGAGCTGACACATTATTCCATGTTGGTGGTTGGTACGTTGTGCTGCCAGCACTTTCAGCGCTAAAAATGTTTTGTGGCCATTCCCATTGTTGTTGTTGTGGATATTGCTGTTGTTGCTGTAATTGTTGCGGCTGTTGTTGTGGATACAGTGGTTGTCGTGATTGAACTTGCTTTTGTTGCAGATTTTGTTGTGGTACTCTTTGTGGTAATTGTTGTTTGTGATGCTGATTCTTCGAACTTTTATTAACATGATTTATATTTACAGTGTTGGTCGACCAAATCTGTGGGTTCATGCCTTGAACTTGCACACCTGAAGCCTGACTACCTCTTGACTTCTCATTAGTGGACTCTGCTGGCACTGTTTCGTTACCGACGCCTTTTTGCGTAATTGTGAGCATTTTCATCATTTGTTCCATACCAGTCTTTATGCTATCTTCAATTTTCTTTTGTATCGCCATCTCTAGTCTTACTTTATATCCTTTGTTGACTTGTTTCACTATTTCATTAATAATAGCAGCATTAGCCTCGCTTATTTCATTTTCTCTGGGAATATTTGGATTTCCTTCCGCCTGTCCACTGGGCAGAGGCAAATTCACATTTGGTGGATTATTTGGACTATCGTTATTGTGGCTGTTTTTAGGAATCGCGCCCTGACCTGCGGTGGGGTTGCTGATTTAGGACCACTACCTGCAATGATCGTTTCTGACAAATCGTAAAAATTGCTACTACGATCAATATTCTGGTCTTGGTTACCTATATTTGCCACTTTGCTAAGCGGGCTAGCTGTACTAAACGACCGATTACTATCGTGTTGATAAATTCTTTTTAAAAACCTATTTTTCTTGAATTTTTCCGCGCTTTTCATTGATTTTATCTACCTGTGCCGATTCAAATATTTTATTTTTATTTCTTTATTCAAATTATTTGGGGGGGGGGGCTTTCCTTTTTTTCTGACCTGATTCCACTTTATGGGCAAAATTTTCTGAACATTTTCCAGTGATGATCACATATACTGCACGCTCCTATCGAAATCTTCAGTATTACAGTCTGACTATGAGTCTACAAAACCTCGGGTTCGTCACCTTCTTCTTCAAAAAAAAATTTAAATCGGTTTACTTTTGTCTTGTATAATTTCATGTATGATAGTGCAACTAAGCATTTCACTCTTTTATGTGTTGCCAGGCCACTCATCACATACTTCTGTACTACTTGAAACACAAGTTCTCATTTCAAGGATACAAAAATTTACATTTTTTACTTTGTCCCGACGCTCCATGACTCAATTTCTATCGCATCCGATGCAATTAATTTTATATTGACAATAGAACTAAGTCATCGGCTGCCCATTTACTAATCCTGACAAGAACAAATCTAATTCAAAATTGAATTGGCCGTTTCAGCCCAGCTTTCAAAAAAAAATCTAATTTAAAATTGAATTGGCTGTTTCAGCCCAGTTGCCCGCCTGATGCTAATCGTTGCTTGTCATGTAGTGAAAGCATGTGTCACCTATACCGAGCAACTGAACTAAAAAAAAGTTACTGAATTCTTTAATTTTCGAAATACTACATAGGATTGTCGCATCGTCGGCCCCTCCATCACTTGGTGCAATTGCGCCATTGGACTGCGCCAGACTAAGCCACCAAAGGGATAGAAGACCCAAAAAGGTGCAATCTAAGTCCTTCCAATTTTACTTTTCCTTGAGGTTATAGTTGTTTTAACCCCTTTTCTACTAATTTTGATTGGGCGCCATATTGTTATGTATCCTCGGATTTAACGAACTCAACGCGGCTCTTCACCGGCTATCTTTCGGATAGAGGAGATTTTGACCCGCCGCGTTGAGCCGAAGGACCAACAATAAAATTTCACTTCCGCTGGAATCAAATCAAGAAAGGAATAACTCCATCTAAATCAAAACTTACAAAATCAATTTAATTTATAAAAGTCAAAATTCGAAATTAACGACTAAAAATTTTTTCTTTTCCACACTTCAGATGGGAGCGAGAAGAATGCTCCCCACGCACTCGCCCATCCTGTGATGCACAGTCCACTTTGGCGCATCACCCACAATCGGATTATCACTAGGAATCACTCTCTATCTCAGCATCTGTCCGGTTTGTAACCTCCCCTTTATTTAAGAAATTAACGAATCATTTTCTTATTAAAAATTAATCAAAACGTTCTATTTTTCTATTTAGGTAGTAAGCGTAATTGGAAAACGAAACCAAAACCCAAAACAGGGACCAAAATTTTTTAGAATTTAAAATTTAAAATTTAGAAATATTAGGATTAAGAAAATTTATGATATGTATGTAAAGTGTATGTATATATCTGTAGTGTCCCTCATTTATACTCTTACATCTACACTACTACATTTCTACAACATTATACACTTACTTTTAATTACTTTAAATTATATTATTTTGGAAATTTTGTAAAGTTTATTTTCCTCAACAAAATTTCAATTTTGATTTTTCACTATTTTTATAAAACTTGAATTTGAAAATGTTGTTTTAAAAATTTTCATAAAAGAAATTTTTAAATACAATATGTAAAAATAAGAATCCCCACATTGGCGATCCTACCAGTCGAACCTAACTAAGTCAAGAACACTGAAAGAGAAAACAAATCTTGGACAACCACTACCATCTTTTTAGCTGCTAAGTCAAAACTTAATCACAAGCAAAATTTAAAAAAAAATGTCACAACCGCAACATCTTCAAACATTAATAATCCGATTCACATCAAATAACGTGTTGGACTTTATCAATTGGAACACAACGATATACAAAATTCTACCAATTACACGCAAATTAACGATCCCATTTGGAGTACGCCGAAGAAATCGACTCTTTAGATACCCTAAAACACTACATCGTGGTTTGAAAAAGAACGAGAAAGTCACCACCAACGACATCAGACGTTTCTAAAACAACTAAAACGACAATTTCTACATCAACAACAACAAATGTCTTGAAATCATCGTTCATCGCCTTCCTCTATCATCGTCGAACAACATCATCGTCCATCAACCCATGAACATATCAACCTATAAATATTAAGTATACATTATACAAAAACATTTTTCTTCTAATTATTACATTTTTCAGGAATTTTTAAATAAAATATTCTTTGTATTACGATAAATAATAGAATTCATATCATAATACATCGAAAGGACATTACACGACCCTACATAATGAACCTGACCCATATCCCAACTCACTCTGCATATACCCCTTCTCACCAAACACACCTTCTTTACCAACACAATACTATAGATTAAAGGTACAGAGAACACTGTTGCAGATGCTCTATCGAGATACGAGGTAGAAGAACTAAAAACACCAGACCTCAATCTAAAACCATTACACATCGGACAAACAAACGATTCAGAAATAAACGACATAATGAACAAAAACATATACAAATTTAAACAAATTGATTTTCCATTCCTTAACACTCGACAAATGATACCCGTCCATACATACCACAAACACTTCGTAAGAAAATATTCGAACAGATACACAACATTTCTCATCCCGGAACTACAGCTTCCAGACGACTGATAACACAACGATACTTCTGGCCCAACATGAACTCACAAATCAATAAATGGTCCTAGGAATGTGTTAACTGTCAACGAGCAAAAGTGCACAGACACACTCGAGATTTCTAATAGTGCGGGAAAGTTGCCTTAGTACTTCCTGATTCCCCAACTCCGGCCTTGAAATTTCGGAAATTTACCTAAATTGCCTACCTAGCGCCTGAAATACGCCTCTCATGGCAAAATGTATGAAACAAAAGTTGTTTGTCGCGTCATTAGTTACCGAAATGGTATGAACAATCATGGCCGTAGGATGAACCGTTCCCGAGATACGAGCAAAAAGGCGGCGCGGCGCAGCTCAAGGTGAAAATGGTTGCAGCTCTCAGCTAACCTGTGTTGGTTACCTAGAACCTCTCACGTGGAGGTGGCTGCACTTCGGATTCCTCCCACGCCCAACCCAACCAACCAACCATATTTCAGGCTTGTTTTAGTCTGAATCTGTATCAAATTTATTGATAAAATCCGATTTTGTACTAAACTTTGGCAGTTGTTGCCTAGATTTCAGTGTAGAGCGTATAAAAGGATCACGAGACTGGGGGCCAATAACTTTAGAAGATGCTTCTGTCACCAGTTTGAATGTTCTCTCGACTGCCACGGTGTGAGAGGGGATTTCACTAAATTTCCATATCTCCGCAGTGTCTCCCGACAACCCTTTTATGAGCTCTTCGTTAGAAACTGATAGTCTAGTGAAGTCTTCCAGTTAATCATATTATTAGCTTTGAAATTCAGCTTTGGCACTTTATTACATATAACCCATCCAATTACAGTGTCAGTCTCTGCTTCTCTGGCTGCCAGAAGACAGTCAAGCGCCAACTTTCTGACTTCTACCCGTTCGTCAGTCATCATATTAAGGAGAATGTTTTCTGGAAGAGCAAAGAAAGCATTCTGTTGAATGGATGAATCGACAACCTTGCGCAGTTAAGCAGGTAAGTATCTCGACCTTTGGATTGCAGCAAAGGGATGGCGCGAGCCATCTTTGATTGAACTGTGGAATCTTATTGAGAACCACAAAGGTGAGTAAACTGTAAGTATGTACTTGACCAAAATCTTTATTTCCTTTGTTGGTTTGTCTGTAGAAATGTATAATCTCAGAATTCTGTTTGCACAAGTGAGCCAGCGAGATTTGCATATGTTACTTTGATGCATCGACGCTAAGTCTGAAGACCATTGACCGGAAATAACAGCTTCTGATATTTTGTAGAGGTCTGCGCTAAGTTGGGTCGGATTAATAATCTCAGAAGGTAATTGGCATGATGGAAAACTTTCAAATTTGACGACAGGCAACTTCTCACAATCAGGGAGCAGTTTACCTATGTCGCCAGAGAATGTATTTGGACTCTTTAAGACACCATATATGTGTTCGAAAAGAGCACGAAATGAAAGTTCGTTGAAATGTAGAAGACAAACGACCTACTGTAATGGCGTACCTATTTTTTCTTCTAGTTTCCGAATGATTCCACCTTTCCAACCAGTGTTCGTGTTGGTGCCATCAGCACCGACAACTACTACCTTCATCTACATCTACTGAATTGTCTTGTAAATGTTGCCATATAGCTTGCATCTCATCCTCAGCTGACCCGGATGGAGAGGTGACGTGGCCAAAGTAATGAGAACCAGGTTCCTCTACAAGAGAAATATGTTGTACTTTAACCTTCGCGGACTTGTGTGAGCGTATTGTCTTTGCGGCCGTCAAAATACAGCCCGTATACAGAATCAATGCTTTCGGTCTTTTCGAGCTTAATTCCAACGCATTTTTTTTTGCTCGACTAATCTTGCATTTGTCAGTGACAAAGCTAGCCTGATCCTCTGTTATCAAACCTACTTTTTTGGCATCCAGAAAGGCAGATGAAACAATCAGGGCCGCTGCTCTGCCACTTAATCCGAATCTTTGGGCAGATAAAGCAGTGTGTTCTAATTATAGTGTGTTTTATTTGATTTTAGAGGATGGAAGAGAAAATTCAGCATCGTTTTTGGAAGAAGCTATGTGCGACGCACCGACATTGTTGTCGTCTTGTTGAGTGTCTGGTTGATCTGAATGGTCACGTGTTGTAGCTGATACTTTTCTGGTAAGTGTTGATGTTGAATGCCGTTTTGAAAGCTTTTCTTTACGTTCATTTCTCTTTATAATCTTTTTTGTTTCAGGTAGATCAACACTTCCAATGCGACCAATTCTTCTCGTTCTCTGGTCCAAGAGAAATGGTTGTTCAATGATAGGAACTTTCCTTTCCTTTGGACAATTGCATGAAAAAAAAGAAATGCATTTAAAAGCAGCGAAGTCAAATAATTCTGCGGCAGAAGAGACAAAGTTGTCTCTTTCAGAGCGCAAACCTATTTGGTTCCTTAAAAACATTTGTTTAAGTGTCAGAAATTCCTTATGATATGTGGTGAGCATTTGTAGAACTCTGGTGTGTGAGACTCTCGGAATAGATGACTTTTTGAAAATATTTTCAACCTTTTTTGCAACTATTTCTGAAAACTCTTTACTCCTAGGTCCATAGTTGTCGCCTCGGAGTCGCCCTATACGAAATCTTTCAAACTGATAACACAAAAGAACATCCTGGTAACTGGGTAGCTGGGACTCAGTGAGATCGTACGGATATATGCCAAACACAGGATATTTCTGTCTAAATTTAAATCAAGATACAGATATGTTGAGTTTTGTGTTCTGTTGAGAGAATTTAAGTGATAGCACTCGGCGAAACCAACGACAAGAGTGAAAGAACTCGATGAAAGAATATTTGTGTGGA
The DNA here is from genome assembly GCA_963662105.1 of Meiosimyza platycephala. Taxonomy (NCBI): domain Eukaryota; kingdom Metazoa; phylum Arthropoda; class Insecta; order Diptera; family Lauxaniidae; genus Meiosimyza; species Meiosimyza platycephala. Next base: position 49,442,632 of record OY759211.1, on the reverse strand, counting down.
GACTTGTCCGAACGTGTCGTATGACGCAGGGGAATGAATGTAAGTGATAGCACTCGGCGAAATCAACGACAAGAGTGAAGGAACTCGATGAAAGAATATTTGTGTGGAGACCTGACCGAACGGGAATGAATGTAAGTGATAGCACTCGGCGAAATCAACGACAAGAGTGAAGGAACTCGATGAAAGAATATTTGTGTGGAGACCTGTCCGAACGTGTCGTATGGCGCAGGGGAATACACGACGGAGCAAGCTGGTGGCAGCCGGCGCGCGGCGAAAGTCTAGTCTAGTGTCTGGCGGGGAGGGGAGAAGGATGGTGGAAAAGCGAGACGGGACGGGGGGAGCGAACCGTCCAGTCTGACCCGACGCGTGATTCACAGAACACATCTCCGCAGCGCCGGCGTCATTTTTGGCGCATTCAGGGAGACGTGTGGCCGCAAACCGATTTTCACCTTGCGCTGCGGTGCGCCGCCTTTTCGCTCGTATCTCGGGAACGGTACTTCCTATGGCCATGATTATTCATACCATTTCGGTAGCTAATGATGCGACCAACAACTTTTGTTTCATACATTTTGCCATGAGAGGCGTATTTCAGGCGCAATAGGTAGGCAATTTCACGATTTTAGGTAAATTTCCGAAATTTCAAGGCCGGAGTTGGGGTTGAAGATGCAGTCCGATCTCAAAACGGAAAATTGCATTGGAATCAGGAAGTACTAAGGCAACTTTTCCGCACTAATAGAAATCTCGAATCGGAAAAAGTCCGGAATCGACCCACCCTACTGTTCAACCCCTTACTCAACATAAAATTACAGTTCAATCTACCCCTGCTCAAATTGATAATGATTTGATTTCAGAAACAGTCTCCTTTAGAAGTGACCCAAAAAAACTTGTAGTTATATCTTCAAAAAAAAACTGTTTTTGTATCGCGGATTGCTTCTGATACTTCGGCTGAGGACTTAAATCATTATATTAAAAATAAATTAAATGGTTAAATTTTTCATATCAGAGGAAAAAGTCTGCGTTTAAAGTTTTTGTCCCTGAAGATGTCTTCAAAAAGGTAAATAGCAAAGATTTTTGGCCGCGTAACACTCTTGTTCGTGAATTCGAATATAGAAACAGTCCACGCTCTGAAAATATTGCTAGCTTACCACTGCGTTCTTATGATCAAACTGCTTAAAAAAACTAATTCCTGACCGTTTTCAAACTTTAACCATCGCTTATCAAAACGTTAGAGGCTTAAATACGAAAATATCAGATTTATTCATAAATAGTTTCGACTTTGAATTCCATTTTATTTCGTTTTCTGAAACGTGGCTTCGGGAAAATATATTGGACACTGAAATTCTTTATAGCAACTACCAAATCTTCAGAAAAGACCGAAAATCAAAAATTGGAGGTGGAGTCCTTCTGGCGGTGCACATTTCATTATCCTGTGAGGAATTGAAGTTTAACAACAATACTGATTTAGAACTTGTTGGCGTTCTTATTAAACTTTCGAATTAATCAGTCTATTTAACTTGTTCCTACATTCCACCAAAACGCTGATCACACTATATATTTACGAAATGCAGAAGAATTTAAAGGAATAAATAATCGTCTCACTGTAAATGATTCCATGATTGTACTTGGAGATTTTAATTTACCATATATTACATGGAATATAACGGACTATTGCTGCTACCTTACACCAACTTCATCCAATAATGAAGTAATTGAATTTTTAGACATACTTTCTGATTGTTGCCTTCATCAAATTAATAATATTCTTAATACGAACAATAGAAACCTTTATCTTGCGTTTGTTGATGAATTTGTCGACATAAATATTGGTTGTATTGATCCTTTAGTATTACCGGAGGATAAACATCATCCAACTTTTCAAATTAAGTATTTTTTAGCATGTAGCTCAGTGGAAAAAAACGTGTAACATTTCCGAACTCATGTTTCAAAAAAACAAATTATGTTAGACTTAACTCCCTGTTAAACAATATAGACTGATCAGTTATATTACCGAATATCATTCATAGTCGTGAATTCAAAAGGTGCGGACGTGTTTATGCTGAGTCGAATATTTTATTATATAAAAAACTTAACAATGCCTTGCCTCTGTGGTCAGTAGGTTGAACGTGGTCAGCCATCAACCCAGTGTGGCAAGTGTAGTGAACTGTTTCATTTGGTTTGTGTCGATATTCTGCCAGTGGACTTGGAATTTTTGCAAAACTCAAATAATTACTTTCTATGTAAAAAGTGCGTGGCAGTGCGCCGAAATTCTATTCGTTCGCCCCCACCTTTTGCATCTCCTTCAATTCGGGATAACTCGGTTTCTTTGTTGTCGTTAACTGATGCGGAAAGTGTACAACAACATAATACATGTGTTTTGTCAAATCATAAAAACTCCAGTCGCAGAGAAATAACTCTTGAAATTGTGTTTAATGAGATCGTTTCTCTTAGAGCCGAAAGTGCACGGGCGCTCTCCATGATAAATTCTCTAGAAAGTGATAAAAAATTGCTTTTTAAAAAAAATTAAGTCTTACAAACTGAGTTGCATTCTTTGCAGTCTAATTTATGTATCAGTGATCTATCTTCTTCAATTTCTCTTCTTACTGAAGATGTAAAACTTTTTCGGAACAATTTTATTAGTGAAGTGAAAGATCCAAAACTAATAATCGGTCAATCGTCTCTCCTTGCAAAAAATTCAAATAAAGTTAAGAGCAAATTTGCATTGCAAGAGAGGCTGAATGTTGCTGTGCCAAATTCGAGGTCGACATCTGCGAGTTCGTCGACCTCCATCTTAATGTCCGCTACGACGTCTCTTTTGGAAACGACACCTAATGCACATTCTGCTAAGCAGAATGCTGATGCATTCGGCGATGCTAATGATGCTGTCACTGCTGCTGCTGTTGATGATGTCTCTGCTGATTTACGCTCTTCTTCCAATTCTACTTCTTCTAATGCTTTGTCTTATGCTGGTATTGTCACTGCTGCTGCTGGTGTTGATGTCTCTACTGATTTACGTTCTCCTTCTAATTCTACTTCTTCTAATACTTTGTCTCATGTTGGTACTGCTGCTAATGCAAATTCTGCTGTTAATTTTCCCTTACGTGCTGAGAGGGTTTCTCTTGATGTTGCTCTTGCTCAATCTTCGTCTATTAATTCGCCACCTTGCTCTTCGAATAATTTGAATGTTTTTGCGGCTGCAACTGAGGCTGCGAAATTTCCGTGGACTGTAATTAGAAACAAAAAACCTAAGCGTGAAATTGTTGTTGGGATGAATTCTAATGCAGAGCTTGCTGTTATTGACCGAAAGAGATGGGTCCATTTATCTTCTTTTGAGCCTTCAGTTACTGAGATTAATATTGTAGAGTACATAATTAGACATACTAATATAACTAAAGATGATCTCTCTTGTTATAAACTCGTAAAAAAAAATGCCCAGCAGGAAAAATTAAAAAGAGTGAATTTTAAACTGGGTGTGCCGTCATCGCTCTACAAATATATTGTTGATCCAGGCCTTTGGCCGGTTGATGTTTTGGTGAAAGATTTTAAGTTTTTTCCAAAACTGGTAAAATCTCCGTTACACTTGTAACCACAAATAAAGAATGCAATAACGTAGCTAATTTTAGTAAATATTCATCCGCTCTGCCTAACAGTCAGTTAGGCAAAACTTCACAATTTCGGATTTATTTCCAAAATATGTCTGGTATAAGAACTAAATCCAATTCTATTGATGATTATACCGCGGCTGGAGATTTTGATGTCATCGTATTTGTTGAGACCTGGCTAAATGATGAATTTTTCGATGGAGAATTCTTTGATTCAAATATATATCAAGTATACAGAAAGGATCGTGACGCTGTAAAAACAGGTTGTAGTCGAGGAGGTGGTGTTTTAATTGCCATCAAACGTTTTTTCTGTTCAACAGCTTGCATCCTTCAGAATGCGGACAGCTTGTACGACCAATTAAGTGTCTCCATTTCTGGCTCATCAGGCTCTTTATATATTTGTGCCTCATATATCCCGCCAAATAGTTCTGATGAAATTTACGATGCACATGTAAGTAACATTTTATCGTTACATTCATCGTTGGACCCTAAAAGTCAGCTTTGTGTGTTGGGGGATTTTAATTTGAACAAAGTAATGTGGACTCACCTCGCCGATGAGTTGACGCCAACAAATATCAATCATCCTCATGAAATCAATCTTATTGATAGCTTCTTAAGTATTGAATTAGTTCAAATTAATAATATACTTAATAATCTTGGAAAAATTTTGGATTTAATTTTTATTTCGTATAATATTAAATACAATTTGTCTGAATGTGTTAGCCCTATTTCACCATCTAATATGCACCATGTTCCAATTGTTCTCGATATAGAATTTTATGAATTTATTGAGCCTCAGCCTGCTAAACATGTATTTAACTTTAAATTATGTGATTTTGAATTTCTAAATAATATTATAAATGATATCAATTGGAAAAATTTATTTGATGGAATAAATGCCGCAACTTGTTTTGATTTGTTTAAATTTAATGTGTCGCAAATCTGTCATGACCATATTCCAATTTTCCCTCATAAGGTATATAAGCTTCCATGGTATAATTCTGGCCTTAATAAACTGAAAAATATGCGCAATAAATTTCTAAAACTTTTTAAATCCACTGGGAACTTAGAGTATAAGGAGAAATATGTGCATTACATGAGAGAATTCAACTTTTTGAATAAGTTTTTATACAAGCAGTTTATTTTGAAAACGGAAACCAATATCAAATTGAATCCGAAATCATTTTGGAATTTCGTACAATCGAAAAAGAGTGGATCTTTCATCCCCACTTCTATGTTTTTCAATAATATTAGTTCGTGTACAATTGCAGATACAGTTAATTTATTTGCCGACTTTTTTAAATCAAATTATACTGAAGATGCTCCATGGTATGAGCCTTCTATCCTACAAAACATCAATTCTTTCGTGGATGTTGGTTCTATTACTTTGAGTGAAACAGACGTTTTTAACGCATTATTAAAGTTGAAGATTTCTGCTAAACTTGATGTCGATGGATTATCCTCTATAGTATTATTAAAATGTGCTCAGGCTTTGTGTAAGCCACTGTGTCTGATTTTCAATAAATCTTTAAATTCCGGAACTTTTATTGAGCCCTGGAAGGTAGCATGTATTACCCCTATTTTCAAAAATGGGCTCAAAAATAATGTCGCGAATTATCGCCCCATTTCTAAATTAACAATTGTCTCTAAATTATTTGAAAGCATTATAAAAGATAAGCTTTACTTTTTAATTAAGTGTCATATTTGCCCAGAGCAACATGGCTTTGTATCTGGTCGATCCACAATAACAAATTTATCATTATTCTCTAATTATTGTGTATCCTCTTTTGAACGTGGCTATCAAGTGGATGTGCTCTATGCTGATTTCGCAAAAGCCTTTGATAAGGTTAAACATAGTGCTTTAATTGCTAAACTAGCTAAAATTGGATTTCATGGTTCATTTTTGGATTGGATTAAATCCTATCTGAGTAATAGACTGTGTGTTGTACTTGTTAATAATACTAAATCTTATAATTTTGTAGCGTCGTCTAGGGTACCTCAGGGTAGTATCCTTGGACCTCTGTTCTTTATTTTGTTCATGAATGTGTGAGGATGGAAGTCAGTGGGCTTCGTTTCCACCCACAATTTTCATAGCAGTGCGTCGAAACGCCCGAAAACATAAGCAAACGTATTTATTGGTTTTATTTAACTTCACGAATTATGTATTTATTTCTTAATATCATTTCGTTTATTTATTTAAATCCATTTTTATGAATTATTAATCATAAATATGTATAACATAAGTTAAAACCTTTAGTTAAGTTCATTACGTTAGCGCGGGGCGACGCGTAAAAAAACGCCATAGTAGTAGAATAGACATAAGCTAAACGCGAAGAATTGGCATACGGTAGCCCTGCCCCACAGCTGTCACCACGATCCACAGTAAAACAGCTGTTTGAGCTTTTTGTGGGAAAAGCTAGAACATTAGAAAAGAAGGTGACTTGGCAAAGGTTTGGTTTTTAGTTAGGCATTCTTCTGAGGATCACAGCCAGCAACAGGTCAACAGCTCCGGACAACAGCAGCAGCCGTAAGATAATCACTAACCATAACTTCTTTCCCCATTGTCTCTTAGGTTGCAGCTCGTATACAAGTTACAAGTCGCTCTTGCGTTGTGCTTGTATACGATAGGAAAACACCGTCATAAGTAATAGGTCGCCGTAGTCAGTGCGTCCATCGCAAGAGGAGGTTGACGAACACGTTGTATTGACGCCGGCAAGTTACAAGTCGCTTTTGCGTTGTACTTGCGTGCGCTAATAAAACACCGTCATAGGAACTAGGTCGGCGGGTACGTTGAATTGACGTACACAAGTGGCAAGTCGCTTTTGCGTTGTACTTGTGTGCGGTAATAAAACGCCGTCATAGGAATTAGGTCGGCGGGTACGTTGTGTTGACGTACACAGGTGGCAAGTCGCTTTTGCGTTGTACTTGTGTGCGGTAATAAAACGCCGTCATAGAAATTAGGTCGGCGGGTACTTCGAATTGACGCCGACAAGCTACAAGTCGCTTTTGCGTTGTACTTGTGTGCGGTAATAAAACACCGTCATAGGGATTAGGTCGGCGGGTACGTTGAATTGACGTACACAAGTGGCAAGTCGCTTTTGCGTTGTACTTGTGTGCGGTGATAAGACGCCGTTGTACTTGTGTGCGGTAATAAAACGCCGTCATAGGAATTAGGTCGGCGGATACGTTGTATTGGCGTACACAGGTGGCAAGTCGCTTTTGCGTTGTACTTGTGTGCGGTAATAAAACATCGTCACGGAAATCGGGTCATCGTAGTCAGCGCATCCGACGCATTCGTAGTTCAACGGGTACGTTGAATTAACGTACACAAGTAGCTAGTCGCTTTTGCGTTGTACTTGTGTGCGGTAATAAAACGCCGACATAGAGGTTAGGTTGCCTTAGTCAGCACATCCGCCGCAGGAGTAGCTCGACGGGTACGTTGAGTTAACGTACACAGGTAGCAAGTCGCTTTTGCGTTGTACTTGTGTACGGTGGTAAAACGCCGTCACAGAAAGTAGACCCCCGGTTACGTCGAATTGACGCATACAAGTTTCAGGTCGCTTTTGCGCTGCATTTGTATGCGGCAATAAACGCCGCCGGAGAAATTAGACCCAAACGCCGTACAGGAAAGTAGTCCCTCGTAGTCAGAGCAGACGCCGAGTGATATAAAATTCGACACATCTATCGTCGCCTTTGCACGGTATCGGCGCGGCGTGAAAGTACGCTGCCGGATAGGATAAGTACTAAGTATCCGAATCGTATTTTATAACTTAGTCTTAGTTATGTATGCATATATATAAAATTTACCTTAAATATTGGGTCAAGATAAAAATAAAGTGGATTATCATAGAAATATACATGGAAGGTCTTGTTCTTATTTAAACTCCCGGAAATTCGACCTTTGTTAGCCACCTGCAAAGTATAAATTTTTGTACACGAACCCCGGATACCGGCGAGCCAAAACCCTGGCTGAAAGGTTCGTTACAATGGCGCCCGAGCAGGGACACTAGGCTAACATATGAAAATTTATAAAATACGACCGGATGAGTTTCCTTCCATGTGTTTGCAAATCCACTGTTTTTCAAACGAGAGTATATACATTTACGAGAATACGCGGTTCCTCGAGGATCAAAGACACTATATTAATTATAAATATCAATTAATCAAGGCAATAGCCCCCCCCAAATATTTTAGCCGTAAATTCAACAGCAGCAGCCCCAGCAGCATACAGCAGATACAGTGAAAGTGTACTTGTCCCATCCTTAGTGCGCGAAGTGAAAAACAAAACAATACCCAGTGAAATCAAACGATAGAAAAAAAAAGCGAAATAATAATAAACTTTAGTGAAAAAAAAAATAATAAACATAAATAATAAATAATAATAAGAAAAAAAAACCATGTTGAATGTGTCGTGGTGCCATGGTCTAAGAAAAGAGGAGTTGGTCACGTATGGTGAAGAATTCGGCCTCGAAGTAACAGGAACAGTTGATGACCTACGGAAGAGGTTCAAAGTTTTCGTGGCAGAAGACCATACACCGGAAGTGAAGCAACGCTTGCTTGAGCTCCAGACTCGTCACAAGAGATCTTCATCACAGCATAGAACCCAGACAGATGGCACGGAAGAATCATCACAGACGGACGACAAAGCCGGGCCCTATCTCAGACCAGGCGGTGGTGAGGAGCAAGTCGTGACAACGGCCGCAACTGCGCAGCCAGTACACAAGCCTGACGAAACCAGCTATCGGTTTTCTACCCAAGGGTTTAACGTACCAAATGACGGAACCAGCCCTTACAACCCTATAATAATGGAACAAGTTCGGAAGTGGTCCCTAAAGTACGACGGAGCCAAAGAGCCACTGGCCTTTATAGAAAGAGTTGAGGAACTAGCTGCAGCCTATGGAGTAGCCACCAACCATCTTCCCCGGGCAATGCCTGAACTATTAAAGGACAAGGCCTTAGCATGGTACCGGAACAACCGTCAACAAGAAATTTCGTGGACCAAATTTAAGGGAAATTTCCTAAGGTTTTTCCTTCCGCAACGTTACTTTGAAACTTTGGACGACGAAATACGAAAGCGATGTCAACAGCCTCGAGAGAAATTCAAAGAATTTTTGCTACCACTACAGACGATGATGCGTCACGCGAATTTTACCGAACAACAAATGTTAGAACGGATTTTTAGGAATTGTCGGCCGGAGTACCAATGGTACATTAAACGGAAAGATTTCTCGACACTAGAGGAACTAATTCAATTAGCGGAGGATTTGGAAGGAATTCAACAACGGGAGCCCGAGCGACCAGCAGTGATTAGAAGTCGCACCGAACAGCACCGGATGGTGGGCCCCACTCAAGGTGAAGAAAGAATCAACACTCGAACTGCTTGCCGACGCTGTGGCCAAGAGGGCCATTTTGCCGGGAACTGTCAGCATCCTCAGCGGTTGTTCTGCTGGGTCTGTGGCCGAATTGGAACACGTACCATAGCTTGTTGCCGTACATCGGGAAACGACAACGGAGACCGCCCAGAGCGAGGGGGGGCAGGTACTCCAGAAGATCCCCCTCGGCCGGCATAGAACAACATCACCTCCAACGCCCCTGCAGTCGAGTTTTCGCCAACGTTATCGTTGGGCAGAGAAACATAGCAGCCACCATCGACACAGGGGCAACCATAAGCTTCGTTAGGGGGGCATTCGCTGCGGAATTGGGTCACCAGGCCAAAAGGATATCGTATGGAGGTGAAGTAGCGTTAGCGGATGGCAATTTCTGTTCGTAGTCATGCCTGACGCTACCGAAGACGTCGTTCTTCGGATAGATTTCCTCAAACGGTGTGGCGCCTCGCTAAATATCAGAGGCGAAATAATTACGATAAGAGAAGGAATACTGCACCAAACGGAAAGGTGCATGGTCAGCTCGATACACAACAAAAGACCCGGTGTAAAACAACAAGAAGGCCTAGGGTCCAATCCAGAGCAGCCACGCAGTCAACATCTTCGACAAAGTCACCAACAGAACCCGCAACTACGTCCACAGCAGCAGAGAAGTCGAAAGAAACACCATATAAACCGACCCTACACCCAACAAATAAATCCAGTCCGGAGAAGCAGCATAGAAACTCAACTAGTTAACGCAGCGACAGAGCCACTTCCAGTCATCTCGGCAGAGCCCACACTCGAATCAGCGGCAGAGCCCACACTCGAATCAGCGGCAGAGCCCACACATGCATCAGCGACAGAGCCCACACCTGAATCGTCGGCAGAACCCTCACTCGAATCAGCGGCAGAGCCAACACTCGAATCATCGACGGAGCCCACACTCGAATCAGCGGCAGAACCCACACTTGAATCATCGGCAGAGCCCTCACCCACAGCAGCGGCAGAGCCTACAGCAGAGCAACAATCTTACTCAGAAGAGGTAATAAATCGATTTTTAATCCAAGAACTTCCAAAATTTGATAGGCTAGAAGGGGTCACACATATCACCAAATACGCGATAACCATGGCTGACGATCGACCGATCAAGCAGCGATACATCCCAAGAAAACCCGGCCATGCAAGCGATTATTGACGAGGAAATTGATAAACTGTTGACCAAAGGATGCATCGAACCATTCCCCAGTCCTTATAGTGCACCGATCGTTTTAGTGCGAAAGAAGACGGGTGCCTGGCGACTCTGTATAGATTATCGCCAGCTCAACGCCAGATCAGTACCGGACGCCTATCCTCTGCCTAGAATAACGCACATCTTGGACCGATTACGAAACGCGAAATTTATTAGTGGTCTGGACTTGAAAGATGGATATTGGCAAATACCAATGGAGGCCAATAGCAAGCAATTTACGGCATTTACCGTACCGGGCCGTGGCCTTTATCAGTGGAAGTTCATGCCTTTCGGACTCCATTCGGCACCAGCAACATTCCAGCGGAGCCTCATGCCTTCGCCTATCTAGATGACATAGTGGTAACGGGCTCCACCCTAGATGAACACATGCAAAACTTGCGGGAGGTATTCCGACGACTACGTGCGGCTAATCTGAGAATTAATCCGGAAAAGTGCGAATTCTTCCGGACCAAGTTAAAATACTTGGGGCACGTCGTCGGCAGCGAAGGCATACAGACCGATCCAGAGAAAGTGGCGGCTATACAGGACTTGGCACCCCCACAAAATATTAGAGGAGTGCGGCGGTTTCTAGGCGTTGCATCATGGTACCGACGATTCGTTCCAGATTTCGCAGCAATAGTGCAACCGCTGACGGCCTTGTTGAGAAAGGGCAAGCACTGGAGATGGGGCGATGACCAGCAGAGGGCATTCGAGACCATGAAAAAGAAACTAACGGAGGCACCCATACTCTTATGCCCAGATTTCAGCCAGACATTCACCCTCCAGACCGACGCCAGTGATTTGGGCCTAGGCGCAGTTTTAACCCAAGTCATAGAAGGAGAAGAGCGTGTGATCGCTTACGCTAGCCGAAGCCTAAACAACGCTGAGAAAAATTACTCGCCAACAGAGAAGGAATGTCTGGCCATTGTATGGGGAATCAGGAAGATGCGGCCCTACCTAGAAGGGTATAAATTCATAGTAGTCACGGATCATCTTTCGCTCAAATGGTTGAACTCAATCGAGAGTCCCACCGGACGAGTAGCCCGATGGGCCCTAGAGCTCCAGCAGTATCAGTTCACAATTCAATACCGGAAGGGGAAGAACAACGTAGTAGCCGACGCCCTGTCCAGACAACCTAGAGAGATTATTCAAATGGCAACAGCGAATAACAGATCCGACGAAACCTGCACCTGGTTGGAGAAGAAGAAGGCCGAAGTTCGAAACGAACCCGCAAAGTATCCAGATTTCTCCGAAGTAGCAGGGCACTTATACCGTCATCTACCAGGGCACACAGGTGACGAGGATTGTGCTCAGTGGAAACTTTGCGTAGCAACGCCGCTCCGGAAGCGCGTCATGGAAGAGAATCATGACAGCCCAAACGCTGGTCATCTGGGCATCCGGAAAACCATCTCCCGCATAGCCAACCGGTATTATTGGCCCGGCATGTTCCGGGATTTAAGTCGGTACGTGCGAGGCTGTGACTCCTGTCAACGATATAAAGTAAGCCAACAAGCACCAGCGGGGGAAATGTTGACAACCATTCCAAATGAGCCATGGTCCACCGTATGCGCAGATTTTATCGGGCCACTACCACGATCCAAACACGGAAACACTATGTTGCTGGTGTTCTTTGATAAGTTCTCAAAATGGACCGAATTAATACCCCTTAGAAGGGCGACGGCAGAAGGGGTCGTCAAAGCATTTCGAGAAAGGATCGTGGCAAGGTACGGAGTTCCCAAAACATTCGTTACGGACAACGGGACCCAGTTTAAGAGCAGGATAGTGAAGAACTACATGGATGAGATTGGAGTACGACAGCAATTTACAGCACCCTACACTCCCCAAGAAAACCCTACGGAGCGAGCAAATCGGACAATAAAAACGATGATGGCGCAACTGGTCAACAATAATCACAGAGTATGGGACGACAACCTACCAGAGATTTCGCTAGCCATCAATACCAGCACATCGGAGTCAACCGGCTACAGTCCAGCATTTCTCACCCAAGGATGGGAGCCCCGCTTACCAAGAGCACTGTACGACGAAGTGACCCAAGGCACCGGCACGCCAAGCCAACAACCGGAGGCAAGAGCTGCACAGCTGCAAGAAATCTTCAAGATCGTCAGGCACAATCTCTCTAAAGCATCGCAGGACCAAGCCAGGCACTACAACCTGAGGAGGCGACAGTGGAAACCTAACGTCGGAGAACTGGTGTTAGTGAAACAGCACCCACTATCCAAGGCCATCGATAGTTTCGCAGTCAAGCTCGCGCCCAAGTATGCGGGCCCGTACACAATCGCAAGTTACATTTCTCCTGTAATTTGTAATCTCAAGGGAGTCGGTGACAGAATTATACGCACAGCTCACCTGAGCGAAATTAAGCCATTCATTTTATAGAATTTAAACCTCTGTTCTGTTACAAAACTAATTCCTTACTTTTCTACAATTTTTAGTCGTCAACAAACCCACAAAGCAACAAAAACTAAGCCTGGACGAGCAATAATTAGAGGCACCACGATCGCTACAGCAAGTTACATCCCGATAATCAACAGAATCTGCTTCAAGTATGACAACGACGAGAATTAAGGTGGCGAAGCATACAACACGACCATTATCATCACTGCAACAATAAGTCCTGAGAGTAGCGATGCAGCCATCACAAACTCTAATAACAGCGATGGGTGTGTCACTTCTAATAGTGAGGATACCTCCGATGGTTAATCACTGAACCTATATATATATTGAGTATTGCGAAGAAAAACTGCCTACAGTGATGCTATAGCCTCGAGCACCGTTTCTGATGGAAAAATATATCACCTGGACCTGCGTTTTTAAATGCCAGTCTTCTAGATTGCAGAGCCTCCGCACTGCATTTGTTCAAGTAAAATCCGTTTCGCCGCGGGAGTAAGCGGGAAATGTGAGGATGGAAGTCAGTGGGCTTCGTTTCCACCCACAATTTTCATAGCAGTGCGTCGAAACGCCCGAAAACATAAGCAAACGTATTATTGGTTTTATTTAACTTCACGAATTATGTATTTATTTCTTAATATCATTTCCTTTATTTATTTAAATCCATTTTTATGAATTATTAATCATAAATATGTATAACATAAGTTAAAACCTTTAGTTAAGTTCATTACGTTAGCGCGGGGCGACGCGTAAAAAAACGCCATAGTAGTAGAATAGACATAAGCTAAACGCGAAGAATTGGCATACGGTAGCCCTGCCCCACAGCTGTCACCACGATCCACAGTAAAACAGCTGTTTGAGCTTTTTGTGGGAAAAGCTAGAACATTAGAAAAGAAGGTGACTTGGCAAAGGTTTGGTTTTTAGTTAGGCATTCTTCTGAGGATCACAGCCAGCAACAGGTCAACAGCTCCGGACAACAGCAGCAGCCGTAAGATAATCACTAACCATAACTTCTTTCCCCATTGTCTCTTAGGTTGCAGCTCGTATACAAGTTACAAGTCGCTCTTGCGTTGTGCTTGTATACGATAGGAAAACACCGTCATAAGTAATAGGTCGCCGTAGTCAGTGCGTCCATCGCAAGAGGAGGTTGACGAACACGTTGTATTGACGCCGGCAAGTTACAAGTCGCTTTTGCGTTGTACTTGCGTGCGCTAATAAAACACCGTCATAGGAACTAGGTCGGCGGGTACGTTGAATTGACGTACACAAGTGGCAAGTCGCTTTTGCGTTGTACTTGTGTGCGGTAATAAAACGCCGTCATAGGAATTAGGTCGGCGGGTACGTTGTGTTGACGTACACAGGTGGCAAGTCGCTTTTGCGTTGTACTTGTGTGCGGTAATAAAACGCCGTCATAGAAATTAGGTCGGCGGGTACTTCGAATTGACGCCGACAAGCTACAAGTCGCTTTTGCGTTGTACTTGTGTGCGGTAATAAAACACCGTCATAGGGATTAGGTCGGCGGGTACGTTGAATTGACGTACACAAGTGGCAAGTCGCTTTTGCGTTGTACTTGTGTGCGGTGATAAGACGCCGTCACGGAAATCAGGTCATCGTAGTCAGCGCATCCGTCGTAATCTTAGCTCAATATATAGCGTCATCATAGAAATTAGGTCGGCGGGTACGTTGAATTGACGTATACAAGTGGCAAGTCGCTTTTGCGTTGTACTTGTGTGCGGTAATAAAACGCCGTCATAGGAATTAGGTCGGCGGATACGTTGTATTGGCGTACACAGGTGGCAAGTCGCTTTTGCGTTGTACTTGTGTGCGGTAATAAAACATCGTCACGGAAATCGGGTCATCGTAGTCAGCGCATCCGACGCATTCGTAGTTCAACGGGTACGTTGAATTAACGTACACAAGTAGCAAGTCGCTTTTGCGTTGTACTTGTGTGCGGTAATAAAACGCCGACATAGAGGTTAGGTTGCCTTAGTCAGCACATCCGCCGCAGGAGTAGCTCGACGGGTTCGTTGAGTTAACGTACACAGGTAGCAAGTCGCTTTTGCGTTGTACTTGTGTACGGTGGTAAAACGCCGTCACAGAAAGTAGACCCCCGGTTACGTCAAATTGACGCATACAAGTTTCAGGTCGCTTTTGCGCTGCATTTGTATGCGGCAATAAACGCCGCCGGAGAAATTAGACCCAAACGCCGTACAGGAAAGTAGTCCCTCGTAGTCAGAGCAGACGCCGAGTGATATAAAATTCGACACATCTATCGTCGCCTTTGCACGGTATCGGCGCGGCGTGAAAGTACGCTGCCGGATAGGATAAGTACTAAGTATCCGAATCGTATTTTATAACTTAGTCTTAGTTATGTATGCATATATATAAAATTTACCTTAAATATTGGGTCAAGATAAAAATAAAGTGGATTATCATAGAAATATACATGGAAGGTCTTGTTCTTATTTAAACTCCCGGAAATTCGACCTTTGTTAGCCACCTGCAAAGTATAAATTTTTGTACACGAACCCCGGATACCGGCGAGCCAAAACCCTGGCTGAAAGGTTCGTTACAATGGCGCCCGAGCAGGGACACTAGGCTAACATATGAAAATTTATAAAATACGACCGGATGAGTTTCCTTCCATGTGTTTGCAAATCCACTGTTTTTCAAACGAGAGTATATACATTTACGAGAATACGCGGTTCCTCGAGGATCAAAGACACTATATTAATTATAAATATCAATTAATCAAGGCAATAGCCCCCCCCCAAATATTTTAGCCGTAAATTCTACAGCAGCAGCCCCCCGTAAATTCTACAGCAACAGCCCAGCCGTAAATTCTACAGCAACAGCCCAGCCGTAAATTCAACAGCAGCAGCCCCAGCAGCATACAGCAGATACAGTGAAAGTGTACCTGTCCCATCCTTAGTGCGCAAAGTGAAAAACAAAACAATACCCAGTGAAATCAAACGATAGAAAAAAAAAGCGAAATAATAATAAACTTTAGTGAAAAAAAAAATAATAAACATAAATAATAAATAATAATAAGAAAAAAAAAACCATGTTGAATGTGTCGTGGTGCCATGGTCTAAGAAAAGAGGAGTTGGTCACGTATGGTGAAGAATTCGGCCTCGAGGTAACAGGAACAGTTGATGACCTACGGAAGAGGTTCAAAGTTTTCGCGGCAGAAGACCATACACCGGAAGTGAAGCAACGCTTGCTTGAGCTCCAGACTCGTCACAAGAGATCTTCATCACAGCATAGAACCCAGACAGACGGCACGGAAGAATCATCACAGACGGACGACAAAGCCGGGCCCTATCTCAGACCAGGCGGTGGTGAGGAGCAAATCGTGACAACGGCCGCAACTGCGCAGCCAGTACACAAGCCTGACGAAACCAGCTATCGGTTTTCTACCCAAGGGTTTAACGTACCAAATGACGGAACCAGCCCTTACAACCCTATAATAATGGAACAAGTTCGGAAGTGGTCCCTAAAGTACGACGGAGCCAAAGAGCCACTGGCCTTTATAGAAAGAGTTGAGGAACTAGCTGCAGCCTATGGAGTAGCCACCAACCATCTTCCCCGGGCAATGCCTGAACTATTAAAGGACAAGGCCTTAGCATGGTACCGGAACAACCGTCAACAAGAAATTTCGTGGACCAAATTTAAGGGAAATTTCCTAAGGTTTTTCCTTCCGCAACGTTACTTTGAAACTTTGGACGACGAAATACGAAAGCGATGTCAACAGCCTCGAGAGAAATTCAAAGAATTTTTGCTACCACTACAGACGATGATGCGTCACGCGAATTTTACCGAACAACAAATGTTAGAACGGATTTTTAGGAATTGTCGGCCGGAGTACCAATGGTACATTAAACGGAAAGATTTCTCGACACTAGAGGAACTAATTCAATTAGCGGAGGATTTGGAAGGAATTCAACAACGGGAGCCCGAGCGACCAGCAGTGATTAGAAGTCGCACCGAACAGCACCGGATGGTGGGCCCCACTCAAGGTGAAGAAAGAATCAACACTCGAACTGCTTGCCGACGCTGTGGCCAAGAGGGCCATTTTGCCGGGAACTGTCAGCATCCTCAGCGGTTGTTCTGCTGGGTCTGTGGCCGAATTGGAACACGTACCATAGCTTGTTGCCGTACATCGGGAAACGACAACGGAGACCGCCCAGAGCGAGGGGGGGCAGGTACTCCAGAAGATCTCCCTCGGCCGGCATAGAACAACATCACCTCCAACGCCCCTGCAGTCGAGTTTTCGCCAACGTTATCGTTGGGCAGAGAAACATAGCAGCCACCATCGACACAGGGGCAACCATAAGCTTCGTTAGGGAGGCATTCGCTGCGGAATTGGGTCACCAGGCCAAAAGGATATCGTATGGAGGTGAAGTAGCGTTAGCGGATGGCTCAATTAGGCCTCTCGAACACGCGGTGGAAACCGAATTAGAATTCAGGGACCTGAAATTGAAATTTCTGTTCGTAGTCATGCCTGACGCTACCGAAGACGTCGTTCTTCGGATAGATTTCCTCAAACGGTGTGGCGCCTCGCTAAATATCAGAGGCGAAATAATTACGATAAGAGAAGGAATACTGCACCAAACGGAAAGGTGCATGGTCAGCTCGATACACAACAAAAGACCCGGTGTAAAACAACAAGAAGGCCTAGGGTCCAATCCAGAGCAGCCACGCAGTCAACATCTTCGACAAAGTCACCAACAGAACCCGCAACTACGTCCACAGCAGCAGAGAAGTCGAAAGAAACACCATATAAACCGACCCTACACCCAACAGATAAATCCAGTCCGGAGAAGCAGCATAGAAACTCAACTAGTTAACGCAGCGACAGAGCCACTTCCAGTCATCTCGGCAGAGCCCACACTCGAATCAGCGGCAGAGCCCACACTCGAATCAGCGGCAGAGCCCACACATGCATCAGCGACAGAGCCCACACCTGAATCGTCGGCAGAACCCTCACTCGAATCAGCGGCAGAGCCAACACTCGAATCATCGACGGAGCCCACACTCGAATCAGCGGCAGAACCCACACTTGAATCATCGGCAGAGCCCTCACCCACAGCAGCGGCAGAGCCTACAGCAGAGCAACAATCTTACTCAGAAGAGGTAATAAATCGATTTTTAATCCAAGAACTTCCAAAATTTGATAGGCTAGAAGGGGTCACACATATCACCAAATACGCGATAACCATGGCTGACGATCGACCGATCAAGCAGCGATACATCCCAAGAAAACCCGGCCATGCAAGCGATTATTGACGAGGAAATTGATAAACTGTTGACCAAAGGATGCATCGAACCATCCCGCAGTCCTTATAGTGCACGTTTTAGTGCGAAAGAAGACGGGTGCCTGGCGACTCTGTATAGATTATCGCCAGCTCAACGCCAGATCAGTACCGGACGCCTATCCTCTGCCTAGAATAACGCACATCTTGGACCGATTACGAAACGCGAAATTTATTAGTGGTCTGGACTTGAAAGATGGATATTGGCAAATACCAATGGAGGCCAATAGCAAGCAATTTACGGCATTTACCGTACCGGGCCGTGGCCTTTATCAGTGGAAGGTCATGCCTTTCGGACTCCATTCGGCACCAGCAACATTCCAGCGGAGCCTCATGCCTTCGCCTATCTAGATGACATAGTGGTAACGGGCTCCACCCTAGATGAACACATGCAAAACTTGCGGGAGGTATTCCGACGACTACGTGCGGCTAATCTGAGAATTAATCCGGAAAAGTGCGAATTCTTCCGGACCAAGTTAAAATACTTGGGGCACGTCGTCGGCAGCGAAGGCATACAGACCGATCCAGAGAAAGTGGCGGCTATACAGGACTTGGCACCCCCACAAAATATTAGAGGAGTGCGGCGGTTTCTAGGCGTTGCATCATGGTACCGACGATTCGTTCCAGATTTCGCAGCAATAGTGCAACCGCTGACGGCCTTGTTGAGAAAGGGCAAGCACTGGAGATGGGGCGATGACCAGCAGAGGGCATTCGAGACCATGAAAAAGAAACTAACGGAGGCACCCATACTCTTATGCCCAGATTTCAGCCAGACATTCACCCTCCAGACCGACGCCAGTGATTTGGGCCTAGGCGCAGTTTTAACCCAAGTCATAGAAGGAGAAGAGCGTGTGATCGCTTACGCTAGCCGAAGCCTAAACAACGCTGAGAAAAATTACTCGCCAACAGAGAAGGAATGTCTGGCCATTGTATGGGGAATCAGGAAGATGCGGCCCTACCTAGAAGGGTATAAATTCATAGTAGTCACGGATCATCTTTCGCTCAAATGGTTGAACTCAATCGAGAGTCCCACCGGACGAGTAGCCCGATGGGCCCTAGAGCTCCAGCAGTATCAGTTCACAATTCAATACCGGAAGGGGAAGAACAACGTAGTAGCCGACGCCCTGTCCAGACAACCTAGAGAGATTATTCAAATGGCAACAGCGAATAACAGATCCGACGAAACCTGCACCTGGTTGGAGAAGAAGAAGGCCGAAGTTCGAAACGAACCCGCAAAGTATCCAGATTTCTCCGAAGTAGCAGGGCACTTATACCGTCATCTACCAGGGCACACAGGTGACGAGGATTGTGCTCAGTGGAAACTTTGCGTAGCAACGCCGCTCCGGAAGCGCGTCATGGAAGAGAATCATGACAGCCCAAACGCTGGTCATCTGGGCATCCGGAAAACCATCTCCCGCATAGCCAACCGGTATTATTGGCCCGGCATGTTCCGGGATTTAAGTCGGTACGTGCGAGGCTGTGACTCCTGTCAACGATATAAAGTAAGCCAACAAGCACCAGCGGGGGAAATGTTGACAACCATTCCAAATGAGCCATGGTCCACCGTATGCGCAGATTTTATCGGGCCACTACCACGATCCAAACACGGAAACACTATGTTGCTGGTGTTCTTTGATAAGTTCTCAAAATGGACCGAATTAATACCCCTTAGAAGGGCGACGGCAGAAGGGGTCGTCAAAGCATTTCGAGAAAGGATCGTGGCAAGGTACGGAGTTCCCAAAACATTCGTTACGGACAACGGGACCCAGTTTAAGAGCAGGATAGTGAAGAACTACATGGATGAGATTGGAGTACGACAGCAATTTACAGCACCCTACACTCCCCAAGAAAACCCTACGGAGCGAGCAAATCGGACAATAAAAACGATGATGGCGCAACTGGTCAACAATAATCACAGAGTATGGGACGACAACCTACCAGAGATTTCGCTAGCCATCAATACCAGCACATCGGAGTCAACCGGCTACAGTCCAGCATTTCTCACCCAAGGATGGGAGCCCCGCTTACCAAGAGCACTGTACGACGAAGTGACCCAAGGCACCGGCACGCCAAGCCAACAACCGGAGGCAAGAGCTGCACAGCTGCAAGAAATCTTCAAGATCGTCAGGCACAATCTCTCTAAAGCATCGCAGGACCAAGCCAGGCACTACAACCTGAGGAGGCGACAGTGGAAACCTAACGTCGGAGAACTGGTGTTAGTGAAACAGCACCCACTATCCAAGGCCATCGATAGTTTCGCAGCCAAGCTCGCGCCCAAGTATGCGGGCCCGTACACAATCGCAAGTTACATTTCTCCTGTAATTTGTAATCTCAAGGGAGTCGGTGACAGAATTATACGCACAGCTCACCTGAGCGAAATTAAGCCATTCATTTTATAGAATTTAAACCTCTGTTCTGTTACAAAACTAATTCCTTACTTTTCTACAATTTTTAGTCGTCAACAAACCCACCAAGCAACAAAAACTAAGCCTGGACGAGCAATAATTAGAGGCACCACGATCGCTACAGCAAGTTACATCCCGATAATCAACAGAATCTGCTTCAAGTATGACAACGACGAGAATTAAGGTGGCGAAGCATACAACACGACCATTATCATCACTGCAACAATAAGTCCTGAGAGTAGCGATGCAGCCATCACAAACTCTAATAACAGCGATGGGTGTGTCACTTCTAATAGTAAGGATACCTCCGATGGTTAATCACTGAACCTATATATATCTTGAGTATTGCGAAGAAAAACTGCCTACAGTGATGCTATAGCCTCGAGCACCGTTTCTGATGGAAAAATATATCACCTGGACCTGCGTTTTTAAATGCCAGTCTTCTAGATTGCAGAGCCTCCGCACTGCATTTGTTCAAGTAAAATCCGTTTCGCCGCGGGAGTAAGCGGGAAATGTGAGGATGGAAGTCAGTGGGCTTCGTTTCCACCCACAATTTTCATAGCAGTGCGTCGAAACGCCCGAAAACATAAGCAAACGTATTTATTGGTTTTATTTAACTTCACGAATTATGTATTTATTTCTTAATATCATTTCGTTTATTTATTTAAATCCATTTTTATGAATTATTAATCATAAATATGTATAACATAAGTTAAAACCTTTAGTTAAGTTCATTACGTTAGCGCGGGGCGACGCGTAAAAAACGCCATAGTAGTAGAATAGACATAAGCTAAACGCGAAGAATTGGCATACGGTAGCCCTGCCCCACAGCTGTCACCACGATCCACAGTAAAACAGCTGTTTGAGCTTTTTGTGGGAAAAGCTAGAACATTAGAAAAGAAGGTGACTTGGCAAAGGTTTGGTTTTTAGTTAGGCATTCTTCTGAGGATCACAGCCAGCAACAGGTCAACAGCTCCGGACAACAGCAGCAGCCGTAAGATAATCACTAACCATAACTTCTTTCCCCATTGTCTCTTAGGTTGCAGCTCGTATACAAGTTACAAGTCGCTCTTGCGTTGTGCTTGTATACGATAGGAAAACACCGTCATAAGTAATAGGTCGCCGTAGTCAGTGCGTCCATCGCAAGAGGAGGTTGACGAACACGTTGTATTGACGCCGGCAAGTTACAAGTCGCTTTTGCGTTGTACTTGCGTGCGCTAATAAAACACCGTCATAGGAACTAGGTCGGCGGGTACGTTGAATTGACGTACACAAGTGGCAAGTCGCTTTTGCGTTGTACTTGTGTGCGGTAATAAAACGCCGTCATAGGAACTAGGTCGGCGGGTACGTTGTGTTGACGTACACAGGTGGCAAGTCGCTTTTGCGTTGTACTTGTGTGCGGTAATAAAACGCCGTCATAGAAATTAGGTCGGCGGGTACTTCGAATTGACGCCGACAAGCTACAAGTCGCTTTTGCGTTGTACTTGTGTGCGGTAATAAAACACCGTCATAGGGATTAGGTCGGCGGGTACGTTGAATTGACGTACACAAGTGGCAAGTCGCTTTTGCGTTGTACTTGTGTGCGGTGATAAGACGCCGTTGTACTTGTGTGCGGTAATAAAACGCCGTCATAGGAATTAGGTCGGCGGATACGTTGTATTGGCGTACACAGGTGGCAAGTCGCTTTTGCGTTGTACTTGTGTGCGGTAATAAAACATCGTCACGGAAATCGGGTCATCGTAGTCAGCGCATCCGACGCATTCGTAGTTCAACGGGTACGTTGAATTAACGTACACAAGTAGCTAGTCGCTTTTGCGTTGTACTTGTGTGCGGTAATAAAACGCCGACATAGAGGTTAGGTTGCCTTAGTCAGCACATCCGCCGCAGGAGTAGCTCGACGGGTACGTTGAGTTAACGTACACAGGTAGCAAGTCGCTTTTGCGTTGTACTTGTGTACGGTGG
Organism: Meiosimyza platycephala; assembly: GCA_963662105.1. Lineage (NCBI taxonomy): Eukaryota > Metazoa > Arthropoda > Insecta > Diptera > Lauxaniidae > Meiosimyza > Meiosimyza platycephala. The sequence goes on along the minus strand of OY759211.1, from coordinate 49,420,348 downwards.
TAAAACGCCGTCACAGAAAGTAGACCCCCGGTTACGTCGAATTGACGCATACAAGTTTCAGGTCGCTTTTGCGCTGCATTTGTATGCGGCAATAAACGCCGCCGGAGAAATTAGACCCAAACGCCGTACAGGAAAGTAGTCCCTCGTAGTCAGAGCAGACGCCGAGTGATATAAAATTCGACACATCTATCGTCGCCTTTGCACGGTATCGGCGCGGCGTGAAAGTACGCTGCCGGATAGGATAAGTACTAAGTATCCGAATCGTATTTTATAACTTAGTCTTAGTTATGTATGCATATATATAAAATTTACCTTAAATATTGGGTCAAGATAAAAATAAAGTGGATTATCATAGAAATATACATGGAAGGTCTTGTTCTTATTTAAACTCCCGGAAATTCGACCTTTGTTAGCCACCTGCAAAGTATAAATTTTTGTACACGAACCCCGGATACCGGCGAGCCAAAACCCTGGCTGAAAGGTTCGTTACAATGGCGCCCGAGCAGGGACACTAGGCTAACATATGAAAATTTATAAAATACGACCGGATGAGTTTCCTTCCATGTGTTTGCAAATCCACTGTTTTTCAAACGAGAGTATATACATTTACGAGAATACGCGGTTCCTCGAGGATCAAAGACACTATATTAATTATAAATATCAATTAATCAAGGCAATAGCCCCCCCCAAATATTTTAGCCGTAAATTCTACAGCAGCAGCCCCCCGTAAATTCTACAGCAACAGCCCAGCCGTAAATTCTACAGCAACAGCCCAGCCGTAAATTCAACAGCAGCAGCCCCAGCAGCATACAGCAGATACAGTGAAAGTGTACTTGTCCCATCCTTAGTGCGCGAAGTGAAAAACAAAACAATACCCAGTGAAATCAAACGATAGAAAAAAAAAGCGAAATAATAATAAACTTTAGTGAAAAAAAAAATAATAAACATAAATAATAAATAATAATAAGAAAAAAAAACCATGTTGAATGTGTCGTGGTGCCATGGTCTAAGAAAAGAGGAGTTGGTCACGTATGGTGAAGAATTCGGCCTCGAAGTAACAGGAACAGTTGATGACCTACGGAAGAGGTTCAAAGTTTTCGTGGCAGAAGACCATACACCGGAAGTGAAGCAACGCTTGCTTGAGCTCCAGACTCGTCACAAGAGATCTTCATCACAGCATAGAACCCAGACAGACGGCACGGAAGAATCATCACAGACGGACGACAAAGCCGGGCCCTATCTCAGACCAGGCGGTGGTGAGGAGCAAGTCGTGACAACGGCCGCAACTGCGCAGCCAGTACACAAGCCTGACGAAACCAGCTATCGGTTTTCTACCCAAGGGTTTAACGTACCAAATGACGGAACCAGCCCTTACAACCCTATAATAATGGAACAAGTTCGGAAGTGGTCCCTAAAGTACGACGGAGCCAAAGAGCCACTGGCCTTTATAGAAAGAGTTGAGGAACTAGCTGCAGCCTATGGAGTAGCCACCAACCATCTTCCCCGGGCAATGCCTGAACTATTAAAGGACAAGGCCTTAGCATGGTACCGGAACAACCGTCAACAAGAAATTTCGTGGACCAAATTTAAGGGAAATTTCCTAAGGTTTTTCCTTCCGCAACGTTACTTTGAAACTTTGGACGACGAAATACGAAAGCGATGTCAACAGCCTCGAGAGAAATTCAAAGAATTTTTGCTACCACTACAGACGATGATGCGTCACGCGAATTTTACCGAACAACAAATGTTAGAACGGATTTTTAGGAATTGTCGGCCGGAGTACCAATGGTACATTAAACGGAAAGATTTCTCGACACTAGAGGAACTAATTCAATTAGCGGAGGATTTGGAAGGAATTCAACAACGGGAGCCCGAGCGACCAGCAGTGATTAGAAGTCGCACCGAACAGCACCGGATGGTGGGCCCCACTCAAGGTGAAGAAAGAATCAACACTCGAACTGCTTGCCGACGCTGTGGCCAAGAGGGCCATTTTGCCGGGAACTGTCAGCATCCTCAGCGGTTGTTCTGCTGGGTCTGTGGCCGAATTGGAACACGTACCATAGCTTGTTGCCGTACATCGGGAAACGACAACGGAGACCGCCCAGAGCGAGGGGGGGCAGGTACTCCAGAAGATCCCCCTCGGCCGGCATAGAACAACATCACCTCCAACGCCCCTGCAGTCGAGTTTTCGCCAACGTTATCGTTGGGCAGAGAAACATAGCAGCCACCATCGACACAGGGGCAACCATAAGCTTCGTTAGGGGGGCATTCGCTGCGGAATTGGGTCACCAGGCCAAAAGGATATCGTATGGAGGTGAAGTAGCGTTAGCGGATGGCAATTTCTGTTCGTAGTCATGCCTGACGCTACCGAAGACGTCGTTCTTCGGATAGATTTCCTCAAACGGTGTGGCGCCTCGCTAAATATCAGAGGCGAAATAATTACGATAAGAGAAGGAATACTGCACCAAACGGAAAGGTGCATGGTCAGCTCGATACACAACAAAAGACCCGGTGTAAAACAACAAGAAGGCCTAGGGTCCAATCCAGAGCAGCCACGCAGTCAACATCTTCGACAAAGTCACCAACAGAACCCGCAACTACGTCCACAGCAGCAGAGAAGTCGAAAGAAACACCATATAAACCGACCCTACACCCAACAAATAAATCCAGTCCGGAGAAGCAGCATAGAAACTCAACTAGTTAACGCAGCGACAGAGCCACTTCCAGTCATCTCGGCAGAGCCCACACTCGAATCAGCGGCAGAGCCCACACTCGAATCAGCGGCAGAGCCCACACATGCATCAGCGACAGAGCCCACACCTGAATCGTCGGCAGAACCCTCACTCGAATCAGCGGCAGAGCCAACACTCGAATCATCGACGGAGCCCACACTCGAATCAGCGGCAGAACCCACACTTGAATCATCGGCAGAGCCCTCACCCACAGCAGCGGCAGAGCCTACAGCAGAGCAACAATCTTACTCAGAAGAGGTAATAAATCGATTTTTAATCCAAGAACTTCCAAAATTTGATAGGCTAGAAGGGGTCACACATATCACCAAATACGCGATAACCATGGCTGACGATCGACCGATCAAGCAGCGATACATCCCAAGAAAACCCGGCCATGCAAGCGATTATTGACGAGGAAATTGATAAACTGTTGACCAAAGGATGCATCGAACCATTCCCCAGTCCTTATAGTGCACCGATCGTTTTAGTGCGAAAGAAGACGGGTGCCTGGCGACTCTGTATAGATTATCGCCAGCTCAACGCCAGATCAGTACCGGACGCCTATCCTCTGCCTAGAATAACGCACATCTTGGACCGATTACGAAACGCGAAATTTATTAGTGGTCTGGACTTGAAAGATGGATATTGGCAAATACCAATGGAGGCCAATAGCAAGCAATTTACGGCATTTACCGTACCGGGCCGTGGCCTTTATCAGTGGAAGGTCATGCCTTTCGGACTCCATTCGGCACCAGCAACATTCCAGCGGAGCCTCATGCCTTCGCCTATCTAGATGACATAGTGGTAACGGGCTCCACCCTAGATGAACACATGCAAAACTTGCGGGAGGTATTCCGACGACTACGTGCGGCTAATCTGAGAATTAATCCGGAAAAGTGCGAATTCTTCCGGACCAAGTTAAAATACTTGGGGCACGTCGTCGGCAGCGAAGGCATACAGACCGATCCAGAGAAAGTGGCGGCTATACAGGACTTGGCACCCCCACAAAATATTAGAGGAGTGCGGCGGTTTCTAGGCGTTGCATCATGGTACCGACGATTCGTTCCAGATTTCGCAGCAATAGTGCAACCGCTGACGGCCTTGTTGAGAAAGGGCAAGCACTGGAGATGGGGCGATGACCAGCAGAGGGCATTCGAGACCATGAAAAAGAAACTAACGGAGGCACCCATACTCTTATGCCCAGATTTCAGCCAGACATTCACCCTCCAGACCGACGCCAGTGATTTGGGCCTAGGCGCAGTTTTAACCCAAGTCATAGAAGGAGAAGAGCGTGTGATCGCTTACGCTAGCCGAAGCCTAAACAACGCTGAGAAAAATTACTCGCCAACAGAGAAGGAATGTCTGGCCATTGTATGGGGAATCAGGAAGATGCGGCCCTACCTAGAAGGGTATAAATTCATAGTAGTCACGGATCATCTTTCGCTCAAATGGTTGAACTCAATCGAGAGTCCCACCGGACGAGTAGCCCGATGGGCCCTAGAGCTCCAGCAGTATCAGTTCACAATTCAATACCGGAAGGGGAAGAACAACGTAGTAGCCGACGCCCTGTCCAGACAACCTAGAGAGATTATTCAAATGGCAACAGCGAATAACAGATCCGACGAAACCTGCACCTGGTTGGAGAAGAAGAAGGCCGAAGTTCGAAACGAACCCGCAAAGTATCCAGATTTCTCCGAAGTAGCAGGGCACTTATACCGTCATCTACCAGGGCACACAGGTGACGAGGATTGTGCTCAGTGGAAACTTTGCGTAGCAACGCCGCTCCGGAAGCGCGTCATGGAAGAGAATCATGACAGCCCAAACGCTGGTCATCTGGGCATCCGGAAAACCATCTCCCGCATAGCCAACCGGTATTATTGGCCCGGCATGTTCCGGGATTTAAGTCGGTACGTGCGAGGCTGTGACTCCTGTCAACGATATAAAGTAAGCCAACAAGCACCAGCGGGGGAAATGTTGACAACCATTCCAAATGAGCCATGGTCCACCGTATGCGCAGATTTTATCGGGCCACTACCACGATCCAAACACGGAAACACTATGTTGCTGGTGTTCTTTGATAAGTTCTCAAAATGGACCGAATTAATACCCCTTAGAAGGGCGACGGCAGAAGGGGTCGTCAAAGCATTTCGAGAAAGGATCGTGGCAAGGTACGGAGTTCCCAAAACATTCGTTACGGACAACGGGACCCAGTTTAAGAGCAGGATAGTGAAGAACTACATGGATGAGATTGGAGTACGACAGCAATTTACAGCACCCTACACTCCCCAAGAAAACCCTACGGAACGAGCAAATCGGACAATAAAAACGATGATGGCGCAACTGGTCAACAATAATCACAGAGTATGGGACGACAACCTACCAGAGATTTCGCTAGCCATCAATACCAGCACATCGGAGTCAACCGGCTACAGTCCAGCATTTCTCACCCAAGGATGGGAGCCCCGCTTACCAAGAGCACTGTACGACGAAGTGACCCAAGGCACCGGCACGCCAAGCCAACAACCGGAGGCAAGAGCTGCACAGCTGCAAGAAATCTTCAAGATCGTCAGGCACAATCTCTCTAAAGCATCGCAGGACCAAGCCAGGCACTACAACCTGAGGAGGCGACAGTGGAAACCTAACGTCGGAGAACTGGTGTTAGTGAAACACCACCCACTATCCAAGGCCATCGATAGTTTCGCAGCCAAGCTCGCGCCCAAGTATGCGGGCCCGTACACAATCGCAAGTTACATTTCTCCTGTAATTTGTAATCTCAAGGGAGTCGGTGACAGAATTATACGCACAGCTCACCTGAGCGAAATTAAGCCATTCATTTTATAGAATTTAAACCTCTGTTCTGTTACAAAACTAATTCCTTACTTTTCTACAATTTTTAGTCGTCAACAAACCCACAAAGCAACAAAAACTAAGCCTGGACGAGCAATAATTAGAGGCACCACGATCGCTACAGCAAGTTACATCCCGATAATCAACAGAATCTGCTTCAAGTATGACAACGACGAGAATTAAGGTGGCGAAGCATACAACACGACCATTATCATCACTGCAACAATAAGTCCTGAGAGTAGCGATGCAGCCATCACAAACTCTAATAACAGCGATGGGTGTGTCACTTCTAATAGTGAGGATACCTCCGATGGTTAATCACTGAACCTATATATATCTTGAGTATTGCGAAGAAAAACTGCCTACAGTGATGCTATAGCCTCGAGCACCGTTTCTGATGGAAAAATATATCACCTGGACCTGCGTTTTTAAATGCCAGTCTTCTAGATTGCAGAGCCTCCGCACTGCATTTGTTCAAGTAAAATCCGTTTCGCCGCGGGAGTAAGCGGGAAATGTGAGGATGGAAGTCAGTGGGCTTCGTTTCCACCCACAATTTTCATAGCAGTGCGTCGAAACGCCCGAAAACATAAGCAAACGTATTTATTGGTTTTATTTAACTTCACGAATTATGTATTTATTTCTTAATATCATTTCGTTTATTTATTTAAATCCATTTTTATGAATTATTAATCATAAATATGTATAACATAAGTTAAAACCTTTAGTTAAGTTCATTACGTTAGCGCGGGGCGACGCGTAAAAAAACGCCATAGTAGTAGAATAGACATAAGCTAAACGCGAAGAATTGGCATACGGTAGCCCTGCCCCACAGCTGTCACCACGATCCACAGTAAAACAGCTGTTTGAGCTTTTTGTGGGAAAAGCTAGAACATTAGAAAAGAAGGTGACTTGGCAAAGGTTTGGTTTTTAGTTAGGCATTCTTCTGAGGATCACAGCCAGCAACAGGTCAACAGCTCCGGACAACAGCAGCAGCCGTAAGATAATCACTAACCATAACTTCTTTCCTCATTGTCTCTTAGGTTGCAGCTCGTATACAAGTTACAAGTCGCTCTTGCGTTGTGCTTGTATACGATAGGAAAACACCGTCATAAGTAATAGGTCGCCGTAGTCAGTGCGTCCATCGCAAGAGGAGGTTGACGAACACGTTGTATTGACGCCGGCAAGTTACAAGTCGCTTTTGCGTTGTACTTGCGTGCGCTAATAAAACACCGTCATAGGAACTAGGTCGGCGGGTACGTTGAATTGACGTACACAAGTGGCAAGTCGCTTTTGCGTTGTACTTGTGTGCGGTAATAAAACGCCGTCATAGGAATTAGGTCGGCGGGTACGTTGTGTTGACGTACACAGGTGGCAAGTCGCTTTTGCGTTGTACTAGTGTGCGGTAATAAAACGCCGTCATAGAAATTAGGTCGGCGGGTACTTCGAATTGACGCCGACAAGCTACAAGTCGCTTTTGCGTTGTACTTGTGTGCGGTAATAAAACACCGTCATAGGGATTAGGTCGGCGGGTACGTTGAATTGACGTACACAAGTGGCAAGTCGCTTTTGCGTTGTACTTGTGTGCGGTGATAAGACGCCGTCACGGAAATCAGGTCATCGTAGTCAGCGCATCCGTCGTAATCTTAGCTCAATATATAGTGTCATCATAGAAATTAGGTCGGCGGGTACGTTGAATTGACGTACACAAGTGGCAAGTCGCTTTTGCGTTGTACTTGTGTGCGGTAATAAAACGCCGTCATAGGAATTAGGTCGGCGGATACGTTGTATTGGCGTACACAGGTGGCAAGTCGCTTTTGCGTTGTACTTGTGTGCGGTAATAAAACATCGTCACGGAAATCGGGTCATCGTAGTCAGCGCATCCGACGCATTCGTAGTTCAACGGGTACGTTGAATTAACGTACACAAGTAGCTAGTCGCTTTTGCGTTGTACTTGTGTGCGGTAATAAAACGCCGACATAGAGGTTAGGTTGCCTTAGTCAGCACATCCGCCGCAGGAGTAGCTCGACGGGTACGTTGAGTTAACGTACACAGGTAGCAAGTCGCTTTTGCGTTGTACTTGTGTACGGTGGTAAAACGCCGTCACAGAAAGTAGACCCCCGGTTACGTCGAATTGACGCATACAAGTTTCAGGTCGCTTTTGCGCTGCATTTGTATGCGGCAATAAACGCCGCCGGAGAAATTAGACCCAAACGCCGTACAGGAAAGTAGTCCCTCGTAGTCAGAGCAGACGCCGAGTGATATAAAATTCGACACATCTATCGTCGCCTTTGCACGGTATCGGCGCGGCGTGAAAGTACGCTGCCGGATAGGATAAGTACTAAGTATCCGAATCGTATTTTATAACTTAGTCTTAGTTATGTATGCATATATATAAAATTTACCTTAAATATTGGGTCAAGATAAAAATAAAGTGGATTATCATAGAAATATACATGGAAGGTCTTGTTCTTATTTAAACTCCCGGAAATTCGACCTTTGTTAGCCACCTGCAAAGTATAAATTTTTGTACACGAACCCCGGATACCAGCGAGCCGAAACCCTGGCTGAAAGGTTCGTTACAAATGATATTCATAGTTGCTTTCAGAGCTCAAAATTTTTGCTTTACGCAGATGATTTAAAATTATTCAGTCGTATACGGAATGTAGGTGACGTTGAATCCTTACAACGTGACTTGTCCAATGTGAGTAACTGGAGTAAACTTAATGAGTTACCTTTAAATATTGGGAAATGCTTTCACTGCACATTTGCAAAATCAAATAATAAACTCGATTGTTGTTTCTCAATTCAGGGTAAACTTCTTAAGTCAATCAATCTTATAAAGGACTTAGGCGTAGTTTTCGATGCTAAGTTTTCATTTATTGAGCATTTGAATTTTATCATCCCTAAAGCTTATGCAATGTTGGCTTTTGTTCGTAGACACAGCTCTGATTTTATGGATCCACATACCATTAAGAGCCTTTACTTGGCATTTGTAAGATCTAGATTGGAATATGCCTATTTTGTTTGGAATCCGTTTTATGCAAATCATTGTGCTAGAATTGAACGAATTCAGAAAACTTTTTCTAGATTTGCATTACGTTCTTTGAATTTTGGTGATTCAAGGCCATCATATAATTCACATTGCCTGCTTTTGGGCATAAATACTCTTGAATCGAGGCGGAAGGTTATGTCCTTAATTTTTATTTATGATATAGTTAATAGTAATATTGAATGTCCGGAGTTACTTCAGTTAATTGATTTTTATATCCCACCTAGACAGTTGCGTCATTTTGATTTATTCCTCATAAAAAAACATAAAACTAATTATGCTCAGAATGAGCCTTTATTAAGAGCTCTCTCATTATTCAATAGATTGTCATCCATATATGAATTTGATTTTTCGATGTCTAAAGACTCTTTTAAAAAATTAGTATTTAATCTTAATATATTTTAATTTTATGTATAAGCTTATTTTTAATTAATCAATTATTTTTATAAACACTTGTGATTCTAGTCTGTAAGGAAATGTAATCCAAAGGCTTAATAAAGAAATGAAATGAAATGAAATGAAATTTTAAGACATACTAAAATGATGTCGTTGAACTGCGCATGTAACAACCATTGGCTAATCAGGGAAGCTCCTGGTTCAAATCCCGGCGACGACATAATTTTTTTTAATTTTTTTTGTTTGAAAGTATTTAAAAAACAAAAAAAGAACTATGAATAAATTGAAAATATCTTGAAAACTGCCAGTTTTCAAGATATTTTCAATATAGGCAAACAAAGTTCTCTATTTCTTTTTGTTTTTTAAATACCTTTAAATTAAAAAATTAAAAAAAATAAAAAAAAATTATGCCGTCGCCGGGGTTTGAACCAGGAGCTTCCCCGTTTTATTAACAAAAAAACCAATCCAAAACGGATCCGAATATGAAGTCCATTCCGAGTTCGAAACGGATCCTTAAAAATAATTGGAAATTATTGGATTTCGGTACGGTTTTCGGGATGTCAAAGTGAGGACCTTTTTTTTATAGTACATAGAATTTCTCGCAGTTAAAACAAATGAATTTTTAAAAAAGTTTCATAAAATTTTTCCTGCTCCGCGTTTTGGTGAAAAATATCTGGTCACGTTAGTCTAGCCGTGTTTGTTCGTTCGGACTTTTCTTTGAACTCGTATATTTTCTAAACTACTAAAGCTAGGAAAGTTAACTCAAATCGAGGCGTAAGGAGATATTCCAGAGTTTATAAAAATATTTATTTGATAATTTTATCCGTTGTATATGAGCTTTAAAATTGTCAATACAAATTTTATTTAATATTTTCAGTAACTTGCTTTTGAGTTGCCACTCTAGAAAAAATACTAAATGTTATTCTATATGTTCTTAGTGTGCCATGTTTTATTAAAATCGGAAGGGTGCAACATATAAATACAAAATGTTTATATCGAACGACCTGCGACAAAATCCAATGCGCGCCAAGTATTTGAACATAAAATACGGAAATGCTTATTGCGTTTGCAAAATTGCAAACACACAAAATATTCGTCGTTCGATATAAAATTTTGTTTCTATTGAAATTAGATTTAAACAAATGGGAAAATATAATTATCAAATTTTTTTTATCATGAATAGAAAGTGCAATGTGTACCAAATTTTATAATTTTATGTTAAGAACTTTAAGAGGAACTAGTTTTAAATTAATTTTGTCGAAAATATTCATTGCATAAAAAAAGGTATGTAGTAGCATTTGAAATTTTGATTAATCCTTTGAGACAAAATATTACATTGGTACACACAGAAAAAAACGTCGTAAAACCAACAACTTTATGCTTAATTTCAACAACTTTTGTTGGTTAAATCGTGCCCAACAACTTTATATCTTTGAAGCAAGTGCGTGAAAATTGTTAACTTGTCAAACAGCGAATAGTTGGCTCAATAGTCTTTATATTTGGGGAAAATGTTAAAAATGTCAATAATCAAATGCAGGAATTGTTGTGTTAAATACTTTATCTCAAAGATAACATTGAAAGTATTTGAGAAAAAAGTGAATCGTTGTTGATTCAAGAGTTAGTCCTTTGAGGTCGCAAGAGCGAACATTTTTGCCCGAAAGTGCAACGTAAGTTACTGCAAATAAGAAGTTGTTGATAATAATTTAAATGTAAAAATGTTGAGCCAAAGTGACGTATCGATTAAATAAAAATCACTTCAATTCGTTTTTGTTATTTATTTTATGTTTTTTATTATTATTTAAAGAAATATGCATAAGAACATAAAAAAACTATAAAATGAAAAACTAAAGATGACAATTACAAAAAACTTAATTTTAAGACCATTTTTCATGTTATTTAACACAAACTTGTTCACTGGAAGAGTAAAATTTTCAATACTTTTGATGTAATAAGAATTACAAGTTCTTAAAATAGTATGTGATTGAAATTTTTCAGAAAAAATTGTATTTATTTCTTGGCCAATTATATAAATTTCGCCAATTGATCAATAAAATATCTTAAGTATAATAAGAATAACATTTTTCCATTTTGCATAACTACTTTTTTTTATAAATAATTCCTTGGTAAACCAAAATATCGACAACCAAGATTGTGTTGATTGTTGCGATCCAACCGAGTCCGAAACTGTACAGCAAGAAAATGGAATATTCTGAAATTAGTTCGTTTGTATATTAAGATTGAGCTCCAATTCTAACGTTACACATGAAAGCACAAACTTTATTTTATACTCACATTATTTTCACTTCGCCACTTTTGTAGGAAATACCTGAATTTAAATTTGTTGGCAAGAAGCTCTCTCTTGTTAAATACTTCGTTGATATCTTGAGCTTGCATCATTTGCCATATTTCAATAGAAGTTACGGAACATTTCGAGAGCGCTTTAATGCAGGAACCCGATAGTTCCCATTCTACGTATAAATTCAACAAATCGCTTTCTATTTCTACCACCGATATTTCATCTGAATTTTTACTCAAGTATTCGCCAAAATTCTCTGCGTCCATTTTTCTTACGAAAATTAAAATGCAAACGAAAAATGAACAATTTTGTCTTTGATTTATTTTCTAATGAAAATAGTTATTTTAAGTTTTTTAATTTGACGATTTTACACTTTGTGTTGCACTTTTTCACTTTAATTTAACTTTTTACTTTTACGCTACTACTCAAAAAAAAGGACAAAGTCACGTAAGCCATGCGTACTGTCAAAACTGGCATTAGGGCCAGTGCGCATCGACATTGTTTATGAAGCAAACAAAGATAAATTGTCAAATTAACAGTGCGATTTTCAAGAAGAAATTCTTTTGTAGCAACAATTTTATATTTGCGTGAAAGTATGAACTCTTGTTATAAGATTGACACTTTTTCAACTGTTGCGTGAAGAGCGTAACATTTAATTCTACATTCTGAAAGTATTTGAACTAAAGAGCTTAATGTTATAGTAAAAAAATAATTGTTGGAGCAAATACTTTTTGTCTACAATACTTCAAGAGCTAAAAGTATTTCTTTTAAGTGCGTTTTTTTTTCTGTGTGTAAGTACTTTTGATTGATACATGTGACTTAAAATAAATGAAACGGAACACCTTTGACCCAACTACTTGGAATTTTCAAAGCAATGTGTTATTTAAATACTACAGGTAATAACTAAATAAGCCACAGAAAAGTTTATTATGATTGTTATAAGCAATTAGATTTACAGGGCTATTCTGGCAACTATCTTAGAACTCACCAGAGTCTTTAGTAAGACAAAAGTCTTACTTAAGATGTTTTGGTATTCTGCAGCTATCTTGAAAGCTCTTTTCTGTCTTTCGTAAGACAATTTTAAAGACCTGCTACGAGCAGAATTGAACGAATTCAGAAAACTTTTTCTAGATTTGCAATATGTTCTTTGAATTTTGGTGATTCAAGGCCATCATATAATTCACGTTGTCTGCTTTTGGGCATAAATACTCTTGAATCGAGACGGAAGGTTATGTCCTTAATTTTTATTTTTGATATAGTTAATAGTAATATTGAATATCCGGAGTTACTTCGGTTAATTGATTTTTATATCCCACCTAGACAGTTGCGTCATTTTGATTTATTCCTCATAAAAAAACATAAAACTAATTATGCTCAGAATGAGCCTTTATTAAGAGCTCTCTCATTATTCAATAGATTGTCATCCATACATGAATTTGATTTTTCGATGCCTAAAGACTCTTTTCAGTTGATCTCGTCTCTTTGTCAGTGTCGGTTGTGTTTTTGTGTTGTTTTTTTAACACGTATATTTCTTTGTGTTTAATAAATTTGTTCAATAACAATAATTTTATTTATTTTGCGCGTACATAATTGTCGCTGTTTAATAATAATTGGTGTTGGTAGAAATTTGATTTGATTTAGTTTTGCATGTTTGCTTACTTTAATTTAATTTATTCTTTAATGTAAACATACATACGTACGTGAGTACATTTCTTTCTACAAGCAGTGTAAAGCAGTGATCAGTTTTGTTTTTTCATTCCCTTTTCTGCTTTGTCCGCTTACATTGCTTTACCTTAATCTCAATAGGTTGTTGTTGTTGCTGTTCAACGGGTATATTTTTCACAATTTTAACCCGTTGTAAGCACTTTTAAAAATATTTTAGATCTTAACTTAGTCTTTTCTTTTTTTCATGATGGATTATTTTTCGTCTGAAAACTTGTTAGCTTGCTCTTTAAGAGATCAATGTAAAAGTCAAAATATATTGAATGCCATGTTTTCCTGTTCAGGTCCCTGTGAACAGGTCTTTCATGCCTCTTTTGCAGGCCTAACTAACACTATTACTGATTTATTATCCTCTAATCGTTCGAGCCTGCATTGGTACTGTCCATCGTGCAGGGCCCTGTCCCCGTCGGTGTTTTTCGACAAAATTAAACAATTTGGGGAAAATCTTAACAATTTGAATATTAATTTCTGAGATATTCTAAATAATTATTTAGACATAACTCCCCAAATTGAAAAATGCCTTAATGAGGCTGTCTCACCCGATGTTAGTTCGCTTCAAAATAAAACTATTACTGAGGCTGCAATGGTTTTTTCTTCTACTCCTTCGATCTCTACTCTACCCAAGCAAGCTATTTCCCTGAAGAAGAAAAGAAAACTTAAACGAAAATTAAATAAGAATCGTAAGTCGAATGTTAACTTGGGTAGTGTGGGGGGGGCGACTGACACAGCTGCTAATCGTGAAGTAACTGCCTTAGATCCCCCTCTAAATACCTCTCCGTCTACTTCCAACTTGCCCGCTTCTGCTCCTATAAATAATCCTCCACCCCTTTCCTCCACTATCGATACTCCTCTATCCATTTCTGTTATTCCTAATCCGCAAGGAGTTGTTACGATTGGTGGTTCTGTGGCACCTGTCTCCTTGCAAGCATTGCCAAGGTTGAAATCGATTTTCATTTCACGTCTTAATGCTAACACTACCACTGACAATGTTATAAACTATATTAAACAAAACCAAATTATTCCTGCCGATGCCTTCGTTTCTTGCAGGAAAATCGGTAATAAACCAACTCATGCATCTTTTAAAATTACAGTGGCATCTTCTCATGTTTCTGGCATTCTAAATTCTAATGTATGGGTGGATAATATCTTTATTTCAGAATTTAAGTCGAAAAAAAATAAGACTGTCCGTTCCAATTCAAAAAACTGAAGCGGCTATCCCTTTACAATCAAAATGTAAGGGGTTTGCGTTCTAAGACGCATGACATCTTTTTAGCCACTCAGAATTTTTCTGAGGATATTATCGTTTTTACCGAAACTTGGTTAAATAACACTTTTCTCAATTTGGAACTTTTTGACAATAGTTTCAATGTTTTTAGAAGAGACAGACACTTGGAAGACATTTCTTCTGTTGGTGCAGGTGTCTTAATAGCCATAAAAAATAATTTAACTAGTTCATTAATCGAAATTGCCTGCGCATCTAATATTGAACTATTATGCGTTAAAGTTACATATTGTAACTCCAATATTTATATTCTTAACGCTTATGTTCCTCCAAATAGTAGCGCAGATGTCTACGAATATCTTTCGATGTCCGTAGAATACATAATAAATGAACTAGACACTAATGACGACATTTTATTGTTAGGTGATTTCAATCTGCCTGACCTTAAATGGACTCCTTCGGATGATGATACATATTTTTATGCATCGTATCCAAAAACTCGACAACAACAAATTTTTGTTGACGAAATACTTTCAAGTTTACAACAAGTAAGTTGTATAACTAATTCTCATGGACGACAACTTGACTTAGTCTTGGCTGCAAATAGTAGTAATGTTGTTGTGAGAAATGCTATCCATGCTCTTTCTGCGGTTGATTCCTATCATCCACCTTTGAGTATTGTGTACCAATCTGACAATGAAAATTTAATTAATGCATGTTCTTCCATCAATATTTATGAATTCAATTTTAAAAAAGCTGACTTTTTAAAGTTGAATGAGAATTTAAGGAATAAATTAAACGACCTTATTATTTTTTTTAATAATACGAGTAATTCATTTGATGAGTGCATTAAATTTTTCTATGGTGAACTTTTTTCGGCCATAGCATTGTCGGTGCCTTATGCAAAGAGGTATGTTAATAATTCTTCATACCCCTGGTACACAAAGGATTTAAAATAAATTCGCAATGGCCGTAATAGGGCATGGAACAAGTACGTTTGTAGCCAGGACCGAAATGACTTAGTTGCTTACCAGCGACTTTTCCATGAATTTAAGGATATGTCGGCTTTAGTTTATTCTGAATATTTGAATAAAATTAGGTTGAATATTCTTCATGACCCAAAGCATTTTTGGGGATTTATTAATACAAAAAAAAAGTCTGACGGGTTTCCATCAGAATTCAGAACAGTTGATGGGCTCACTAGCGACCCACAAATTATAGCTGGGTTGTTTGCTAAATTGTTTAAAGAATCCTTTTCTACGGTATTACTTAGCCCTGAGATCAACTATTTTGAATATATGGATAACGACCCTTTAGTTTCGATTAATGAGATATCTTTCTCACCTGAACTAATAGAGAAATATATCTCATCTCTTGATGATGACTTCAGCTCCGGACCTGATGGTATTCCTGCGACAGTACTAGTTAACTGTAGCTCTGTGCTGAGTCAGCCCCTCAGTTTGTTATTTAATAAATCAATTAGATATAGCTATTTTCCTAAATTTTGGAAAAATGCATTCATAAGCCCCATTTTTAAGAAAGGGTGTAAAAATGATGTTTCAAATTACAGGCCCGTAGCAAAGTTATCATCGATACCGAAAATTTTTGAACGCATTGTGTACGATCAGGTTAAGGTGTGCTGTAGTGAAGTCATAACAACTCGTCAGCATGGTTTTGTTAATGGCAGATCTACAGTTTCTAACCTCCTTGATTTTACTTCCTTTGCATTAAGCTCTTTTGACTCTGGTGGGCAAGTTGACTGCATCTACACTGACTTCAGTAAAGCATTTGACAAATTACCACATAATTTGATTTTATTTAAGTTAAAAAAGCTTGGATTTCCTTTAAGTTTTGTCAGCTGGATTGAATCTTATTTATCTGATCGCTCATATCAGATAAAATTTCGGGGGGTGTTTTCCTCCCCATTCAGCGCGGCATCAGGTGTTCCACAAGGAAGCCACTTGGGGCCGCTCCTGTTCATTTTAGCAATTAATGACGTTACACATGTCATTAAAAACTCGCATCTGCTAAAATATGCAGATGACATGAAAATTTACAGGAACGTGAAGGGGGTTGGGGATATTATTCCACTTCAGTCTGATTTGAAATCCTTTGAGGTTTGGTGTTCTAAAAATAACTTACATCTTAATCCTGATAAATGCCAAACTATGATTTTCACCAGGAGAAAAAATATTGTGGAGTTTGATTACGAATTAAAAGATAAGAAAATTGGTCGTGTTGATTTAGTCAAAGACCTAGGTATACATTTTGATGTTAAATTAACTTTAAATGAGCATATTAATCAAATTTGTAAAAAATCCTCATCTCTGCTTGGCTTCATTAAGAGGTGGGCAAAAGAATTTAATAGCCCTTTAGTAACGGTGACTTTATATAATACAATAGTGCGTCCTCACTTAGAGTACGCCAGCCAAGTGTGGTCACCATTTTATAATATTCACACTAATAGAATTGAGAGAATTCAAAAAAATTTTATTCGTTTTGCTCTCAATGGCTTAAATTGGATTGACTCTTTAAACCTTCCTCCTTATGAGGATCGTTTGAAGTTACTACATATGCAGTCTTTGAGCTCGCGTAGAAATATTGCGGATACACTTTATCTGCATCAACTTGTGACTGGGTCTCTTGCTGCACCAGAGCTTCTTAATTATATTCATTTAAATACTAATCGCAGGAGTAATCGTAACTCTTATCAATTATTTTACCAACCTTTCAGTAGAACTAATTATATGGCTACAGCTCCTTTTAATCGCATGACTACTCTTATTAATAATTGCGATGTATATGATATTAGCTTGTCAAAAGGTCAACTCAAGCTTAGATTGAAAAATAACTATAGTTAATTTTGTAGCTTAATGGTTGTTGGTCTTTATGTTTGTGTTGTCCGAGCCCCACCGCATGATGGGTAAATTTTTTCTAACATTTATGCCTTGGACCATGTTAATAAATTCATACAATTACATTCATGCAATTGTATATTTATATATATATGATCTGGGTGGGTATGTTGAGAAAGTGTGATAAAGCTAAGAAGAAATTATAAAAAAATAAAAAATTAATTGCATGTATACTTTTTTCATTTCCATTAATATATAAGCTTTTTACTTGGTTTTAAAGCTTCATGCTAAATTGCTAAGAAAGCTAATAGCTGTAGTAGCTAAACTCTATTATTCTTATTATTATTAAAAAATTTGTATTTAATCTTAATATATTTTAATTTTATGTATAAGCTTATTTTTAATTAATCAATTGTTTTTATAAACAATTGTGATTCTAGTCTGTAAGGAAATGTTCTCCAAAGGCTTAATAAAGAAATGAAATGAAATGAAATGAAATGAAATGAATAAACAATAATACTCTGTGGCTGATATTGAGTGCTATGTTAAATCATTTAATCAACGCTTGCATAATTGTATTTCCAAGTCTGTGTCGAAGTTTAATAAGTCTGTATTTTCATGCGCTCCTTCATGGGTAACAAATGAATTAAAGTATCTTAAAAATATAAAAAATCGCCGGTTTAAAAAATTCAAAATATCTGGTAAATCCATCGATTACATAAGTTATTCCCGTGCTCGGTATAATTATCAAAATATTAATAAACGGTTATTTAAACTACATCACATATTTAAAACTCAACATTAAGAAAAATCCTAAGCTTTTTTACAAATTTATAAACATTAAACGTATATCATCTGCGTATCCTCTTCAGATGTCCTATAATGGTATAACTTCATCCGAAATAAGTGAAATATCTAATTTGTTTGCAAACTTCTTTAAGTCAACTTATTCATCGTTAACTTATGATTCTAACATCAACTATCCATACAGTCTTTTGCGTATAAATGAAATACAACTCCAACGAATTGGTGCTGATTTAGTCCAAAATTAATTAAAAATTTTAAAGTGCTCATTTTCTACTGGACCAGATAATATTCCTACAAACATCCTGAATTATTGTGCAACTATTCTTCGTTATCCTCTTTCAAAAATTTTTAATATTTCCCTGATTTTGGGTTATTTTTCTAGATTATGGAAAGAATCTTACATTCCCATTTCACAAATCTGGAAGTAAGGCTTATATTGAAAATTACAGAGGCATATCTTAGCTCAGTACAATCCCAAAACTTTTTGAAAAAATAATGAATGATCAAGTATCAAACTTCGTTTCGTCCATGATGACAGTATCTCAGCACGGCTTTCTAAAAGGTAGATCTACATCAACAAATCTTCTGGAGGTCACTACACTTGTTATAAACGGATTTAAGCGAAATCAGCAAACGTATGTTATATACACGGATTTCAGCAAAGCTTTTGACAGCGTAAGTCATAGGCTACTTCTAAAAAAGCTGTATATAATGGGCTTTCCTTCATCTTAATTAAAGTGGATTGGATCGTACCTAACAGACAGGAAGCAGCAAGTATTAGTTAACGACATGTTATCTTAACACATAACGATTTCATCTGGAGTTCCTCAAGGCAGCCATCTTGGCCCCACACTATTTATAAATGACCTACCCTCTGCTACAGACTCGTCCCATATTTTAATGTATGCTGATGATGTAAAGCTTTTTATTCTTTTAATGATCATTCTAATCATAAAACTTTACAATCAAACCTAAATGAACTTGTTAAATGGTGTGATACAAACTTGATGACCATAAATCTCAAAAAGTGTAAACAAATGACTTTTACAAGAAGGAAAGAATTTGAAACTTCATATTCAATAAATGGTGTAAAATTAGAAAAGGTTGACAATTTTGTAGACTTAGGCGGCACTATGGACAAAAAACTTCGTTTCAACGTTCATATAAGTTTAATGGCGAACAAAGCAAAGGGTGTCCTTGGATTTATAAAACGATGGTTAAAGGAATTTAATGACCCTTACACGACTAAGCTGCTTTTCACGTCACTTGTTCGTCCAATATTGAAATATGCCTCAGTGGTATGGAACCCACAATATAACATATACATTGATATGCTCGAGTCGGTGCAGAAACAATTTCTATTGTTTTCACTACGGGGGCTACCTTGGAATTCAAATTTAAATTTGCCTTCATATGAAAGCCGTCTTAAACTAATCCGATTACCAATTCTGCGCAGTCGAAGAATTATGCTAAATGTAACTTTTTTAACTAAACTGTTTTCCGGCTCAATGAATTTTGAGTTGTTGCAAGGTATGATTAACTTTAACAATCCAGGAAGGGATTTGAGACACTTTCGTTTCTTAAGACTTGATATAAGGTATGCATACAAAAAAAAGTAGTCGACAAAAAATGGGTATAAAAATTTTATTTTTATAAAAGTAATATATGTTTTAAAGCTTAAGGATATTTCTTTGAGAAAATGAAGAGGTACTTTATATGATTGAAAACCTTTCTCTCTGCAAACTTTCAGTACGTATCCAGGCGACATATGCATTTTTTTAGCCACGTCTCTAATGGAGAGTCCAGGATTTTTTTTTATGGGCACGTACCACTTCCTTATCCTTTTTCACTGAGGTAAATCCTGTTTACGACCACTTCCAACTTTCCTTTCCGTAGTTAATCGTTCACTAAAGTTTTTATGTAAGCAAGTTACCGTTGATTTTGCAATATTTAAACTTTTTGCAATGTTTTTGTGAGACAAATGTGGAAAATTTTGTTTTTTGCGCACAATCAAATATCAAACATTATCTTTCGATGAACTCATTTTGAAAACTATTCAAAATTATAAAAAAACAATGATGAAGAAATGTAAGACAAAGAATTCTATGGCCAATAGATCCCGTTAAATCGGTTTAACTGTAATATTTGACGCGACACTCTTTATTTACTGCGACTGCTTTTTTTCGTATACATACCTTATGTAATTCTAACTACGCTCTATTTTGTCCATTCCGGTGTATCTGTAGTGACTACAATACTCTTTGTCATCTTATTACACCCTTGGACTCTTACAATGTTATAAAGCAAAAAATAATTATATATCTTAAATTATTTATTTTCCTTTATTTCTGCTGCACAGCCTCTGGGCTTAATAGAAATTTTATTTAATTTGAGATCGGAAATTGCTCTTTCGTTTAAAGAAATTGTCCCGGTCACCAATCCGAACGATAGACGGATGAACCTCATACGTACGGTTTCGCCTCACGAACAACGCAGAGCAGTCCGGGCTGTTCGTAGTCGGTCAACGATCCGTACGACAGACGTATGCGCCTCTCGTGCGGTCAGGCGGGTAAGTGGTACCGATCGCAAAAAAAAAAAAAAAAAAAAGATACGCCCACAATTGTTGAAACCTTCAAAAGAGAATTCATTTCACGTTTCGGTGTTCCACTCGAGATCACTTCTGATCGAGGACCTCAGTTCACCTCACACACATTTAAACAATTTATAAAAACACTTGGTACTCACCACATCACAACTTCAGCATATCACCCACCTGCAAACGGAATAATAGAAAGATTCCACAGAACTCTTAAGGCCTCCTTAATAGCCTCTAATAATCAAAAAAACTGGTATTCGGAACTTCCTCTAATTATATTAGGCCTCAGATCAACTGTCAAAGAAGTCATTAAAACATCACCAGCTGAAATGGTTTTTGGTCAAACACTCAGACTACCTCAACAACTAACAGTTCAGAAAATAGAACCATTCAAACCATTAGAGACCTTGTCCAAACTTAAAGAAAACATGAACAACATTCAATTAAACATTTCACATCATTACACATAATTCCAACAATACGTTTCTTAAACATTAAAAGACTGCAAATTCCTTTTTGTACGAAACGATACAATACGACACTCATTACAATACCCATACGATGGACCATTCAAGGTCATCGAAAAATCACCAAAATTCTTTAAAATAATCAAAAACAATACTACAACTACAATCAACATAGACAGACTTAAACCAGCTTTTCTAAATACAGAAAATACACAAACACTCTCCCCTCAAAGCAAAAAAGTAGGTACACCTTCTTAACAACACCATTAAATTCTACAGGAAGGGGGAATAATGTAGTGTACCACATTTATACTCTTACATCTACACTACTACATTTATACAACATTATACACTTACTTTTAATTACTTTAAATTATATTATTTTTGAAATTTTGTAAAGATTATTTTCCTTAATTTTAAGTCAACAAAATTTCAATTTTGATTTTTAATTTTTTTTATAAAACTTTAATTTAAAATGTTGTTTTAAAAATTTTCATAAAAGTAAGAATCCCCACATATCTATATGAGTAATTAAAGGGTGTTTTTTTTAGAGGTTTGTTTTTCGAATAGAGATAAAACTGGGATTTTGTGGTCAAATCTGGCAACTCTAATGTCATTTATATTCAGTTTGGTTTGCCATTTCATCATGAACAGGTTGACGCATGAACAACGCGTCCAAATTGTGCAAATTTATTATAGTCACTAAAATTTCAACTTTATTTTCACTCAAAATTCACATGATTTTTGCAATTATGAAGTCAAGAAGGCCGCCTAGATCTTGTGATATCACACCTTAATTTTTTTTTTGAGGTTATGTGAAGCCAAAAGTATGCGTCGATAAGCCAGCTACGATTCAATACTTCGAAGCCAACATTACTCGCGTAATTCGCGATATACCTTGAAAATTGGACCTCCATTTTAGACTACGTCCGAGCTAGCCGTGGCGTTCATATGCCAGAAGTCATATTTAAATTATAATGCCAGAAGATTATCTTTCGAATAAAGTAATTTTCATGTCTATTTAAAAAATTCATCTTTGTTTTATTCCATTTTAAAGTTCTATACCTCTAAAAAAAACACCCTATATAATGTGTAGGATAATAATATTATATAAAATATGTAAATAGTATGTAATATTTAAAGTGAATTATAAAGCTTATATCAAAAAAAATAAAGATTTACTTCGAGAAAATTATCGAAGAAATTTTTTTTTTTTTAAATTAGAAAGTTAATTTAATTTATATTTAATTTCACAATTGTGAAGGGACACCCTAAAAGAGCTCTCTTAGCGATATATATATATAAAAAAAACACTTCCGAACGAAACGACGACATCACCGAAGACACTTCGTAATATCCTCCTTACAATTTTTCAAACATGAATAAAATAAAAAAAAATTATTAAAATGATTTTAAAGACCAAGTACAATTTCACGCAACTACAAAAAAAGCTTCAAACAAATATTGTAAATTTTCAATTATTTTATGCTAAAATGTTAAAATTTATTTTCGCTTTAGATTTTATGGATTCGTCCTACTGTTCGAACCAATTGGTTGTTCGCCAGACATCAAAATTTTCGTTCACACCGTAAACTTTATGTTGTGTATAAATATTATTATACATAATATGCAAACGCATCAAACACCTAATGTCATTTTAGATTAGCAACTCTGTATTTTAGTACTTAAGAAATGTATATAAACTGAAACGGAAATAAAAAAGCTCTCTTAGTCTTAAACCACAAACTCGAGTACATCTCATTTGGCGACGAGGATTTTTAATTGTAAAATTAATTTTTTTTTTTTAAAAGTAAAAAAATATGATAGAAAATGATTCAGAAATATCTCACATTGTGACAACGACCAAAATGGTCCTTACTGCAAGTAATACAGAATTTTCTGCAGCAGATAATTAGCAATTGTGGCATGAGAGGCTAGAGCTGCATTTCGTAGAAATAGAATGCTACAAGGAAATTGGAAAAATTTCCACATTATTAAAAAGCATCAGCAACGAGGTTTACGGAATTCTACATAGCATATGTAGTCCTAAGCTACCAAGTCAAAAAAGTTACACGGAGCTGTGCTCAATTTTGGAGCTCCATTTTACACCGCCTGTCATTTTATTCCGTGAAAGAAACAATTCTTACGATGCAAAAAGATCAGAGAGCGAGACTGTGGCCGCGGGATATGCGCACGTTAAAACGCTGTCGCTGCAATGCAAATTTGGTGACGCTCTTGATAAAATCGTACTGGATAAATTTGTCGTAGAACTTCCTAATAAAATTTAAGAAAAGTTGTGTGAAGAGGACGAGAAATTGTCGCTAGAGAAAGCTTTCAAGAAGGCACTCATCATGGAATCTAAGTCCACTGCGCAAGCCAGCATAAAAATTGCGTAATAATTACAGCAACAACATCTGCAGACCTAACTGTGCAAAAAAAGGTTCGAACAACAACAACAACAACAACAACATAAGCAACAAAAGAAAAATGTGCACTCATTGTGGTTGGAAGAACCACGCATCGAATAAGCGCAAGTATCGTCTTAGCGTTTGTCACACTTGTAAGAAACAGGGTCATTTGGCAAACATTTGCTGCAACAAAAATAATAATGTTCAATTTATAAATATAAAAGAGGAAAGTAGTGATATTTTTGATTCTATTTACAGTATATCTGCAGCGGATCGTAACAAAGTTTGTGACCAGTATGAACTTTCAGTTGAGGTAAATGGAGTTCGTCTTGATGTGTTGTGTGATACTGGGACACCGTGCTCTTTGATGTCAATACATAATTTTGACTTATATTTTGATCGGAACTTGCAGCGGGGGTGCTCGTCTTCAAACACCGGGTATTGTGGTGAACCTGTAAATGTTATCGGTGAGTTTGATGCAACAGTATTTTATCGTGGACAGAATGTTGATGGCAAATTTATTTTGACAAATACGAAAAGACCGACCTTGTTAGGGAGAGATTTTTTGCGCTCTCTTGGATTTGAATTAAAAATTAATAAGAATTTAGATAATTTCCCTAGTGAAATAAATTTCATAAGCTCTTACAAGCAAGTTGTAGATCAATTGAAAAATTAATTTTTTGAGGTTTTTAAACGCGATTTAGGCAAGTGTAACGTGTGTACAGTAAAGTTACAATTAGATAAAGATTGTATTGAAAGCTTATTGAACGAGATTCCTAATGTGTTTTGCTATCAAGATGATAACACCATTACGGGAAAAATTTTGTTGAACACCTACAAGTTCTCAAACGTGTTTTAACAAAACTGCAATCTGCAGGATTGAGGCCGAATGTTGATAAATGCGAATTTTTCAATGAGAAAATTTCTTATCTAAGTTTTGACATTGACGCAAACGGTTTGAGTAAAAATAAAGAGCGAACCAAAAGCATTATAAATGCACCAAAACCTACTGATATTTCTCAATTAAGAGCATTTATAGGCATGGTAAATTACCACTCCAAGTTCATTCCCAACTTTTCTCAAAAGATGCTTCCGCTTTACAAGTTGTTACAGAAAAATCTTAAGTTTAATTCGAACAAAGAGTGTCAAGAGGAGTATGAAAATTTAAAAACAGAAATCTGCTCAGACAAAATACTTGTTCATTGTAATCCAAACTTACCTATTGTGCTTTCTACTGATGCGTGCAGCTCAGCAGTTGCTTGAGTTCTCTCTCACATATTTAAGGATGGTTCAAAGAGACCCATAGCGTTCATCTCAAGGTCGTTAAACAGAGCAGAAGAAAACTATAGCACCATCGAAAAAGAGGAACTGGCAATAGTGTATAGTGTAACAAAGTTGAAGCAGTATTTATTGGGAGTATTTTTACTTTAGAAACAGACCATAGGCCTTTGTTAGCTTTGTTTGGAGAACAGAAAGGTATTCCTGTAATGGCCGCTGCTAGAATGCAAAGATGGGCTTTTATATTGTCAGGTTTTAGTTATTCAATTAAATACATTAAGGGTTCTCTTAATGATGCAGATAGTTTGTCTCGAATTCCTCAAGCGATAATATCAGAAATCTTTAAGGAATCAACTTACATCAATTATATTGATTCTATGCAACTTAATTATAAAAGTATTGCAATTGAAACACGCAGAGATCCTGTGTTGTCGAAAGTTATGCATAGCATTCAAGATGGTACTGTCTCCAATTTAAAAGAAAAAGAGTTTGAGCCATTTAGTTCCGAAGCTTTAGAGTTGAGTGTAGAGTCCGTTAAATTACGTAAATCAGTACTTGAAAACTTTCACAGCTCTCATTTGGGCATTGTAAAAACAAAAGCCTTGGCGCCTTCCTTCATTTGGTCAAATTAAGACAAGGATATCGAAATTTTAATTAAAAGCTGTCAGCCTTGTCAAATGACACAGCCAAGTCCAGAGAAAAGTTCCCTTATTCTTTGGGCACCGACAGATTCCGTTTGGAAGCGTATTCACGTTGATTTTGCTGGACCTGTAAAGGGCTATCATTTATTTTTAATTATCGATTCATTTTCTAAATGGGTAGAAGTCTTTAAGACAAAAGATATTTCAAGCCATTTTACAATAAGTAAATTACGAGAAGTATTTTGTCGGTTTGGTTTAGTCGACACGCTAGTAAGTGATAATGGACGCCAATTTACGTCCGCGGAATTTAAAAATTTTATGGTTAATAACCACATTAAACATGTGCTGACTGCTCCTGGTTATCCATCCACCAACGGCCAGGCGGAAAATTTTGTTAAATTTTAAAGAAGTCCTTGGTGGCAAATTTCATTGATAGTAAAAATGATAATTTTGATGTGGTACTGAATAGATTTCTCTTTGATCGTATCACAAAGCATTGTACTACATCTGAGTCTCCTGCAAAATTATTATTTGGCAGAGAACTTCAATCGCGTTTTAGTGCTCTTAAGCCACCATTAGCTAAAGAGACTATACAAAAAAACCAACAAGTCTCTGTTGGAAACTATAGAGGGAAACGAAATTTAACTTTTGCAATCGGCCAAAAAGTTTTTGTTAGAAATTACTCTTACCCTAACAAGGATGGTTGTTCACCTGGGACGGTTAAAATACAATTAGGTCCCCGAAATTATACTGTTTTGCTATCCAACGAAAACCGAATTATCAAACGTCACCTGGATCAAATCCGTAAAGCCGAGTCATGTGATGAGGACGCGCATCCTAGTAGCGAGTCTATAAACGTTATTCCTACACACATCGAGGCGAATGATCTTGCGGATACTGGAAATGGTCAGAGTCTGGAGGATACACTATCAGATAATGAGGACGTAGAAAAAACTGTAAATATAGTGTTACGAAATTCCCTGTCCCTTTGACAGTAATTTCAATCTCTTACACTTTTCTGAGTTCGATCACTGGATTGTGTAATAATCAAGAAAAACGCAATCTTTATTTAATTATAAAATGGTTTATTTAAATCACAAACGTTAGTTTTTACACAGTACAATTGTTTATTTAATCTTTATATTCAAATTGTATACACAAACGTTATACTTTATTACTTAAAATCCACTATATCACTTTAGTACTTAAATTCAAATGTTCTCACTTAAGATCCACTGTATTCCACTATTCAATATCAACTGTGTCTCTGCTGCTCATATGACAGCCTTTTATACTAAAGTCATCATTTTCTCGAACCATCTGCCGTTGTCTTAGAATATCGTTTCCAGTGCCTTCTAGATGGCGATAATGTCGTACCATCCGCCATTATCCAGAATGTCGTTTCCAGTGTCTTCTAGATGGCGATTATCGACGTTGATAATGTCGTACCACTTTATCATTTATAGTACTGAAAACATGCTACATGTCGCTAGATGGTGTTATTTTTCTACGGTCAGTGATGCACGTATTTTTCTACGGTCAATGATGCAAGTATCTTCTTACGGTCAATGATGCAAGTATTTTCTTACGGTCAGTGATGCACGTATTTTTCTACGGTTAGTGATGCTAGCTAATATCGTTTAATAATTATAACGAGAATTTTCTGGCATAAACCAAATTTCGCTACACCCTCACCCTCGCCCTCCGCTTAAACTTGTTCATCCCGAACAAGAGTCTCTCTGCAACAGCTTGCGCCTCCTTTTCCAATTCTTTTCTAGACGCTTCTTTTGCCTCAATTTTACGTTTTCGTTGTTCCTCTTTTTCCGCGACATGTAACCGTCAGCATTGGTCGTTTCTGGAACAACGTTTACTCCGTACTTTTCTTTCACAAGAACGACCGGTGAACTACACGGGCTTTCTGATTGTGCAATGACAATGGCCCGTTACTTCCTCTCTCTTAGTGCGTGCTATCCTCTTTGGAGGTTGACGAATTGGCTGAAAGTTACCTGTATCAATGCGATTCTTGACAACTGATGTTTGGCCATTATTTTCTCCTTTGGACGCAAATACCCGCCAATTCTTTTCCCGAAACCTTTTCTCTTTATTTTTGTTCTGTGCAGACAACTCCTTCGTCCATTCTTTCGTCAATAAGGCCGACGATTTTGTTAAAGTTGAACCTTTTGTGTCCTGTTGGTCATTTTCACAACTTATAACAGCCGTAACTTTCTCACATAGTTCACCTTTTTGAATCCATTTCGGCTCATTTGTTGGATTCAAAATTTGCACCGGTATTTCGCCGTCCGCTCTTGTTTTTACTGGGGTCTTTCCAATCATCAGGTCTTTCCCTAAATTTTTCTCATCTGCTTCCACTACCCACAGATGGCCTATCCCACAGTCTTCACTTGTTGTTTCTTCAGTGTTGGGTTCAATTCGACAGGGCTCACTTATGTAGACTCCTGCAGTTGTTAACTTTTGTCCACAGCCAATGTCCAAAGGCAACTCTACATTGGCATACCTTAACATCTTTTTCTTAAGATCCAAATTGAACCCGTGTCGAATCATGAAGTCACGCCAATGATAACCTCATCGGTGATGTTTGCAACAATAAAATCATGTTCCACAGTTTTGTTGCCAATAAGAATACTCGCTGTAACTTTTCCTTCTATTTGCGCAATTTCTCCTGTCGCTGTTCTCAATTGAATTCTATTTAATGGCATTACTCGTCGCCTATTAAATAAATCTGTCCTCACAATTGAGTGCGATGCGCCTGTATCCAAAGTCAGCTCACATGGTCTTTCGTTGATTTTTCCACCGATGGTAAGGCAGTTGGAAGTTCGGCAGAGCTTCGAAACTAAGACTTTGGGACAATCATAAGTGGAAGTCAGCTCACGCCCCGCTGTACTGACTCGAATTTAACGACTGCTGTACACTACCATTTTCACCATCGTTCACCCTATTTCCAATTTTTCTTCTTGGTGAACGTGACACGGATCGTTTACGACGTGATTTGCAGTCACGTGCCAAGTGTCCCTGCTTGCCACAGTTATAGTAATTTCCGCGGAAGCTACTGCTGGCGAACGATGAATTTTTATTCTCAGCCTCCACCTCCATCCGACGAGTTTTCAATGATGCCTGGCATGTCAACGCAATCACCTCCTCAGTGAGGGCAACCGTTACTGTTTCATAAAATGTTGTCTTCGGGTTCCTCATTGTTTCGCGTTTTGTCTCTGAGTCACGTATGCCGTCAATAAACGCCTCTATTTTGAATTTTTCAGCTACGACACTTTACTCGTCAGGATAGGAAAGGTGTGCCAATCGTTCAATATCCACAGCATACTCCTGCAAGGACTCACCAGATTTCTGGACACGACTTTTCAACTCCAGTCTGTGAATCTGCTTCATGTGGTCACTGCCATATTTTCGCTGTAAGGCATCCATCACCGCCTTGTAATTCTTTTGCTCCGCCACTGGGACCGTTTGCAATACTTCTGCAGCTGCGCCTTTTAATGCCACAATTAGCGCTGCAGCTGCGCTATCGTTATCCCAGCGATTAAGAGCAGATGTTGTTTCGAACTGGAGCTTGAAAACACTAAATGGTGTTGTTCCATCGTACGTGGGTGCCTTAAGCCTTTCTGCGCTGATTTCTCTTATCACTTGAGTGGTTGGTCCGCTTATTTCCAACTGTTGAATCCTTTCACTATCGTCTTCGAAATTATTTTGAACTTTATCCTTGAATGATTCAACGTCATCTCGTAACTCAGTCACTTTTGAATCGAGGCCATTTACCATTTTGGCAACCTCCGTTCGAACAGCCTCCTGGATTTGCAGCGAGTTCTGACTTAAGCTCTGATCAATTTCTTCTCGAATCGCCTGGATTTGTATCACGTTCTGACTAATTTCTTCCCGAACGGTCTGGATTTGCAGCGCGTTCTGACTTAAGCTCTGGTCAATTTCTTTCCGAACCTCCTGGATATCGTTATTCATCTGTAACGCATTCTGACTTAACTTCTGGTCTATTTGCAGTGCATTTTGATTTAAGCTCTGACCAATTTCTTCTCGAACGGCCTGGATATTGTTATTCATCTGTAGATTTATTGTTTGCGTCATCGCCATTAACATTTTCTCGAACTTTGACATATCTACAACTTCACCACTTGCAGCCGTTCCAGAAGCTTCCTCCATTTTCGCTGTTGATTCTAAGACATCACTATAAAATTCATGCTCTTCTAGGTCTTCTCCTTGAGCCTGCCGTAAACGTTTCTGTAACTCCAACTTTCCGCCAGATGATTGCAGATTCAGCTGCTGCAACTCTTTCTTAAGTTGATCCACTTTTAGTTCTTCAAACTTAACCATTTTTTTTTATTTTTTTTATTTTATTTGATTTTTAATTCTTTTTACACAATCCCACTTCTGACACCAATTGTTACGAAATTCCCTGTCCCTTTGACAGTAATTTCAATCTCTTACACTTTTCTGAGTTCGATCACTGGATTGTGTAATAATCAAGAAAAACGCAATCTTTATTTAATTATAAAATGGTTTATTTAAATCACAAACGTTAGTTTTTACACAGTACAATTGTTTATTTAATCTTTATATTCAAATTGTATACACAAACGTTATACTTTATTACTTAAAATCCACTATATTACTTTAGTACTTAAATTCAAATGTTCTCACTTAAGATCCACTGTATTCCACTATTCAATATCAACTGTGTCTCTGGTGCTCATATGATAGCCTTTTATACTAAAGTCATCATTTTCTCGAACCATCCGTTGTCTTAGAATATCGTTTCCAGTGCCTTCTAGATGGCGATAATGTCGTACCATCCGCCATTATCCAGAATGTCGTTTCCAGTGTCTTCTAGATGGCGATTATCGACGTTGATAATGTCGTACCACATTATCATTTATAGTACAGAAAATATGCTACATGTCGCTAGATGGTGTTATTTTTCTACGGTCAGTGATGCACGTATTTTCTTACGGTCAATGATGCAAGTATTTTCTTACGGTCAGTGATGCACGTATTTTTCTACGGTCAGTGGTGCTAGCTAATATCGTTTAATAATTATTACGAGAATTTTCTGGCATAAACCAAATTTCGCTACAATAGTAAAAGAAAGGCGATTGAAGCCATGCAAGCGTTGATATTTTAAACTTTCATAATCTTAAAGTTTACAATATCATTGTTACTAAAGTATAAATTATTTTCTTTTTGGTTATTTGAAAATTTACATTTTATTCATTTCTAAATTTTGAATAATAATCTTTTTCATTAGAAGTAACTTAGTATTTTTAAAGTAATAATCAAATGAATTTATTAATTGAATAATCGTATGATCACAAGCAATCATCTTTAGAAAGGGGTTGTTGTGTATAAATATTATTATACATAATATGCAAACGCATCAAACACCTAATGTCATTTTAGATTAGCAACTCTGTATTTTAGTACTTAAGAAATGTATATAAACTGAAATAAAAAAGCTCTCTTAGTCTTAAACCACAAATTCGAGTACATCTCACTTTGCGTGATGATTTTCTGGTTTTTTTTATAGGAACTTTCCTTGCGTTTACGTTTTTTTTAATTTGGCTCAAACCGCACAAAACCCAGCGAATAAAATATCGAATATACCGTAGCGTATATGGTAATTGGTGGTTACCTTCAAAACTATAATATGATTTAAATAAGCAAAAATGATTATGGCCGACTTAGCTTTTTGTGTCCTCCAGATATATAATACGTGTAGTTGCACCTCCAGGCAATCTCCACCGCCACGAATTTCTATCAGCCACACTATCAAGTAAAAATGGATTCAACATCTAAACAGAAAACCATCAAAGTCCTAGTCTGACTTACATCAATTTTTCGTCTTTCCGCAGTTTGCCGTCTTGCTGAACTTTTATCTATTTTTAAAACTCTATCCTATGAAGAAAACTGAGCTTATACAACTATTCCCACTTATTAATCCAAAACAATTCTTTTATCTATTTCCTGCAAATAGAAAGGATGCCTCTGTTGTCCTCTAATCAGGAAGTTGCTTCTATTTCGGTGCACTACAACACTTTTCTTTTAATTTTAAAATTTTCAAATTTATATATATTGTAGCGAAATTTGGTTTATGCCAGAAAATTCTCGTAATAATTATTAAACGATTAATATCGTTAGCTAATGCTAGCATCACTGACCGTAGAAAAATACTTGCATTACTGACCGTAGAAAAATACGTGCATCACTGACCGTAAGAAAATACTTGCATTATTGACCGTAGAAAAATACGTGCATCACTGACCGTAGAAAAATAATACCATCTAGCGACATGTAGCATATTTTCTGTAGAAAATGATAAAGTGGTACGACATTATCAACGTCGATAATCGCTATCTAGAAGGCACTGGAAACGATATTCTAGACAACGGCAGATGGTTCGAGAAAATGATGACTTTAGTATAAAAGGCTGTCATATGAGCAGCAGAGACACAGTTGATATTTAACAGTGGAACACAGTGGATCTTAAGTAAGAACATTTGAATTTAAGTACTAAAGTGATATAGTGGATTTTAAGTAATAAAGTATAACGTTTGTGTATATAATTTGAATGTAAAGATTAAATAAACAATTGTACTGTGTAAAAACTAACGTTTGTGATTTAAATAAACCATTTTATAATTAAATAAAGATTGCGTTTTTCTTGATTGTTACACAATCCAGTGATCGAACTCAGAAATGTATAAGAGATTGAAATTACTGTCAAAGGGACAGGAAATTTCGTAACAATATATTTAATCAAATT
The DNA here is from genome assembly GCA_963662105.1 of Meiosimyza platycephala. Taxonomy (NCBI): domain Eukaryota; kingdom Metazoa; phylum Arthropoda; class Insecta; order Diptera; family Lauxaniidae; genus Meiosimyza; species Meiosimyza platycephala. Next base: position 49,388,233 of record OY759211.1, on the reverse strand, counting down.
TTCAAAATAAATAATTTAATTTTTAACATTATTCCAGGGACTTTTTCTAAATTCGATCGTATTCTAGATGTGAGTACTGAAAAAGCAATCATCCTTGGTGGTGGCTTAAGTTCATAGACATATGTGCTGGTTTCGATGTGGCTTTTTCGGTTCGGTGTCTGCTGCTAGAAAATTTAGATCAAAACAAATAGTCAGCGAAACTAAAACCAACTTTTTTGTTAGTTGCAGCCCAATTAAATATGCTTTCAAAGCACAAACAAAAGCTGCATGACTTTTTGCTGGTAGTAAAGATGGTATTGGACGTGGTAATGGTGCTACAGCTGCTACTTTCTATGATATGAGTGAAGATATATTGGCCTTTTATACTAAAGTCATAATTTTCTAGAACCATCTGCCGTTGTCTAGAATGTCGTTTCCAGTGCCTTCACTGACGCTCACACTTTATCATTTATAGTACAGAAAACACACTACCAGCCGCTAGATGGTATTCTTCGGTCAGTGATGCTAGCTAGTACAGAAACCACTCGAAAATGCCGCAAGATGGTGTTATTTTTCTACGGTCAGTGATGCACGTATTTTTCTATGGGCAGTGATGCTAGCTAGTATCGTTTAATTTTCATTTCGAGCATTTTCTGGCATAAAGCAATTTTCGCTACAATATTGTTACCAAATTTCCTGTCCCTTTGACAGTAATTTCAATCTCTTACACTTTTCTGAATTCGATCACTGGATTGTGTAATAATCAAGAAAAACGCAATCTTTATTTAATTATAAAATGGTTTATTTAAATCACAAATGTTAGTTTTTACACAGTACAATTGTTTATTTAATCTTTATATTCAAATTGTATACACAAACGTTATACTTTATTACTTAAAATCCACTATATCACTTTAGTACTTAAATTCAATTGTTCTCACTTAAGATCCACTGTATTCCACTATTCAATATCAACTATGTCTCTGCTGCTCATATGACAGCCTTTTATACTAAAGTCATCATTTTCTCGAACCATCTGCCGTTGTCTTAGAATATCGTTTCCAGTGCCTTCTAGATGGCGATAATGTCGTACCATCCGCCATTATCCAGAATGATGGCGATTATCGACGTTGATAATGTCGTACCACTTTATCATTTATAGTACAGAAAACATGCTACATGTCGCTAGATGGTGTTATTTTTCTACGGTCAGTGATGCACGTATTTTTCTACGGTCAATGATGCAAGCATTTTCTTACGGTCAATGATGCAAGTATTTTCTTACGGTCAGTGATGCACGTATTTTTCTACGGTTAGTGATGCTAGCTAATATCGTTTAATAATTATTACGAGAATTTTCTGGCATAAACCAAATTTCGCTACAATATTAATATGATTACTTAGCTTTTCATTCAAATTATTTCCCATAGTTATTTCTTGCTTTATATTTTTTCCGCCAGACTCAAACATTTATATTTTTTCTAGGAAACGTCAAATTTTCTATTCATCTATCTGTTTCTTTCCCTCTACTCCTGTTTATGGCATTAATGTAAGCAGCGTAACAGTCTATTTTTCTCTGCTTTGATTTAATAGCAAAAGTATTTATTTATGTGTTAGTAAACCGTTGCTTTTTTGTTGATTTTGATGTCATTTGCATGTTCATTTAATCTCGTTGTCAGCTTACGTTTGGTAGTCCCTTTGTAAATTTTGTCGCATGACTCAACTTTGCCTATGCAATTGATTTTTTAAATTACATTGTATTGTTGTAATTTTTCTATTGGTGTTTTTGTTTTTGTGAAGATGTTAAAAAGAGTCCAAATCGGTTTGTGTGCAAAATTGATGTTGTTATTGTTATTGATGATCTCTCTTAATTTTTTATTATTTGTAATATTTGGAACATATGGTACACGTTGGTAACGTTTATTTATGTTTTGGTTGTTGTAATATTGTTGTTTGTTATTTCGGCTGTAATTGTTTTTATTATTTTGTTTATGAGGGTTATTGGGAAACTATTGTTGATAAGAATTTGTTTTGCTATTTTAAGATTTTTATTCCAAAATTGTGTATCACTGATTTTTAACATTTTATTTATTAGATTTTTTGCTGTATTGATTTTATGGTATTTTGGTTGGTTTGAATAGAAATTGAGAATTCTTCCTGAAGATATCGGCTTGGTGTACCAGTCAAATTCTAATTTATTGTCGCATATCTAGATATGCTATTGAATTATCTTTTTCTATCTCCAAGGTAAACTGTAGCTTCTGATGATATGAGTTAATTTCGTTCAAAATGAATGGTATGTCTTTGTGGTTCACTATAGCAAGAATGTCGTCTACATATTTCAAAATTTTTGTGATTTGTATGTTTTTTTCTGCTAATCGCTGCTGTTAATCGTACTATCAAGAAGATCATCAAGGACTATGTCTGCAATTTGTGGAGAAAGAGGATTGCCCATTGGCATGCCGAAGACTTGATTATATATAGTTTCTTCAAGCATTATGTAATTGTTGTCTTTAAGACAAAAATTGAGAATTTTAAGGAAGTATCCTTTGCTGATGGTTGTATGTTGTGATAGTTGTGGCCATTTTTTCATTATGGTTTTTATAGTGTATGGGTATATTTATGAACAGATAACATCTAGTGAAACGACTAATTCATTTTCTTTTAGTACGACGTCTTTTAGTTGGTTTTTACCTCGACTGCGTTAATAACGTATTATATTATTAGTATTTCAGATTACTGCCTATGTGTTTAGCTAATTTGTAGCATGGAACCTGTGTCGACGAGGCGATGGGTGTCAATGGAGTATTATCCTTGTGGATTTTTGGAAGACCATAAAGTCTTGGTGCTAAAACCGAATGACACGTTAGTCGGTATTTTAGCATTTTGTCTATTTGTTTAAGATCATAAAGTTATTTGATAATTTTGTTATTATGATTTAGTAATTTATGCGTTGGATCAATTCTTGTGGTTTTATATGTGTTTTTATCATTGATAATATTTTCATTTTACTATTTTCATATTCAGTTTTATATAAGATCACTGTTTTGTTGCCTTTATCAGAAGTAGTCGCTACTAATTTGTTTTTGTGTATATGCAAAAGTTTTTGTGTGTTCGTATAGACTTTTAATATGTATGTTTCCAGTGAATTTTCTATGTGATTTCTTTTGTATGTTACGATCCGGTCTGCGAATTTGCATCTCGCTATATCCCTTTCTTTTCCATCTTTAATCATTTTGATGCATTCCTCTACTTCGGCTATCAGGCGTGTTGTGGGTAATTTATTATTGTTGATAGGAATTGCAAACTTAGGGCCTAAAAATAATAACCACTTACTTTCGAATGGAATTTCAATATCTGTCTTATTTACAATCCAACTTTCGTTATAAATGAGCCCTAAAGATTGGAATTTTTTATATTTATATTTATTAATTGGCAAGGATTAAATCATTATTATTTTTGGTGTGCTCATATGTCAGTTGTTGTTTCTGTATGAATTTTCCAAATTCTTCTATTTCTAAAGTAGTTTTTATTATATTTTCTTGAATTCTTAATTGTTTTTTAAGAATTCCTATATTTATAAATTTTTGCTAAATTTCCGAACGAAGAATTTTTTTATGAAAATTATATATTGTTTTTTCCACTTTGTTGTCTATTACACTAGTTTACAAATTTGGGCTTCATCTCGAGATCTGGTTTCTCATAAAACTTATACGATGTATTTTGGGGCGTAGATTCCCAAAATGTCATTTATTTTTTTTCTTAAGAATCGTTTTCGAGATATCCCCAAAAAACCCGTTTTTTAGAACTTTTTTTATTTATTTGCCCATATCTCCATCAAATTCTTTTCTACTTAAAAATAACGTACACCATTGCAAAGACAGTTTAGTCTTCTTTCTAATGATATGCTATTTCGTGATTTTTTGCTTTGAAGCTCACTTTCAAAAATTCATAACTCAGGTTCTGTTAAAGCTAGAAAATTTATTGTGATTTCAAAGCTAAGAAAATTATCTTTAATAAAAAAATATTTTTTTTAAAAATTATAAACAAATTAATATTGTTATAAGCAATTAAATTGTTTAAATTGATTTTTGAGAATTTCCCCCACTCTGTATCAAATTTTTATCATGACCATCGTATTCTACGTCAAATTTCCTATCGAAAACGTATTTTTTTTTAATGGGCAAACTATTATTTCTCTTAAATTTTGAGAATTTCGCAATTTTTGGCTTGCAGACTCACTTTCAAAAATTCATAACTCCGGTTGTGTTAAAGCTATAAAATTGAAATTAATTTCATTCTAAAGCTAAAAATATGAACTTAAATAAAAAAATAATTTTTTAAAAAATTATTAACAAATTAATATTATTATAAGCAATTTAAATCCATTTTAAACAATTGCTCCCACCCTGTACCAAATTTTCAATGTCAGAATCGTGTTTAACGTCAAATTTCCTATCGAAAACGGTTTTTTTGGTTTGACAATAAAATCAATTTTCTAGCTTTAACAGAACCTGAGTTATGATTTTTTGAAAGTGAGCTTCAAAGCCAAAAACCACGAAATTCTCAAAATTTGAATTCGCTCTATTTTGAAAAAAAAAAAAATTTTTTTGAAAATCCTCGAATAAGTATCTCTTCTTTTTCGATATAAAACCCATAAAAAGAATTTCAGCCAAATCAAAAGTGCGTCGTCCGAAAAGTGTTCGGTTTGTAAAAGACCGTCCTATATAGGCCTTTGACTTTGTAATAGAATTCAATTATACCCTAAAAAGATAAATCCAAAAGTGCTTTTAAATTTAAGTTTGGACTTTTGAGACCGGTGCATATTTTTCCCTTTTTTATTTTTTTAATTATAACTCAAAAATTACATTTTTGGTGCATTTTGATTATCAGATTTTTTGTAGAGAATAAAGTTTCCTATCGAAATGACGTTTTATAAAATCAAAAATCTTATTTTTTCAACAAAATAACCTTAAAAAACTGATCTAAAAAATCCGAAAAATATAAATTTTTTGAAGCTTTTTTCATATCTAAGATCATATATTTTATATCGAAATTTTAAACAAACACCTTCATAATTATCATTGATAAGCTGAAAATAACATTTTTATTGAATAAAAAATATTTTTGTGTGTAAAAACTGAAACTAGCATGGTGTAAAGGTAAAAATTTGTAAAATCATACAAAAGTAGGCAACTTTGAACGTCTATATCTCAACCAATTTTCATCAGAAACTACTTTTATTAGACACCATTTTTACGAAAATAACGTCAGCTTTCTTTTTTGTGCTAAAAAAGACCCCTAGTTCTATTCAGAAAGTTTTACTCGAAGGTAGATTGGCTGCAGAAAAAAGTCAATAAACTTGAGCAAAACAAACTGCTCAATGCCATTGATATTGTTGGTGTACCGAATGTCAACGATGATAACGCTCGTGAAATCTCGGAAAAAATTCTTCATGATGCTCTCAATATCGTTATTACTGACGAGAACATATCCGATTGCTTTGTTAAGACCAATCGCAACAAGTAAAGCAGCAGCGTAAACAACAATATCAACAACAACAATAAAAACAACAGCAACAACAAACTACTGTCTATAATTTCTTTACACCTTTCTCCGACTTCTCTTAAGAAAAAAATAACATTGGCGAAAAAACATCGTACAAAAATTTAAATGCTTCCATTATTAATGCTGGAAATAAGAATAAAATATATATAAATGAATGTTTGACTAAGTATAACCGTGCGCTCCTTAATGGAGTAATAAACTATTAATAAGTCAACAATTATAAGTTCGTGTGGTACAAAAATTACAATTGTTATTTAAGAAAAACAGAAAACAGTGAAGTTGTTGTTGTGAAATCATTTGAAGACTTAACCAGTTTAACATAGTTTCATTTAAATGCCTAATTCTTCTGAAAACTACAACAACAACTTCAATGTAAATATTATAAGTGATATTTCAGATCCTAATTTTCAATCGTACAATGAAAAAAATTCAATTATTGTAGTACGTGCTGATGGAATTAAAATAACCGTTGATGTGGGCAATGAAATGTTCACTTTCGTGTGTTTTTATCGACTGCATGCTAAACCTATTGGCTGTTTTTTTCAGGGTTTGAAATTGCTGAACTATTTTTTAGGCTATTGTTTTTGCTTAGCTGCGACTATGAAAAAATATGTAGCAGTAGCAACAGTCGAAGCAACGAATTTAAAATCCCAACTGTCTGCTGTGCTTAACTTAGTTTTCATGCATAAGTTGTAGCAGCAGCCGAAGTTCTTGTACGAAAGGAGATCGCTGTTGCTATAGTAGTAGTCGTTTATTTCAAAATGTTTTCTTCGGCTGTTGCTACGCATTTAACAAGAGAACAAAGCAATAGCAAAAGAAAACGATTGACAAGTATCTTTGCTTCTGCTTCTACAGTGTTAGGGAATTTTCGTGTTTTGATCACTGAAGATAAAGTGGAAACTTTTTAATTTAATTTTTTTGAAAAAGCATATTTTTTTGTTACATGGTCGCTTATGGTAACAACACTATACATTTATATTATAGGCGGAGAGCCCGCTGTAGAAAGATATCAATTTTATTTTGCAAAACTAACCAACCAGTTTTGCCTTGCCAAAACCAGTCCCGATGCCTGAAAATGCCCGAACTTTAACCAATTTTGTTGTTTTAATTAAAACTGTAATATATTACAGCTCGAAATGTATGCCAAATGATAGAACTCGAAGAAGCCTATGTATAATATATTAGGTTGCATGTTCGATGTCCCAAACATGGGTTTTCACTGGTTTTTTTGGGTCAATTTTAATTAATGAAGATAACAGCTTGAAATGTGTGCTAAATGATAGAGCTCGAAGAGCCTAAACAGAATATATAGGGTTGCCTTGTTGAATCATGTACTAAACATGGGTTTAGACCCGTTTCTAGGGCCAAATTTTCTTAAATGAGTGGCAACCCATGTTTGGGACAGGATTTGACAAGGTAACTCTATATATTCTAATTAGGCTCTGTTACAAGTAATTTTCCCGTCCTGGGAAAACACTTTGTAATCTCGTTGAAAGTCGTATCTGGAAATATATGAAAGTTTATATTAGAATATTAGGATACTTACCAGTATACCTTATTCCTTTATTTTGGTTGCCAAAAATAAAAACAACTGTGTTTGGTTTACATCACCAGAACTAACTCTGATTTTAATTTTAAATTTCATTTTACTGAACACCTATGATACAGATAATTACAATAACAAATTACATGCTAAAATAATTATTTAGGAATACAATAACAAAAACTTATTTTACTTTGCCAAATCTTGGCCCACAAATAGTTGGCCTACAAAATTTTGGCCTACAAATATTTATTTGACTTATGCAAAAATTGCATAAGTCTTATTTAACTCACCAAAGTAGTGAGGTCGACATATTTCCGGGTTTCACACCTGGCTTTTGCTTGCTGTTTTGTTGTTGCGTTTAAGTGCTTGGCGTTCTTATTCTTGTTAATTCTTAACAAGCAGAACTTGCACATAGCAATTTAAATTTATCAACAAAACAAATACCCAAAAGTGTGCTGCGGGTTTCACAAGTTGGCTTTTGCTTGCTGTTTCGTTGTTGCATTTAAGTGCTTGGCGTTCTCATTCTTGTTAATTCTTAACAAGCAGAACTTACACATAGCAACTTAAATTTATCAACAAAACAACAAATACCCAAAAGTGTGCTGCAATTATTATTGGATGATGTTAAGCATCATCCCAAAAATATGCCATAATATGTTATTTATTTAAATAAATGTTTGAATAACATATTGTTACGAAATTTCCTGTCCCTTTGACAGTAATTTCAATCTCTTACACTTTTCTGAGTTCGATCACTGGATTGTGTAATAATCAAGAAAAACGCAATCTTTATTTAATTATAAAATGGTTTATTTAAATCACAAATGTTAGTTTTTACACAGTACAATTGTTTATTTAATCTTTACATTCAAATTGTATACACAAACGTTATACTTTATTACTTAAAATCCACTATATCACTTTAGTACTTAAATTCAAATGTTCTCACTTAAGATCCACTGTGTTCCACTGTTCAATATCAACTCTGCTGCTCATATGACAGCCTTTTATACTAAAGTCATCATTTTCTCGAACCATCTGCCGTTGTCTTAGAATATCGTTTCCAGTGCCTTCTAGATAGCGATAATGTCGTACCATCCGCCATTATCCAGAATGTCGTTTCCAGTGTCTTCTAGATGGCGATTATCGACGTTGATAATGTCGTACCACTTTATCATTTATAGTACAGAAAACATGCTACATCTCGCTAAATGGTGTTATTTTTCTACGGTCAGTGGTGCACGTATTTTTCTACGGTCAATGATGCAAGTATTTTCTTACGGTCAATGATGCAAGTATTTTCTTACGGTCAGTGATGCACGTATTTTTCTACGGTCAGTGGTGCTAGCTAATATCGTTTAATAATTATTACGAGAATTTTCTGGCATAAACCAAATTTCGCTACAATAGTAAAAGAAAGGCGATTGAAGCCATGCAAGCGTTGATATTTTAAACTTTCATAATCTTAAAGTTTACAATATCATTGTTACTAAAGTATAAATTATTTTCTTTTTGGTTATTTGATGAATTTACATTTTATTCATTTCTAAATTTTGAATAATAATCTTTTTCATTAGAAGTAACTTAGTATTTTTAAAGTAATAATCAAATGAATTTATTAATTGAATAATCGTATGATCACAAGCAATCATCTTTAGAAAGGGGTTGTTGTGTATAAATATTATTATACATAATATGCAAACGCATCAAACACCTAATGTCATTTTAGATTAGCAACTCTGTATTTTAGTACTTAAGAAATGTATATAAACTGAAATAAAAAAGCTCTCTTAGTCTTAAACCACAAATTCGAGTACATCTCACTTTGCGTGATGATTTTCTGGTTTTTTTTATAGGAACTTTCCTTGCGTTTACGTTTTTTTTAATTTGGCTCAAACCGCACAAAACCCAGCGAATAAAATATCGAATATACCGTAGCGTATATGGTAATTGGTGGTTACCTTCAAAACTATAATATGATTTAAATAAGCAAAAATGATTATGGCCGACTTAGCTTTTTGTGTCCTCCAGATATATAATACGTGTAGTTGCACCTCCAGGCAATCTCCACCGCCACGAATTTCTATCGGCCACACTATCAAGTAAAAATGGATTCAACATCTAAACAGAAAACCATCAAAGTCCTAGTCTGACTTACATCAATTTTTCGTCTTTCCGCAGTTTGCCGTCTTGCTGAACTTTTATCTATTTTTAAAACTCTATCCTATGAAGAAAACTGAGCTTATACAACTATTCCCACTTATTAATCCAAAACAATTCTTTTATCTATTTCCTGCAAATAGAAAGGATGCCTCTGTTGTCCTCTAATCAGGAAGTTGCTTCTATTTCGGTGCACTACAACACTTTTCTTTTAATTTTAAAATTTTCAAATTTATATATATTGTAGCGAAATTTGGTTTATGCCAGAAAATTCTCGTAATAATTATTAAACGATTAATATCGTTAGCTAATGCTAGCATCACTGACCGTAGAAAAATACTTGCATTACTGACCGTAGAAAAACACGTGCATCACTGACCGTAAGAAAATACTTGCATTATTGACCGTAGAAAAATACGTGCATCACTGACCGTAGAAAAATAATACCATCTAGCGACATGTAGCATATTTTCTGTAGAAAATGATAAAGTGGTACGACATTATCAACGTCGATAATCGCTATCTAGAAGGCACTGGAAACGATATTCTAGACAACGGCAGATGGTTCGAGAAAATGATGACTTTAGTATAAAAGGCTGTCATATGAGCAGCAGAGACACAGTTGATATTTAACAGTGGAACACAGTGGATCTTAAGTAAGAACATTTGAATTTAAGTACTAAAGTGATATAGTGGATTTTAAGTAATAAAGTATAACGTTTGTGTATATAATTTGAATGTAAAGATTAAATAAACAATTGTACTGTGTAAAAACTAACGTTTGTGATTTAAATAAACCATTTTATAATTAAATAAAGATTGCGTTTTTCTTGATTGTTACACAATCCAGTGATCGAACTCAGAAATGTATAAGAGATTGAAATTACTGTCAAAGGGACAGGAAATTTCGTAACAATATATTTAATCAAATTTTCAAAATAAATAATTTAATTTTTAACATTATTCCAGGGACTTTTTCTAAATTCGATCGTATTCTAGATGTGAGTACTGAAAAAGCAATCATCCTTGGTGGTGGCTTAAGTTCATAGACATATGTGCTGGTTTCGATGTGGCTTTTTCGGTTCGGTGTCTGCTGCTAGAAAATTTAGATCAAAACAAATAGCCAGCGAAAATAAAACCAACTTTTTTGTTAGTTGCAGCCCAATTAAATATGCTTTCAAAGCACAAACAAAAGCTGCATGACTTTTTGCTGGTAGTAAAGATGGTATTGGACGTGGTAATGGTGCTACAGCTGCTACTTTCTGTGATATGAGTGAAGATATATTGGCCTTTTATACTAAAGTCATAATTTTCTAGAACCATCTGCCGTTGTCTAGAATGTCGTTTCCAGTGCCTTCACTGACGCTCACACTTTATCATTTATAGTACAGAAAACACACTACCAGCCGCTAGATGGTATTCTTCGGTCAGTGATGCTAGCTAGTACAGAAACCTCTCGAAAATGCCGCTAGATGGTGTAATTTTTCTACGGTCAGTGATGCACGTATTTTTCTATGGGCAGTGATGCTAGCTAGTATCGTTTAATTTTCATTTCGAGCATTTTCTGGCATAAAGCAATTTTCGCTACAATATTGTTACGAAATTTCCTGTCCCTTTGACAGTAATTTCAATCTCTTACACTTTTCTGAGTTCGATCACTGGATTGTGTAATAATCAAGAAAAACGCAATCTTTATTTAATTATAAAATGGTTTATTTAAATCACAAATGCTAGTTTTTACACAGTACAATTGTTTATTTAATCTTTATATTCAAATTGTATACACAAACGTTATACTTTATTACTTAAAATCCACTATATCACTTTAGTACTTAAATTCAATTGTTCTCACTTAAGATCCACTGTATTCCACTATTCAATATCAACTATGTCTCTGCTGCTCATATGACAGCCTTTTATACTAAAGTCATCATTTTCTCGAACCATCTGCCGTTGTCTTAGAATATCGTTTCCAGTGCCTTCTAGATGGCGATAATGTCGTACCATCCGCCATTATCCAGAATGTCGTTTCCAGTGTCTTCTAGATGGCGATTATCGACGTTGATAATGTCGTACCACTTTATCATTTATAGTACAGAAAACATGCTACATGTCGCTAAATGGTGTTATTTTTCTACGGTCAGTGGTGCACGTATTTTTCTACGGTCAATGATGCAAGTATTTTCTTACGGTCAGTGATGCACGTATTTTTCTACGGTCAGTGATGCAAGTATTTTTCTACGGTCAGTGATGCTAGCTAATATCGTTTAATAATTATTACGAGAATTTTCTGGCATAAACCAAATTTCGCTACACTGCCCTCCGCTTAAACTTGTTCGTCCCGAACAAGAGTCTCTCCATCTCTAGTATAAGGCCAGCCTTTCGATGTGGACTACCTTTAATTTACCTTTGCTGCCGGGGTATTTTTGGATTCGATACACAACATCATTAATCCTTGTGACGATCCGATAAGGTCCCTCCCAATGAGTCTGTAATTTAGGAGACAAGCCGTGTTTTCGTTGTGGGTTGTGTAGCAACACTAATTGACCTTCTTTGAACCCTTCAGTATTTGCTCGTAGATCATACCGAGCTTTCATCTTGTCGCTAGCCAATTGAGTACGTCTCCTGATGAGCTCGTGTATATCTGCTAGTTCTTCTCTTTTCTGCGATATGTAATCGTCAGCATTGGTCGTTTCTGGGACAGCGCTTACTCCGTACTTCAAATCTGCTGGAAGCCTTAAGTCCGTATCAAAAATTGCTTTTGCTGGCGTGACTGTAGTGGTATCGTGTACTGACGAACGATAAGCCATCAGAAATATTGGCAGATGCTCATCCCAATCTTTTTGTCCTTTGTCAACAACCTTTTTCAGATGCTCCTCTAGAGTACGGTTGAACCTTTCGACCATGCCATCGGACTGAGGATGCAATGCTGTGGTACGTGTCTTCTGTATTCCAAGCATGTCACAAACCTCCTTAAAAAGTGTCGACTCAAAATTTCGTCCTTGGTCGGAATGCAACTCAAGTGGAGCTCCATATCGGCAAATCCAATTTTTGATGAAAATGTCTGCCACTGTTTTTGCTTCTTGATTGGGAATGGGATATACTTCTGGCCACTTACTGAAGTAATCAATTACCACAAGGATGTATTTATTTCCTGCATTGCTAATTGGAAAAGGTCCCGCTATATCCATGGCTATCCTCTCAAAGGGAGCTCCAACGTTATACTGATGCATTTTTCCCCGAGTGCGGTGCCTTGGTCCTTTAGCAATTGCACATTGGTCACAACGGCGGATCCAGTCAGCAACTGTTTCTTGGCATCCAACCCAATAAAACCGTTTCTTTATTTTCTCTGTGGTTTTTGTTACGCCCAGATGTCCACCACTCGATCCATTGTGATAATCCTTGATTATTTCCTTAAATTTTTCCTTTGGAATAACTAGCAGTTTTGAACGAATTTTACCATCCTCGCTTTCCCAGATTCGGTAGAGGCAACCATCATGCAACTCCAAACTTTGCCATTGCGCCCAGTATGCTTTACAGATTTGGCTTTCACTTGATATTTCTTGCCACGCCGGTTTCCTACCCAGCTCTTTGTACTTAATTATAGTTGCCAAATCTGTATCACTGCGCTGGTCCCGTTGTACTTCCTCTTTTGTCCACTTTTCTTCAGGCAAAACGTTCAAAAGGCGCACATCAATTGTTCCAGCTTTACTTTCCGTTCGTGAACAATGACCGCATTCAATTTTACATGGACGACGGGAAAGTGCATCCGCATTTCCATGCTGGCTTCCTTTGCGATGTTCTATGGTAAAATCATAGCTCTGCAAGCGCTCTATCCACCGTGCAATTTGACCTTCTGGATCCTTGAATTGAAGTAGCCACCTTAATGCCGCATGGTCTGTCCTCAGGAGAAAATGCTGTCCATATAAGTACTTATGGAAGTGTTTAACGCATTCCATTACTGCCAGTAACTCTCTCCGAGTTACACAATAATTCCTCTCAGGCTTCGACAGAACTTTGCTGAAATATGCGACGACTTTTTCTTGTCCATTGATGACTTGGGACAAAACTCCTCCAATACCATGGCCACTCGCATCGGTGTCCAATACAAATTTTTCGCCGGGTATTGGGTACGCGAGTATAGGCGCCGTAGACAATAATTCTTTCAGCTTTTGGAATGCAGTTTCCTGTGCACCACTCCATTCGAATTTCCGATTTTTCTGTGTCAGCTCATGTAGACTGCCTGCGACATTTGCGAAACCAGGAACAAAACGTCTGTAGTAAGAGCATAGGCCCAGAAAACTTCGCAACTCATGAAGATTAGATGGTCGTGGCCAATTTTTCACAGCTTTTATTTTATCCTCATCTGTGTGTATTCCTTCTGACGTAACCTTGTGCTCCAGATACTTGACTTCACGCTGGAAAAGTGAGCACTTTTTCGCACTTAATTTTAGTCCAGCTGCCTCCAAGCGTTCAAACACTTCCTCCAGATTTTTCAAGTGGTCATCAAAATCTTTTCCCATGATGATGATGTCATCGAGATACACTAAACAGGTCTTCCAATGTAGTCCTTTGAGCACTCGTTCCATTAACCGCTCAAACGTAGCTGGAGCGTTACAAAGACCAAACGGCATGACGTTAAACTGCCATAGACCATTCCCAATACTAAAGCCAGTTTTCTCCTTGTCTTTGTCATCTATTTCCACCTGCCAATATCCACTTTGTAAGTCCAGGGTGGAAAACCATGTTGCTCCAGATAACGTATCCAGTGTATCATCGATTCTGGGTAACGGGTAGCTGTCTTTTTTGGTGACGTCATTTAATTTTCTGTAATCCACACAGAATCGCATACTTCCGTCCTTTTTCTTGACAAGCACGACCGGTGAACTCCACGGGCTTTCTGATGGTGCAATGACCTTTTCTCGCGCCATATCCTCTATAAGGCCCGTTACTTCCTCTCTCTTAGCGAGTGCTAGTCTCCTTGGGGGTTGACGAATTGGCTGAAAATCACCTGTATCAATGCGATGTTTGACAACTGATGTTCGGCCATTATTTTCTCCTTTGAACGCAAATATCTGCCAATGCTTTTGCAGAAACCTTTTTGCTTTATTTTTGTTCTGGGCAGACAACTCCTTCGTCCACTCTTTCGTCAATACTTCCAAGGCCGATGATTTTGTCAAAGCTGTACCTTTTGTGTCCTGCTGGTCATTTTCACAATTTATAACAGCCGTAACTTTCTCACATTGCGCTATTACTTCACCTTTTTGCATCCATTTCGGCTTATTTGTTGGATTCAAAATTCGTACCGGTATTTTGCTGTCCGCTCTTGTTTTTACTAGGGTCTTTCCAATAATCAGGTCTTTCTTTAAATATTTCTTATCTGCTTCCACTACCCACAGATGGCTTGTCCCACAGTCTTCACTTGTTGTAGCCCAAATAATTTCTTCGGTGTTGGGTTCAATTCGACAGCGCTCACTTATGTAGACTCTTGCAATTGTTAATTTTTGTCCACAGCCAACGTCTAAAGGCAACTCTACATTGGCATATCTTAACGTCTTTTTCTTAAGATCCAAAGTGAACCCGTGTCGAATCATGAAGTCCACGCCAATGATAACCTCATCGGTGATGTTTGCAACAAAAAAATCATGTTCCACAGTTTTGTTGCCGATAAGAATACTGGCTGTAACTTTTCCTACTATTTGCGCAATTTCTCCTGTCGCTGTTCTCAATTGGATCCCATTTAATGGCATTACTTGTCGTCTATTAAATAAATCTGTCCTCACAATTGAGTGCGATGCGCCTGTATCCAAAGTTAGCTCACATGGTCTTTATTTGATTTTTCCACCGATGGTAAGGCTGTTGGAATTTCGGCAGAGCTTCGAAACTAAGACTGTGGGGCAATCATGAGTGAGAGTCAGCTCACGCCCCGCTGTACTGACTCTCTTTAGTTCAACGACTGCTCTTCGCTACCATTTTCGCCATCGTTCACCCTATTACCCATTTTTCTTCTTGGTGAACGTGATGCGGAACGTTTACGACGTGATTTTCAGTCACGTGCCATGTGTCTCTGCTTGCCACAGTCATAGCAATTTCCGTTGAAGCTACTGCTGGCGAACGACGAATTTTTGTTCTCAGCCTCCACCTCCATCCGACGAGTTTTCAATGATGGGCGGCATGTCAATGCAATCGTCTCTTGAATGAGAGCAACCGTGACTGTTTTATTAAATGTAATCTTCGGGTTCTTCATTGTCTCGCGTTTTGTCTCTGAGTCACGCATGCCGTCAATAAACGCCTCTATTTTGAATTTTTCAGCCACGACACTTAACTCGTCAGGATAGGAAAGGTGTGCCAATCGTTCAATATCTTCAGCATACTCCTGCAAGGACTCACCAGATTTCTGGACACGACTTTTCAACTCCAGTCTGTGAATCTGCTTCATGTGGTCACTGCCATATTTTCACTGTAAGGCATCCATCACTGCCTTGTAATTCTTTTGCTCCACCACTGGGACCGTTTGCAATACTTCTGCAGCTGCGCCTTTTAATGCCACAATTAGCGCTGCTGCTGCGCTATCGTTATCCCAGCGATTATGAGTAGATGTTGTTTCGAACTGGAGCTTGAAAACACTAAATGGCGTTGTTCCATCGTACGTGGGTGCCTTAAGCCTCTCTGCGCTAATTTCTCTTATCACTTGAGTGGTTGGTTCGCTTATTTCTAACTGTTGAATCCTTTTACTAACGTTTTCAAAATTATTTTGAACTTTTTCCTTTAATGATTCAACGTCATCTCGTAACTCGGTCACTTTTCCATCGAGGCCATTTAACATTTTGGCAACCTCCGTTCGAACAGCCTCCATATTTTGATTCATTGTTTGGATCTGCGTCGCGTTCAGACTCAAGCTCTGGTCAATTTCTTTCCGAACCTCCTGGATTTGCAGCGCGTTCTGACTTAACTTCTGGTCTATTTGCAGTGCATTTTGGCTTAACTTCTGGTCTATTTGTAGTGCATTTTGATTTATTGTCTGCGTCATCGCCATTAACATTTTCTCGAACTTTGACATATCTACAGCTTCACCACTTGAAGCCATTCCAGAAGCTTCCTCCATTTTCGCTGTTGATTCTGAGACATCACTATAAAATTCATGCTCTTCCAGGTCTACCCCTTGAGCCTCAAGAGCCTGCCGTAAGCGTTTCTGTAACTTCAACTTTCCGCCAGATGATTGCAGATTCAGCTGCTGCAACTCCTTCTTCAGTTGATCCACTTTTAGTTCGTCAAACTTAACCATTTTTTTTTTTTTTATTTAATTGTAAATTCTTTTTACACAATCCCACTTCTGACACCAATTGTTACGAAATTTCCTGTCCCTTTGACAGTAATTTCAATCTCTTACACTTTTCTGAGTTCGATCACTGGATTGTGTAATAATCAAGAAAAACGCAATCTTTATTTAATTATAAAATGGTTTATTTAAATCACAAATGTTAGTTTTTACACAGTACAATTGTTTATTTAATCTTTACATTCAAATTGTATACACAAACGTTATACTTTATTACTTAAAATCCACTATATCACTTTAGTACTTAAATTCAAATGTTCTCACTTAAGATCCACTGTGTTCCACTGTTCAATATCAACTCTGCTGCTCATATGACAGCCTTTTATACTAAAGTCATCATTTTCTCGAACCATCTGCCGTTGTCTTAGAATATCGTTTCCAGTGCCTTCTAGATGGCGATAATGTCGTACCATCCGCCATTATCCAGAATGTCGTTTCCAGTGTCTTCTAGATGGCGATTATCGACGTTGATAATGTCGTACCACTTTATCATTTATAGTACAGAAAACATGCTACATGTCGCTAAATGGTGTTATTTTTCTACGGTCAGTGGTGCACGTATTTTTCTACGGTCAATGATGCAAGTATTTTCTTACGGTCAGTGATGCACGTATTTTTCTACGGTCAGTGATGCTAGCTAATATCGTTTAATAATTATTACGAGAATTTTCTGGCATAAACCAAATTTCGCTACAATATCATGTGTGGTAAAAACCCACAACATTCTTCACCCCTTCGAATAAGAAAAAATTATAGCTAAGAATAATTTTTTCTTAATAACACATTATTGCGTCTTACAATAAATTTTTGTTTTGAATGTTAAATTTAAGTGTAAGTATAACTTATTATTTTTGTTTTCCGAATATCCCTACCTAATTCATGGTCCTACTTTTCTCCATCGCCGCTTGTCCCCCTTGGTTAGAAACTGCTTGGCTTTATGGCTTTGCTTGACTTAATACTCCACAAAATTCACTTCTGATTTTATTCAAGGAGCGATGCCGGTGTATCTTCTTGTGGCTACCGTCATCTCAGATAATTGATGAAACGGCTTATGCCATAGTTTTTTCTCGACAAGGGTGGCTTTACGCTTTACTTGTTGCCCCCTCCCTTCCTTTATTTTGGTTGTTTCCATATACGGATTGACAACCATACTCTTTTAGCCAATAATGCTGGATATTTCGCTTATTGTGCATGAAATATTCTTCAGCTAGCTTTTTGATTATATGTATTCATCTTATTTATTTATTCTTATTATTTATTCATCTTATTCATCTTTATTTGTGGTATTCGCTACCTTGAATCAGGAAAATGGAGTTTTAAAGTCATTTACTGCCTCATCTACTGTTTAACTGTTGTAGTATAGGACCATGATAATAAATGGAACTTAATGTTAGTTAAATTAAAAATCTATTTTTCCCTATCACCAAAAATATACTTGTTCTTTAAATCTTACTACAAATTTTGGATTTGATGTTATTAGAATATTTTAAATATATTCGTAACTTAATTTATATATGTAATTAAGTGTAAATGGTATATATGTGCATGCATTCTTATGTAATGCATACAAATATATATGTATTTACGGCATTTACTCCGTTTTGTTTATTTGAATTTATTTAAGTTTGTGTAAATGTTATATATGTGTATGCATTTTTATAATGCATATATATATGTGGTGACTTAACACCAACATAAATAAACAACAACACACAAGAGACACTATACATAAAAACAACTTAGGTATAATAATGTTTAAGTTATTATTGAAAATTTTAAGAATTGAAAATTTTGTTTTAATTGTAAGAAAATTAAAAAAACTTCATTATTAAAAAAATCTTAAAACTATTTGTACTTAAAATTAAATATTATAAAAAATAAAATTTTATAAAAATACTTAACACCAACATAAATAAACAACAACACACAAGAGACACTATACATAAAAACAACTTAGGTATAATAATGTTTAAGTTATTATTGAAAATTTTAAGAATTGAAAATTTTGTTTTAATTGTAAGAAAATTAAAAAAACTTCATTATTAAAAAAATCTTAAAACTATTTGTACTTAAAATTGAATATTATAAAAAATAAAATTTTATAAAACGAAAATACAAAGAACCTATTTAGCATCCATATATATATATATATATATACGGCATTTACTCCGTTTTGTTTTAAAGTTTATTGGCCTAGTTTACCAATATTAAATTTTGCAATTAGGCAAAAACATTTAAGTCTTAAAATTTAAACATGTCACCGAACTGACTTGTTTTGCTTACGATGCAAAAATGTGCAACGTAAATTATAAATTTATATATGTATATACATACGTCTTAAGCGTATGCATACAAATATATACATATGTTAAAAAAAAAGTTGACCTCAACTCAATTAATCATTTACTGGCAAATTGGTATGAATAGTAACGTGTGGTGCCAATTTGCATCATTTATTATTTGATATCAAAAATGGAAAGTGCTAACAAAATATCAGCAGAAGAAACGGAATATATTCCTGTCCCCACTGGTGAACAGGCAGCTTCTATACCTGCCTACATTCCTACTCCTATTACGGCGGGTACCAAACGCCTGACGATTGAGGAGTATAGGCGACGAAATGTGCCTATATCGGTGCCGAAGGAAACGGAGATGGCTCCCCCAAAAAGGCCCCGAGGAGGGAAAAAGGTGATCGCGAGGCAACGGATAGGATCTCTATATCGTCAACTAGAACTTACCCACGATCGGGAAACAAGGGAGTTTTTATTGCAAAACATCGAAGCTGTCCGTTTTAGTGCCGGTCTTAAAAAAAACAAATCTAATCAATGTATTAAACATCAAATAAAAATTATTTAAAGTAATGCAAATAAAAATTATTAAAAATAAAAAAAAAACAAATATTTGTATTTATTTCCTTAACTTTCCCTGCCTTTTTTATTTCAGATTCATATGAAATATTTAAAATAAAATAATAATAAAAAAAAACTGTATGTCTTTTTATTTGAAATGGTATCCCGATAGGTCAGGCCTGTGTTTTATTACAGAATTATATTTTTTTATAATCTTTCCAGCCATAGATTCCCTTCTATTTTTTTTTATTTCTTTGTTATCTTACAATTCAATTCTTAATTTCCAACAGCGTTCCGGTTGGGTAAGTTATATGCGACCATGTTCGCTTCATATTTCTTGTATGTAGTACAAGTATCTTGCGTTTATTTTATTTTTGTTTATTTTGATTTTCATTTGATCAAATTTCATATGGTTACGTTAAATAAATTTGCTCAAATTTGCATTGCCGAATGCAATGCAATGCTTTGTGTTTTTATTATTTTTTTTTTTTTTTTTTTATCTTCAAAATTTTTTCCTTTACCTACTGTTGAGGTAGGTAAGTTATATGCGACCATGTGCGCTTATTTCGGCACACGTCGTTTCATATATCTTGTTTACAAACAAGTATTTATGTAGCAAATTTTTTTTTTTATATTTAATTTTGCTGTATCATATTTCTTGTTTACAAACATGTATTTATGTAGCAATTTTTTTTTTATTTAATTTTGCTGTATCAAATAATATGAGCAAATTATTCTAACTTAAAAGAAAAAGATTGTAATTTTTATTTTGGTTCATTACATAATTTTAATAAATTATTATGCAACTTCTTTTTCTTTCCTTTTATTACAACTTCTGTTATAACAGGCCCCTTAACATTTGAAACTTCAAATGGGCCTATCCATATGGGAGAAAATTTATTTTTCCGAGTTTGATTTTTCATCAAAACTTTATCCCCTTGTTTAAATATAACGGGGTTTACTGAACCGTCATATTGTCTTTTAGACAATTCTTTTGCCTTTTCCTGGTTTTTTCTCACTAACTCGTGAGTTCTTTGCAGTTGAAACTTTAATACTTTTGATTGGTCCTCCACGTTATAGAGCGGTGAACATTTTCGTTTTAAGTTCGTAGGCATTTCGAATTCAAAACCGTACAAAGTTCGGAAAGGAGTTTGCTTAGTAGAAGTATGTATCGTATTGCTATGGACATGCATGGCTGCCGTCAGCCATTGGTCCCAATTCGAACCATCTTCTTTAGCAAAACTTCTCAAGTATTCTGCTAGTGGTCTGTGGCTTCTTTCCAAAGAACCATTAGTCTGCGGATGATATGGCGTTATATGCAATTTCCTAATACCCAACATTTTGCAAGTATCTGAAAATAATTTTGCAATAAAATTTGTACCATTATCAGTAATCAATACTTTCGGGATATTGTATCTGGCAATGATCTCGTCATAAAATTTTTTCGATACTGTACTTGCTTCTGCGTCGGGCATTGCAGCACATGCCATATATTTTGAAAAATCATCCTGAAATGTTAGTATATACTTATTTCCTGATTCTTCTTTCCAAAGAACCATTAGTCTGCGGATGATATGGCGTTATATGCAATTTCCTAATACCCAACATTTTGCAAGTATCTGAAAATAATTTTGCAATAAAATTTGTACCATTATCAGTAATCAATACTTTCGGGATATTGTATCTGGCAATGATCTCGTCATAAAATTTTTTCGATACTGTACTTGCTTCTGCGTC
Organism: Meiosimyza platycephala; assembly: GCA_963662105.1. Lineage (NCBI taxonomy): Eukaryota > Metazoa > Arthropoda > Insecta > Diptera > Lauxaniidae > Meiosimyza > Meiosimyza platycephala. The sequence goes on along the minus strand of OY759211.1, from coordinate 49,367,055 downwards.
GGGCATTGCAGCACATGCCATATATTTTGAAAAATCATCCTGAAATGTTAGTATATACTTATTTCCTGATACAGTTTCAGGTAATGGACCGACAATGTCCATATATACTTTATCAAAACGCCTGCTTGGTGTATCTGTTACCACCATCGGCATTTTTGTAAGTCTTGATCTCTTGTTGGTCTGACATTTGGTACATTTTTTAATATACTCTTTTATATCTGTGTTTTGATAGCCCCTTGATGCCCACCAAGTGGTGTGCTATGAAAATCCCTTAATATTGTCTCTATTTCTTTAGGATCTTTCAGTATGACCACTGCTTTTCCGGTGTTGTTTTCAACCACCGTGTCCTTATCCACCTCGTTTGAAATATTCACTTTTTCCTTTTCAGAATTTTTAGATTTTGATCTGGTTTGTACCACTGTTATTTGCTCATTTGTTTGTGGTAATCTACTTAAAGCGTCTGCATTTAAGTTTCTTTTCCCAGGCTTGTAAATGATTTCAAAATCATATTCCGATAGTTTATGTCGGAAGCGCGCCAAGCGTGACGTTTGATCCTTAAGGTTTGATATACCACGTAGTGGTTGATGATCGGTGTAAATTTTAAAATGTCTGCCAAGCAAATATGCTCTAAAATTTTTTGTTGCCCACACTATAGCTAGAAATTCCATTTCAATTGTCGAATACCTTTTCTCGGTATCGCTTAGTGCTCTACTGGCAAATGCTATTGGATTATCTTTACCGACTTCTCCTTGAGATAATATTGCCCCAATTGCATCATTACTGGCATCCGTAGTAAACAAAAATTGTTGACTAAAATCTGGATATGCCAATACAGGTGGTGTCATTATTGCCTTTTTTAATTCCTCGAATGAATTTTGGCATTCCGTTGACCATACGAACTTTGCGTCTTTTCTCAATAATTTATTTATTGGTAAAGCTAATCTTGCCGTGTCTTTAATGAATTTCCGGTAATAGTTTACCAGACCTAAAAATGCTTGTACTTCTTTTTTGTTTTTAGGTACTGGTATGTTTTTTACTCATTCTACCTTTTCTGGGTCTGGCAGGGCTCCGTGTTCTGAACATTTATGACCTAAATACACAACTTCACGACGCAAAAAATTGCATTTTTTCGTGATTAATTTCTGATTATGTTGTCTTAATACAGTGAACATATTACGTAGCCTTTCTTCATACTCTCGTAAGTTTTTCCCGTATATGACAATGTCATCTAAATAAACAAAACACTCTAGACCTTGTAGTCCTGTGAGTATGTGATTCATGATGCGTTGAAATGTTGCTGGGGCTCCTGTTAGACCAAACGGCATTCGGTTGAACTCAAAATGTCCCAACCCTGTATTAAATGCTGTTTTTTCTCAATCATCTTCATTCACCAATACTTGGTGATATCCACTTGCTAGATCTAGCGTGGAAAAATATCTGCTATGTCCTAATTGATCTAAAACTTCATCAATTCGTGGTATGGGAAAAACTTGCTTGATTGTAGCTTCATTTAATTTTCTGAAGTCTATAACTAACCTCCACTTTTTCTCGCCATCTTTACCACTTTTCTTTGGGACAAGCAATAGTGGTGAATTCCAAGGTGAGGTGCTTGGTGAAATAATCCCTTCATCTAACAGTTCTCCTACCTGTTTATTAATTTCCATTCTATGAGAATGGGGTAGTCTATACTGTTTTTGGTTTATTGGTGGTTGACCCACCAAAGTAGGGATATCATGCTTCAGTACTGGAGTATATGATAAGCAATCTCCTTCTAACAAAAATATGTCATGGAAGGATGCACATATATTTTCCATGGAAGCTTTCTCTTCATTGCTTATGTTAGGATCTAAATTAATAGATCCAAATAGCTTATCTAATCTTCCCCTCACGTTTTGTTCCGATATTATATTTATTGCGGAACTTGTGTTTATTTTAAATTCATTGTAATTTGAAAATTCTGGTTTGAACTTTCTATCAATGATAAATTCGTCTTCTGACGAGTTTAAAATTGGCACATAAACTATGCCATCTTTCACTTTGCTGAGTACTTCTCCTAAGTAAACTCCTTGTGAAAGTTCTTGTTTGTGTATAACAACTTCTTTTAATGTTGTTTTAACACATAAAGGTACTATTTTTACAGTTCGAACTTCTATTGCTGTTTATGTATTGTATAGTACTCTGTTAAAGTCATTCATCGGCTTAAGCGTGAATGCTATTATTTTCTGACGTTTTTCATTGAAAAACGTTAATTTTTTATCTATAGCGTTTATGACAGTTCGGTTCCACAAATTGTCCCTACCTACTATTCCATCAGCTGGAACTCCTTGATCTAGTGACACTATGTGTAACTTTAAACTTAGATCTGGGTTCTGCTGGTGTTTAATGGTGGTTGTGCCTAATGTGGTAACCTGTCCGCCAAATGCTCCACTTAAATCTTTCCGATTTTTTGTATCTGATTCTGGGAAATGCAACATTGCACTTTCCTTGACCAAACTTGTGTCAGCAGCGGAATCTACCAACAAAATAAGTTTTCCATATCTGGCCTCTTTACAGGGCACTTCTATGAACACGTCATTTTGATTTGCTTGGTAGAAATTCTCGTTATGCCTGCCATACAAGATGTGTTTCCCAGTTTCAGTATCTTTTGCGTTTGATACGCATTCTATGGGTTTTGCGAGGGACGCCTCAACTACAGTATTCTGTGTATGATTTGTTTTCATTGAAAAACGTTAATTTTTTATCTATAGCGTTTATGACAGTTCGGTTCCACAAATTGTCCCTACCTACTATTCCATCAGCTGGAACTCCTTGATCTAGTGACACTATGTGCAACTTTAAACTTAGATCTGGGTTCTGCTTGTGTTTGATAGTGGTTGTACCTAATGTGGTAACCTGTCCGCCAAATGCTCCACTTAAATCTTTTCGATTATTTGTATCTAATTCTGGGAAATGCAACATGGCACTTTCTTTAACCAAACTTGTGTCGGCACCGGAATCTACCAACAAAATAAGTTTTCCATATCTGGCCTCTTTACAGGGCACTTCTATGAACACGTCATTTTGATTTGCTAGGTAGAAATTCTCGTTATGCCTGCCATACAAGATGTGTCTCCCAGTTTCAGTATCTTTTGCGTTTGATACGCATTCTATGGGTTTTGCGAGGGACGCCTCAACTACAGTATTCTGTGTATGATTTGTTTTCCCCGCATTATATTGCTTTAAGTTATTACTCAAAACTTTAAAATTTTTGCTTCTAGTAGTTAACGTATCAACTGCACTTTGTTGTGGTTGATTTACTGTTACTACTTTGTTAAAATTATTTATGATTTCAGATGTAGTTAACGTATCAACTGCACTTTCTTGTAGCTGATTTACTGTTACTATTTCATCTAAAATATTTTCTGAAACTTTATTTGTTTCATAATTAGTAGATAACGTACCAACTGCACTTTTTTGTGGTTGGTTTACTGTTTCTACTCCTTTTGGCCCTAATTTACTAAGTTTTTTGGGTCCCCAGACTATTGGCCGGTCTTGGGCCCCTCTAAGTTTCCCTGATTTTTTTCGTAGTCTCTTTTAGCAAAACAAGTTCCAATTTCATGTCCAATTCTCATACACCAACTACATTTACTGGAGGACTGTTGTCCCCCTTGATGGCGTTGAGAAATTGAATTATTATTTTTTACGTTTTTCCCTATATCCGTTGTGTTTTGTGAACATTTTATGTTGGTCATGTGTCCATATTCTAAACACTTGTCACAGAAAGGTGCGTTTTTCCTAACATAACAGTCCTCTTTTGTGTGACCCTTTTTATTACAATATGAGCACTTAATTGGCAGCTTTCTGGCGAAATATTTATTTGTACCCTCTTGCTCTCTCAGTGGAAATATTTCTTTTTCTAAAGAATGTTTCGTAATACTTGATTTCACTGGGAGTGCTTCTTCATTGCCAGACTGCACGACGTTAACTCCAGATAATAATCCTAAATCTCCTTGTATGACATCTTCCATTTTGATTGTTTCCTGTAACAATTTATCCAAGCTGTTTGTGTCCTCCCTTAACATCAATATCTTAAGCATTTTATTACGTAATCCTAACTTAAATGCTGTAATCACTGACTTATTCAATCAGATAAATCTTTATAAGTTAATTTTATTATTTCTAAGGCTTCGTTTCTTAGCGTATTTATTCGTCTCGCGAATGTACGTAGTTCTTCTTCAGGAAGTTGGCGGGCGTTTCTTATTTATATCTAATTTATGTAGCTCTTCTAATGACTTTAGCTCATGAGATCTAATTAACTCAAATGCATCACCATGCAAATGCAGCCTAACGCTTGCTATGAATTCAGGTTCTTCTTCAGCTTTAATAACTTTCCGCACTGCCTTACATCCTTCTATGAACCTATATAGATCCGATTTCAACGTTCGTGAACTAGCCCCTGAAAAATAGGGTACTATATTTTTCACTAACTTCGACATTTCTAGGAAACCCATTATAGAGATAAATAAAACTTAATTAGTTTTCTGTTATGCTTAAGATTTCTGTTATATGTAAATCTACACAATTTTCCTAACAATTTTCCGTGGGTGTGTTTATTAAATTCTAAATCGTTCATTACCTCATATAAAATACATAAAAAGCTAAGTCAGCAACTTTAAACGGTTGTTAACTTTAACAAAAAGCAAACATTTTATTTTACGTGCTCTTTTTTTTATATATGTTTCTTTTTGCTGTACAAATGCTCTACGTGTCAAATTTCCATAAGTGAATGAACGACCTACTGCATTAATAAATTTTGCCTACAAATTTGTATACAGAATTTTTGTGAGTTTACGCGACCTATCCCAACTTTGTTTAGAAAAGTGTATATACCACTCATTAATTAGTGATACGAAATGCAAATCGTTAAACTTTATTTACTCCTTCTTTGGAATAATTTATACCTAATGACACACGGACCTCTGCAGAACACGAATCTTTGGAATATTTGAAAGTATTCCTCAGAACCAACAATCAAATTCTGCAAGGTTATATACGATTTAAGAAGAAAGGAAAAATTATTTATAAAACGCGAGTGTATGCAGAATAAACGGATCCTCAGAACTTGAAATATTCTTTGGAACCAAAAATAAGTTCTACAAGACTTTCAATAAATAAAAATAAAATAAAACAAACAAACAACAACCAAATAACAAACGTTTTCCCGCGAAAATAACGTTTACATAAACAAACAAAACAAACTTTCTAAATTGGCAATAAACTTGTTCTTGTACAAGTTAAAAAAAAATAAAAAGTATAAAGTTCAAATTTCAAAACTCACTTAATTTCAAATTTATAAGCGTGTTTGCTTACTTTCCCAGTACAATTGTTATGAATTTGTACTAACTTTCAATAAACAATCAGACCTTATTTCAACAAAATTTAAATTTTCCCATAAAATTTAATTAAAAAAAAATAAAAATAAATTTACTATTTTGTAAACTTCCTATAAGTTTACAAAATTAGTTCAATGAAACCTAATTCCCTAATCAATGATGCAGAACATGGACTATGAGGATCGCTCATAGTTCATGTTCCCAAGTTCGTTTGGATATTGCCTAAAAATAGGCTGAGCTAGTGGCTGTATGCCGACATGTTTTTAAAAGAAATTTATGGTTAGTGAATATTATTACAAGGATACTCACAAATTTATTTTCCAATTCCAATGAATGTTGTACTGCTGTTCCTTAATACGGCTGCTGTTGCTATACTTCTACTGTTGTTTGTTAATACTGCTGCTGTTGCTGTACTGCTATTGTTGTTTGTTGGAGTTCTTCCTTCCTCCCCGTCCGAGTAATTGCTGTTCGGTAAACCGGCTGCGCCAATTGTTACAAGTAATTTTCCCGTCCTGGGAAAACACTTTGTAATCTCGTTGAAAGTCGTATCTGGAAATATATGAAAGTTTATATTAGAATATTAGGATACTTACCAGTATACCTTATTCCTTTATTTTGGTTGCCAAAAATAAAAACAACTGTGTTTGGTTTACATCACCAGAACTAACTCTGATTTTAATTTTAAATTTCACTTTACTTAACACCTATGATACAGATAATTACAATAACAAATTACATGCTAAAATAATTACTTAGGAATACAATAACAAAAACTTATTTTACATACATCGTCGACATATTTCCGGGTTTCACACCTGGATTTTGCTTGCTGTTTTGTTGTTGCGTTTAAGTGCTTGGCGTTCTCATTCTTGTTAATTCTTAACTAGCAGAACTTGCACATAGCAATTTAAATTTATCAACAAAACAACAAATACCCAAAAGTGTGCTGCGGGTTTCACAAGTTGGCTTTTGCTTGCTGTTTTGTTGTTGCATTGTTGTTGCTTGTTAATTCTTAACAAGCAGAACTTACACATAGCAACTTAAATTTATCAACAAAACAACAAATACCCAAAAGTGTGCTGCAATTATTATTGGATGATGTTAAGCATCATCCCAAAAATATGCCATAGTATGTTATTTGTTTAAATAAATGTTTGAATAACATATCATGTGTGGTAAAAACCCACAACAGCTCTTTGATCTTTATCATTTGACATACATTTCGAGCTTTTATCTTTTATCATTAATGAAAATTGACCGGTGTTTGGGACATGATTCAACAATGCAACCCCAGATATTATATTTAGGCCTCTTCGAGTTCTATCATTTGGCATACATTTCGAGCTGTAATATATTACAGTTTTAATTAAAACAACAAAATTGGTTAAAATTCGGGCATCGGGATAGGCTTTGGCAAGGCAAAATTGGTTGGGTTGTAATATTGGTTGGGTTGTAATATTATACACTCGACTTTTCTACAGCGGGCCCTCGGTCTATAAGTAAACTTTACTTACACTCCATACAACCACTTTGCACTTCACAATACAATTGACTGTGCACTGCAAATAGCCGAAGTTCAGTTGCCGAGCTGAACATATAGCGAAAGCATACTCAGGGTTCGCTTCGACATTTTTTTCTATTGCTTAGCTCGACTTCGCAATTTCCAACAAGCAACAGCTAAGGCCAAAGCGTAAAAACAAAAACGTAACTCCGTGGCTTGCTTTAACTTCGTTCTTCTCAAAAATGCACAGCAAGCAGAAAATTCAAAATGTGAAAAGGAATAACTGTAGCTATTTTTTAGTCAGCAAGTCAAACCCTGGTTTTTTTTGAAGAGCTGGAAATTTTTCTTACGAATGTAAAGTCTAAAAACTTGTTTCTGGTTGGTGATTTTAATATAAATTTGTTGGGAAAAATGATACTGTTGATAACCATAACCTAACCTAACCATGCTTGCTGCAAATAGCCTGCAATCCTTTTTAAATGTAGAAACAAGACCATCATCTGCTGCTTGTCTTGATCATGTAATAGATAGATGGGACTGTGGTGATAAACTTCAAAACTGTCTTAATTTTGATTTAAATATCAGTGACCACTGCATGACAGGCTTTGTACTCAAAACCAGTGGAGTGGTGACGTCAGCGCGTCCTTCGTTCTTAAGTTATAAAAAAATCAACTATGATATTTTGAATTCTAGTCTTCATTATGAAAACTGGGCTGAAGTTTATAACTGCGAGCATATATCTACTGAATATACAATATTCCTTGAAAAATTGAAATACCACTTTAGTATGGCTACTCAAATAATTCATCATCCCAGTTCAAAAAATGTACCAATAAAACCTTGGATGACTTGTGCGTTAATGCAAAAAATTCGTTTAAAACACAAACTAAGGAAAAAATTTATAAAACATCCACGCAATGCTCAACTTAAAAATCGTTATGAGAAAGTTTCTTCGGAAGTTAAACGTGAAATCCCTTTGGTCCGTGATAGTTATTTTCGCTCAGAGTTTCTGAACTGCCAAGGTGACCTTAAAAAAGAATGGCAAGTAATTAATGGTATAATTAACAAACGAGTAAAATGCAATGATCCTATAAGTTTAAATTTTAATAATGTTTCATACCACGATTACTCTGTAATTGCAAACGAGTTCAATGATTACTTTTCTTCTATTGCATCTTCTTCTAACACTGATTTCGCGCCCTGTACTTCTAGTAACATTGAAAACGATGTCTCTCTGACAAATTCCTTTTTCTTCCAAGATGTCTCAGCCATGGAAGTTGTAAAAATTATCCTTTCATTGATGAAATAACAAATAAATCTTTGAAGGAAATTGCATATAAAATTTCCTATATACTTGCTCATTTCTTCAATTTAATTGTTCACTGTGGTGTGTTCCCTAAGGAACTAAAAAGCGCAATTGTTATTCCCCTATTTAAGCAACAGGATCGAAAAAATCTTCAAAACTATAGGCCTATATCTCTTCTTCCTGCTATTGCAAGAGTTTTTGAAAAAGCCATTAAAAAGCGTATGCTAAATTTTTTAGATAATAACAAGTTTTTGAGCTCTAGTCAATATGGTTTTTAGCAAGGTGCTTCTACTGACGATGCTCTACTCGATTTCAGTAGTACGCTTTATAAAAATTTAGACATGAAAATGCAATGTGCCAGCCTGTTTGTTGACATCACCAAAGCATTCGATATGGTCGACCACTCAATACTCTTGGACAAGCTTGAACGAATTGGTTTTAGGGGAGAGCTTCTCGACTGGTTTGCTTCTTATCTTGCTAATCGAACGCAAGTCGTTAAAATTGAAAATACTCTCACTAACCCTACTGTACTTAAACTTGGAGTTCCCCAGGGATCTGTCCTCGGGCCGATTCTGTTCCTCATTTACATCAACTCGGTTTTTGCGCAAAAAGTTAAGGGAAGGATAACATCATTTGCTGACGACCTTGGTATCACCTATGCAACTAACACCTCTTTGAATTTAGTCTCTGACATAAATCATTGTTTAGGTGGGGCCTAAAATTCCTTTTTTTGGGTTTAAAGCAGGCATCGGCGCGCTGCTACTCATGAGCAGCAGAGCTTATTCTCTTGAATACGTACACAACAAGAGAGGAAGTATTATTACTTTGCCGACCTCTGGTTTAAAGGCAAAGGATTACCTGATATTTTCCTTTAAGAGGACGGTGATTCTGCGGTGGGTGTGTTGCTAGCTAGATTTAAGATAAAACTTTTTAACTAGCTTTAAGTTAGTTTATTAAGTTAATTTTTAGTATATAATTTAAAGAAAATAGTTATAAGATATTTCAGATGATACGATGCTATCGAGGTTGCAGAAACGAGTGAGTTTTCTGCCGACGTTGAATCTGCATTTTGGCAATGACCGTGATTCAATGTCATGGTGAGCGATCTTTCGCTGTGGAGCGACAGGGACGGCAACACATATCAGCTTCGAGAGTCGAGCATTATTTAATGTGATAAGTTTTGGAGTCACAAACTGACGAGTTGCATTTAAGTGTTGCCGTTTCTATAAGTTTACGTGTTTTTAATGTTTACACGTAAAGAAAAGTCCAAGCTTAAATTTAATAGTACTTTTGGATTTATCTTTTATAGGGTACAATTGAACATATAAGACAATACAATATCTTTAACGAATCAGTTTGTATTTAATTACATAGTCAATGGGCTATATACGGGAATGCATGAAAATATGGAAATTACCTATTTTCATTGATTTTGAAATAGCACTCACAGTTTTTGGACGACTTGGACCAAATTACACTTTAAATATTTGTAAAAAATAGTCTTTCATTTTAAACCTTAAAAAAAATTAAGCTAATTTTTTTGTATTCAAACGGAGCATTTGAAATTTTGTGACTTTTAAAAAAGACCAAAAAAGTTAATTTTTTTGAACTTTGATCGCTTGTAACTCCGACTCAACCAGCATATCATTAGAAAGAAGACAAAAATACCTTTGCAATCGTGTACATTATATTTGAGATATGGGAAAATAAATGGAAAAAGTGCCAAAAAACGGTTTTTTTGGGGATATCTCAAAAACGGTTCTTAAGAAAAAAAATGGTTAGCACTTTTGGAATCTACGCCTCAAAATACATCGTAAAAGTTTTATGAGAAACCAGATCTTTTTTTGTGTAAACTAGTGTTATTAAACTTTTGTTAACCCCGGTTGTTGTGTAGAAGATATGCGCTGGAATAATTCCATACGCCTTGCACGTTTGCAGAAATTTAATTCGGGAATCCTGTCTGCCAAGTTTTTTGTTATTGTTGTGAAATTTTTTTAGTATATTTAAAGTTTGGATGTTATATTTAAAACTTATATGTCTGTAGAATTGTTCCATTGTCACAAAATTTACGTGTATGTAAGATATTTTAGTTGAACGGCGGGCCTTCCGTTTTTAATGTATTAATTTAAGGAATGAAATCTTTATTCAATAATTCTATAATTTTTTTAAAAGGCTAAGCCACGATTAGTAAAATAAAATAAAAGTCAAACGTTACCATCGTGTACCATATTTACCAAATATTACAAATAATAAAAAATTAAGAAAGATCGTCAATAACAATGACAACATAAATTTTGCACACAAACCGATTTGGACTCTTTTTAACATCTTCACGAAAACAAAAACACCAATAGAAAAACTACAACAATCCAATGTAATAAAACAAAAATCAATTGCATAGGCAAAGATGAGTCATGCGACAAAATTTACATAGGGACTACCAAACGTAAGCTGACAACGAGAATAAATGAATATTTTACTAATCGTGGTTTAGCCTATTAAAAAAATTATAGATTATAAAACTTTTGAGTAGGCTCAAGGTCCAATTTATTGAAAAACTTTTAGTTGTTAATCATATAAAAATTTTTTATTACCAATATTTCGACTACCTTTGGTAGTCATCTTCAGGGTAATCTGTTTGAAAAATATTTTACAACAAAGAGAAATACCTAATAGCGGCTAAATCAAGTAATACACTTCAACGACTATACAGTAATACAAAAAGCAAAACAGACAAATTTGACAAGTCAAACGTGATTTACAAAATAACATGTAAAGGAGACGGGTCCCACATATGCAATAAAGCATATGTAGGGACAACTAAAAACAAACTACGGACAAGAATTTCATCACACAAATCTGAACACAAGTCACGAGATAAACCAATGGAGCAGAGAACAGCACTTTCGGCCCACTGTACAAGACATGCACACTCTGCCGACTTTGAGAACGTAGAAATATTGCAACAAGAGACAAATTACATAAAACGTTACACATTAGAAATGCTCCATATAATAAACACACCACACTTGCAACATTTAAATTTTAAAACGGACACAGAAAGAATCGCTCAAAGCTGCAGATATTTGATAGCAAAACAAAACAAATAATATCAGTGGACGAGAGATCACCATCAACAACAGCTGTGATTTGTTTACAAAAACTTTTTTAAATTTGTGCAATATTCCTGTGCAATATTTATGTTTTTGTTTTGTCCACCGTTTTGTTAGTTTTAAGTGATTATTTATTTTTAAAGCAATTATTTATTTTAAGCTGACATACGTAAGTTATTATTTGTATTGTTTTTTCTTTATATTATTCTAATTGTTGTAAAATATTTTTCAAACAGATTACCCTGAAGATGACTACCAAAGGTAGTCAAAATATTGGTAATAAAAAATTTTTATATGATTAACAATTTAAAGTTTTTCATTAAATTGGACCTTGAGCCTACTCAAAAGTTTTATAATATTACTAAAAGAGGTCGCAAAAATCATCAAAATTATAGATTTACAATTTTTGTTTTATGCAATTCAATATCTCAAGTTTATCTGATATTATCACCAAAACTATTCAGTCAAATTTCAAACATTTTTTTTTTTGCGATCGGTCCACATTTTTGAAAAGAGTACAGGGGTGTTTAGGGTCGCCGATTACGAATCTGAGGCTATATTTTAAAAATTTTCAAATTCAAAATGGCGGATTCAATATGGCGGACGTATTGTTTAGAAATCAACCGATTAGTACCAAATTTGGTATACGGGGGTTTCTGGTGTCGCTGATTACGAATCCAAGGTCAGAAATTTAAAATTCAAGATGGCGGACCCAATATGGTGGATTAAGGTATTGAGTTTTTGCCACATTGGGTCCGCCATCTTGAATTTTATATTTCTGACCTTGGATTCGTATTCAGCGACCCCACAAACCCATGTATATATGTAGGTATATTTTTCAAATAAATAACAAAAATACGTGAAAGCTGTTAACTGGTTTTAAATAGTTTTTTATTTCCTCTTAAAGAAGGTAAAAAATTTACCACATTTTTTTCAGGATTATTTTTAAAGAAGAAAGAAACCTACTTATGTAATTTTTTAAAAAACAATTTTAAAAAAAATTAAAAAAAAAAAATTTTTTGTATGGGAGCTATGCTTGATTATGAACCCATTTTATTCACTTTTATTCTTAATCTTTAAAAAAAAACCGTCCATGCCAAATTTCATTACTCTACGACAACTCCTTATAGTTTGGCCGCAGCTTATATGAAAGTTTTGCACTGTGTGGCGTGTCAATGAAGTTAAAAAAAAAACTTTAAAATTAAGAAAATAGTAATCGCTAAGTGAAACTCATTAACAATAGATACAGTGGCGACAATAAAGTAATAATTAAAAATAAGGACATACTAAAAGTCCCAAATCCTAAAGTTAAAAAAAAAATACCCAATAGCTAACGGTGCATAGCGGATACCTGGCACCCTCCGGTATTAAGCAGTCTTACCCATGCACCTAGACCTCTGTGTGGGTGAACATATGCGTCCTGTACTCGTGGGATTTGCATGGAAAAACTAAATCAATAAAACAAAACAAATAAAAATTCTGGGTCCGGAGCTTGTAAAAAACCGAAAAATGGCGATAACGCCGGCACCTTATCAAGTGAGGCCAGTGCTAGCCTTTGGGTGGTTGGTCCTATCCTGAAGGTGGGAGGGAAACAAGGGCTTTAGACTTCACGTCCCACCCTTCGAAAGTTGATGGGGGACCTTCACTGCCCACCCTAGGACTAACCAGTTCGGCAAGAACCACAGCCTCACGGCTAGGTCAGTCAAACTTGACTGGGATTCCGGGAATGGGCAGGTTTCTAAAGGGAGACCTTCGCTGTCCGGTCTTGGAACAATCATGTACAGGGAGGATACGGACTCCCTTCGATGGGCAAAGGGGGTCGACATAGGTCCCAACGGTCTTGAAGAAAGCTTCAAAAAAACTACCTAAAAGAAAGAGGTCTCAAGACGAGATATCTGATGCCAAACCACAAAAGACAACCGGCAAACGTCTGACTTTCAGTGAGGTTGTAAATGGATGTAAGGGGTGGGTTTTGGCAGTAGTTGAACCCCCCGCGATTAGTGGGAGTGGGTAGATGCTGCCTTACCAAATACCCTCTTTCAGATATGTGTGTGTTTCCTGGTCCTGTTCCGTCCTGTAAAGAGGCAGGTAGGTTAGGGGGGGTTAACCCAGGAGCGAGACTAGAGGCTCTCGAGAGTGATGGAATTCCTACTAGGCCTCGGGCTCACATCTGGATACCCAGTACCCCGTCAGGAAAGGACGCACTCCTGCGGATGCTCCGACTGTCAAATTTCAATCTTCCAACTCACAACTGGAAGATTGGGAAGTAAGAAACAGCTGTCGGACCATCAATGCAGGCTATGGCTCTAATAAATGAGGAGTCCGTGGAACCACGGGCAGCATTAAGGGGTCATTAAGCTATCTTATAGCCGCGTCAAAAAAACATGGCTATTATAGACATGGGTTGAAATTCTCCCAAAATATCAGTTTCCTAAGTCAAACCTGTGAACGGCACAAATAGTTTGTTCCCTATTCAATTACCATGTGAAAATTAAAAAGCAGAGAAACGAAGGGTAGATTTTTTCTACTATTTAGTAAAAATTTTTCCCCATGATTCATTCTATTAAGAAACAATTGTATTTTACGAGCTATTTAAATAAAAATGTACCGCCTCACAATGGGTTCAAAAGGCATGGTTTCTTGGATTAATTAAAAAAAAAAAATTGTAAGATTCGTCAAAACTGTTTATACCAGGTTAAAGTATACAAAATTCTACATCATTTGTCGTTTATATTAATGTCAAAAGTGCTCTGATGTTTTGGTAGTAAGACCTGAAAGTCAGAATTTAATAAAATTTTTGTGCAAAAAATGCTGAAAAAGGCGAAAATTTTCACGTTATAAAATATTGTTTATTTGCCAAACTATATCAAAAGTAAACAAGTTTGCTATGGAATCATCAAGTTTAGGTTATTTTGCAAATATTAGGTCTGCACGAGCCGGATTTTGTGGTAAAAAATGAAAAGTGTCAAATTGCGATTTCGAGAGAGTAAAAGCTGAAATTTCTCTGACTAGTCTCACCACCTCACTCAATTTTCGGCTCGAACGGAAAAATTGGTAAAAAATGAAGACTGTCAAAAATTTGTGCATATTTTTGTAAACAAACAATGGCAGGGTTCAGGAAGTAAAACCTGCGTCATAACCGTTTGGTTAATACTTTCTGAATGCAAGCCAAGTAGAATCTTTTTGAGAATATTAATAATAAATAGGACGATGACTATATATACGAAAGTAGATTAGAGCCACAATTTTTGCTTGAAAATTTTTTTAAAGTACATAAAGTGCATTTTAAAACTATTGCTTACTATAAATTATTATTCCCGCTGCTTTAAAAAGGGTTAAAATCTTGTGAACCGCAAAAATTTTTCATTTCGCATGGGTTTTTTAAGGAATTTACGTTAAATTTATCAGTTAGTGAAGAAAAATTTTTTTTTGATCAAACAAAAATTTATTTTCGATGGAATTGTACAAGATAATGAAAAATGAGGTAATTTTGATCTAGCTACATTTTCAATTTCTTATTTTGAAACTGTACGCATCGAAAAACAACATTTTAGAAATAATTATCTGATCATACAATCATTCAACTTTACGATTCCTTTTCAATCAAAAATCGCTCATTTATTTAATTGAATAAATGAGAATTTACCAAAAAATGTTGTGACTTCAAGCTTTTTGTTATGTTACTCCTTCTCAACACAACCTTTCAACAAGTGAAAAAAAAATGAAGTACTGAAAAATATTTTATATATATAAAGTTATTATTCGTGTACCTTCGTGTCGTAATTTGTAGTTTATTATGAAGGTGGGACAAATCACTACTATATTGCAAAATTTTACGGTGCCCTTTTGTGCCTTTTAGAAGTAATGTGTTTTTTATGCAAGTCCTACAGCAGTCAAATTACCAAAAAAATCATTTAATAATTTATTTAATTTGTTTTCGTGTTTCGATACATTAATTGTTGTTTCTTTTGTTTCTTGTAATCATATTCTTTGTTTTAACAACCAGTGATAGTGTTGTGCAGTCACAAGTAATTGGGATTATTAAAATTTTTAAGCCAAAATTTTGAATCATGTTTTTGAATTTTATAGGAATATACTTAAACGTTGTTTTTTTATACTCGTAGCTTATTTGATATCATGATGAATTCAAGCTGTCAAACAATGAATGAAAAGATGGAATTTTTAAAAGAAGAAATAAAAAAACGAACGAACTGCTCAGAAAATATTATGTGCGATTTTAATAAACATATTAATGCTTTTTTTATGAATTTAAACCTAGATGGGTTAGAGCGAATAGAGTGGAAAAAAGGTTTATCTTTCTAAATAGAACCTGGTTAGAATCCTCTATTGGTTTTACTCGTGCCCAGACTTCAAAACGTGGGCGAAGAGAAATTCATTTTAACGAATCAAGTATACGCTGAAAAATCTGCCGAAAAATGAGTCGATAGTACCTTGCCAGCGATTAAATTACTCAACATCTTTTTTTTCGCATGCTGGTCCGCCCCCGTCGCCGTCTTTGCCATTAGTTGCATCGTTTTTGCCTACTACTCCTATTAGCTCCTCTTGCATCGACACAATCATTAACTGTGCTGATACGAATTGCTCACTGGGTAATAATGATCTGAAGATTTACTATCAAAATGTATCTGGAATAAGGACAAAATCTAATTCTATTTATGTTCCAACTGCACAGTGTGATTATGATGTGTTTATTTTCACTGAGACATTGTTGAATAGCAAATTTTATAATGAGGAATTTTTCGATCCTAATGTTTATAATATTTTTCGAAAGGATAGAGACGCTGTTACAACTGGATGCTGTCGTGGTGGAGGCGTATTAATTGCAGTTAACCGTTCCCTATATTCTTCGAGTGTTTTGATGAAATCTACTGATGCTGTCATTGATCAGCTTTGCGTGGTTATTAAAGGCTTATCTGCATTATTGTACATCGCTGTTTCTTATGTGCCACCTAATAGCTCACTGCGTTTATATAAAATGCACGTGGATAATATATCGTCATTAGCTGCTGAAGTTATTACAGAAACTAATCAACTGTTGCTATTTGGTGATTTTAATCTCTCTGCAGTTTCTTGGACTCAGCGAAATGGTGCTGATCACTATCTTTCTCCATCAAATGTAAATAATAATATTGAATTGTATGTTGTTGATAATTTTCTGGATATTGGGCTTGGTCAAATTAATAATTGTTTTAATTCTCTAAATAGATTATTGGATTTAGTTTTTATTACTAATAACATTAACTATAAAATTCATGAATCTCCTTTTCCTTTATTTGCGATTAGTGTGCATCACGTTCCTATTGAAATTGAAATGTCTTTTTATAAATATTTTTCAATTCCTATTGACTCTAAAAAATTTCATTTTAATTTCAAGCTTTGTAATTTTCAAACTTTGAACAATGCTATTAGTAATATTGATTGGAACATTGAATTTGGTCGATTAGACACTGCGGGTTGTTTTGAATCTTTTTTAAACGTAATTTCCAGAATTTCTAATGATTTCATTCCCAAGGTTAGGGGAACTATTTATAAATTTCCATGGTACACTAGAGGTTTAAAGAAATTAAAAAACCTTCGCTCAAAGTTTTATAAAAAGTATCTGATTACCAGTCAAAATTTTTATTTATTGAAATATATGCATTATATGAGGGAATTTAATTTCCTTGATAAATATCTTTATAGGCAATATATTCATAAGTTGGAAATTAACATTAAATCAAATCCCAAGTCTTTTTGGCGATTTGTTAATTCTAAAAAAGGATGCTCAACTCTACCTTCCTCGATGTTTTTGGGTGAAGTAGCTTCTAATGACGCTACAGGAATTGCTAATCTTTTTGCTGAGTTTTTCCGGTCAAATTTTGAACCACAAAGTGATAGTTGTTCTGAAGTTTTTGATACTTTGATTCCATTATTAGATTTTGGATCTCTTTCTTTGAGTCTGAATGATATTTTAGCAGGCATTAATGGTCTTAAAACTTCGACTAGTATCGATGCTGATGGCCTATGCTCATTTTTTTTGAAAAATTGTGCGAATAATTTATCGTACCCTTTGATGGTTATTTTCAATAAGTCTTTGTCGTCGGGTATTTTTCTCGATAGTTAGAAAGTGACTCATATTACACCCATATATAAGTCTGGTTGCAAGAATAACATTGCTAATTATAGGCCTATATCCAAACCCTCTGTTATTTCAAAACTTTTTGAGGCCATTGTTAAAGATAAACTTTTCTTTGCAGTCAAAAACATAACTTATCCTTGCCAGCATGGTTTTGTGTCAGGACGCTTAACTATTACCAACTTAATGCTATTTAGTGAATATTTTGTATCAGGGTTTGTGCAAGGGTGTCAGGTTGATGTCATCTATACAGACTTTTCAAAAGCGTTCGATAAATTATCTCACACCCTATTATTAAAAAAATGTGAAGTGTTGGGTTTTCACTCCAGCTTTTTAAAATGGTTAAAATCATACTTATATAGCCGTCATTGTGTTGTATCCTTTGACTGTGTTAAATCTTGCATTTTTTGTGCAACTTCTGGGGTTCCTCAAGGGGCATTCTGGGTCCATTACTGTTTGTTATTTTTATTAATGATCTTCCGTCTTTGTTTGTTCATTGTAAATGCTTGCTTTACGCTGATGACCTTAAGTTATTCATGAAAATTAGAAATGAGGCCGATACAATTCTGCTACAAAGTGAAATAAACAAACTTTTTGGATGGTGCAGCACAAATCTTCTTTTTTTAAATCTTCAAAAATGTGCCCACCTCTTTTTCTAAATCGTATAATATTCATATTTCCTCTTATTTTATTTCTAGCACTCCACTTCTATCAGTCTCTGAATTTAAAGACCTCGGTGTTGTGTTTGACTCTAATTTTTCCTTTCGTGCCCATCTGGATTTTATTACTCCAAAAGCTTATTCTATGTTGGCTTTCATTAGGCGTAATAGTTCTTCATTTCGTGATCCTTATACGCTTAAAATTTTGTTCACTAGCCTTGTTAGGTCGAGATTAGAATATGCAGCAATTATATGGAATCCTTTTTATGAATTACATAAGTTGAGGCTTGAAAGAGTACAGAAATCATTTACTAGGTTTGCTCTGCGCGCTATAAATTTTGATGTTCAACTTCCAGCATATAATGCCCGTTGTCTTCTATTGGGCTTAAAATCTTTAGAAAGTAGAAGAGATATTTCTTCTTTACTTTTTTTGCATGACATCGTTTCGGGCGAAGTTGACTGGGCTTGTTACAATTCAATGTTCCATCAAGAGCTCTTCGAAATCATACTCCTTTTCACTTGGATACTGTGCGCACTAACTACGCAGCAAATGCTCCCATTTTTAGAGCTCTAAAATTGTATAACGACATTAATATTAGTTTCATTAGATTTTTCCATTTCAAATAATTCTTTGAAATCCATTTTAAATAGTATTTGTTTATAATTAATTATTCTAGATTGTAAGAAGTCTGTAAGAAATTTTTGTTCATAGACTAAAGTTGAAATAAATAAATAACAAGTGTAGATGTGAATTCAATAAAAAAAATGCACGTGCTGCTTATTGTTGTATCCAGTGGCCATGAAATTAATACTGAAAAATTTTTAATATATGCACACAATATAGGCCGACTTTTTGTTGAAACATATCCTTGGTACAATATGCCTCCCACCTTACACAAGTACTTCATTCAGGGGCCTGTAATTGTGTCCAATGCTATTTTACCTATTGGGTAGTTATCAGAAGAAGCGCAAGAAGCTCGAAATAAAGATTTTAAGAAATAGAGGGAGTTTCATTCACGAAAGTGCAGTCGCGTAAAATCAAATCAAGATATTTTTAATATGTTTTTGATAACCTCTGACCCAATTATTTCAAGCATGCGAAAGTTGCCTACAAAGAAGATTCAAAGTTAGCCAAACCAGGCAATTGATTTAATTGTACCTGCAGCTCCGAACAAAACCTATTTAAATGATGATGTTGATGATGATGTTGATGATGATGTTGATGATGATGATAATGATGAGATGTTTATAATGTAATGTTTAAGTTAGCATATTGTACAGAGAACGGCACGAGTGCCTATTTTTGTGACTCTAAGTATACTCACTGTTTTGCGACAAAGGTTAGTTTACCTGCCTATAACGCTAAAATAGTCCTGGCACTTGAACCAGTACTATTTAGGTTGTTTGATTGTTATTACAGGCACATAAACCCACAATAACAGTGTTTAAATGAAAGCAAGGCACCTTACCAGTGGTCGGGGGTGTCTTGCTGTGTTGGCCACTAAATATCAGAAAAATGACAAAGAAAACCTTTAATATTAAATAGAATAGGTGTTGCTTTCTTTTGTGTTGCTATGTAATGGCAAAGTTTTATTTAATTTATGTCTATTATATACTTAATCGATAATTACAAATTGTGTACCTAATCATAATTTAATTAATTTAAAAATTGTGACCTACTTAAAATGCAGCCACCATAAACAAAACAAAAGCGAGCATTGACTTTAAAGAATTTGCAATGTTTGCATTTTGTCAATAAAGCAAAAGCGAACATTGACTTCAAATAAATTGCAATGTTTTGCATTTTGTCAATACTAAGCATTTTGATATGCTTAAGGGGCTACATATGTGTAAAATATGTATGTGAGATTATAATTGAATAAGTAAAACTAAACATCCTCCCCGCGTTAAATATAAAACAACTGCTGTCGTCCAAATTGATAGCGAAGTCGGGTTTTTGCTGCACAGTCGAACGTGGCTGAGGTGTAGGCTTTGTTGTTGTTGATGTGAATCGTCTTACTATGTGCTTTATAGCGATGAATAATATTATCATGACTGCTAAAATTAATGCTGTGCTGGCAAATGCGGTGTTCCAAGTATTTTGATGTTGTAGTTTATGTGGCAGTATAAAATTTTCTGTTGTTAATAGCATATGCAATTCAGTAAGATTTTTTATTTGGTCATCATAAAGGATACTAGTGTCATTTCTTAATACGGCTCTTACTTGCTCTGGTTTGGATAACCTTTGAACACTTCCGAAACCAGTGTAGGAAGTGCGTATTGCGCTGGATATGAAATGGAATCCATCCAGTGTCAAAATGCTGTTTTTGGCAACACACTGGGGTGCAATCGTGAGAATCCCCAAACCTGCCAAAGATACCTGTTGTGAGTTCTGGTCACATACGATCGTCAACCGAGTAGGAAATTTTAACGCAAATATCCATTGGTTTGTTGTTCCGTTTGAATCCATGTTGAGTTTTGTTCAATCTTTTCTAAATTGCAGGTGGCATGTGTTTCATTTTGGAGAAGCCCAAGTTCACAGGAACAAACTTGAGATTCTTTGTGGTACCTTGGACGAGTGGTGCATACAACTTGATCCTGTTGATTCATAATGGTAAGTATTGATCCATATGATTGTCAATGGCAATTGTTTCCGAGCAAGGTGCAACAGTTATTAGTGTATTGTTAATTATGGTTGGAATAGGTGTCATTTTCAGTATATCAAATTGTTCTTGGATGGTCAGTGGAAGTGAAATCTGAAATACTGCATTGTCATTTGTTACCCTTGACTGTCATGATTTTATATAACTGTATGGCGTCACCATCTTCGACTGGTATATCCAAGTTGGCTGGCATGTGGGCCTTGATGTTTCTTAGCTCCTTGCGAAGTTGATTTACAGATAGTAAAGCTGAACTTATTTTTCCATGATGTGTGTCGGTCAATACGTCAAGGAGTGCAGCTTGCACCCGCTGTATGTTGATAATAATAAGTATCAGTTGATCTGATAAGGATGTCAAAGTTTGGAATAGAAGGAATTGGTATTCAGACGTTTCGATGGTTTCTATTGCCTATGTGAGGAGATATAATTGCCCTTCCACTTGCTCGAATTTCAACTTAGTAGTGTTTCGGTCTACCTTTATTAAGTTAAGAGTGGAGTCTATGATTGATGTTTTGTTTCTTATCAATCTCAATAGATAATCTTCATTGTCTTTTACTTCCTCTATAGTATGTGACATTTTTTCTGCGTAATTGGAATCCAGTACTCCAAAAAGTGAATTTGCCACATTTCCTACAAAATTTATGGCACCTCTTTTTACACGACTTGTCGGCAAAAAGGAATTGTCTAATTGAAGCGCATCAGCCATATGTTGAAAATGAGATAAAGTGGTATTACAACTACATTGTCGATTTATTCTGCCACATATATTATGAAGGAATGAAATACCATTTTTCAGTGCGATGATGTCAGTTTTTAATGATTCTAAATCATAGTAGACAATGAGGTTCCATTGGCTTGTAGCAAGTTTGAGTCTTTCAATCTCTTCAAAATGTATACCAATATCTGAGTTAAACTTCTGTATTTTAACGTTTTGTGTTAACGCTAATGGTAACATTAGAAGTGTAATCATAAGAGTGAGCAATACGGTCTTGCTGCTGGCAACAGATGCTTTTCGTGCGCGTTTTTTTTTGTAACTCATCGACCTCTTCAGAATTAACCTGTGTAAATTCCTCAGTTGGTTCAATTGGTAATGGTGACAACTTATGTATAGGTCTTTTAAGAAGCCCCGACGCTGCGCGAACATCTGCTACCCGTACAGCTCCATCCTGACCATGATAAATCTTTTCAATTCTTCCTAAAGGCCACCGCAATGAGGGAGTATTGTCATCTTTTATGATAACCATTTGACCAAGCCTTGCATTTGAACTTTGTTCTTTCCACTTGTGACGATACTGAAGTTCATTCAAATATTCCAGGGACCATCGTTTCCAGAACTCTTCTTTAATATGTGTCACCAGTTTCGATCTTGTTGGTAATGAGTTACTAGTGGGTGTGGAAACTGGATCAATTGATGAATTAATTGGTTCTCCAATCAAAAAATGACCTGGTGTAAGAGCTGTCATGTCATTAGGATCATTTGACATGGGAGTAAGAGGTCGTGAATTCAAAATGGCTTCTGCTTCAACCAACGTTGTTTCAAGTTCCTCATACGTAAGGGATGCCGATGTTAAGATTTTTATGAGTAAACCTTTTGCAGATTTAACAGCTGCCTCCAAAGTGAGGGGAACTTGGAGGTATGAATTTAAAAGTAATGCCTCAATTGTCGCATTCTGTGGTTATCTTTTCGTTAGCTCTTTGGGATTGAAGAATATTTTTTAATTCCTTTAATTGGTTACTGGCACCAATGAAGTTTGTTGCATTGTCGCAGTATATAGTTTGGCAATGACCTCTTCGGCCAATAAATCTTTTTAAAGCTCCTATGAAGGAATCTGTTATGAGGTCGCTAACGAGCTCCAAGTGGACAGCCTTTGTGGTGAAGCAACAGAATACTGCTACATAAGCCTTTTGAGGACGTTTTCCTCGAATTTTGTAATGTATCCAGACTGGTCCAAAGTAGTCAACCCCGGAAATAATGAATGGTCGATTAGGTGTTATTCTGTCAGCAGGTAAGTTTCCCATTATTTGGGAGTACATCTTTGGTTTCGCCTTGCTACATTTAACGCACCGTTGGATGATTGCTCTAGCCATAATTTTTGCTTTGATTGGCCAGAATTTCTGTCTTGTGAACGACATGAGCGCTTGAGCTCCACAATGCATATTTTCCTTGTGTACCTTTTCCATTAAAAGCTTCGTCAATGTGTCATTGTATGGAACTAAAATTTGATGCTTGGCGTCATAATTTAATGATGAGGCTTCCAGTCTTCCTCCAACACGAATGACACCTTGCTTGTCATTAGTGTCAAGCACTAAGACATCCCGGCTAGGGCGCGGTTTTCCCATTGCCACTCACGGGCGTACGCATAGCAAAATGTAAAAAAAAAAATTTAAAAAAAATATTTTCATACGGGGAGCAGAAAAACCCCAGGTCCCTTCCCTTAAACTTTTCCCAATGGCATCACGGCTCCACCTACCCCGGCATCTCCCCCAAATTCACTGCCTAGCAATTCATTTTTAAATTATAAAAGAAAGTTTTAATTTTTCAATTCATTATTTAATTTAAAGTTCATCACTTTTTCTTTAAGTTTTTGCTTATTTTTAGAAAATATACATACATATTTCCGTTTACTTAAAATTGAATAATTGTTATTTAGCAAATTAAAGATTTAGAGTACTTTACTAAGACTGAAGTAGTCAATTGGAAAACAAGTCAGCAACTGCAACCTGCAACTTTCAAGTGTTGAAGTATACTAACAAATTCCGATACACTTCTAAAGTAATTTGTCAATTGACCTTGATTTAAAACAAAAGGCTTTATCTCAAAATGGAAATAGATTTTAAAAAAAAAAATTAATAATTTTTTTCTTTGTATCTTTGAAAGTTTCAGGTGAAATTGTGCAGGATGAATTATTGTCAAATTCACTATTTCAAGACTTAATTGAAATTCGTTTTATCTTACTATACATATCAAAATTTTAATCTTATTTAGTAATAAAAAAGATAGGATTTTAACTCTAATTCGAAAAAGAAATCATAAGATATAGTTAAACTATGCTTAGTAATAATTTAAATATATACTTACACATGACGTCGTATGTAGGTATGGTGACGTTGTGTATAGCGGTGTAGGCTGTCGTGGTTGACGGCTTGTGCCTCTGCTGCTGACGTTGTTGTTGCTGATGTTGGTTGGTGTTGTTATTAGTGATACATGTTTATTATGTTGTTTTGTAAAAATTTAGTGATTTTATGTTTTTGTTTCTGTAGTTTTATTATGTGACTTTAAATAAACCTTTTTTTGTGTTGATTTATACATTTTTGAGTTAAGTGTAAATGTCTATTAGTTTGCTGTAGGTCAGGCCATAGCCTAAACACCTCTTGTTTTTTTTTTTTTTTTGATTTGCACAAAAGAATTACACTACATGTCACTTTTCGTGAGTTTTCGATTTTCCATTGAAAATATTTCACTTTTGAGACTTTTCTCTTTTAATGTAAATAGTTCACAGCTTTGCAATTCCTTTTGTTCACGTTTTGGTTAAAATTCTACGTTTAATTTTGTTTGTTTTATTGTTAGTTACCGACTGCAGTACGTATGTTGTCAATTGGTTATTTGTGTTCCGTTCCCACTTTGTTAATGTCTGATTTTAAGTTTTTTTTTTCTGACAGTTTTGTCAACGACGTTATTTCTGTCTCTTTCTATGCATTATATCTTTACCCTTTTCCTTTCAGGGTGTATGTAAAGCGGAGCACTAGCGCTTTGTCACTCACGTTTCCGCGAACACGATGAACATTAATTTTTATTCTTTTTTTTTTTGTTACGTAATTTTACGATCGTTTATAAAAAGAAACTAAAATTTGAATTGTAATCGCAAAAGAGGACCTTTTTTATTATTTTAATTATGAAGGAAAAACAACAAACCGAAACCCTTTTCCATGGCTGTCTCATGCGCTGATGTCCGTCACTTAGCAGCCACTGCGCCACATTTAAGGCATGTGCTTTTTTTTTGTTGAAAATTAGGTTTTTAATTACAATTTATTAATTGCTTTTATTTAATGTTAAGAATGTTCGATTACCGAACGATTTGGATCAGTCCTTTTCTTTTTCTATCTAACTTTACACGGAATTAATTTTCTCGATGATCAATTTTAAACGTCACGTATTGAACTAGTTTTAGTCGCGTTTTTGTAAAAAAAATAATTTTCAATTGATACGGACAAAAAAAATAGGTCATAATTTTCCACCGCAAATTTCAGTCTGTATTATTTTGTCCTTTTTCGCACGTAAGTGATATTTTCGCCTCGAGTACCGAACGCCTTAAAAATCTTTCGCCCACTGTTTTAGGCATATTTAATGTACACTGATTTTTTTTGTTTTTGCTTCGAAGACTTTGCCGCTACTTGCGACCGCACGCGATTCAATTATTTTTTAACTGCCGCCTGCATCAAAATCTGTACTACAACTCGCTTCTTTGTTAGCATCGCGTGATGTCGCTTGCCAACCACACATACATACATATACGTACAAAAAAAAATTGAACGGCATCCTTGGCCCATTAGTGCCAACATTAGCCTTCTTGACCTGTCTGACATTTCTTACATTTGACAGGCGTGGTGCATATAGTTTTTTTTTTTCGTTTATATATACTTATGGATGCAGGGTGGTAACATTGGTTATCTTTACGTTAATTTTAGTGGGAATAATAATAATAGTGCAAGAAAATCAAAATCAAAACCCTTTTGTAACTTTTTTCCTTTAACAGGAGATTAAGGTGTTAATAGAGACGCCGTAATGTGCGTTTCTATTGGACAAAAGTCAAAAGAGGTGTCAAACAGCAATTGGGCGATTTTATCGGCTGATTTTAAACATTTTCATATCTCGATTGAAGGTTCTAATGTAGCCGGCAGGTGGCTGAAATCAAAATTTGACATTTGCACTTCAATCGAGGTATAATGCCGTATCTTTTAACGAATTGCAATCGCGTTGACAACTTCTTAACGTACTTCCAACGTTTTGAAAGTGGAAATCCGTAACACAAAGGACCAAAGAGCCACAAGTGACTGGCTGGCAATTTCGATGGCATTAATCCTCGTGACAGTGCATCTGCTGGGTTGTCCTTTGATGAAACGTGGCGCCACTGATCTGCTACTGTCAATTCTTGGATCTGGCTGATCCTGTTTGCGACAAACGTTTGAAGTGCAGATGATTTTGAGTTTATCCAATAGAGTACAATTTCCGAATCCGTCCAAAAGTGTATCTCTCCCTTATGATTAAGATCGTTCTTCACCCTTTTCATTAACGTTGTGCTGAGGACTGCTGCACATAGCTCCAGGCGTGGAATTGTTTGTTTTTTCAGAGGTGCCACCCGGGATTTTGAACATAGTAGTCTTACGACTGTGCGACCATCTTTTAACGTTGCACTCACAAAAATTGCAGCTCCGTAGGCCTTTTCTGATGCATCGCAAAAGGCATGAAGTTGAACAGATGATGCTACATGTTGTCCAAAAACGTGTCTTTCAAAGCTAAAATTCTTCAGTGCCTTTAAATCGTCTCGGAAAGCCATCCATTTGGAATGTAATTCGATTGGTATTGCCCGGTCGCAGGAAAGTTGTAATTGCCATAAGTCTTGTATGATGATCTTGGCTGTTACTATAACTGGACGTGATTGTGCGTTTCGTGATTTTTTTTTTGCATGAGGCGTAGATCTGATGTAAAATTTATCCTGTTTTGGTTGCCAGACTAACCCAAGTGTTTTTATGGAGGTATTATCATCATTGTCAAAATCTAAATCGATTTCCTGATCATCCTTATCAATGTCTTGTAATATTTGTGGATGGTTTGCACACCAGTTGCGAAGTTTAAAGCCAACAGGTTCTAATATGCGTTTCAGTTGACTCTGCATCTCCAATACCGTTGATAGTTTATTGGATCCACTGAGACAGTCATCTACGTAAAAATTATTTTTTAAGACTTGTGCTCCCAGTTCAAATTTTTCTGTATTTTCTTCTGCAAGCTGTTGCAGGCATCTTGTTGCTAAGTACGGGGCGGATCTGGTACCATATGTCACTGTGTTTAGCTGATAAAGGCGGACAGGCTCACCAGGATGATTCCTCCAAAAAATAGTTTGAAGTTTCCTATCCGCTGGGTGCACTGAAATTTGTCCATACATTTTTTGAATATCGGTGCAAAAAACAAATCTTGGTAATCGGAAACGGAGAAGGATCGAAAACAGTTCACTCTGCACTGTTGGCCCAGTAAATAAAATGTCATTCAGTGATATGCCAGAACTAGTTTTACATGAGGCGTCAAACACTACTCTAAGTTTTGTACTGCTGCTATCTGGTTTCAATACACAGTGATGCTGGATAACATAATGTGGTGCTGATTTGTTTTTAGTGGTTATCTGCTCCATATGTCCCAATTCTTCATACTCGTTCATAAATTTGACGTAATGCTCTCTGAGGTTTTGATCCTTAGATAGTCTTTTCTCAAGGGAAAAGAATCTGGTCATTGCTATTTTTTCTGAATCTTTCAGGCTCTCAGGATCTTGTTGGAATGGTAGCCTTACCATGAAGCGTCCCAATGAGTCCCTTTGAGTGTTGTTTTGAAAATGTGTCTCGCCTAATTCTTCTGCCATAGTTAACTTTGAATTTTTGGGTTCCGGATCATCCATCTGCCACAATCGTTGAATCATTTCATCTAGATCTTCCTCAGTTTTTGTACATATGCAACACGTTGCGGCGCACTCGTTCCTGTTATAAAGGTAGGAGTCGCCTACTTTTCCTGAAAAAATCCATCCAAAAACGGTATTTTGAAGTGTAGGTAGATCACTTGATAGTTTGATTTGTCCAATGGTCAGCAATTGATGATAGAATTCTGCTCCCAAAAGGATGTCAATATTCGCCGCTTGGTTGAAGTAAGGATCTGCTAGTTCAATATTTTTTGGAATTGACCATGATGAAGTATCTAACGATTGCGAAGGCTGCAATGTAGTAATTTGTGGCAGAACGTATGCTTCCAATGGTTTTTGGTATCCATTTATACGGGACTGAATATTAATGCAGGCCCGCTGGGTTGAAACTTGTCTTTTCCTTCCAATTCCTTCTATGGACATTGAGGTCATCTGACCTGAGACACCAAGGCGTTTTGCAAGTCTGCTAGTTATAATGTTGATTTGGGAACCAGAGTCCAACAGTACTCTGCAGGTTATCACTTTTCCATTGGCTGTATTTACCTTAATTAAAGCTGTGCTATGTAGCACGTAGCCTTTTTTTTGGGTGTTGTTGTAGGTTGTAAGGCTAACAGGAGAGTTTGAATTATGTTCATTAAAAGATGTTGCAGTTATGTGTAGACCGTCTTTTTCCTGATGTAACAATTTATTGTGTTTTTTCTGACATCTGATGCAAGATCTGCTATGACAATTAGAGGTGCTGTGCCCACTTCTGAGACAGTTTGTACAGAGTCGATTTTTGATCACATGATTCATCCTGTCTTTAACTGAAGCCTTCAAAAATTTGGCACATGTAAACAAAAAGTGTTCTTTTTCATGACAGAATTTACATTTTTGATGTACTGTTGTTGTTAGCACTCTCATAGGCCTTTGTTTGGCCCCAATAGCCTCCATCATTTGGAACTGGGCTTCCAAAAAAGTAAGAAATTCGTTTAATTTTGGAATTTCTTTGTGATTTGCAATAGTTTGCTCATATATAAAATATGAGTTTCGCGATCCAACTTTTTTATTAAAATTGGAAGTAGTAGCGGATCCCATGAGTTCGTCACTACTCCCAGATTTCCCAATGCTAACAAGTATTCTTGTGTTGTATCATGCAGCTCCTTGATTGTTTTGGATGACGCTGCTGATAAGGTTGGCTGCTCCAATAATTTTGATACAAGAATGTTTGTTAGGACTCTTTGGTTGTTGTACCGATCTTGAAGTAACGTCCAGGCTGTTGTATAATTCGCCTCACTAAATGAGAGATGTCGAATTAGATTTTCTGCTTCTCCAGTGACGTTTGACTTCAAATACCACATCTTCTGCACATTTGGTAGCGCTTGGTTGTGAATCATTTGAAGAAATAAATCAAAAAATTGACGCCACTTCATGTAATCACCATCAAATTTTGGGAGAACAACCTTTGGCAGTGGTAGAGCTCCCTGCAGGCTTGCTGTGCTGACTTGCATTTTATCTGGATTGCCCCCTTGGTAGTTTTCCAGATCTTCAGTTAGAGCGATTATCTTTTGTACCACCTCCTCTTCCAATTGGATGAACGTGGACAGGTCGTATCCTTTGGATGATGAGTCTTCCTTTTGCTGCCAGATTTCATCGTTGATTTGTTCTATTTTTCCCCAAAGCTGTTTGATCGTGTTTAATTTCAACTCACTGGAGATACGTGAATTTTTTGTTCGTGTAGATTCAGCGTTGGCCAGGTGTCTTTTTAATGTTGACATTTGGGCTTCAAATTTTCGAATAAGCCCCTTTGCTGCTGGTCAGCATCATCTGTACGTGTGTCATCTGGACCTTGGATGTTCTGCGTATGTTGCTGACTGCATGCTGTAGTTGTATGCTGACTAACTGCAAATCTTTGTGGAATCACCGATTTCACTGAGTTAGTTGCGTCTATCTTTGCACCTGCTTCCTCGAAGATTTTTGTGTAAGTTTCGACTACTTCGGCTATTTGGGTGTAATAGTCCTTTGAAAAGTAGTCGTGTTCCAATGGGAGGTCGTTCAGTATGCGGATTTTTGTATCTGTTTGCTCAAACTTTTCCCATGCTTGGCTTATTCGCCTTAAACGCTCTTGAAAGTAGTCTGATGTCCCTTTCCGTTCTGAGGAATCCTTTTTAAAGTTCCTCACCACGCTTTGGATTTCTTCTCCAAGGGATTGTTAGATCTTTGCCAAGCCGTTGAACACCATCATGAATATATGAAAAAGAGTTATTTACAGGTTGATATTTACTGAATGAGTAGATGGCTGCTGTGGCCACATTTTGATTGTTGAATGATCAGATGGCTGCTTTGTCCACCTTATGCTGACTGTTGAATGATCAGGTAGCTGCTGTGTCCACCTTATGCTGACTGTTGAATGATCAGGTGGCTGCTGTGTCCACCTTATGCTGACTGTTGAATGATCAGGTAGCTGCTGTGTCCACCTTATGCTGGGATCACGTCGGGGTCACCAATGTTTTGCGGCAAAGGTTAGTTTACCTGCCTATAACGCTAAAATAGTTCTGGCACTTGAACCAGTACTATTTAGGTTGTTTGATTGTTATTGCAGGCACATAAACCCACAATAACAGTGTTTAAATGAAAGCAAGGCACCTTACCAGTGATCGGGGGTGTCTTGCTGTGTTGGCCACTAAATATCAGAAAAATTACAAAGAAAACCTTTAATATCAAATAGAATAGGTGTTGCTTTCTTTTGTGTTGCTATGTAATGGCAAAGTTTTATTTAATTTATGTCTATTATATACTTAATCGATAATTACAAATTGTGTACCTAATCATAATTTAATTAATTTAAAAATTGTGACCTACTTAAAATGCAGCCACCATAAACAAAACAAAAGCGAGCATTGACTTTAAAGAAGTTGCAATGTTTTGCATTTTGTCAATACTAAGCATTTTGATATGCTTAAGGGGCTGCATATGTGTAAAATATGTATGTGAGATTTTAATTGAATAATTAAAAATTAACACTCACCTTAAAAGCGATTGCGGTGTGATCGCAACCGCATACTTTTTTGTCTATGCAGTCTATATACCCATAAAGATTTTTGTATTGCTATGACTGAATTACTTTTAAACTCAAGTGAGATGTATGCGGTTTCAGCTTTAAAATAATATAAAAATAATGCATGTACAAGAAATTATCAGAATACTTTGTCGAAAGCAATGTGATGATTAGCGATGCAAAGATCAAGTACCGAAAACACTACATATGCAGATAGCCGATCACATCGTTGTTTTTTCTTGTTTGTGTGTAGAAGCTTGCTGCTCATAATTAACGGTAAATCTTTTCTGATGAATTTTGCTATTTATTGAATATACAGTCGTCTCTGGATACAGTGAACACCCTATATAGTGAATAGAGTAATATAGTGAACACCAACATTTTTACTTTTACGCGAAAAAGCGGTCCAAAAGTTAATTTCTGAATGCAAGAAGCAAACATCTATTCGCGAATTCTTTCAATAAACATATTAGTACGGGAGGCAGCGTTGAATTTTTTGAAGCAATTTCCTTCCGCTCATGATGATCGAAATAAGCGTCAGCCAGCAGACTAGTGGTGGGCCTGGTTCTGAGAGGCCGACAAAAAAAGTTTTGCGCAATAACTCGAAAAGTAAGTAAGTGTATTTTGCGCAAATAAAACGAGTTTTTCAACAAAAAATGTCAACCTTGATATAGTGAACAACCTTGATACTGTGGACAGGCTTTGAAAAAATTAGTCCACTACATCCAGACACGACTGTATGTGTTTTTATACTTAAGTAAACTTGCACTGAAGCATTAAAAAAAATCTAATGAACGGTTTTTCAAATTGGAATTTTCCATTGATGTTTCAAAATTAGGAACGCTAAACATGTTCACTATTTCAAATAACGAACATTATTTATTTCAACAATAGCTGTTGAACTGAAATAACTTCTTATTACCAGTAAAGTTTATCGCAAGTCAATATAGCATTCCAAAATCTAACTTAACTGTTCACTAGCGTATATTTAATTATATTATTTTATTTAATTATATTATTTTCACCCTGTTTATACAAAATCATTTTCATACTATTCCGTTATACTTAGCTCTTGTTTATCATATGCACATTCTTTTTATACTATCCCGTTAAACATACTTCTTGCTTTATGAATTTGTATCACTAAGAGACAATGCATTGAATTGAAAATAAATTAGTCTTGCAATAACTAGCAATCGAAACGCATCTCTTTTATTTCGGTTTTTTGTACCGCTCTTTTGTCTCCACAAATAGGAAATCTTTAAGGCCCAACCCTATCGTTTTTCTCTACGCGTAAACTAACGCGTCAATCATTGGTGACCCCAAGGTGATCCACGTCCTCATAAGCGAAAAAATTATTAATTTATTTCCCCTCGGGACCCTTTAATAAAAAAAAAATCGTAAAGAATTACTTACATCGCGGGTGATTGTTCTCAACGCTGTTAAAAACATTTTAAGTGATTTCGGGGCTCGTGTGTAAAGAAATGAGTGACGACGAAAAGGGAAGAAAAAATGCCGCTGAAGCGACTGGCAACAGTGAAGTTGCGGCGTCGAAAAATTCTGCAAAGCTTTCGTTAGCTGAATTGAAAAATATTCGCAAAAACTCGAAAGCCGCAATATCGCGTGTCCTCAGTGCGGTAGATTCTAACCCTCAAATGTTATTGGATGAATTAGAATGCCGCCTTGTTGTTCTGGAATCATATTATAAACTATGTTTAGACACTCAGCTTCGTATCGAGCGGATAGATCTCAACAATGAAGGTCGTTTTGAAATTGACGAACTGTACATAAAAGCTAAGTCTAAAATTATGAAGGTTCTTTGTCCGCAGCGCCAATCAAGCCCAACAAATGACTCTTTTTTTATGTCGTCATTAACACCACATGTGACCTCAGTAACCCATTTACCTTCTCAAGAGCTACCGAAATTCAGCGAAAAGTATACTGAATATAAGAGCTTTATAAACAGTTTTAATATTATGATACATAAAAACCCCATATGCAATATGGAAAAATTTAATCTCTTGCTTCAGTGTTTGACTGATCAAGCTCGACAAGCAGTTTCTGCCTTTCCCAACTCCGATGAAAACTACCCCAAAGCACTAGACAGGTTAAAGGAACTATACGACAATGATTGCATAATTTTCTCGCAGCATATTAATGCGCTATTCAATGCTCCAAAAATGATAAAAATTTCTCAATCATCGTTACGTGAGCTAGTGTATACAATTTCTGCAAATTATAGTGCAATAAAAACTCTTGGGTCTCATGAGCAAATATGTGATGCTCTTATAATAAATATTATTATGTCAAAGATGGACTCGGAGACGAAGTTAAAATGGGAACAAAGTTTGAACTTCAAGTCTCTTCCAAAATGGAGTGACTGCAGCTTTACTTGACCGTCGGTGTCAGTACTTAGAAGCAGCGGGAGTGTCTATACAAATTCCTCATTCAAATCAAAGATCCACTCGTGGTTCCAGTTCCTCTTATAGTACACATCAATGCACAAATACGCGCGCCCGTGAAAAGATTTGCCACTTCTGTAGCGAAGTTGGGCATTCCATTTACAGTTGCTCTGATTTCATCGCACTTCCAGTGGCTGAGCGTTGCGAAAAGATAAAACAGTTACATTTGTGTTCGAACTGTTTCGCTGAAAGTCATACTCAAAACAAATGTAAATCGGCATATTCTTGCAAGCACTGCAGAAAACGCCACCATAGCCTTTTGCATTTTACTTTTCAAGAAGCCACTCTCTCAGACGAAAATTCTGCAGAAAGTCAAACTACGTGCGCAGCGACTCATAACTCTCAAGCTCGCTCTCAAGTCAATTTAGCAACAGCACTACTGCTGGTAAAAATAACCCTGGCGAATTTAAGTTTGCAAGAGCATTACTTGATAACTGTTCTCAAGTTAATTTTATGCGAAAGCAAGCTGCACAGTCTCTTTTTCTGAAATCAATTCAGCGTAATGTAGAAATTGGTGGAGTAAACGACGTGAGTACAACAACAAATTTTTGTACTCAAACTACCATTCGCTCTCGCACGAACGGATTTAAAACTTCGTTAGAATTTTTAATTACCCCAACTGTTTCAAGCTATCAACCATATGGCGATATGTGTAGACGAATGGAAAATTCCGAAAAATATTAAACTCGCAGATCCCGATTTTGACAAGGTGCAAAAAATTTATATTCTCATCGGTGGTGAACTATTTTTTGAATTATTATCAGTGGGTCAGATTAAGTTAGGCGCTGGACTCCCTATTTTGCAAAAATCTACATTGGGATGGTTAGTAGTTGGTGGTTACTCATCTTTATTACCCACTGAACGCACACTCACATTACGCAGCAACAACACCTACTCTCAACGAATTGGTTGAACGTTTTTGGCAGCTAGAGGATGTAGATGCAATTGCAAAGAAGATGACTCCCGAACAACTTATTTGTGAAGAGTTCTACTTGAAAAATGTGACCACCCAGCCCGATGGTAGAATTGTGGTGAAACTTTTATTCAAAATGGATCCGATGCAGTTAGGAAATTCATACAGCAATGCACTTCGGAGGTTTTATGCTATCGAACGACGCTTAGCCAAAAACAGCAGTCTTCAGCAAGAATACGTGAAATTCATGCGTGAGTATGAAGAACTTAATCACATGCAGAAGGTAAGCGATCTTCATGTTTAAAATATACATTATTTTCTACCACACCACTATGTGCAGGAACCCGAAAGCACCACAACGAAGCTCAGGGCAGTATTCGACGCTTCTTGTAAAACTGCTTCGCAGCTATCGCTGACCCATGTTCTCACGGTCGGCCCCACAATACAAAAATATTTATTGACCGCTCTGCCGCCGCATTTTTAGCAATATGTAGTCTTCATTATGCTGCTGAAAGGTGTAAAGATATATACAGATATATTCACAGATGTCGTATGGAGTCATGTACCATCAGCAGGAAACCCTGACGACTTAATCTCCAGAGGCACTTCTGTTCAAATTTTAAATCAATCGTTTTGGGTAATTGGCAAAACCTTTTTATCTAAAAATTCCAGTGAATGGCCACACGACTCTTATTCTCAAGTGACTGCCAATGAGGAAAACTTGGAGAAACGGAAAACTGTTCTTCTATGCAAGCAAACCACAATCTCTCTGCTTAAAATTATACATGAGTGTAGCAATTACACAAAGGTGGTGAGAATTTTTGCCTATATCTCACGATTTATCCAAATAAAGTGTAAAAAATCCTATTTTCCCCTATCACTATCTCGTGGAGAAATCAACGCTATTAAGCATCACTTTTGGCAAAGGTGGCATCGAGAATATCTGCACGAACTTCAAAATCGCACCAAGTGGAAGAAGCCTCAGAAAGACCTCGAAGTTGGCAGTATGGTATTAATTCATGATGACAACATGGCACCTATGGACTGGCTCATGGGGCGTATTATTAAAGCTGTAGCAGGTCCCGATGGGCACATACGAGTAGCAATTATCAACACTCCCAAGGGAGTCATAAAGCGCCCAATCGCCATGCTCGCGTTTCTGCCAATAGATTGAAGTGGATACCTTCAAGGGCGGCGGGATGTTCACTAGCGTATATTTAATTATATTATTTTATTTGATTATATTATTTTCACCCTGTATATACAAAATCATTTTCATACTATTCCGTTATACTTAGCTCTTGTTTATCATGTGCACATTCTTTTTATATTATCCCGTTAAACATACTTCTTGCTTTATGAATTTGTATCACTAAGGGACAATGCATTGAATTGAAAATAAATTAGTCTTGCAATAACTAGAAATCGAAACGCATCTCTTTTATCTCGGTTTTTTTGTACCGCTCTTTTGTCTCCACAAATAGGAAATCTTTGTGGCCCAACTCGATCGTTTTTCTCTCCGCGTAAACTAACGCGTCAAACATTTTATACGAGTAAATGTATGCGTTATTAAAAGCCGGTTTCGATTATAAAGGTATAGGTATAGTATATATATAGTATAGTATAGTATAGTATATAGGTACAAAAGAGACATGGATGCAAACAACACCGCATCAATTTTTTGCGTTGTTTTTGGATATGAAAAATACCAAGTATGTGTGGAGTATACTTATGGTTGCGGTGCACCGCTGCAGTTCTCTGATATTGTACTCCTTGCACTATATACTTACACTAATATCTGCTAATATTTTATAAAATTGAACTTAAATACACTTGAAAAATATATTTTTTCATTCATTTTAATGGTGTTATCCAAAATATAACGAAAAATTTTCCGAACACAGTTTCCCTGATTTTATCCAATAGAACATGCCTTTTGAACCAATTTTGCGCCTGTAAAAATGATAAATAAGTATACCATAATATTTTTAAAGTTGATTTTTCAAATCTGGAAAAATCCCCTACTTTTATAAAAATAGATATTTTTTTACGCGATTTTCTTACGCGTATTCTTTGCTATATCCCCAACTTCCGATGGGTATATCTGCGAAACTAGATCCAAGCGACAATTTTTTTTTTTCATTTTTTTATTTGCGTTTAGTTTCTATTAGTTTTAAATTGGGCAATGAGAACTAAAGTCAACCTCTTCTAAAGTTTTTTGTGTGTTGCACGCCGACTTATTGCAATGAGTTGGACAAAAGTTAGTGTATGTATGTACTAGTCTTTATTGATATTTTAGGCACCTGCTACAGGATCAAAATGTATTGACCAATATCCAGTATCGAATTATTTATTGAACGTGTAGCATGCAATATTGATGGATCGTGATCCATATCGCAATATATTTAAATATTTTGAAATCTGTATCGCGGATCGCAAATGTGTCAATAACTATTGAGCGTGTAGCACATTCTGTGTTTTCAGTTCGTGATCCGAAAACTTTAAAAAACTTCCTGAAAAGAAATAAAATAGCACATATGAAAAAACCAATTTTACTCAATAAAAATGGAAAAAAATCGGTTCGGCAGCAAGTACCGTACAAGCAACTTCTCTTGAGAACAATTCTTGTTTTTTAATGTTTCGATACTTCGAAAATCATTTGAGAATATCTTATGATTACAATATGGCACTACGAAAATTGAAAAAAAAAAAAAAAATTAACATTAAACATTAATTTATAACCATGTACCTGAAACCCCTCTCAAAACTAAATTTTATAGAATTCAGAGAACTTTTACAAAAAAAATTACGTCATATTTGGTGCGCCATTTTGAATTTTAAAAAACTGAAAAAAGATTCGAAATAAGCACACTCGAAAACCCCTACTTACCCCCTCGATACTTGAAATTATATATGAAATTTATATTGCGTGCATAAAAAAGTCAGTTTTTTATGAATAAAAAACGACCGATTTTGGTAATTGTCTAGAAGTACGGACAACGTTAAAATGGGGGTAAAAAAAAAAAGTAAAATACTCAAATGACGTGCTTTTTTATAAAACTTATAATTCCGGCGGCGGAAAGTGAAAATTATTCACCGTTTTTTTGTTATAAACAATTAAAGTTGCGAAAAATGCGAAAAATTGTCAACAATAGCGTTGCACGACGCTTGAATCGAGTAATGTAGAAATTGGTGGAGTAAACGACGTGAGTACAACAACAAATTTTTGTACTCAAACTACCATTCGCTCTCGCACGAACGGATTTAAAACTTCGTTAGAATTTTTAATTACCCCAACTGTTTCAAGCTATCAACCATATGGCGATATGTGTAGACGAATGGAAAATTCCGAAAAATATTAAACTCGCAGATCCCGATTTTGACAAGGTGCAAAAAATTTATATTCTCATCGGTGGTGAACTATTTTTTGAATTATTATCAGTGGGTCAGATTAAGTTAGGCGCTGGACTCCCTATTTTGCAAAAATCTACATTGGGATGGTTAGTAGTTGGTGGTTACTCATCTTTATTACCCACTGAACGCACACTCACATTACGCAGCAACAACACCTACTCTCAACGAATTGGTTGAACGTTTTTGGCAGCTAGAGGATGTAGATGCAATTGCAAAGAAGATGACTCCCGAACAACTTATTTGTGAAGAGTTCTACTTGAAAAATGTGACCACCCAGCCCGATGGTAGAATTGTGGTGAAACTTTTATTCAAAATGGATCCGATGCAGTTAGGAAATTCATACAGCAATGCACTTCGGAGGTTTTATGCTATCGAACGACGCTTAGCCAAAAACAGCAGTCTTCAGCAAGAATACGTGAAATTCATGCGTGAGTATGAAGAACTTAATCACATGCAGAAGGTAAGCGATCTTCATGTTTAAAATATACATTATTTTCTACCACACCACTATGTGCAGGAACCCGAAAGCACCACAACGAAGCTCAGGGCAGTATTCGACGCTTCTTGTAAAACTGCTTCGCAGCTATCGCTGACCCATGTTCTCACGGTCGGCCCCACAATACAAAAATATTTATTGACCGCTCTGCCGCCGCATTTTTAGCAATATGTAGTCTTCATTATGCTGCTGAAAGGTGTAAAGATATATACAGATATATTCACAGATGTCGTATGGAGTCATGTACCATCAGCAGGAAACCCTGACGACTTAATCTCCAGAGGCACTTCTGTTCAAATTTTAAATCAATCGTTTTGGGTAATTGGCAAAACCTTTTTATCTAAAAATTCCAGTGAATGGCCACACGACTCTTATTCTCAAGTGACTGCCAATGAGGAAAACTTGGAGAAACGGAAAACTGTTCTTCTATGCAAGCAAACCACAATCTCTCTGCTTAAAATTATACATGAGTGTAGCAATTACACAAAGGTGGTGAGAATTTTTGCCTATATCTCACGATTTATCCAAATAAAGTGTAAAAAATCCTATTTTCCCCTATCACTATCTCGTGGAGAAATCAACGCTATTAAGCATCACTTTTGGCAAAGGTGGCATCGAGAATATCTGCACGAACTTCAAAATCGCACCAAGTGGAAGAAGCCTCAGAAAGACCTCGAAGTTGGCAGTATGGTATTAATTCATGATGACAACATGGCACCTATGGACTGGCTCATGGGGCGTATTATTAAAGCTGTAGCAGGTCCCGATGGGCACATACGAGTAGCAATTATCAACACTCCCAAGGGAGTCATAAAGCGCCCAATCGCCATGCTCGCGTTTCTGCCAATAGATTGAAGTGGATACCTTCAAGGGCGGCGGGATGTTCACTAGCGTATATTTAATTATATTATTTTATTTGATTATATTATTTTCACCCTGTATATACAAAATCATTTTCATACTATTCCGTTATACTTAGCTCTTGTTTATCATGTGCACATTCTTTTTATATTATCCCGTTAAACATACTTCTTGCTTTATGAATTTGTATCACTAAGGGACAATGCATTGAATTGAAAATAAATTAGTCTTGCAATAACTAGAAATCGAAACGCATCTCTTTTATCTCGGTTTTTTTGTACCGCTCTTTTGTCTCCACAAATAGGAAATCTTTGTGGCCCAACTCGATCGTTTTTCTCTCCGCGTAAACTAACGCGTCAAACATTTTATACGAGTAAATGTATGCGTTATTAAAAGCCGGTTTCGATTATAAAGGTATAGGTATAGTATATATATAGTATAGTATAGTATAGTATATAGGTACAAAAGAGACATGGATGCAAACAACACCGCATCAATTTTTTGCGTTGTTTTTGGATATGAAAAATACCAAGTATGTGTGGAGTATACTTATGGTTGCGGTGCACCGCTGCAGTTCTCTGATATTGTACTCCTTGCACTATATACTTACACTAATATCTGCTAATATTTTATAAAATTGAACTTAAATACACTTGAAAAATATATTTTTTCATTCATTTTAATGGTGTTATCCAAAATATAACGAAAAATTTTCCGAACACAGTTTCCCTGATTTTATCCAATAGAACATGCCTTTTGAACCAATTTTGCGCCGACTTATTGCAATGAGTTGGACAAAAGTTAGTGTATGTATGTACTAGTCTTTATTGATATTTTAGGCACCTGCTACAGGATCAAAATGTATTGACCAATATCCAGTATCGAATTATTTATTGAACGTGTAGCATGCAATATTGATGGATCGTGATCCATATCGCAATATATTTAAATATTTTGAAATCTGTATCGCGGATCGCAAATGTGTCAATAACTATTGAGCGTGTAGCACATTCTGTGTTTTCAGTTCGTGATCCGAAAACTTTAAAAAACTTCCTGAAAAGAAATAAAATAGCACATATGAAAAAACCAATTTTACTCAATAAAAATGGAAAAAAATCGGTTCGGCAGCAAGTACCGTACAAGCAACTTCTCTTGAGAACAATTCTTGTTTTTTAATGTTTCGATACTTCGAAAATCATTTGAGAATATCTTATGATTACAATATGGCACTACGAAAATTGAAAAAAAAAAAAAAAATTAACATTAAACATTAATTTATAACCATGTACCTGAAACCCCTCTCAAAACTAAATTTTATAGAATTCAGAGAACTTTTACAAAAAAAATTACGTCATATTTGGTGCGCCATTTTGAATTTTAAAAAACTGAAAAAAGATTCGAAATAAGCACACTCGAAAACCCCTACTTACCCCCTCGATACTTGAAATTATATATGAAATTTATATTGCGTGCATAAAAAAGTCAGTTTTTTATGAATAAAAAACGACCGATTTTGGTAATTGTCTAGAAGTACGGACAACGTTAAAATGGGGGTAAAAAAAAAAAGTAAAATACTCAAATGACGTGCTTTTTTATAAAACTTATAATTCCGGCGGCGGAAAGTGAAAATTATTCACCGTTTTTTTGTTATAAACAATTAAAGTTGCAAAAAATGCGAAAAATTGTCAACAATAGCGTTGCACGACGCTTGAATCGAGCGACTTTACGAACACGTGAAGAACAACAATAGCGTTTCACAACGCTTGAATCGAGCGGCTTTACGAACACCTGATTAAAAGGTGCGTTGCAATTGCAATAGTTGGTCACATTATCACATTACCGTCCCATGTTTGTTGTCACAGCAGTCATTGCAGGTTTGTTCGAAATGAAATAATTTTGGGAATACTTGCTGTAGAACATCTTTGACTCGTTTTCCGATTGTACAAAGTTTTTTTACAAATATTTATTGTTCATGAAGAACTGCAGCATAAAAATGCATGTTTCGCTTATTTTTTCCGTTTCGTAAAGCCGCTCGATTCAAGCGTTGTGTAACGCTATTGTTGTTCTTGACGTGTTCGTAAAGTCGCTCGATTCAAGCGTCGTGCAACGCTATTGTTGACAATTTTTCGCAACTTTAATTGTTTATAACAAAAAAACGGTGCATAATTTTCACTTTCCGCCGCCGGAATTATAAGTTTTATAAAAAAGCAAGTCATTTGAGTATTTTACTTTTTTTTTTACCCCCATTTTAACGTTGTCCGCACTTCTAGACAATTACCCCGATTTTTTCCAGACTCCTTTCAGATCTAAGTCATGACGTGGCGTATCGATCGATATGGTCATCAAAAAATTCTGTCCGGTAGTTATTGAGGAAACGAAAGCCAAAATATGTCTACATACGTACGTACATACGTACACACACGCACACACAGACATCACTCTAAAAATACTTGTAAACGATTGTCGAGGTCTTGAAACGTAAAGAAAACAAAATTACCTATTTCGATTTTCGGACCTATTATAATAACTTCTCCAGAGAAGTTAATAATAGTGAAGGCTAGCTTTTGCTGTTAGTAGAATCAGATTTAACATCCGATTTTCTTGCGACATCGTTTAATTGACGAACCACTCAAAATAAAAATCATATGAATACTGATACGATATATATTGAATGTGTAGCATTCGCGTGCGATCCATCATTCCATCGATATGGTTCACGATCCAAATATCACAATATATATTGATCGTGTAGCAGGCGCCTTAGGGTGGAGATCTCAATATTGAATTTTTCGATTATTGTTATCGATAATTGTCTAATTCTTTTAACCCAAAATCTGACCACATCCTTTTCTTTAGATCGATTGAAGTTGGTGGTCACAATGGTGAGAATAAACTTAAGAAATCTATTTTTATTCATGTAATCACTGGAACAATTTTTAAATTCAAATAAAATTTATTTTAGGCTGCACACAAATCATTCAGAATCAAACAAAAACTTGCGAAAAAGTTGAAGCAAAATAGGTCCGTTCCACAATGGGTACGGCTACGCACAGGAAATACCATAAGGTAATTTTGTAATTTAATGAAGGTCAATATGCAAAGCTTTCGAATTTGTACGATATGTAGAGAAATAAAATGTCGAAATGGATAATTGTCTAGAAGTGCGGACAACGCAAAATGGGGGTAAAAAAAAAAAAGTAAAAACGTCAAATGACGTGCTTTTTTATAAAACTTATAATTCCGTCGGCGGAAAGTGAAAATTATGCACCGTTTTTTTTTTTATAAACAATTAAAGCACATAATTGACATAATTGCTATAGAACATCTTTGACTCGTTTTCCTCTTTACTCGTTACTCGTTACGTTAAAATGGCCAAAAATGTACCCAAGGATCGCATCTTTAATTGTTTATAAAAAAAAAAACCGTGCATAATTTTCACTTTCCGCCGCCGGAATTATAAGTTTTATAAAATAGCACGTCATTTGAGTATTTTACTTTTTTTTTTTTACCCCCATTTTAACGTTGTCCGCACTTCTAGACAATTACCTCGAAATGTATTGTAAACACTGAAAATCTCACATTTTTTGTGTGGGACATACCATAAGGAACACCGACCGAAGGCCGGCTCGAAGCCGGTTTTGGACATTGGAGGATGTAATACCTGCGGCCGTATGCAGTCCACTTACCCTAACTTCTATGTAGAATTACTGTGGCTGACGAAGCCACATGATTACTTACATTATTTTAACATTTTTATTGTTTCGGAAAATTTTTTTGGCTTAAGTTTCCATTCACCAGTTCTTATTAAACAAAACTTTTGTTGCCATTGCCCAATTTAGAATTAGTAGGGGCTAAACGCAAATAAAAAAGGAACAGGTTTACTTTAGCTGACATTGTCCAATTTTTTTTTTTTAGGGGTAAAAGGGCGTTAAAAATAAATAAAAATTATGAAAAAAAAAAGTGTCGCTCGGATCTAGTTTCGGAGATATCGCCATCGGAAGTTCTGGATATAGCTTTCGTAAAAACTACCATAAGTTGGGAACCTCTGTCTCGATACCAAAAATAT
Organism: Meiosimyza platycephala; assembly: GCA_963662105.1. Lineage (NCBI taxonomy): Eukaryota > Metazoa > Arthropoda > Insecta > Diptera > Lauxaniidae > Meiosimyza > Meiosimyza platycephala. Next base: position 49,324,376 of record OY759211.1, on the reverse strand, counting down.
GGGCTTCATAGGAAAGATAATTTATTGGGCTTCAATAATGTTGAGTGAAGTTTTGAAATTCAACCTATAATTTTGGAGATATGTCAATTTTTCTGAAATTTTGACCAATTTGTGTTAACGACCTATAATTTTTTTAGTGTGATAAAAAAGCTTAGTTTATTCCCTTTAAATTAGTGGAACAGGTTTACTTCAGCTCACATTCTCCAATTTTTTTTTTTTTTTTAGGGGTAAAAGGGGATTAAAAATAAATAAAAAGTATGAAAAAAAAAAGTGTCGCTCGGATCTGGTTTCGGAGATATAGCCATCGGAAGTTGCGGATATAGCTTTTGGAAAAATTATTATAAGTTCGGAACCGCTGCATGGATATCAAAAATTTGGGTGTCCAAGGAAAGATAATTTAATGGCCTATTATAATGGTAAGCAAGCCTAAGAAATTTAACCCATAATTTTGGAGATATTACGAATTTTCTGAAATTTTGACCAATTTTTTTTTAAAAAACCGTTATTTTTTCCAAAAAATGTCTGAATGACCTATAACTTTTTTAGCTCCTTAAGAAACCTTAATTTATTCCCCTTAAAATATTGTATCGTTTGTTCCAAATTTTTGCATATTTACCCCCTTTTTGACGGAAAACAAAAAAATTTATTCAATGAATTCTTATGAAAACTATGTATTTATGGATAAAAACAATAAAAAACCAACAAAAACAACAAGAACAACAACAACAACAATTATTATAAGACGATTCTCATTATAAAACTTAAAAATTTTTATTAAAAATAACGGATTGTTATAACGGATTATAAGACGATTCTTTTTTTTTAATAAAAATTTTTGTGTTTTATAATGTGTTCTATTGAAAAAGAAAGCGCCGCAGGCAAAAAGTTTTTATTAAAAATCGCGCGCGCAATTTTTAATAAAAATGTCTAAGTTTTAAAATGAGAGTTGTCTTATAACGGATTATTGTAACGGATTATAAGACGATTCTTTTTAATAAAAATTTTTGTGTTTTATAATGTGCATTGAAAAAAAAAGCGTCGCAGGCGAAAAATTTTTATTAAAAATCGCGCGCGCGATTATAATGAGAATCGTCTTTTAATAATTGTTGTTGTTGTTCTTATTGTTTTTGTTGTAGTTGTTGTTGTTCTTGATGTTGTTGGTTTTTTATTGTTTTTGTCCATAAATACATAGTTTTCATAAGAATTCATTGAATAATTTTTTTTGTTTTTCGGTCAAATGCAAAAATTTGGAACAAACGATACACCATTTTAAGGGGAATAAATTAAGCTTTCTTAAGAAGCTAAAAAAGTTATAGGTCATTCAGACATTTTTTGGAAAAAATAACGGTTTTTTAAAAAAAAATTGGTCAAAATTTTAGAAAAATTTTAATATCTCCAAAACTATGGGTTCAATTTCTTAGGCTTGCTCTCCACTATTATAGGCCATTAAATTATCTTTCTTTGGACACCCATATTTTTGATATCCATGGAGCGGTTTCGAACTTATAATGATTTTTTCAAAAGCTATATCCGCAACTTCCAATGGCTATATCTTTGAAACCAGATCCGAGCGACTTTTTTTGATTACATATTTCTTCTTAGAATTAAAAAGCACAAAAGATAAGTTTGGTTTTAAAAAGGTTTGCGAATGTGAGCTAAAGTAAACTTAAGCCAAATTAGTATATATGTAGCTTGTTCTAAATTTTTAATTATTTACTCCTTTTTTACCGGAAAGCAAAAAATTATATACGATGAATTCTTATGAAAAGCATGTATTTATGGACAAAACCAATAAAAACTAAGTAACAACAAAAACAACAGCAACTGTTATTATAAGGCGATTATCAATATAAAATTTAAAAATTTTTATTAGTCACTTTAATTCACTCTTCACTTTAACAATAGTTAAAAACAATAACAATAAAGTTCAAAAGTACCGTTTTTTAGTTGAAAACAAAAGAAAAAACGTGGAATTATACTATGTATAAGACTTACCTTGGCATAACATTTAAAATATTTAGCGCCGCAGGCAAAAATTTTTAAATTTTATAATGATAATCGCCTTATAATAATAGTTGTTGTTGTAACTGAGTTTTTATTGATTTTGTCCATAAATACATACTTTTCATAAGGATTCATTGAATATAATTTTTTGTTAAAATAAAAAATTTGTTAAATAATTAAAAATTTAGAACAAATTATATACCATTTTAAAGGGAATAAACTAAGCTTTCTTATCATACTAAAAAAACTATAGGTCGTTAACACAATTTTTTTTAAAAAAAATTAATATTTAAAAAAAAAATGGTGAAAATTTCAGAAAAATCGTCATATCTCCAAAAATATAGGTTGAATTTCAATACTTTACATACCATTATTGAAAGCCATTAAATTGTCTTTCTTATGGCACCCATTTTTTTGATATCCATACAGGGGTTCCCAACTTATGATTGTTTTTACAAAAGCTATATCCAGAACTTCCGATGGCTATATCTCCGAAACTAGATGCGAGCGACACTTTTTTTTTCATAATTCTTATTTATTTTTAATCCTCTTTTACCCCTAAGAAAATAAATAAAATTGGACAATGTCAGCTAAAGTAAACGTACACGAATGGGAATTAGCCTATCGGAAAAAGCATACAATTTTTTACAATAAAATTGATTTTGTCTCAATCTTCCAAATATCTCTGAAAGCTATTTGAAAAAGTGTTCCATTTGCGAACTGACGACTTTTTTTGATTTTGACTTTTTCAAATTTTTGGCTTAAGTTTACTTTAGCTGACATTGTCCAATTTTATTTATTTTTAAGGGGTAAAAGAGGGTTAAAAATAAATAAGAATTATGAAAAAAAAAGTGTCGCTCGGATCTAGTTTCGGAGATATAGCCATCGGAAGTTCCGGATATAGCTTTTGTAAAAACAATCATAAGTTGGGAACCCCTGTATGGATATCAAAGATATGGGTGCCATAAGAAAGATAATTTAATGGCCTTCAATAATGGTATGTAAAGTATTTAAATTCAACCTATATTTTTGAAGATATTACGATTTTTCTGAAATTTTGACCATTTTTTTTTAAATATCCATTTATTTTTTTTTAAATTGTGTTAACGACCTATAGTTTTTTTAGTATGATAAGAAAGCTTAGTTTATTCCCTTTAAAATGGTATATAATTTGTTCTAAATTGTTAATTTTTACCGGAAAACAAATAATCATATTGAATGAATTCTTATGAAAAGTATGTATTTATGGACAAAATGAATAAAAACTCAGTTACAACAACTACTATTATTATATGGCAATTATCATTATAAAATTTTTTGTCTGCGGCGCTAAATATTTTAAAAGTTATGCCACGATTTTTCCTTTGTTTTCAACTAAAATACGGTGCTTTTGAATTTTATTGTTATTGTTTTTAACAATAGGTTAAAGTGAAGAGTGAATTAAAGTGATTAATAAAAATTTTTAAATTTTATAATTATAATCGCCTTATAATAATAGTTGTTGTTGTTGCTGTTGTTTTTGTTGTTGTTACTGAGTTTTTATTGGTTTTGTCCATAAATTCATACTTTTCATAAGAATTTATTGAATATAATTTTTTGTTTTCCGGTAAAAAAAGGGGTAAATAATTAAAAATTTAGAACAAACTATATACCAATTTAAAGGGAATAAACTAAACTTTTTTATCATACTAAAAAAATTATAGGTCGTTAACACATTTTATTTAAAAAAAAAAATGTTTTAAAAAAAAATTGGTCAAAATTTCAGAAAAATCGTCATATCAATTATAGGTTGAATTTCAAAGCTTCACTCAACATTATTGAAGCTCAATAAATTATCTTTCCTATGACACCCATATTTTCGGTATCGAGACAGGGGTTCCCAACTTATGATAGTTTTTACGAAAGCTATATCCGGAACTTCCGATGGCTATATCTCCGAAACTAGATCCGAGCGGCACTTTTTTTTCATAATTTTTATTTATTTTTAACCCCCTTTAACCACTAAAAAAAAAAAAAAAATTAGACAATGACAGATAAAGAAAAACTGTTCCAAATTTTTTATATAGGAATATACTAAGGGAACATTTGGCCACCGATTACACTTAAAATTTTCCGCTGAGATGGATTTTCCAGCTTGATAATGGCCCAAAACATTTATCTCCACTTGTCAAATCTTGGCTGGACCAACTCAAAGTTCCGACTTAAATTCTATAGAGATCAAACTATCAAACGATTCGTAGCAGTACGAAAACCAGCGAGAAAAGCAGCTTGTGGCAAGTTAATCAAGGGAATTGGCATAAAATTACTCACGACCAATGTGCACGCCTGGTAGGCATCATGCCAAACTGATTCTCAACATTTATGAAACAAAGTTTCTCCTACTCATTAGTTGTGTCTGTTTACTTGCCAATAGTTACCTTAAGGCGCCTTTTGTTGCCTAAATCTGCCTTATTCGTGTCTGTTTACTTTCAAACGTAGTTAAATATGAGGGAAAATTGACAAAAAAATAAACAGCTGTTCGCTCTCTCCCCAAAAAATAGTTAACAAAAATCGCCACAAGAATTTTCGTAGTTAAATTTTGTCAAGTGTCAAAAAATAAAACAGCTGTTCAAAAAAATAAATAAATGAAAATTTAATTTTTGTTAATTCAAAATCCTTAACATTTTTTGATAAAGTCCATGCAAAAAGCAATGGAAAAACAAAGACCTGTATCTACAGTTGTGTTCATGAGAATGGTAGTGTTGCAGACATGACTTTTAAATCCCTTTTCTAAAATATTTTGCATTACAAATTGAACTCCTTAGTAAAATTTTCGTAGGACTGAATAAAAAGAACAGAAAAGCAAAAAAATCCCGTTAGTTTTGTTTCGTGTAGTCTTGTTTGTGATCCATTTACATATTTGCACCAAAATACTGCTGTTCATTAAAATAGTAGTGCTTTACGTAGTTAGTTGAAAAAAATTAAAAATTCTAGAAAATCGCCATAAGTAAGTGTAATTAAGTAATTCAATAATTTCACAATATGAATTTATTGCAATCGAGGTACTCTTCCTTTTTTTTTGGTGGGTAGGGGAAGGAATTGCTGAATCGAAAAGATAGAATCAATAATTAGGCTAAGGAATTAGGGTAAGACCTTCAAGTAAACTGAAAATATGGTTGGATGCACTGCCCCTGATATTTAATGCTATTGCCTATTGTAAGAGACCTAAAAATCGTGGTGGTAACCGCCAGATTTCGTTATTAGACGACAGACGAAGTGCACGATATTGCAAGAAAAAGCCCTCGGCGTCCTCAAAAATGATAAAAACTCAGCCAAATCTGTCGATCAGTGCTGTGACAATTCGACGTCGACTAATGGAAAATAATTTGAATACAAGAAGTTCCAGGAAGGTATACCTTTAGACGAAGAAGCATGTCGTTGCAAGAATACAATTTGCAAAAGATTATATGAAATGGAATGCCGAAAAGTGGCGCAACGTATTATGGTCAGATGAGATCAGTTTTTTTTTTTTGGTGGAACAGGCTCCAGACAGTATGTACACTACCAAGACGGTTAAACATGGTGGACTAACCATTATAGTATGGGCTTAATTTGCTATACTGGCGTTGGCCCTATCCATTTGATCAAAGGTGTTATAGACAAAGCAGTCAACGTTAATTTATTGAAGGATGCAATGCTATCGAATGCCAGTCGGGAAATGCATTTAAAATGGACGATTCAACAGGATAACGATCCTAAACACACTAGTAAACTAGTTTAAGAATGTTTGTATCTTAAAAAATCGACGTGATGCCATGGCCAGGTCAGTCTCCGGACCTTAATCGGATGGAAAATTTGTGAGGAGATAGCAAACGAATCGTAACAACAGCAAACCCATCTAATAGAACACAGCTTTGACAAATGTTTACAGGGACTTGGGCTGAAATCCTGTAAAGCGTTGTAAGGACCTTATTGACTCTATTCCACGTCGATGCAAAGTCGTAATAAACAATAAAGCGTTTATCACGAAATATTAGACCCAAACAAACATGTATAACATGTAATATGTAGTTTAAATTAACTTGTGTCGCTTTTTTTTTAATTTTAGTAACCACTACTATTTTCGTGAACAGCATTATTTTTGAATTTTATTTTGATTAAGCCATAGCTTTAAAATAAATAAACGTTTATAACAAAAGAAATTGTAAATATTCTCGGAAATGAATATAGATTACTATTTTTTCAAAACTTTAAATGAAAATTGTACTCATCATTTAATTTGATAGTAAAACAACCAGGACCCAACGGCACTACTATTTTCGTGAACACAGTTGTACATTAGTGTGAGCCTGTAACCTCGGTCTTTCCAAATGCTTAAAATGATACGTAAAAACTTTTGGCCGAAATTTGTTTTGTATTCCATGCGGAAGAAGAAGCTTTTTGACACTTGGCTAATTTAACTACTTTCTTAACTAATTTCTGTCTGTTTACATACTTTGTTTAGTTAAATATCTTTTTGAGAACAAATTCGCTATTCTCGCTCAAATTATTTAACTACGGATTTAACTACAAATTTAACTATGAAAGTAAACAGACACAACTATTATTAAGCTAAACTAATAAAAAAAAAAATAGGACTCACACCAAAAATTCAACAATTTCAATTACTTTCTTTCAGATGACTTAATTATATGAGCACAGTATATATGACCTATATTGACGTTTTTGCATTTTTCGGGATAAACCCAAGTTTGCGGTCAAAATTTCAGAAAATTATAGGTTACATTTCAAAGATTTGCGTATCATTGCAGTAGGCCATGAAATTATATTTTTTAGACACCCATACTTTTGATATTCGTTCAGTGGTTCCCAACTTATGATTTTTACAAAAGCTATATCCGATAGCTATGTATATCTCCGAAACTAGATCCGATTTTTTTATGGCTTAAGTTTACTTTAGCTGACATTGTCCAATTTTATTTATTTTCTTAGGGGTAAAAGAGGATTAAAAATAAATAAGAATTATGAAAAAAAAAGTGTCGCTCGCATCTAGTTTCGGAGATATAGCCATCGGAAGTTCTGGATATAGCTTTTGTAAAAACAATCATAAGTTGGGAACCCCTGTATGGATATCAAAAAAATGGGTGCCATAAGAAAGACAATTTAATGGCTTTCAATAATGGTATGTAAAGTATTGAAATTCAACCTATATTTTTGGAGATATGACGATTTGTCTGAAATTTTCACCATTTTTTTTTAAATATTAATTTTTTTTAAAAAAAATTGTGTTAACGACCTATAGTTTTTTTAGTATGATAAGAAAGCTTAGTTTATTCCCTTTAAAATGGTATATAATTTATTCTAAATTTTTAATTATTTACCCCCTTTTTTACCGGAAAACAAAAAATTATATTCAACGAATCCTTATGAAAAATATGTATTTATGGACAAAATCAATAAAAACTCGGTTACAATTTACAATCGCGCGTGCGACTTTTAATAAAAATTTTTAAATTTTATAATGATAATCGCCTTATAATAATAGTTGTTGTTGTAACTGAGTTTTTATTGATTTTGTCCATAAATACATACTTTTCATAAGGATTCATTGAATATAATTTTTTGTTTTCCGGTAAACATAAAATTTGACATAAAATTTTTTTTTTTTTGTAATGTTATTTGCAATCAATCCTATGAATGAATCTGCATTCAAATCAAAATTTTCTCCACAGCTTTGGAAAATATGAGTTTTTCATGAAGGCGCGCATCAGTCTAATTGTATGAATTGTATCATATTTCTCAAAGTTATGTCGGGAATTTCGATTTGAATGCATATACATTCTTAGGATTGATTGCAAATAACATTACAACAAAAAAAAAATTTTTGTGTCGAATTTTATGTTGAAAAAACATGATGCGCGTCATCAGTAAAAAAAATCGTAGTTTTCAAAGTTATGGTGGGAATTTCGATATGAAAGCACATGTATTCTTACGATTTATTGAGGACTATATTGAATTTTAATTAAAAAAATTAATTTTTTAACAAATTTATTTAAATTTTTTTAATTTTTTTTATAAAGTTATAGTATTTCTTAACAAAAATGATTAAATGGGTTTTCATCCTATCTCCTATAGTTTTTGAAATATTTGGTTTCAAAAAATGTTCAAAAACGTCAAAAAATACAAAGTGTGCGTTTAATTTAATAAAAGAATGACCGGTTAACAAATGTTGGGCAGAAATGTCAAATTTCGTCACAAATGTCAAGTTAGTCCAGAAACGTCAATATTTTTGTCATCCACAATGTGTGGAACTTAATACTATGGAGACAGTAAACTGTATCCAACCGTGATGCCGAAAAATAAAACTATCATCTCGGAGATAAAAAACAGTAGCCAACCATGAAGGGGCTGTATTTTTGATCTACATGTCCTTCCTGTCTAATAGCAGTAGTAACTGCTGTTATTCGTTGTATGCAATCGTTATTTTTACGGTGACTGAACTTGTCATTTAAATTTTCACCTTAGAATTTCATTAATCGGCTTGGGCAGTGATAATGTAAATCAGTGATGGCATTTTCGGTACATTTGTACTTTTTTCGGTACATTTGTACTTTTTTCGGTACATTTGCGTCCTGAAAAATCGTCGTCAGTACATTTAACAAGATTTCAGTACATTCGGTACATTTGCCGCATTTTTAGTACATCCGGCGAATTTTCAGCACATTTTCAGTACATTTTCGGTACATTTGAACAATTTATAATAATTACCTGATTTCGGTTTAACTAAATGAAAATAATTGCAATGTGAAGATATATAATAATTACCTTTTTTTTGATAAATAATTGCAAGGTGTATTTTTTTATTTTTTGTAATTAATTTTCATATATATCTCATTTTCCTAGGGTTTTTGAGATGCCAAAACTGGGGACCTTTTTTTTTTTTAGTTATTGAGAAAATTTTACAAAAATTTCGTACATTTTAGTAAAATTGGGTGTTCGCGCCAAAAAAGTACATTCGGCCTCGAAAAAGTACATTTCAAGTCTCGATTCAGTACATTTTTACAAAACCCAAATGCCATCACTGATGTAAATTATAAAGTTAATTGTACGATTTCTTTTCTTTCAGGTATAACGCTAAAAGACGTCACTGGAGACGAACAAAATTGAAGCTGTAGATGCTTTTGTTCATTGGATTTATAAAACTTGCAACATAATCATTTAATTTTGAAGATTATGAAATTATTTCATTAAAGAGTCCTCTTTCGAAAATAAAATAGATGTTTTTCAACAGTGTTTTTTTCTATGTATGAAACGGTATTTTAGATCTTTATATATTAGCGGACATGATTAACAACTTATTTATTTATTAGTGTAATATATTCACTGAACTTAAAATTCTCATAAATTACAATTTAAAATTATACGAATCATAAAAATATATTAACTTTATAATACAAGGCACTTAACCCTACGTTCGTAAATTGTCGATTTTCAATTCGAAATTACTACTCGTATTGCTACTTTAACCTTTATGTGCTCGGCTGTCTATATTTGTAGCATTTATGCAGAAAAAGTTAAATTAAAAAAAATTATCAAAACATGAGGGTCCGGGGTTACCAGTAGCCTCCTAAAAAACTATTCCAAGCAGTTTTGGCCACAACAGACATTAAAAAAACAGTTTACAAGACCCTAATACTTGACTTTTAAAAACTACCATCTCCTGGCCGGTAGTCTACAAATGTAGACGCCATACGCTCATTTTTTTTATTCCTCAGTATATTTTGATTACAATTAGCCTAAACACGATTTTTTCTCAGAAATATTATTTGCTTTCTTACTTATATTTGTGGGTGTTCGCATACGTTTGCATATGCTACATAATTGCATTTTTCAGGATAAAAGGTAATAAGGTATGTATTCATTCATACTGCAGCTATCAGTTTTTTTTTGACCGATAAGCGACGGAACTTTCTACGAAGCCTAGTAAAATAGCTATTCATGTCGGCAATCGAACATCGCTCTGAAATACTAAGGGTAGTATACTATGCACAAACAAGTCTGGCTATAGAAATGGCACTCGGTCACTGTCCTGCTACGCCTTCGAGCACTACTTGCACGGCTTGCTTGATACTTATACTTGCGGTAAATGCTGCTTTTTAAAAGAAATTAAACCTGTTGTTTGTCTCAATTTAGTATGTATTTCATTATAGTACCAGGAGACCGACCATTGTGGTTTTTCGTTTTGAGGTTGAAAAATCGAAAAAATATGCAATTTGTTGAAAAAAGTTGAATAAAATTAAATAAGTTTAAATATTTAAAAAATTAAAAAGGGTTGAAAACCCAAAAAAAATTAAAGTTGTTGATAAGATAAGGATTTCGTTAAGAGCTAAACAGAATTGGGACGTGCAATATCGTCCGGATTTTTCCTATACGTTTGTAGTGAGTAAAAAATTGACAGTAGCAAAATTTATCGCAGAGATATAGAACAGATTCTATTTTTTGGTGCGATTTGACACAAGATAAATTGCACGTCCTAATTCTGTTTTTAGCTTTACACTGCTTCCTGTCGTCAGAAAACGATAACATACCTACTTAATTTTAGCAAAATCCAAAAATCGAACGCACCGCAAAACGTAATTATGTGCGAAATATGCAATTGCAATGCATGAACGGTCAGGGGTTCGACTCCATGTACAGAATTAACCAAACTGGTCTGATGAGGCTATTGGTAATAGCCGAAACATGTCACCAATTACCAGGTTAAAATTGTTCCATTTGTTATCTTTGTCATGTTTGTTGAAAAATAGCATTGATCAATAAGTAAAAATTTACAATATTGGTCTTTGCTTAATGACTGTAAGTTCGATTAAATAATGTTGAATTATAAAAATAATCAGTCGCTAAAATCAACTTTCTTATTTTTATTTTATTATTATTAATATGCAACTTACAACGAGTACTGGAAGAACAATTTGTTTGCCACCGGTTTTGGCAATATCAATTTCAATTTAAAGTGTTTGGTGGCGCATGGAGCAAAAACAAAATTGTAAGTTGCATTGTTTATTTAGAAAATCTTGTTAAACATTTTACAATCTTTACATATTTCTATTACCCAGAGAATTTGCTACGCAACCATGAAAATGTTAGCTTTTCGGGAGCTGAATTTCGTCGTCTATGCGAAGCACGTTGTGCACGTATTCCTTTACAATTTATAAAAATCTGATCCAGGACATACAAATCTGCTGCGTTAAGCTCTACCTGAGAATAATTATGCACACACTCTTATCATTGGATTACATTGAGTCTGAAATTGGAACCAGCAGAAAGGCAAGAGGCACGTCAACACTTGATCACAACGTGGCAAAGTTATTGTGAAGCTGGTGATTTAGATTTTGACTCGCAAGTACATATATTGAGATAGCATTCTTAAACAAGGTGGTCAAGTGCGTGGTAAATCACCATTGAGATAAGTTGGTTGTGTGCACTGATGCTGCTGAAGTAAATCATCTGGCGAGGAGTGTTAAAAAGGAAATGGATTTTTCACTACGACTTTCGTTAGATGATTTCTTATCTATGACGCATGTTTCAAGTATCCTGCCTGTTTGTTTTTTATGGCAAAGTAAAATCATTCCTAAAATCGTTTTGGTTATTGCTGCATAAGTCCCTGCTCAACATTTCCTATTTTGATGTATGTTTAATTTACCATATAAAAAAGTATTGAAGTATAATAAGTTCAATAAACAAATTGATTTTTTAGAATTTTCATCTTTATTATTCTTGTTGGCTTCTTGCTTCTTTAAACCAAATTTTTCTAACGTTGTTTTTTATTCTAAAAAATATGTAATCAAAAAGCGTAACTCGGATCTGTTTTCGAAGGTATAGACGTCGGATGTTGCGGATATGGCTTTTATAAAAAACTATATAACTTGGGAAACCATGAACAGATTTCCAAAATATGGATATAATATGAAAGGTAATTTAATAAAGTATAAATTGTTGCATAAATAATAGAATTCTGTTTGGCTTTCGAAATAAAAGTATTTTTTAAAAATTTTGACATTTTTTTTAAATCCCTTATTTTTTCCAAAAAATTTGGCTGTTTATGTTGTTTGAGACTTTAATAAAATTATTCGTTACTTATACATTTTCTGGAAAAAATAACGATTTATGAAAAAACAAAATGTTAAAGACTATACAAATTTAAAAAAAAAAATTTATGCATCGATTTTATACCTCATCAAATTAATATTCATATGATAACCATATTTTAGAAATCTGTTTAGTGTTTCTTTCAGTTGATCTCGTCTCTTTGTCAGTGTCTGTTGTGTTTTTGTGTTGTTTTTTTTTTAATACGTATATTTCTTTGTGTTTAATCATTTTGTTCAATAACAAAAATTTTATTTTTTTTTTGCGCGTACATAATTGTCGCTGTGTAATAATAATTGGTAGAAGATTTGATTTAGTTTTGCATGTTTGCTTACTTTAATTTAATTTATTCTTTAATGTAAACATACATACGTACGTGAGTGCATTTCTTTCTACAAGCAGTGATCAGTTTTGTTTTTTCATTCCCTTTTCTGCTTTGTCCGCTTACATTGCTTTACCTTATTCTCAATAGGTTGTTGTTGCTGTTCAACGGGCATATTTTTCACAATATTAACCCGTTGTAAGCACTTTTAAAAATATTTTAAGTCAATATAAAAATAACACTTTTTCATGATGGATTATTTTTCGTCTGAAAACTTATTAGCATGCTCTTTAAGAGATCAATGTAAAAGTCAAAATATATTGAATGCCATGTTCTCCTGTTCAGGTCCCTGTGAACAGGTCTTTCATGCCTCTTGTGCAAACCTTACTAACACCGTTACTGATTTATTATCTTCCAAACGTTCGGGCCTGCATTGGTACTGCCCATCTTGCAGGGCCCTGTCTCCGTCGGTCTTTTTCGGCAAAATTAAACAATTTGAATATTAATTTCAGAGATATTCTAAATAATTATTTAGACATAACTCCCCAGATTGAAAAAAGCCTTAATGAGGCTGTCTCACCAGATGTTAGTACGCTTCAAAATAAAACTATTACTGAGGCTGCCATGGTTTTTTCTTCTACTCCTTCGATCTCTACTCTACCCAAGCAAGCTATTTCCCTGAAGAAGAAAATAAAAATTAAATAAGAATCGTCAGTCGAATGTGAATCTGGGTGGTGTGGGGGGTGCGAGCGACACAGCTGTTAATCGTGAAAATACTGCCTTAGATCCCCCTTTAAATACCTCTCCATCTATTTCCAACTTTCCTGCTACTGCTGCTATAAATAACCCTCCATCCCTTTCCACAACTATCGATACTCCTCTATCCATTTCTGTCATTCCTAATCTGCAAGGTGTTGTTACGATTGGTGGTTCTGTGATTTTCATTTCACGACTTAATGCTAACACTACCACTGACAATGTTATAAACTATATTAGACAAAACCAAATTATTCCTGCCGACGCCTTCGTTTCTTGTAGGAAAATCGGTAATAAACCAACCCACGCGTCTTTTAAAATTAGAGTGGCATCTTCTCATGTTTCTGCCATTCTTAATTCTAATGCATGGGTGGATAATATCTTTATTTCAGAATTTAAGTCGAAAAAAAATAATAAGACTGTCCGTTCCAATTCAAAAAACTGAAGCGGCTATCCCTTTACTATCAAAATGTAAGGGGTTTGCGTTCTAAGACGCATGACATCTTTTTAGCCACTCAGAATTTTTCTGAGGATATCGTTTTTACCGAAAATTGGTTAAATAACACTTTTCTCAATTTGGAACTTTTTAACAATAGTTTCAATGTTTTTAGAAGAGACAGACACTTGGGAGATATTTCTTCTGTTGGTGGAGGCGTCTTAATAGTCATAAAAAATCATTTTACTAGTTCATTAATCGAAATTGGCTGCGCATCTAATATTGAACTATTATGCGTTAAAGTTACACATTGTAACTCCAATATTTTTATTCTTAACGCTTATGTTCCTCCAAATAGCGCAGATGTCTACGAATGTCTTTCGATGTCCGTAGAATACATAATAAATGAACTAGACACTAATGACGACATTTTATTGTTAGATGATTTCAATCTTCCTGACCTTAAATGGACTCCTTCGGATGATGGTTCATATTTTTATGCATCGTGTCCAAAAACTCGACAACAACAAATTTTTGTTGAAATTACTTTCTAATTTACAACAAGTAAGTTGTATAACTAATTCTCATTGACGACAACTTGACTTAGTCTTGGCTGCAAATAGTAGTAATGTTGTTGTAAGAAATGCTATCCATGCTCTTTCTACGGTTAATTCCTATCATCCACCTTTGAGTATTGTGACAATGAAAATTTAATTGATGCATGTTCTTCCATCAATGTTTATGAATTCAATTTTAAAAAAGCTGACTTTTTAAAGTTGAATGAGAATTTAAGGAATAAATTAAACGACCTTATTATTTTTTTTAATAATACGAGTAATTCATTTGATGAGTGCATTAAATTTTTCTATGGTGAACTTTTTTCGGCCATAGCATTGTCGGTGCATTATGCAAAGAGGTATGTTAATAATTCTTCATACCCCTGGTACACAAAGGATTTAAAAAAAAATCGCAATGGCCGTAATAGGGCATGGAACAAATACGTTTGTAGCTAGGACCGAAATGACTTAGTTGCTTATCAGCAACTTTTCCATGAATTTAAGGATATGTCAGCTTTAGTTTATTCTGAATATTTGAATAAAATTAAGTTGAATATTCTTCATGACCCCAAGCATTTTTGGGGATTTATTAATACAAAAAAAAAGTCTGACGGGTTTCCATCAGAATTCAGAACAGTTGATGGGCTCACTAGCGACCCACAAATTATAGCTGGGTTGTTTGCTAATTTGTTTAAAGAATCCTTTTCTACGGAATTATTTAGCCCTGAGATCAACTATTTTGAATATATGGATAACGACCCTTTAGTTTCGATTAATGAGATATCTTTCTCACCTGACCTAATAGAGAAATATATCTCATCTCTTGATGATGTATTCCTACGACAGTACTAGTTAACTGTAGCTCTGTGCTGAGTCAGCCCCTCAGTTTGTTATTTAATAAATCAATTAGATATAGCTATTTTCCTAAATTTTGGAAAAATGCATACATAAGCCCCATTTTCAAGAAAGGGTGTAAAAATGATGTTTCAAATTACAGGCCCGTAGCGAAGTTATCATCGATACCGAAAAACGCATTGTGTACGATCAAGTTAAGGTGTGCTGTAGTGAAGTCATAACAACTCGTCAGCATGGTTTTGTTAATGGCAGATCTACAGTTTCTAACCTTGATTTTATTTACTTTGCATTAAGCTCTTTTGACTCTGGTGGGCAAGTTGTCTGCATCTACACTGACTTCAGTAAAGCATTTGACAAATTACCACATAATTTGATTTTATTTAAGTTAAAAAAGCTTGGATTTCCTTTAAGTTTTGTCAGCTGGATTGAATCTTATTTATCTGATCGCTCATATCAGATAAGATTTCGGAGGGTGTTTTCCTCCCCATTGAGCGCGGCATCAGGTGTTCCACAAGGTAGCCACCTGGGGCCGCTCCTGTTCATTTTAGCAATTAATGACGTTACACATGTCATTAAAAACTCGTATCTGCTAATATATGCAGATGACATGAAAATTTACAGGAACGTGAAGGGGGTTGGGGATACTATTCCACTTCAGTCTGACTTGAAATCCTTTGAGGTTTAGTGTTCTAAAAATAACTTACATCTTAATCCTGATAAATGCCAAACTATGATTTTCACCAGGAGAAAAAATATTGTGGAGTTTGATTACGAATTAAAAGATAAGAAAATTGGTCGTGTTGATTTAGTCAAAGACCTAGGTACACATTTTGATGTTAAATTAACTTTTAATGAGCATATTAATCAAATTTGTAAAAAATCCTCGTCTCTGCTTGGCTTCATTAAGAGGTGGGCAAAAGAATTTAATAGCCCTTTAGTAACGGTGACTTTATATAATACAATAGTGCGTCCTCACTTAGAGTACGCCAGCCAAGTGTGGTCACCATTTTATAATATTCACATTAATAGAATTGAGAGAATTCAAAAAAATTTTATTCGTTTTGCTCTCAATGGCTTAAATTGGATTGACTCTTTAAACCTTTCTCCTTATGAGGATCGTTTGAAGTTACTACATATGCAGTCTTTGAGCTCGCGTAGAAATATTGCGGATATACTTTATCTGCATCAACTTGTGACTGGGTCTCTTGCTGCACCAGAGCTTCTTAATTATATTCATTTAAATACTAATCGCAGGAGTAATCGTAACTCTTATCAATTATTTTACCAACCTTTCAGTAGAACTAATTATATGGCTACAGCTCCTTTTAATCGCATGACTACTCTTATTAATAATTGCGATGTATATGATATTAGCTTGTCAAAAGGTCAACTCAAGCTTAGATTGAAAAATAACTATAGTTAATTTTGTAGCTTAATGGTTGTTGGTCTTTATGTTTGTGTTGTCCGAGCCCCACCGCATGATGGGTAAATTTTTTCTAACATTTATGCCTTGGAACATGTTAATAAATTCATACAATAACATTCATGCAATTGTATGTTTATATACATATGATCTGGGTGGGTATGTTGAGAAAGTGTGATAAAGCTAAGAAGAAATTATAAAAAAATAAAAAATTAATTGCATGTATAATTTTTTCATTTCCATTAATATATAAGCTTTTTACTTTGTTTTAAAGCTTCATGCTAAGTTGCTAAGAAAGCTAATAGCTGTAGTAGCTAAACTCTATTATTATTATTATTAACTTATACCGTTTTTTATAAAGCTATATCCGCAACTTCCTAACCATCGGAAACTAGAAAACAAAAAGATCGGAGAGTGTGCTGCTTTGCTTTGCTGTGCTTTCTTTTCAGCACCCATTGAAATTTCAACGGTTGGTTTTTCACGACCATAAGGCAGACGTGCAAGGTTTTCTTTGTGCTCTACTTTAGCAATTCCTTTCGCCAAGAACGAATTGCACAAATTCGTCTTCTTCCGATTGGGCTACACTCATCAGGGTCATTAGCATAGACTATGCATGTGAATATGATTTTTAATTATAATACGTATTTCAAAGTACAAATAATTTATTTCAATATCAAAATTCGACAAATTTATTTTACTTTTATTTTCAAGATGAAATGTCAAAATTTCATGTTGTCAAAATTTACATCGATTGGGACGGCAAAATTGGAAATTTTAGTCACCAGAGTGAAAATTTAGTCACCAGGCAAAATATGGTTTTCACCGCGATTTGCCTAGGACCTAGGTAAAAAGATATCGATTGGCAAAGGCCCTTAATACGTGAACATCGAAACTTATGGTACACTTTTTTAGTATTTATTATAAAGAGAGGGGAATGAAACTTATATCATTTGAAAGGTACTGTTTCGTAGATGTGCACAAAAAAATAATTTGTAAAATAAATAAAACATGCGTATGATTCCCCCATACAAAACGCTTTAAGCTACGCATTCATGGCAGCATGAGTACAGGCAAGGTGTGGTGAGATGAGGTGAGGTGAAATGAGGTAAGATGAAAAGTGAAATTGAATAAGATCATGGTCCATGAACAAAGACGTTTTGTTCGTCAAAGGTCGGCAATATTCTTCCAAAGTTTAAACTTGGTGGGTACGGTCGAGTTTCGACCACAATACGATAATAGTAGTAATAACTGCGCTAGCCTCTTGAAATTTGGTACAGATTTTTTAAGGTGAAGATAACAAAAATTTGTGAATATGAAAAAAAGAGTTAAAATTTTCGTAATTTTTTTACCCTCGTGAACTTTTGTCCGTTTTTCCCCTTTTCTACCCTTTTTTGAGAGATTCAATGCAGAGGTCAATTGTTAAATATAAGAAACAATGTGAAAAACTAACAATGTGTATACAAAAAACAAATAAATAAGAGTGAAACTTTAAAAAAAAAAATTTAATAGAATCTATGTGTATACGAAAACCATATACAACAAACCTATATACAGTGGCTCACTAAAGAAGTCGGACACACATGCAATTCAACTTCTTATTTTTAAGAATAACAAATTAATTATGTTTTATTTTCTATGAACTCCCATTTTTCTAATAAAAATGAAAAACATAATTTAAGACAAAAATCATGTCAATGAAGAACTCGGACACCTTCAGTTAATGTTTGTTAAAATAATATTAAATAAAAAAGCTTCAGTTAATATTTTATCGGTATGTCTTTGCTCTTTTTCACAGCTTTCAGTCATCTTGGCATTGATTCCACTAAATTCTGCAGACCGAAGGATCTTTTTTGGTACACTCTTCTTTACGCGCGTTTTTTAAGTCTTTTTTGTTTCTAACAGAATAAGTTTTCTATTGATTTTCCAAATGGGCCCATAAATGTTCAATTACATTTAAATCTGGTGATTTTGGAAGAGTTTCAAATACTTTTGGCCAATTATACATTAAACATAAACGCACATTAAGTGTCTTGTGTTTAGGTTGGTGAATTATTTTTGCAGCAGATGAGCGCTGCAAAGTTAACTACGAAAATCTCATATGTTTACCTGATATTAGAAGTACTACGAGATCGGCGTATGCAACTGCCTTTACGCCCTGTTGCTCAGAATATGAAGTAATGGATCAACGGTAAGTATTCATAAAAGGGAAGATCAGGATTAAGAAATCTGCCGCCCTTAGGCCAGTCAGAAATTGCGGCCCCTCTTCACTAGTAAATATAGAAAAAAAATTTTGTAATATCAAAAGTGAGGACCTTTTTGTTTTTTTTTTTGCTTGTTAACATTTTTAGGTAATTTAGTGCACACAATCCCAGTATTTGTAATTTTTGTAATTAAATTACAAAAGCAAATTTCAAAGTCGTGCCGCCCTAGGCACTGGCTTAGTGTGCCTCTAAGGTTAATCCGGGCCTGGGGAGATAGCACCCATTCTTGGGAGGTACCCCCTGTTGTATATTTAAGAGACTTTATGTGGCTGCGATCAGCGAATTTACGATATATATTGAGATTCCTGTTAACCGAGAATAAAACTTGGCTCCAATATACGAAATCCTTATTTTCATGGGTCTTAGCAAAATTTATCTTCTATTTTTTGTTTTTCTTCATTTATATATGGCTTTGTACTTGCAACTCTTCCATTAAAGTTGTTCTTTCGAAGCACTATTCTTATAGTTTAAGGGTAGCAGTTAATGTTTAGATGTTTTGTGACTATCGTTGTTAGCCTTGGAGCGCTGAGGGTACGAGTTTTCTTGACTTGCTGTACCATCCACCGCTCATCTACTCCAAAAATAATTCACCAACCTAAACACAAAGCACTTAATTCGCGTTTATGGCTAATGCATTTGTGTCCAAAAGTGCTTGAAACTCTTCCACAATCACCAGGTATAAATATGATTGGCTTTTGATCTTGACTTTTGGGCAGCTAAAGCAGTGCGTTCTAATAATAGTGAGTTTCGTTTGATTTTAGAGGATGGAAGAGAAAATTCAGCATCAGCATAGTTTTTAGAAGAAGCTATGTGCGACGCACCGACATTGTTGTCATCTGTGTGAGTGTCTGGCTGATCTGAATGGTCACTTGTTGTAGCTGTTACTTTTCTGGTAAGTGTTGATCTTGAAAAATGTTTTGAAAGCTTTTCTTTACGTTCATTTCTCTTTGTAATCTTTTTTGTTTCAGGTAGATCAACACTTCCAATGATAGAAACTTTCTTTCCTTTGGACAATTGCATGAAGAAAAAGAAATGCATTTACAAGCAGCGATGTCAAATAATTCTGCGGCAGAAGAGACAAAGTCGTCTCTTTCAGAGCGCAAACCTATTTGGTTCCTTAAAAACATTTGTTTAAGTGTCAGAAATTCCTTATGATATGTGGTGAGCATTTGCAGAACTCTGGCGTGTGAGACTATCGGAATAGATGACTTTTTGAAAATATTTTCAACCTTTTTTGCAACTATTTCTGAAACATCTTTACTCCTAGGTTCATAATTGTCGCCTCGGAGTCGCCCTATACGAAATCTTTCAAACTGATAACACAAAAGAACATCCTGGTAACTGGGTAGCTGGTACTCAGTGAGATCGCACGGATATATGCCAAACACAGGACATTTCTGTCTAAATTTAAATTTAGATACATACATACAAACACTGTAAGTGATAGCACTCGGCGAAATCAACGACAAGGGTGAAGAAACTCGATGAAAGAATATTTGTGTGGAGACCTATAGAGCCTTGGCTATTTCATTATATTTTATTTTTTACTTAACTTTTATTTTTGATATTATTTAAATATTTAATTATATACTTTTTTAGATTTATTTTGAATTTTTTAACATATAAAACAACAATTTTATAAGCTTTTTTATGTATAGTGTTTCTTATGTGTTGTTGTTTATGTGTGTTGGTAATAAGTCACTACAGACGTCATTGTTGGCACATTCAGGGAAAAGTGTGGCCGCAAGTTGATTTTCACCTTGCGTTGCGGCGCGGCGCCTTTTCGCTCGTATCTCGGGAACGGTTCGTCCTACGTCCATGATTATTCATACCATTTCGGTAGCTAATGATGCGACAAAAAACTTTTGTTTCAAACATTTTGCAATGAGAGGCGTATTTCAGGCGCTAGGTAGGAAATTTCACGATTTTAGACAAATTTCCGAAATTTCAAGGCCGAAGTTGGGGTTGAAGATGCAGTCCGATCTCAAAACGGAAAATTACATTGGAATCAGGAAGTATTAAGGCAACTTTTCCGCACTATTAAAATCTTACATCGAAAAAAGTCCAAAATCGACCCACCCTAGTCTACGTAGAGTTTTTGAAAAATTCGGACAGACGTAACCTGCTTTCCCATAGGAGGACGAAGTATGTAATTTTGGGCTTTGGTTTGCTTGCAAATTTCACACGACAGAACGTGATCTCGCACTTGTTTTGACATGCGTGGCCAGCAATAACAAGTTTTAAATTTAGTTAGGGTTTTACCCACTCCACCATGAGAACTCATCGGATGGTCATGTGCTCTTAGAATAAGATCTTGTCTCATTTCCAAAGGAAATGAGTCGGATCACCGCTAGCAAATTCGCAACGTTTATAAATTATACCGTCTATAACTTGTATATCTGGTTGCTTACTTGGCTCTTTTTGAAATTCCTCAATCATCTTTAAACAATATTCGGTTTTAAAAAATTCCGAATTAAAATCAATTTTGAAAAATTGATCTGTTTCTGACGCAGTCAAAGATGAAATGTGGAGGCTTTCCTGAGAATAAGCTTTCGATAAAGTATTAGGAACCACGTTTTGGCTGCCTTTCCGATGAGGAATGGTAAATTTGAAGCCCTGCAACTTCAGTGCCCAACGCGCAAGTCTGCCATGCAAATCGGTTTGGCTCATAAGCCATTTTAAAGAAGCATGATCGGTTATAACCTCGAATTCATGTCATTCGACATAAGCTCGAAATTTTTTTATGGCCATAACCGCCGCAAGACATTCTTGTTCGGAAACGGTATAGTTTCTTTGCGCTTGGTTGAATTTATGGGACATGAATGCAATGGGAACTTCATCACCTTCATCGGTACGTTGTGCCAAAACCGCTCCAACTCCAAATTGACTAGCGTCACATTGGATGGAAAAAGGACGAGAAAAATCAGGACTGTGTAGCACTGGTGCACTACTTAAACTATTTTTGAGTGAGTCGAAAGCAGCAATTGCGTCTTCGGTCCAAACAAATTTACGAGCTTTTTGTAACAAAATTCTTTTATCGCTTTTACTTTGTCCGGATCGGTACTTAAAGTTTCATGTCCAATGACATGACCAAGGTAGTGAATTTATTTGAGAAAAAATTTGCTTTTCTCAATATTAATTGTAACGCCAGCACGTTTAATGCAAAAGGCTACTTCTTGCAGAAGGGCAATATGGTCATCGAAGGTTTCGGTTATTAACAACAAATCGTTTAAGTATACAAATACTTTAGTTCGCAAATGAGCATTAATTACTTTGTCCATGAGACGGGTCATGGTCTGTGGTGCATTACATAAGCCAAATGGCATTGTAACAAATTGATATAGAGGTCTGTTGGGTACAGTGAAGGCTGTCTTATCCCTTATCCAACGGAATTTGCCAGAAGGCATCCTTCAGGTCTAAGCTTGAAATAAACTGTGCCTTTGGGAGCCTGCTGAGAATTCCGTCGATTAGCGGCAAAGGATATGCATCCTTCACTGTGACCTCATTGACTTTACATGCGTCGAGACACATACGAACTTTATTCGGTTTGACGATTAGTGCAACAGGAGACGACCATGCGCTTTGAGATTCTTCGATAACGCCAAGAAAGATCATTTAATCAATCTCTGCAAAAATAAGTTTTTCAACGCCTGGTGAAACAAAAAAATGCCTTTGCTTTATAGGCTTCGCTTGACCTACATCAATGACATGGCTTATAAAATTTTTTCGGCCTAAGCCTTTTTCAGAAAGAGAAGGTATTAACAAAATTGTTGCATTTAAATTTGCTTGCTGTCGAGCATTTAACACATGATGATTGGAGTCCAACTCCGCAATGTTCAAATTAACAGAAATCGGAATATCCTCATGAAAAAGATCACTTGCCAAACCGAAAGTCTTCACAAAATCAGCAACCAAATATAAGTCTTGAGAAAGAGTTGGAATTATCAAAAATTTTAGAGGTTTAGTTATTCCTCTAAAAGTGATAAAAGTTTCAACGAAACCCAATGCAAAATGATTTGCTCCATCTGCAGTTTTAAGGTTAGTCTTAACTTTGTGCCAATGGTGTTGCTTTTCTTCTAAAAGTTTTTGAGCCAATTTGTTGGCTAAACAACTGACAGAGGCACCAGTATCGACTAGTCCTTCAATTTTTTCCTTAAAAATTAAAATTTGAGCATAGGGACGTAAATCATCTTTAGGTTTATCAGAAACCACTGAAGAACAAATAAATTTTTTCGTCGCTTTTAAATTTTTCCAAAACTTTTTCAATCTTAAAGTGGAACGTTTCTTATGCGTTGACCCCGGCGAAGCAATGCCTTCATCAGAATAAATTCGCTTACGGACTGCTTTATATTCCTGCCAACGAATGTGCAGAGGTTTATATTGCCGAATAGGTAAAACTGTAGGAGGATGTTTAATTTCAGGTTTATTTCCAAATTTCAAATTAGGATTGACTGGTTTCAAAATAAATGTGGTGGTTTGGCATGCCATAACTTTTTAAGGTGGTGGTGGTGCGGTTGGCAACTCTAAAAAAATGGTCTTCATCCAACAATTCGCGTTTTTGAACAAATGTTCGAAGCTGTCTAATGTTTTCCATGTGTACATAGAGAAGACTGCGTCTAACGTCGAGACGTAAATTTCGTTGAATGATTTCCAACAAAGTTGCTGGTTCAAGAGGACGTTGCAATTTATCGCAGAGTTGAAGAACAGACTCATAAAATTCATCGAATTTTTGTTTTCTTTGACGAATCTAATCCATTTTGTCAAAGTCTGTTCGACGATCTCGAAACTGACCACGAAGTTCTGTACACAGAGTTTCCCAATCTATTTGAGTCACACTACGGTGATAGAACTGTTGGGAATTAAACTCCAACTTTTAGTTAAGTTATCAATTTGGTTTCAAAATATTAAAATTAAAATTAATTTAAATTCACTAACATTTTTAGTTGAGTGTAACATAGTGAACAAATTGTTCAAACATTCTGCTGAGTTGCACTTACTACCTTAGTAGAGCAACGACTGACATAGTTGCACTTAACATGACATAGTTTAATAATTATTTAGTTCCTGATTGCTTGCTAAGCAATATTTCGTTTATTTGTTTTTATTGTACTTTTCACATTTTTGTTGTTATTTATAATAATTATTGTTAAGCATTTTATTTGTATATAAACTTGAATATTTTCACCAATAAATCAGATGCAATTTAAAATTCAATAAACCGTTTTTGATTTGCTTCTCTACTACACGAGATCTTCAGGTTAAAGTGCTTGAAGGTTTCAATACACAATTCCTCTAAAGAACACTAGTTTAGGTTCATGTGCCTAAACTAGAATTACACAAAACTTTTTTTGACATAACATTTGGTGACCCCGACGGTCCGAGGCAGGAATAGAGTCGCATCAGGACATTCCAGCGAGGATTATTATTTAGTGGACACAGCAGCCACAATACAGTACAATCAACCACTGGAGCAGGAGCCAGAACCCGACGGTCCGAGCCAGGAATAGAGTCGCATCAGGACATTCCAGCGAGGATTATATTTAGTGGACACAGCAGCCATAATACAGTACAATCAACCACTGGAGCAGGAGCCAGAACCCGACGGTCCGAGCCAGGAATAGAGTCGCATCAGGACATTCCAGCGAGGATTATTATTTAGTGGACACAGCAGCCACAATACAGTACAATCAACCACTGGAGCAGGAGCCAGAACCTGACGGTCCGAGCCAGGAATAGAGTCTTATCAGGACATTCCATCGAGGATTATTTAAAAGTGGACATAGCAGCCACAACACAGCAACTTACAATCAACCACTGGAGCAGGAGTTGGCAGTCAACAATTCTGACGAAATGGAAGCGTTAGTCGCCGAGCAAACTTCAACCGGAGGCGAGATACAGAAAATCATCGCAAATTACAAGAAAGATCCTGCTGACAGGAAGAAAAATATAAATTATTTTGAAGAGCGTAAGCAGCGTTTGCAGAGTGCTTTCCAACAATTTGAAGCCACAGATGATCAGATTCGGTCACTACAAGGAGTTCCGAACCATCATGATTATTTCACGACCGGCTACTACGAAAAAATTGTCGAGTTGAGTAAGCAGTATGAAGAAATATTTGACAAGGCTATACAATCGCTGATAGAAATGCCAGGATCCTCGCAGCAGAACCAAAAGAATACCGGCATATCGACTGCTCAAAACAACTCTGATGACAGATTCACAACCATAAGAACGGATTCATCAAAAGCTCAAATGAATGCTGATGACAAAATTATTGCGATGGTAAAAAGGCAAAAAGGGTTACAAGAGTCACTGCAACGTCTCTTGTCAAACATATCCACCAAGCCAATAACCGAGCAAAATCGTTACTTGGAGTCGCTGAACAATTTGTGGCTTCAAATAGAAAACATTCATCTAACCATTTACGAGCAGTGCGATGATCTGCAGAAATATTGTTATGATCTTGAGGCTTACATAACACTGGAACAACAGGTTCAAGATTAGCGGGCTACTTCCGCAGAATAGAACTAGGCGGCAGCAAGGTGCGGCTACAAATAACAGCCTCAGCCTTCAACTCCCAAAAGTGACAATACCAAAGTTTGACGGCAATTATGCAACTTGGCAGCAATTTTCTGATTTATTTACGAAAATTATTCATGAACAAGAGCTGCCGGACATACAAAAAATGTGGTACCTGAAGACGAATATTTCAGGGGAAGCAGAGAGATTAATACGACATCTCACGTTGAGCGAAGCTAATTACTCAACAGCATGGAGATTGATGCAAGAGAGATTCAACAACAAAAGGGTCCTTGTATCGGTACTTATTCAAAAATTAGTTAACCATCCGACAACAACCTCTGACGCTAAAGCCATTAAGAACTTCCACGATTGTATTCAGGAAAATTTATTGGCCATCAACAATCTAGGCATCAGGACAGATTCCTGAGATCCACTTTTACTTCACATATTGGTAAAGAAGTTGGATCGTCATACTCACATATTGTATGAGCAGGCCCTAGAGAATCCCAAAGAACTGCAGGCAATTCATATATTTCTGCATTTTCTAGAAAATCGGTTTCAAACGCTAGAAACTCTGGGAAGCAACCAATCGTCAACTCATGCTAAGCCAAATTTCGGTACAACAAAATCATTGACTACGTTTACAAAAAATAGTCAAACAACGACTTGCCCAGCATGCAAGCAAAATCATCCAATTTTCAGTTGTGAAATGTTTCTGAAAATGACTGCCAACCAACGACTCAATTTGATACAACAATCAAAAAGATGCGTTAATTGCCTTAAGGTTGGCCATTCTGCGAAAAACTGTTCTTCAAGAAGCTGTTTCAAATGCCAAAAAAGACATAACACTTTGCTACACTTAGACCTGAAGCAGGATGGTAATACAGAGGCCACACAGCCAGGGAAGGCGCATACAAAGCAGGATCCTATGGGAAATTCAGTGGCACTTACATCATCAAAAGTTGAACAAACAATAAACCAACAGAGTTATGTAATGCTTGCCACAGCCAAAGTAAAAGTGACAGCACAGAACGGAACTTGCTGCGAAGTGAGAGCAATTTTAGACTCAGGCTCCCAAGTAAATCTGGTAACAGAACAGGTGGTACGAAAACTAATGGTAAAACCAGCTCGTACGTCATTATGCATTGAAGGTATAGGGAAAAGATTTCAAAATTGTTCCCAACGAATAACACTCAACTTGGAATCAACTAAAGGCTCGTACACAACAACAATGGAAGCTTATGTTTTGCCTCAAATCGTGCCAGTACAACCAGCATGCAAAGTAAACACTACAAAATGGCACATTCCTGATAACATTTTGTTGGCAGATCCAACATTCGGCCAGCCAGGACGAGTAGACATTTTACTTGGTGCAGAACTATACTTTGAATTATTAAAAAGTGGTCAAATTCATTTATCTACAGAGCTACCCACTTTACAAAACACAGCACTTGGATGGGTAGTCGGCGGCGAGATCAGTCGTCAGCAAGTTGACAAGGCAGTATGTGCAGTTCTAGATGGAGAAAGAATAGACAACTTGCTACAAAGTTTTTGGAAGTTAGACGAACCTGAAGATTCTGGGACTAACCTGTCGCATAATGATAAACAGTGCGAAAATTACTTCATGAATACAACAAAAAGAAATGATGATGGACGATTTGTGGTTCAACTACCATTTCAAGAAAACCCATCAGCATTAGGAGACTCAAGAGCTCAAGCTCTCCGCAGGTTCCTTTCGTTAGAAAAACGGCTAGAAAGGGTACCATTCATCAAACAAGAGTACATTAACTTCATGACACAATATGAAGACTTAGGACACATGATTAATATCAATTCAGAAGAAATTATGTGTCCACAATACTTTATTCCTCATCACTATGTACTTAAGCCGGACAGTAGCACTACAAAGCTACGCGTTGTGTTTGACGCATCAGCAAAATCGTCTTCCGGGCGATCATTGAATGACCTATTGCACACTGGTCCTACAGTTCAGAGTGAACTATTTACAATACTGCTTCGTTTTCGATTACCCAAATATGTTTTCACGACTGACGTGGAGAAAATGTATAGGCAAATTATGATCGACGAGGCCGATCAAAGGTTTCAATTAATTTTTTGGAGAACGTCACAGAACGATCCATTAAAAATATACAAACTGAAAACTGTCACATATGGAACTTCAGCTGCTCCATATTTAGCGACCAAATGCTTGCAACAGCTTGCAGAAAAGAATAGAGCTACTTACCCATTGGGAGCGCAAGTTTTGCATGAAGATTTTTATGTTGACGATGGCCTTAGTGGTGCAGACAACCTCAGTACAGCCATAGAAATGCAGCAACAGCTAACACAGCTCCTGGGTAGTGCAGGGCTTAAATTGCGCAAATGGTGTGCCAACTATCCTCAATTACTTCAAGGGATACCAGTAGAAGACCAAGAAGTCAACCTGGACTTTGAAGAAACATCAATAAAAACACTTGGACTCACATGGATGCCAAAATCAGACGTTTTTTGCATAAAAACAGGCAGCTTGGACAATTCGAGAGTCACAAAACGCACAGTAATATCAGACCTTGCAAAGATTTTCGATCCGTTAGGACTGGTAGGCCCAGTTGTTGTGTCAGCAAAAATATTCATTCAACAACTATGGCAACTCTCACTAAACTGGGATGATGAACTGCCAGGAGATTTAAGTACGACATGGCTAAAATTCAGAGAAGGACTGAGAACTCTCAACAATAAGAAAATAGAGCGGCATGTTTTCAGCCAAGGAAAACCCGAATCTATTCAGCTTCATACTTTTGTCTACGCATCAGAAAAGGCATATGGTGCGGCAATTTACATAAGAACATTGTGCAAGAACAACACCGTCATCGTAAGAGTTTTATGTTCAAAAAGTCGTGCTGCTCCATTGAAAAAACAAACTCTACCACGGCTAGAGTTGTGTGCAGCACTTCTTGGTGCACAATTCACAACAAGAGTATGCAAAGACTTGAAATTGGAAAATAATTCATCATTTTTTTGGACAGATTCCTCAATCCACACATTCGTAGCAAATAGAGTGGCTAAGATTCAGGAAAGCACCACAACAGGACAATGACGGCATGTAGGGACCAAAGAAAATCCAGCCGATATCGTATCACGGGGACTTACTCCTGAACATATACATGATAAACCTATGTGGTTTTATGGTCCATTATTTTTAAGCGGAAACGAAGCACAATGGCCAAAACCACTTGATCACAATTTAGCAATTGAATGTGGCACGGAACGCAGGCAGCAGAAACCAATTGTCGCAGTAGCAGCCAGTATACCAAACAGTGCAGGCATCATTTACAATATCAGATCAGGAGAGTTTCCTTTCCACAAAATTAAAGCGAATTGTTGGATATGTTCTCAGATTTATCCAACACGCAAGGGATCCAAACAATAAACAGTCATCTTTGGTTCTAAGCGCAATCGAACTAGAATCTGCACTGAATATTATTATAAAATCTGTGCAACAAACCGAATTTAAGGAAGAAATGCACCAGATAACTAGCAATGGAACAGTGAACAAAAACAGCACTTTAATAAGTTTGAGCCCTTTTATAGATGACAATGGGTTATTACAAGTCGGAGGACGATTACACTCATCAAGTCTATCCTACAATGCTAAACATCCTATGCTGCTTCCTTACAATGACATAATTACAAAGTGTATCATGCAAAATTTAGACGTAAGACACATGCATTGTGGACCACAGACGTTATTGGCCCAAGTAAGATTACAATTTGGGCCAATTAAAGGAAAAATAATGGCGCGCTCAATAGTTCAACATTGCGTCAGATGCACTAGAAGTAAACCTGTAACCTTTCAACAACTTATGGGAAATCTTCCAGCCACACGAGTTCAACCTGCTCGCCCATTTTTAAATGCAGGAGTAGACTTTTGTGGACCAATATGGGTACATTACAAAGTACGAGGAAAACGGCCTCAAAAAGCGTACATTGCAGTGTACTGCTGTTTTGCTACAAAGGCAGTTCATCTAGAAATTGTCAGCGATCTCACAACCAATGCATTTATTGGATCACTCAAAAGATTTATTGGCCGACGAGGGCATTGCCAGAATTTATACTGTGATAATGCCACAAACTTCGTTGGTGCCAGCAATAAACTAAGTGAATTAACACAAATAATTCACTCAAAATCAGCACAGGACAATATTATAAAGGAATGCAGCGAAAGAGGTATGACCTTCAACTTCATTCCACCTAGAGCACCACATTTTGGAGGACTTTGGAAGGCAGCAGTCAAATCAGCTAAACATCTTTTGATCATCAGCGTATCAACCGCTTCTTTGACATATGAAGAATTGGAAACAGTAATAGTTGAAGTGGAAGCAATACTTAATTCAAGGCCAATAACACCAATGTCATCCAATCCAAATGATCTTGCAGCCCTTACTCCTGGTCATTTTCTTATTGGAGAACCACTTACAACTCCAATAAATCCAAAGCTCACGGAAATCAAGATGAACACGTTGACCAGATGGGAACTAGTACAACATATTAAGCAAGAGTTTTGGAGACGCTGGAATAGTGAGTATTTGACTGAACTCCAACACCGAAATAAATGGAAAGATATTTGCAAAAACATCAACGAAGATACTATGGTCATCATCAAGGAGGACAACATACCCCCGCTTCAATGGCCCTTAGGACGAACCCTTAAGGTGTACAAAGGAGATGATGGAATAGTGCGTGTAGTGGATGTTAAAACATCAACAGGAACCATCAAGCGCCCTATAACTAGATTAGCTCCACTATTTCCAGCAAACGAAGAAAAAGTCTCGCAACAAGCACTAAGACGACCGCATTCAGATCCAGATCCCTGTCAAGATGACATAACAAATACGTCACCTAAAATAAAAGAGTTCGAACAATCGCAAGCCCGATTTTACTAACGATTATCATGGCCCTGATGTTGTTACCTCTGGCGCTATGTAATCCAATAAATGTAACTAAGTTTGGCAGCAATCTGGCATATTCTTTGAGTCAATTGGATCCACAAAAATTGCGACAGCTGAATGGAAAATGATAGTCTATTACGATCTTAAACCTTTTTGGACAGAAATGGATGCTCTTCATAATGGAACCATAGCCCTTCAGCAATTGTGTAAGGAATGGCAGGAACAATCAGCTTGCGATTCCCTTATCTCACATTTTGAGCATGCAAGTAATGAACTGCTTCAGGATAAATTATTAATGTCAACAAAACGCCATAAACGAGCTGCAGTCAATTTTATAGGAAACATAGCACGCTCATTATTTGGAGTATTAGATTCAGATTACGCAGAGGAAATGTCAAATACCATTATTCAATTGAAGGATAGCGACAACCACGCAATAAACCTCCTTCAAAACCAAACATCAATTATTGATTCTACACTCAATATCATCAAACGGGATGAAATTCAAACTCAATCTAGAATGACACATTTTCAACGGCAAATTGATGAATTCACAAACAGAATTGGACAAGATACAGAACAAATTCGAGTGACACAACTTTTGTTATCTTTAGCCGCAGAACTATCACTAATAACAGGAAACCTTCAACGTACACAGTCTGAAATTCTAAATGTACTCACAGACACACATCATGGAAAAATTAGTCCAATGCTGCTCTCACCTCAACAACTAAGAAGTGAAATTATTTACATCAGGACCCATCTTCCACCATCACGATCACTGCCGATTGCAGAAGAAAATCTTATTGAACTTTATAAGATTATGGAAATACCTTTAGTAGACCAACAACACTTCAACTTGTTTAAATTGATTCCCATTCCTACTATAATTAATGAAACCATGGTAGCTATACGTACAGAAATAGCATTTCTCGCTGTAAACATGCATCGTGATCAATATATTCCATTTACCAGCGAAGAACTACACGAGTGTTCTGTGACCAGAGAAGAAATATACATCTGCTCAACCAAACAAATTAAATTCAGCAAAGAATCATCACAGCATGCCTGCGAAATTCAACTATTCAACAACAAAACATCTCCAAATTGCCATGTTTCACGAATTGAAGGAAACCTTATCCTACAACAATTAAAGGACCCGAATAAATGGATCTACACATCGATCAAGGATAACGAAATGACAGCAGTTTGTGGTTCCGAACTCACTCAATTCACATTATATGGATCAGGACTACTCGCACTACATCCAACATGTACCATTAAAAATTAAGAAATCATGTTACACGGTCACTATGCAGTTTCCAACACAGTTACAATTTCATTCCCACGATTTGGCAACATTCTGTCCATCACATCTCCGAAGGAAAGAAAAACAATATTTAACACAACTGATACCAAGATAGAGACATAGTTGGATCAACTCACTGCACTACAACACCAATTAAACGACGAACAATTTCTCTACCTTCCGACACAGTTGCGGTCAAACAGTATACACCACCATACTGTTAGTTATGTTGCTCTGTTAATTTCTTTGGCATTATTAATATTTTGCGCATCAAAAATCAAATGCCAACGACAAAATCCAATATCCAAGGCCAAATGCAGCCATATTGAGATTTCCAGCCACGATCATGAAGTCACAGTCAACGCAACCGATCAACCAATTGCTCCAGTACCATTACCTCGCCAGCAAAATAACAAATTCGCAATAATCGTTTATTCGAATATACGCCCAACGGGGGGGAGAATGTTGGGAATTAAACTCCAACTTTTAGTTAAGTTATCAATTTGGTTTCAAAATATTAAAATTAAAATTAATTTAAATTCACTAACATTTTTAGTTGAGTGTAACATAGTGAACAAATTGTTCAAACATTCTGCTGAGTTGCACTTACTACCTTAGTAGAGCAACGACTGACATAGTTGCACTTAACATTACATAGTTTAATAATTATTTAGTTCCTGATTGCTTGCTAAGCAATATTTCGTTTATTTGTTTTTATTGTACTTTTCACATTTTTGTTGTTATTTTTAATAATTATTGTTAAGCATTTTATTTGTATATAAACTTGAATATTTTCACCAATAAATCAGATGCAATTTAAAATTCAATAAACCGTTTTTGATTTGCTTCTCTACTACACGAGATCTTCAGGTTAAAGTGCTTGAAGGTTTCAATACACAATTCCTCTAAAGAACACTAGTTTAGGTTCATGTGCCTAAACTAGAATTACACAAAACATTTTTTGACATAACAAGAACCAAAACCATTCCAACGCTTTCCCAGCAAACAAAATGTATGAATGATTGCACAAGACTTCAAAATCACTTCGCAAACTTTGTACAGTCAGAGAATGTACTCGGTAAATAAATTTATCGACGGACAAAGCGTCTCTTTTCCACTAAAAGTGACTTTCCAATTGGAAATAAGATTTGAGATTTTCTCTGATGCCATAAAAGGAGGAACTACCCTATGGTGAGTTGAAGTACCTTGAGCAAAATTGTTGTGGGTTGCTTGTAGGTAATTGTTTGGTTGAGGAAGGAGGAGGAAGCTGTGGATTGTAAGGAGGGAGTCCAAATGAAAACGGAGAGTTGTTGGTCACATTTCTAGGAGCCTGGTGTATTTCAGAAGAACGACCAAAAGTTACAGGTGGATTTGAATCTTGATTCAGATCAGAAGGTGCATTACTGACTGAGTTTAAATTCATATTAGCCAATTGAGCTCTCACAGCTTCGTCAATCAACTTTTGCAACTGTGCGTCTATTGTCTGTCTTTAACACATAATAGTTCAATATTAGATGCGCAGGCAATTTCGATTAATGAACTAGTTAAATGATTTTTTATGGCTATTAAGACGCCTCCACCAACAGAAGAAATGCCTTCCAAGTGTCTGTCTTTTCTAAAAACATTGAAACATTGATTGTCAAAAAGTTCCAAATTGAGAAAAGTGTTATTTAACCAAGTTTCGGTAAAAACGATAATGACTGTAAGTTCGATTAAATAATGTTTAATTATAAAATAATCAGTCGCTAAAATCAAATTTCTTAAAACCATATGGAAAACACGCCGAGTTTCAAAAATATGTGGCTGGCAACACCACAATTTCGAAAAATAAATCATAGCATGACTTTAGGTCGACGGTCTAACGGCTATGGCAACAAGCGAGAAAGTGACAAAAGATGACAAATGGAATATGCGCACTCTGTACACCTCATGACAAGTACCTCAGTAGCTCAAGTGTTAGAGCGGCCGTCGCAAAGTATGCAATTGCAATGCATGAACGGTCAGGGGTTCGAGTCCATGTACAGAATTAACCAAACTGGTCTGATAAGGCTATTGGTAATAGCCGAAACATGTCACCAATTACCAGGTTAAAATTGTTCCATTTGTTATCTTTGTCATGTTTGTTGAAAAATAGCATTGATCAATAAGTAAAAGTTTACAATATTGGTCTTTGCTTAATGACTGTAAATTCGATTAAATAATGTTTAATTATAAAATAATCAGTCGCTAAAATCAACTTTCTTAAAACCATATGGAGAACACGCCGAATTTCAAAAATATGTGGCTGGCAACACCACAATTTCGAAAAATTAATCATAGCTTGAATTTAGGCCGACGGTCTAACGGCTATGGCAACAAGCGAGAAAGTGACAAAAGATGACAAATGGAATATGCGCACTCTGTACACCTCATGACAAGTACCTCAGTAGCTCAAGTGTTCGAGCGGCCGTCGCAAAGTATGCAATTGCAATGCATGAACGGTCAGGGGTTCGAGTCCATGTACAGAATTAACCAAACTGGTCTGATGAGGCTATTGGTAATAGCCGAAACATGTCACCAATTACCTGGTTAAAATAATACCATTTGTTATCTTTGTCATGTTTGTTGAAAAATAGCATTGATCAATAAGTAAAAATTTACAATATTGGTCTTTGCTTAATGACTGTAAGTTCGATTAAATAATGTTTAATTATAAAATAATCAGTCGCTAAAATCAACTTTCTTAAAACCATATGGAGAACACACCGAATTTCAAAAATATGTGGCTGGCAACACCACAATTTCGAAAAATAAATCATAGCATGACTTTAGACCGACGGTCTAACGGCTATGGCAACAAGCGAGAAAGTGACAAAAGATGACAAATGGAATATGCGCACTCTGTACACCTCATGACAAGTACCTCAGTAGCTCAAGTGTTAGAGCGGCCGTCGCAAAATATGCAATTGCAATGCATAAACGGTCAGGGGTTCGAGTCCATGTACAGAATTAACCAAACTGGTCTGATAAGGCTATTGGTAATAGCCGAAACATGTCACCAATTACCAGGTTAAAATTGTTCCATTTGTTATCTTTGTCATCTTTGTTGAAAATAGCATTGATCAATAAGTAAAAATTTACAATATTGGTCTTTGCTTAATGACTGTAAATTTGATTAAATAATGTTTAATTATAAAATAATCAGTCGCTAAAATCAACTTTCTTAAAACCATATGGAGAACACGCCGAATTTCAAAAATATGTGGCTGGCAACACCACAATTTCGAAAAATAAATCATAGCATGACTTTAGGCCGACGGTCTAACGGCTATGGCAACAAGCGAAAAAGTGACAAAAGATGACAAATGGAATATGCGCACTCTGTACACCTCATGACAAGTACCTCAGTAGCTCAAGTGTTAGGGCGGCCATCGCAAAATATGCAATTGCAATGCATGAACGGTCAGGGGTTCGAGTCCATGTACAGAATTAACCAAACTGGTATGATGAGGCTATTGGTAATAGCCGAAACATGTCACCAATTACCAGGTTAAAATTGTTCCATTTGTTATCTTTGTCATGTTTGTTGAAAAATAGCATTGATCAATAAGTAAAAATTTTCAATATTGGTCTTTGCTTAATGACTGTAAGTTCGATTAAATAATGTTTATTTTTTTGAGCTTTGAAACTGCAAACAAAAGTAACCGAAACGACCCAGTTCATGCAATTTTTGGTTTCTGAATATGCAATCACGGTGGTATTTAAAAAATTTTAATTTTTCGAAATACCACCCGCGATTTTTTTCAGGGATAATGTTTGGGGACACTTCCATTGTCAAAATCCTCGAACCGCGAAATCGAACGTCCAGCCGTTTTTTTTTCGACTTTTTCATTTTTTTAACGATTTTTTGAGTATATCTCGGTGTTTATATACATATTATGTACACATATACATATATGTATATACGTGTATATATACGTGTAGATATATACGTGTAATGTCCCCCAACATTAGCCCTGAAAAAAATCGCGGGTGGTATTTCGAAAAATTAAAATTTTTTAAAGACTACCGTCCAATCCTAAGTATCGAATCGACTTCGCTCGTGCATTTTTTTTGATTTTTGAGAATGCAATCGCAAGTAACCAAAGCGACCCAGCTGAAGCTATTTTTTTAAGCTTTGAAACTGCAAACGAAAGTATACGAATCGACCCAACTGGTACAATTTTTCGGAGCGAATCGTCTCTTTCAACTTTGAATAAGCAATATTGGATGTTGAAAAATCAATAAAAACTGCACTAGCTAGGTCGATTCGGTTAAAGGTAAAAAATCATCAATTTGGCGATAAATCTCCGCGACTAGCAACGCTGTATTTTTACGCCTTATCATAAATAAAACGTATATTCTGATCAAACCCTCACGAAATGCATACACAATTTATTAAAAAAAAGGAGAGAATATTAATTTTTTTATAATCAGTTCGTACGTTTTGCAAATTCAAATTTGAATGTCCAGACAATTCGTGCCAGCCGATGGCTGATGTGCACTGCCGCCAATCATCAAACCAAAACACAAAATTTTCGCGGGTTACCGTTCTATAGATTCGCGATATGCAATTGTCTGGCTAACTTTGTGACGGGCGTTATATATACGCTTCACAAGCGATCGAAAGTTTTATCAACCTGAGAACTGAAACTTTTTTTATCGTGACCTGAGTTTTTATCTGTTGCATCTGTTTTTATCCATTGCATCTGCATCACTGCAATTATCTCTGGCTGAGTTAAATACTGCAGTATTGAACTATGAATCTCTAATTGGTTTTTTGTCAGAACTCCGAAACGAAAATTCATTTACTTATTATTAGACTAGAAGTACAGATAAGAGCCAAATAAAATGTTATACAATGGAAAATAAACGATCTCGAAAGCGTAAAGCACATTTTGACCAGGGAAACTTCACGGAACACTTTCAGTTTTCTGCATCAGAACATTTCCGAGTTAACATTTATTTTTCAATTTTAGATGTATTGATTCAGAATTTGAAAAAACGCAAAGTTACTTATGTGGAGATTTATAAAAATTACGGGTTTCTCGTCAAAATACAACAAATGAGTCTTGATGTGATTGCCAAAGAAGTCGATGAGCTTATAAAAATGTATCCTCAAGATTTAGATGACTCCCTCACAATTGAATGCGTGCATTTCGCATCTTACTTAAATTCAATAAAAATTGAAAAACCCACAGCTATCAAAAATAATCTGTGAGAATAAATTTCAAAATATCTATCCAAATCTCCATACTGCGTTATGCATGTATTTATGCATGATGGTATCAAATTGTAGTGGAGAGCGATCTTTTTCAGTTTTGAAGAGGGTAAAAATTTCTATCGTTCCAATCAACGCAACGAGCGTCTAAACGCACTCGCTTTGCTGAGGCTGAGCTGAATAAAAATTTTGATTATACTAGCTTATAGATGAATTCAGCTAACTGAAAACGAGAAAAGTAGCTCTGTAAATATATTTCTATTTACTATACATTAAATAAAAATTCTTAAGAAAATATTCATAAAGACTTTCATTTCATTCTACCAATTCATACTTGGTGTTAATTTTTGGATTTAAAAAAAAAATTTTTTTCAATATTTTGCCGCCCCCGTGGCCTTGCCGCCCATACGTCATGGCGTCGGTGGCGTATGCGGCAATACGGCCTTGTATGTTGTGTTTGAAATCAAATGCATGAGAAGCCACTTTTTCACTTTTATGAAACCGAAAAGCATTAATCTATTGAAATTTAAATAAACTCAAAAAATTTTTTAATTGTTTGTTTTATTTTTTATTTTCAAATTTTTCTTTTGTGGTCAATAAGGAAGGAGTTGACAATCAACTTAAAAAAACAAAAATATTTTTCTTATACAAATGTATTTTTTAATTACATTGAGATATTTTTGTTTTGTTTTACATAAGTTACATAAGAATTTACAAATTTATATTTAAATCCTAAATGGCTATACCATTTAAAAGGTGATTACATCAAATTCGAAATCAGCGACTCCGAAAACCCCCTTAGCCTTCAGAGTTTTGGCCAGAAAAGTGGTCAGCGAGCCCATAGAGCTATGAAGGGTTAATTGATAGGGTTAATTATTACCCATTAGAGTAGATTTGAATAAAATAGGGCAACATTTATTACTCGGATCGGCCAAGGAATAAATAACTCTATAAAAAAAGGAAAAAAAAGGAATTTTTTTTTAATTAAATAAATATATATATATTAAATATCAATAAATTAAAAAGCTAAAAATAACACAGACCGACAAAATTAAACCAACATTCAGACCCATTAACCAGACTATATATTTCCAAAGGTTTTTGATACGCTGAATCCAAATCTGGCCTCAAAAATACTCTATCAGCTCTGGTTTTCGAGATATTATAACCTTAAAGTGAAAAAACAGGGTTTTTGACTATATTTGAGGTTTTTTTTTTTGTAAACCTGTGTAATCGTAAGGTAAATAGTTAATAATCGTTAGGTAAATAATTAATAACAAAGGTAAAAAAAAAGTTGCTTTCCATTTGACCAGACCATATTTTTCCTAGGTAATTTGATGCCCTGAACTCGAATTTGAAGTCTACATTGTTCTATCACGTCAAGATTTTTTTCATAATGCTCCTCACAAGCCCTACTGTCCCATTCGCATAAGAAACATGAAAATTTTGTCCCAGTATAATGGTTACGACTTTCAAATCTGTAATTTGGGTTAAAGGCATCTACAACTGCTGTATAAACCATGGGTTCGGATTGAGTGACCCTAAAAAGTATAAAAACTTTTCCGTTGTATATATTGCATTATTCTCAATTTGACCTTAATCTTGACGTGATAGAGGTGTGTAGACCGCAAATTCGAGTTTAGGACATCAAATTACCTAATAAAAATATGGTCTGGTCAAATGGACAGCAACTTTTTTTTTTTGTAAACCTTTGTAATTGTTAAGAAATCAATTGATATTTATTAGGTTAGTATTTTGTAATCATAAAGTACGTATTAGGTAATAACAAGGTAAGTATTTAATTTTTTTATTGTTTATTTTTTTTATCTAAAAATTTCTTTGTTTTCTTCTAATATTATAATATATTATAAATTAATATATATACAGTCGCTACAATTTAAATATCACAGTTTCATGTCAAATGTTCTCTGTTCTAAGAAATTTTTTTGTTGTACAATTTCTATTTAACTGGTCGTTAATTTCCAAGAACAAACATCTCTCAAGATAACGGTGCCATTTTCTCATGTTATTTTTATGTTATTTTATTTTATTTTATTTTATTTCTGAAGTGTTTAGGAGCAGGGTGAATTTTGAGCGTTATTATAAATAGCACACTTTCAAAATTTTATCGCAGAAAAGTGAAATTTCAAAAAAATTGTAAGTTGTGTTGTCATTATTGATATTTTAAGTAATAGTAACTCATTTTATTCATTTGTGAAATAATTAGCGCAATGGGCAGAGGAAAACACGCTAATGAACATTTCAGAAGGAAAATAGCTTATAAGCAATCCCAAGGTCCCATAAATTCGGAAATTTCTCAAATAATGAACTGCTCAAGGAAAAAAATTTTAAATGCTATTCATTTACGTTCTGAAAGCAGTTCATTTAAAAACAAAATTCGGAAAAATCGTTCATGGAAAACCTTTGAGAGATGTGACGCCAAAACTGTAAGGATCTTCAAAGCTGATCCGTTCCTTACTGCTCCTAATATAAAGGTCAAAATTGCACAGGAATTAGATGTTCATGTTTCGGTTGGGACAATAAAAAACCTTCTGCGCGAAAAAAACTTAAATGGACGGATATCCAGACGCAAACCTTATGTTTCCAAACGGAACCTAAAGCGCAGATTGCAGTTTGAAAGACAGCATCGCGATAAAGACCCAAAGTGTTGGAAAAACATCTTATGGAGCGATGAGTCAAAGTTTAACTGCTTTGGAAGTGATATTCTGATGTTCGCCATCACCAGCTATGTAGGGTTAATTGATAGGGTTTATTATTACCCATTAGAGTAGATTTGAATAAAATAGGACAACTATGTAGGAGAGCTATGTAGGGTTAATTGATAGGGTTTATTATTACCCATTTGAGTAGATTTGAATAAAATAGGACAACATTTATTACTCGGATCGACCAAGGAATAAATAACTCTAAAAAAAAGGAAAGAAAAGGAATTAAAAAAGTTTTTTGAAGAGTAAGAGTAAAACTTTCAGATGCTTCAACCAGTTTTGGAAAAAAAAATTAATCGTGATGTAAAATAACCTCAAATATAGTCAAAAACCGTGTTTTTCCACTTTAAGGCTATAATATCTCGAAAATCAGAGCTGATAGAGTATTTTTGAGGCCAGATTTGAATTCAGCGCATCAAAAACCTTTGAAAATATAAAGTCTGGTTAATGGGTCTGAATGTTGGTTTAATTTTGTCAGCCTGTTTTATTTTTAGCTTTTTAATTTTTTTATATTTTATCAAAAAAAAAGAAATTCCTTTTCTTCCCTTTTTTAATAGAATTATTTATTCCTTGGCCGATCCGAGTAATAAATGTTGCCCCATTTTATTCAAATCTACTCTAATGGGTAATAATTAACCCTACCAATTAACCCTACATAGATCTATGGGCTCGCTGACCACTTTTCCTGGCCAAAACTCTGAAGGCTCCATAAGGGGGTTTTCGGAGTCAAAATTTGAAAATGTTATTTTCTCTGTATGAAACGTTGCGTAAGGGGGCTTTCGAGATCGCTGATTTCGAATTCATGGTAATGTCAAAATTTAAAAATTTTAGATGACGACTTCATTGTGGCATCTGGTATTCTAATAACATACTCGATAAAATATTTCCAGATTTCGAAACTTTTTATTCAAATCGAAATCAGCGATTACTCCTTATACCTAATGCTGCCAACTCTGGACCGGCAAAAAGCAGTATATTTCAGTAAAATAACAAAAAAAGGCATCGAATGGAATAAAAACGACTGTTGCACGGCAAAAGCAGTACATTTATCTGTGAAATATCTAAAAAAAAAATATGTTCAATTCGAAGCTTGTTCGAAATAAAATTGTAATTTTGCTTTAATCACGTGATAGGTCCAAATGACTTCATATTGTGCCATTGTAAGATCAAGTGAAGAAAATAAATAAATATCCGGTCACTGAAAGACTAATTGAAGCAGATTTCAATGCACTTAGGTGTTTAATAATAAGCAAATGCTTTTCAATAGCTGTTTTCTCAGAATTTGCAATGTTGATTTCGGAATTACACATATTATACATTAAAACATTAGTACGCCGCGCTTTCATTTTCTTAATTTTTAATAAAATATCAACCAATACCGAACCCAAAAAATACAATGAACGGCAAAAAGAGCGTCACTAAACGACTGACAGAATAATGATAGTGGTAGCACAGTACAGTTGGCAGCATTACTTATACCAAGTTTTATAGACTTGTAATAAATTTTACTTTCAAATTGAACTATATTTGCTGAAATTTAGATGGAAACCTTAACCCATTCAACACTTTTGATAAAAAATAAATTTTTTTTTCGGAATTTTTGAAGCAGAAGTTGCTGGAAAAAAGTGTTTTTCTTAATCATTTCACGTCCAATGTTTCCTATAGGCAACATTGTCTTCTCACGCCAAAATCACCGTTATGATATTTTTTTAAGCGATTTGTTTTGCTCTTGTCTTATCAGCTGTTCTGTTTTGTGCATTCAGGTGTATACACAATTTAGTTAGCTGCTATGGGTTTTTAGTATTGGCGCCACTTACGTCGTTAAAACAACAAGTGCCAAAAAATTGAAGAAGATACGGTCCTTGTGCTTTTAATTAAATTATGTGAAATAAATTACTCGGACTTACAAAAAAAGTACTTCAATTGGTTCAAAATAGATAAATTAATAGATAAAAACATAATTTGTAAACAAAAATTGTTGAGTTGTGTCTCAGGAACTTTCCGAAGAAAATGCTGCCTACATACCGTAAGGACGAGCAAGGATACGTAGGACTTTGAAATTGATGTCAGTTAGTCTTTATAGTCGTATTAATAAAAATATGAGCTCAAATATTTTTTAAGTCCTCGCACTTTAATGCGGGCATGAAAAGGTTAAAAATTGCAACACAAAACATGATACAACAGACTTGTCACACCACAAATTATAATATTTTGTTTTTGTTTTAGGTTGGGCAAACTTGGGCAATGTTTTGTAAGCTAACAGTTTTATTGGTTGCATTAAATAAATGGTTTTTTCACTTCTACAGATCTTTTTTTGAAAAGTTACATGTATAAACATTAAAGTACTTACCATGACCTTTCTTTTCCATATTTTAATAACCTTAAAAAACGAACACAAAATTGTATTCACAATTCTACTCAGAACGCTAGACTTTCATGGTTTGCTGTCAGGGCCGTATCTAGGGGGAAGAAGGGTAGAACCCCCCCGAAATTTTTTGACGGACGCTATATAGAAACGATTTTGCAAAGAATAAACACTATGTAAAATTGACTTTGAGAGGAACACACAATACAAAAACGGTTTTCTCAATTGAACAGACACTATATGAAATCGATTTTGTGAAAAAAAGTCTGAAAAAAAGGTCATCAGATTTTTTAAATGAATTTTAATCAGAAATAGTTGATAATAATCGATCTGTATTAACTTATCTTTATGTTTTAGTGTCGTCAGTATGTGGGATATGCAGATTTAACTTGAAAAATGAAAATGTTTGTTGTTATAAGCAGGGCAACATAAAATATTTACTAAAAACCTACGAAATATTTATGTAAATATGTACGAAAAGTAACGGAAACGGTTACGATGAATGAGTATAAGTTTTCTCAAATTTTCAAACAAAAATGACCTACGGTAATCTTCCAAGGTTCTTATATGCGCAGCAAACGTACGTTCAACATCACGCGATGCTTAAGGTACATATCTGAATTGGAATGCCTACAATTACTTTGAATTTTGACAAGCCCAGTATTTTATTTGACAACATAATTGATTTTCCTGAGGAATTGTGGTTTTCTCGAAACTGTCTCAAGTCTAGGGTGGATTGATTCAAATGTTTCCAAAACATCAGTGAGAGATTCGCCCTTTGTCTTTGTTTTGCTTTGTGATTGTTAGAGAAATGATAGTGAAAAACTATTTTTAGATCGCGAATTCATTTTTTAAATTTGGTAAATTAATTGTCTTTCGAGCTTTGTCAATACATTTTGCTTAATTTTCATCAAGAGTACACAGAAAATATATATATTTTTTTTTAAACTTTTTATTTATTTATTGTACCAACTCGCTTGGAGACTAACAATAACTGTATAAATCTTAAGAAACTAAAATAACGTTGTACTTTTCTAAGCCATTGCTTAGAAATGTTGTTTTTTTTTTTCATATCAAACTCAGTCTTGAGTTGTTGAAGGAGTTGCCAGTATTCGTGTACATAGTGGCTACAGGGGTGGTAAATCTTGTCTCTTCAGTCGAGATGAATTCGATGTTAGGAGTAGGTTCCTAGCCAGTGTGTTTGGATGTTGTGCAGCTTTTGTTGATATGATTGCTTTTTGATTTCCTGTATCTGCTTAATGAAAGGTATACCAAGGTCTTGGTGTATGTTTATATTTTTGACATACCAAGGTGCGCCGGAAATAGTTTGAAGTATTTTTGACTGAGACCTCTGCAATAGCTAGCGTTGCCCCACAGTTGGATTCCGTATGGCCATATAGGTATAATAATAGCTTTGTACAAAATATATTTATATTCAAGGCTAAGTTTTGAATGTTTATGTAAAAGCCAATTAATGCTTGATGCTTTCAACTTCATTTGAATTTGTTTCTTTTCAGTATGAGCTTTCCAAGTAAGCCGTCTATCGAGGTGCATACCTAAGTATTTAACTTCATTGCTCTGAGGTATTCCCGTGTTGTTTAGGTGAACTATGGGGCAAGTCTTTTTATTAAGTGTAAAAGTTACATGCGTGCTTTTTTGCTCGTTTACATTTATTCGCCAGTTTAAAAGCCATGTTTCAACTAGGCGCATC
The DNA here is from genome assembly GCA_963662105.1 of Meiosimyza platycephala. Taxonomy (NCBI): domain Eukaryota; kingdom Metazoa; phylum Arthropoda; class Insecta; order Diptera; family Lauxaniidae; genus Meiosimyza; species Meiosimyza platycephala. The sequence goes on along the minus strand of OY759211.1, from coordinate 49,280,816 downwards.
TGTTCATCGAGGGTATGTGACGCACTATTAGGGTCTGAGGACAAGACAAAATTGCAGTGTCATCAGCAAAAATAGATGTAAGCATAGAGTTGTTTGTTGGCAAATCATAAGTATATAAAAGATAAAGAATTGGGCCAAGGTCATTACCTTGTGGCACGCCAGCAAAAATTTCCACATCATCTGAAATGTAATTTTTACATTTTACACGGAACTTTCGCCCTGTAAGGTAGGACCCTAGTAAAGCGTGTATATCTTTGAAATGACTTGCGAAATAAACAGCTGCATGGACCCAGGCACCTCAGCGAGTTGTTATCGGTTGTGGAGGCAATGGCCTTTGAGGAAATATCGATTTGAGTAGCTATCTTCGAAAAGGAGCTTACAATTATATTAGAAAAAAGAGTTCGATAAAATTTAATCATTGCAATGTCTCGTTTCGTCGTTGTCGAAATATTTCTCCTAAAATTGAAACGAGAAGCTTGAAGCTTGAAGTATGGTCTGGTTATGGGACGTCGCCAATGGACAGTGGTCGGAGATCAGTACTCAAGTACTTGAAAAATTGATAGCGATTATGCCTCATCATTACAGCCAAAAGCGCCCTGGTAGAAATCAAAAGCATTAAAAATGTTCACTGGCCAAGAAATGGCCATTAAAACTGGCCAGTTTTATAGGAAATGGCCATTTTATGCCCAATAAACTGCCATTAAATATGTCACCATTAAAAATGGCCAATAAATGCTCGAAAAATGTTTTAAAAATATTCGAAAAATGCTAGAAAATTTTCTTAAAAATTATAATATTACCTGTTTAGTTTTACTTATTCAATTATAATCTCACATACATATTTTCAACATAAGCAGCCCCTTAAGCATATCAAAATGCTTAGTATTGACAAAATGCAAAACATTGCAATTTATTTGAAGTCAATGTTCGCTTTTGCTTCATTGACATAATGCAAACATTGCAAATTCTTTAAAGTCAATGCTCGCTTTTGTTTTGTTTATGGTGGCTCCATTTTAAGTAGGTCACAATTTTTAAATTAATTAAATTATGATTAGGTACACAATTTATAATTATCGATTAAGTATATAATAGACATAAATTAAATAAAACTTTGAAATTACATAGCAACACAAAAGAAAGCAACACCTATTCTATTTAATATTAAAGGTTTTCTTTGTCATTTTTCTGATATTTAGTGGCCAACACAGCAAGACACCCCCGACCACTGGTAAGGTGCCTTGCTTTCATTTAAACACTGTTATTGTGGGTTTATGTGCCTGCAATAACAATCAAACAACCTAAATAGTACTGGTTCAAGTGTCAGGATATTTTAGCGTTATAGGCAGGTAAACTAACCTTTGCCGCAAAACATTGGTGACCCCGACGTGATTCCAGCATAAGGTGGACACAGCAGCCATCAGATCATACAACAGTCAGAATAAGGTGGACACAGCAGCCATCTGATTATTCAACAGTCAGCATAAGGTGGGCACAGCAGCTACCTGATCATTCAACAGTCAGCATAAGGTGGACACAGCAGCCACCTGATCATTCAACAGTCAGCATAAGGTGGACACAGCAGACATCTGATCATTCAACAGTCAGCATAAGGTGGACACTGCAGCCTTCTGATCATTCAACAGTCATCAGTAAAACGGTGACACATTTTGGCCAGGATACAGTCTGCATCAAGACAATCCAGCCTAACTAATCCAAAGGTGGACACAGAAGCCATCTACTCATTCAGTAGATATCAACCAGTATACAACTCTTTTTCATCTATTCATGATGGTGTTCAACGGCTTGGCAAAGATCCAACAATCCCTTGGAGAAGAAATCCAAAGCGTGGTGAGGAACTTTAAAAAGGATTCCTCAGACGGAAAGGGACATCAGACTACTTTCAAGAGCGTCTACGGCGAATAAGCCAAGCATGGGAAAAGTTTGAGGAAACAGATACAAAAATCCGCATATTGAACGATCTCCCATTGGAACATGACTACTTTTCAAAGGACTATTACACCCAAATAGCCGAAGTAGTCGAAACTTACACAAAAATCTTCGAGGAAGCAGCTGCAAAGATAGACGCAACTAACTCAGTGAAATCGGTGATTTCACAAAGGTCTGCAGTTAATCAGCATACAACTACAGCATGCAGTCAGCAACATACGCAGAACATCCAGGGTCCAGATGACACACGTACAGATGATGCTGACCAGCAGCAAAGGGGGCTTATTCGAAAATTTGAAGCCCAAATGTCAACATTAAAAAGACACCTGGCCAACGCTGAATCTACACGAACAAACCATTCACGTATCGCCAGTGAGTTGAAATTAAACACGATCAAACAGCTTTGTGGAAAAATAGAACAAATCAACGATGAAATCTGGCAGCAAAAGGAAGACTCATCATCCAAAGGATACGACCTGTCCACGTTCATCCAATTGGAAGAGGAGGTGGTACAAAAGATAATCGCTCTAACTGAAGATCTGGAAAACTACCAAGGGGGCAATCCAGATAAAATGCAAGTCAGCACAGCAAGCCTGCAGGGAGCTCTACCACTGCCAAAGGTTGTTCTCCCAAAATTTGATGGTGATTACATGAAGTGGCGTCAATTTTTTGATTTATTTCTTCAAATGATTCACAACCAAGCGCTACCAAATGTGCAGAAGATGTGGTATTTGAAGTCAAACGTCACTGGAGAAGCAGAAAATCTAATTCGACATCTCTCATTTAGTGAGGCGAATTATACAACAGCCTGGACGTTACTTCAAGATCGGTACAACAACCAAAGAGTCCTAACAAACACTCTTGTATCAAAATTATTGGAGCAGCCAACATTATCAGCAGCGTCATCCAAAACAATCAAGGAGCTGCATGATACAACACAAGCATGCTTGTTAGCATTGGAAAATCTGGGAGTAGAGACGAACTCATGGTATATCCGCTACTACTTCCAATTTTAATAAAAAAGTTGGATCGCGAAACTCATATTTTATATGAGCAAACTATTGCAAATCATAAAGAAATTCCAAAATTAAACGAATTTCTTACTTTTTTGGAAGCCCAGTTCCAAATGATGGAGGCTATTGGGGCCAAACAAAGACCTATGAGAGTGCTAACAACAACAGTACATCAAAAATGTAAATTCTGTCATGAAAAAGAACACTTTTTGTTTACATGTGCCAAATTTTTGAAGCCTTCAGTTAAAGACAGGATGAATCATGTGATCAAAAATCGCCTCTGTACAAACTGTCTCAGAAGTGGGCACAGCACCTCTAATTACACATAGCTGCAACATCTTCTAATGAACATAATTCAAACTCTCCTGTTAGCCTTACAACCTACAACAACACCCAAAATAAGGGCTACGTGCTACTTAGCACAGCTTTAATTAAGGTAAATACAGCCAATGGAAAAGTGATAACCTGCAGAGTACTGTTGGACTCTGGTTCCCAAATCAACATTATAACTAGCAGGCTTGCAAAACGCCTTGGTGTCTCAGGTCAGATGACCTCAATGTCCATAGAAGGAATTGGAAGGAAAAAACAAGTTTCAACCCAGCGGGCCTACATTAATATTCAGTCCCGTATAAATGGATACCAAAAACCATTGGAGGCATACGTTCTGCCACAAATTACTACATTGCAGCCTTCGCAATCGTTAGATACTTCATCATGGTCAATTCCAAAAAATATTGAACTAGCAGATCCTTACTTCAACCAAGCGGCGAATATTGACATCCTTTTGGGAGCAGAATTCTATCATCAATTGCTGACCATTGGACAAATCAAACTATCAAGTGATCTACCTATACCTCAAAATACCGATTTTGGATGGATTTTTTCAGGAAAAGTAGGCGACTCCTACCTTTATAACAGGAACGAGTGTGCCGCAACGTGTGGCATATGTACAAAAACTGAGGAAGATTTAGATGAAATGATTCAACGATTGTGGCAGATGGATGATCCGGAACCCAAAAATTCAAAGTTAACTATGGCAGAAGAATTATGCGAGATACATTTTCAAAACAACACTCAAAGGGACTCATTGGGACGCTTCATGGTAAGGCTACCATTCCAACAAGATCCGGAGAACCTGAAAGATTCAGAAACAATAGCAATGACCAAATTCTTTTCCCTTGAGAAAAGACTATCTAAGGATCAAAACTTCAGAGAACAGTACGTCAAATTTATGAACGAGTATGAAGATTTGGGACATATGGAGCAGATAACCACTAAAAACAAATCAGCACCACATTATGTTATCCCGCATCACTGTGTACTGAAACCAGATAGCAGCAGTACAAAACTTAGAGTAGTGTTTGACGCCTCATGTAAAACTAGTTCTGGCATATCACTGAATGACATTTTATTTACTGGGCCAACAGGGCAGAGTGAGCTGTTTTCGATCCTTCTCCGTTTCCGATTACCAAGATTTCTTTTTTGCACCGATATTCAAAAAATGTATGGACAAATTTCAGTGCACCCAGCGGATAGGAAATTTCAAACTATTTTTGGAGGAATCATCCTGGTGAGCCTGTCCGCCATTATCAGTTAAACACAGTGACATATGGTACCAGATCCGCCCCGTACTTAGCAACAAGATGCCTGCAACAGCTTGCAGAAGAAAATACAGAAAAATTTGAACTGGGAGCACAAGTCTTAAAAAATAATTTTTACGTAGATGACTGTCTCAGTGGATCCAATAAACTATCAACGGTATTGGAGATGCAGAGTCAACTGAAACGCATATTAGAACCTGTTGGCTTTAAACTTCGCAAGTGGTGTGCAAACCATCCACAAATATTACAAGATATTGATAAGGATGATCAGGAAATCGATTTAGATTTTGACAATGATGATAATACCTCCATAAAAACACTTGGGTTAGTCTGGCAACCAAAACAGGATAAATTTCGCATCAGATCTACGCCTCATGCAACAAGCAAAATCACGAAACGCACAATCACGTCAGAAGTTGCAAAAATATTTGATCCACTAGGGATACTTGGCCCAGTTATAGTAACAGCCAAGACAAGACTTATGGCAATTACAACTTTCCTGGGACCAGGCAATACCAATCGAATTACATTCCAAATGGATGACCTTCCGAGACGATTTAAAGGCACTGAACAATTTTAGTTTTGAAAGGCACGTTTTTGGACAACATGTAGCATCATCTGTTCAACTTCATGCCTTTTGCGATGCATCAGAAAAGGCCTACGGAGCTGCAATTTTCGTGCGTGCAACGTTAAAAGATGTTCGCACAGTCGTAAGACTACTATGTTCAAAATCCCGGGTGGCACCTCTGAAAAAACAAACAATTCCACGCCTGGAGCTATGTGCAGCAGTCCTCAGCACAACGTTAATGAAAAGGGTGAAGAACGATCTTAATCATAAGGGAGAGATACACTTTTGGACGGATTCGGAAATTGTACTCTATTGGATAAACTCAAAATCATCTGCACTTCAAACGTTTGTCGCAAACAGGATCAGCCAGATCCAAGAATTGACAGTAGCAGATCAGTGGCGCCACGTTTCATCAAGGGACAACCCAGCAGATGCACTGTCACGAGGATTAATGCCATCGAAATTGCCAGCCAGTCACTTGTGGTTCTTTGGTCTTTTGTTTTTGCATCGAAATGAAAATAAATAGCCAGTTAAATTCATCAAGTTAACTTATAACCCACAGTGTCCAGAAATGAAGCAAAAATCTTCCAACGTAACTGAAACAATGCATAAAGATTAACAAACAACATCCAATGTAACATCAGTGGCACTGGACTCACAAAGGGATTGGGTTTACAAAATCAATCATGGAAACTCATTCAACACACTTCAACGAGTAGTAGGTTACACACTTCGATTTATACGACGCATGAAAGGTATAACATGCAATGAGTTGACGCTAAGCACACAGGAACTAAATGACGCTCTTGTTACAATCATCAAGGTCATTCAAAAAAATGATTTCAGCGATGAGCTCAAAGAATTAAAAAAAGAAAGAATGGTAAAGGCCCAAAGCCCGTTAGCAGCCTTTTCTCCGTTCCTAGACAAGCAAGGTGTCATTCGTGTTGGAGGAAGACTGGAAGCCTCATCGTTAAATTATGACGCCAAGCATCAAATTTTAGTTCCATACAATGACACATTGACGAAGCTTTTAATGGAAAAGGTACACAAGGAAAATATGCATTGTGGAGCTCAAGCGCTCATATCGTTCACAAGACAGAAATTTTGGCCAATCAAAGCAAAAATTATGGCTAGAGCAATCATCCAACGGTGCGTTAAATGTAGCAAGGCGAAACCAAAGATGTACTCCAAAATAATGGGAAACTTACCTGCTGACAGAATAACACCTAATCGACCATTCATTATTACCGGTGTTGACTACTTTGGACCAGTCTGGATATATTACAAAATTCGAGGAAAACGTCCTCAAAAGGCTTATGTAGCATTATTCTTTTGCTTCACCACAAAGGCTGTCCACTTGGAGCTCGTTAGCGACCTCACAACAGATGCCTTCATAGGAGCTTTAAAAAGATTTATTGGCCGAAGAGGTCATTGCCAAACTATATACTGCGACAATGCAACAAACTTCATTGGTGCCAGTAACCAATTACAGGAATTAAAAAGTATTATTCAATCCCAAAGAGCTAACGAAAAGATAACCACAGAATGCAACAATAGAGGCATTACTTTTAAATTCATACCTCCAAGTTTCCCTCACTTTGGAGGCCTATGGGAAGCAGCTGTTAAATCTGCAAAAGGTTTACTCATAAAAATCTTGACATCGGCGTCCCTTACGTATGAGGAACTTGAAACAACGTTGGTTGAAGCAGAAGCCATTTTGAATTCACGACCTCTAACTCCCATGTCAAATGATCCTAATGACATGACAGCTCTTACACCAGGTCATTTTTTGATTGGAGAACCAATTAATTCATCAATTGATCCAGTTTCCACACCCACTAGTAACTCATTGCTAACAAGATGGAAACTGGTGACACATATTAAAGAAGAGTTCTGGAAACGATGGTCCCTGGAATATTTGAATGAACTTCAGTATCGTCACAAGTGGAAAGAACAAAGTTCAAATGCAAGGCTTGGTCAAATGGTTATCATAAAAGATGACAATACTCCCTCATTGCGGTGGCCTTTAGGAAGAATTGAAAAGATTTATCATGGTCAGGATGGAGCTGTACGGGTAGCAGATGTTCGCACAGCATCAGGGGTTCTTAAAAGACCTAAACATAAGTTGTCACCATTACCAATTAAACCAACTGAGGAATTTACACAGGTTAATTCTGAAGAGGTCGATGAGTTACAAAAAAAACGCGCACGAAAGGCATCAGTTGCCAGCAGCAAGACCGTATTGATCACTCTTATGATTACACTTCTAATGTTACCATTAGCGTTAGCACAAAACCTTAAAATACAGAAGTTTAACTCAGATATTGGTATACATTTTGAAGAGATTGGAAGACTCAAACTTGCTACAAGCCAATGGAACCTCATTGTCTACTATGACTTAGAACCATTAAAAACTGACATCATCGCACTGAAAAATGGTATTTCATTCCTTCATAATATATGTGGCAGAATAAATCGACAATGTAGTTGTAATACCACTTTATCTCATTTTCAACATATGGCTGATGTGCTTCAATTAGACAATTCCTTTTTGCCGACAAGTCGTGTAAAAAGAGGTGCCATAAATTTTGTAGGAAATGTGGCAAATTCACTTTTTGGAGTACTGGATTCCAACTACGCAGAAAAAATGTCACATACTATAGAGGAAGTAAAAAACAATGATTATCTATTGAGATTGCTAAGAAACAAAACATCAATCATAGGCTCCACTCTTAACTTAATAAAGGTAGACCGAAACACTACTAAGTAGAAATTCGAGCAAGTGGAAGGTCAATTAAATCTCCTCACAAAGGCAATAGAAACCATCGAAACGTCTGAATACCAATTCCTTCTATTCCAAACTTTGACATTCTTATCAGATCAACTGATACTTATTATTATCAACATACAGCGGGTACAAGCTGCACTCCTTGACGTATTGACCGACACACATCATGGAAAAATAAGTCCAGCTTTACTATCTGTAAATCAACTTCGCAAGGAGCTAAGAAACATCAAGGCCCACATGCCAGCCAACTTGGATATACCAGTCGAAGATGAGGACGCCATACAGTTATATAAAATCATGACAGTCAAGGGAGGAGTAACGAATGACAATGCAGTATTTCAGATTTCACTTCCACTGACCATCCAAGAACAATTTGATATACTAAAAATGACACCTATTCCAACCATAATTAACAATACACTAATAACTGTTGCACCTTGCGCGGAAACAATTGCCATTGACAAACATATGGATCAGTACATACCATTAAATCCTGTATTATCATTCAACAGGATCAAGTTGTATGCACCACTCGTCCAAGGTACCACAAAGAATCTCAAGTCTGTTCCTGTGACCTTGGGCTTCTCCAAAATGAAACACATGCCACCTGCAATTTAGAAAAGATTGAACAAAACTCAACATGGATTCAAACGGAACAACAAAACCAATGGATATTTGCGTTAAAATTTTCTACTCGGTTGACGATCGTATGTGACCAGAACTCACAACAGGTATCTTTGGCAGGTTTGGGGATTCTCACAATTGCACCCCAGTGTGTTGCCAAAAACAGCATTTTGACACTGGATGGATTCCATCTCATATCCAGCGCAATACGCACTTCCTACACTGGTTTCGGAAGTGTTCAAAGGTTATCCAATCCAGAGCAAGTAAGAGCCGTATTAAGAAGTGACACTAGTATCCTTTATGATGACCATATAAAAAATCTTACTGAATTGCATATGCTATTAACAACAGAACATTTTATACTGCCACATAAACTACAACATCAAAATACTTGGAACACCGCATTTGCCAGCACAGCATTAATTTTAGCAGTCATAATAATATTATTCATCGCTATAAAGTACATAGTAAGACGATTCACATCAACAACAACAAAGCCCACACCTCAGCCACGTTCGACTGTGCAGCAAAAACCCGACTTCGCTATCAATTTGGACGACAGCAGTTGAATTATATTCAACGGGGGGAGGATGTTTAGTTTTACTTATTCAATTATAATCTCACATACATATTTTAAACATATGCAGCCCCTTAAGCATATCAAAATGCTTAGTATTGACAAAATGCAAAACATTGCAATTTATTTGAAGTCAATGTTCGCTTTTGCTTTATTGACAAAATGCAAACATTGCAAATTCTTTAAAGTCAATGCTCGCTTTTGTTTTGTTTATGGTGGCTGCATTTTAAGTAGGTCACAATTTTTAAATTAATTAAATTATGATTAGGTACACAATTTGTAATTATCGATTAAGTATATAATAGACATAAATTAAATAAAACTTTGCCATTACATAGCAACACAAAAGAAAGCAACACCTATTCTATTTAATATTAAAGGTTTTCTTTGTCATTTTTCTGATATTTAGTGGCCAACACAGCAAGACACCCCCGACCACTGGTAAGGTGCCTTGCTTTCATTTAAACACTGTTATTGTGGGTTTATGTGCCTGCAATAACAATCAAACAACCTAAATAGTACTGGTTCAAGTGCCAGGACTATTTTAGCGTTATAGGCAGGTAAACTAACCTTTGCCGGATGTGTGATAATTTTATGATTTTGCATGCTGCTATAAGAATGCTGTTGCGTGAAACTGTTGTCCAAATAGTGCAAGAAGTTGATATATTTTTAAATAATTTCGTGAAAAAAGCTGCAGATATGTTTGGTGAATCATTTGGAACACTCAATATAAATAATTTATGTCATAATTTATATTTATAAATAAAAATACTGGCCATTAAATGCCTAGTTTTTTTGACATTTTTAAAACATTTTTTCTAGGCATTTTTCGAGCATTTTTAGAACCTTTTTCGAGCATTTTCTAGGCATTTATTGGCCATTTTTAATAGTGACATATTTAATGACCAGTTTTAGAGCATTTTTCCGGCATTTATTGGGCATTAAATGGCCATATCCTATTTTCGTTTTACTGGTCATTAAATGCTTGAAAAAGGTTAGAAAAACCGTTTCATAAATGCCATAAAACTGGCCAGTTTTAATTTCCATTTCTTGGCCAGTGGACATTTTTAATGCCCAGTTTTTGGCCACTAAATGCTTATGATTTCTACCAGGGCGGCCACATAAATTATTTAATATGTTTTAAGTAGCTTAAGTCACAAAAGTGTTCACTATAAAATAAGTATAAAAAGAACTACCCAAGTTACTGAATACACCTGTCCCCCGATTTACACGGGAGATAGGTTCCTCAGAAAACCGTGTAACTCGAAATTAAAAATATTTGTATGAAAAACCGTGTAAAACGAAAAAATCCTCCAATGTACTTACTCAGTCATTTATTCAGCATAAACTAAAAGCAACACACTTAGAAAAACATAAAATAACTATTTAATTCATAGAAAAGCATACATTTAACCTCGAAAATTATGTTCAAAATTATGTCTACTAACATTTTTTGCCGATTTAAAGATAATTGCTTAGCTCCACTATTACAGATTTCTAAAATTTAATTTTCCTTGAATTTTACATCGGTGTTAAAATTATTTATCTACAATATTTTTCCAATTAAAAGAGAATAGTCTTTGCAATGCTTTGAGGATAAACTTTAAGATTTAAGACAGTGAAACTAAATTTAAAATATGTTTTCTGTAGTTCAGAAACTTAACTAAAAATAAGAATCGCAATCACAGTCTACTACTTTGATAGCATTTTTCTCAAACGCGATTTGACCAAAAAATTATTCGAAATGTCTTTCAATTTGCTATATCAAATACCATAAAAAATTAATTTACAACAAAATATAATGATAAATGTATGTTCCTAATAATGTATTTGTGCATACAGAAAATCAGAGAAATCTTCTTTATTTTAGATCGGGTGCAAGTGTTTTGTTTTTAAACAATTGTGTATCATAATTATTCACAAAAGAATTGATTTAAATTGACTAGAAATAAATGCGTGCGAAGCCAAATTATTCATTTTGAGCAATATTATATTAAATATGAATATGAATGAAAAAAAAAATTTTTCTAGTCGAATTTTTGATTTTAAAACCGTGTAAGATCGAAAACGTGTTAAACGAGTAGCGTGTAAAACGGGGGACAGGTGTATATGAAATAATTTAGTTTTGATTTTTTTAGCTAGAATAAAGGATTTTCAAGTTTTCTGTTAACGATTTTTTTTTAAATTTTTGTTGGAAAAAAATACAACCTTAAAACCAGAAACATGTTTTCTTTTGTTGTGGGTTTTTACCACACATGATATGTTATTTAAACAAATAACATATTATGGCATATTTTTGGGATGATGCTTAACATCATCCAATAATAATTGCAGCACACTTTTGGGTATTTGTTGTTTTGTTGATAAATTTAAGTTGCTATGTGCAAGTTCTGCTTGTTAAGAATTAACAAGAATGAGAACGCCAAGCACTTAAATGCAACAACAAAACAGCAAGCAAAAGCCAGGTGTGAAACCCGGAAATATGTCGACCTCACTACTTTGGTGAGTTAAATAAGACATATGCAATTTTTGCATAAGTCAAACAAAAATTTGTAGGCCAACTATTTGTGGGCCAAGATTTGGTAAAGTAGAATAAGTTTTTGTTATTGTATTTCTTAGTAATTATTTTAGCATCTAATTTGTTATTGTAATTATCTCTATCATAGGTGTTAAGTAAAATGAAATTAAGGATTGAAAACAGAGAAAGTTCTGTATTAAACTTTTTTTTTTTTTTTCATTCTTTTATTTTGTCTTTACATTGTAAAGACTAACAATAAGTTGTAAGCTCTTAATTCTAATTAACACTATTACAAATTATAAATTATATATAAAGTGATATATTTATTATAATAAGTAATTTAAAGCTCTGCGGGACTCAAAAATAAATAAAAATAAATATTTTTTGCTGGTCTGAAATTGTATTATGGATATTATATTTGGATATATGTATGGATATGGATATTTATTACGGAGTTGATTATGCAGAACCATTTGTAGTAGCTGAGCGGTCAGTCCTTTTTAGACGCGAATGTGTTGAAGTGTTAGCTAGTGGAGTAGCTAATGGATTGATATGATTTTGCTGTTTTAGGAGGTATTCTCTTTTCAGTCTTTCAAATTCTGCGTTTACCATAGGTATATGGAGATCGCTATGGATACGCTCATTTCTAATGAACCACGGTGCTCCTGTTATTGTCCTTAGTATCTTTGCTTGAGCCCTTTGAAGAATTTCAATATTTGATGAACTAGCGAATCCATATAGTTGTATCCCATAGGTCCATATAGGCTTAATAACACTATCATATAGGAGAACTTTATATTCCAATTTTAGAGGAGAGTGACTATTTATTAACTAGTGCAAGCTAGCAGCTTTGAGTTTGATTTGCATCTTTTCGGCTTCGATGTGTTTACGCCAAGTTAAGCGTTTATCTATGTGAATGTCAAGATAAGTTACTTCATTTGCTTCTGGAACTCGAATGCCATTTAATTTTATGGTTGGTGTTGGGTTTCTATTTAATGTAAATGTAATATTTCGGCATTTTTGCTCGTTCACCTTGATACGCCATTTTGATAACCAATCTTCAATTAGAACTAGATGATTTTGAAGCTGGTTGGTGGCAACCACAGCATTTTTGTGACGACTCAAAATAGCCGTATCATCCGCAAAAGTGGAGGTAACTAGCTGGTCATTTGTCGGAATATCAGAAGTGAATAAGATATATAAAAACGGGCCAAGAACACTACCCTGTGGAACTCCAGCGCCAATCGAGAACTCAGTTGTTTACCAAATATGACACTAGGACTGCGTGGATATTTTGTGGTAGGAGTTGTCTGATTTTGTAAACTAGGCCGTCATGCCATACTTTATCAAAAGCTTGCTTAACGTCAAGAAATATGGCGGAACAGTATTCTCTGTGTTCAGAAGCATTTCTTATTTCGTTTGCTCAATGGTTCCAAGTTTTTCCCTAAAACCAAACTGGTGTGAGGAAATGAGATGATGATCTTGAAGGTAAGGCATAACCTTTTCTAAGAACACTTTTTCAAACAGTTTTGAGAGGCAGGGAAGCAAGCTAATAGGTCTGTATGAAGATGGTAAGGTGGAATCTTTGCCGGGCTTCGAAATCATTTTAATTATTGATTTTTTCCACGCACCGGGATAGTGGCCAAAAAAAGCATTGAAGATCCTGGTGATGAAAACTAAAGCTGTATGGGGTAAATTTTTGAGCATTATGGGAGTAATGGAGTCATGGCCAGGTGCTTTTCTACAAATAAGTTTATTTTTATGACGTTAGCGACTTCAGTTGGAGTAATATGCATGTTAATATTTTGAGTGTTAATTATTTGCGGAGGCAGATCAGTATTGTTTGAAACACAATTGGGTTGAAACACTAGGCTTAGATGTTGTGCAAAAACATATGCCTTTTCCTCATTACTTCGTGCCCAATCGCCATTACTATCCCTTATAGGAGGCTCGGTCTCAATAGGATTTCTAAATACGCGGCTAGACTTCCATAGAGACGATTTATTAGTTTTGTTTGGAGAAAGGTTTTGGATAAAACTATAATGGTGATTATTCTGTTCTCTAGAAAGAGCAGCTCTTATCTTCTTTTCGGCTTCCCTAAGTTTTATTTTTGATGCTGGGGACCTATATTTCTGCCATTCCCGTCTAAGCCTCCTCTTATCCGAAACTAATTTTTCTATTTCAGCATTAGTAGAAAATCTATCTTTTCTTCTACTAATTGAATTTTCAGGCGTAGAGTTATTTGCTGCTGTAGTTAAAATGGAATTTATGACCTCAACAGCATCATCAACATGCTCTTTACATCCTATTGTATAATTTGTGTGGATATGTGTGCTTATATATTTTTTGTAATTAATCCAGTTTGTATAAGGAGTTGTAAGGGTAAGTGGTACCTCTCTATGCTTGGGTTATTGAAAAATTTGTATGATAACAGGGGAATGATCAGAGGATAACTCAAAACTTGTACTGACAGAAATTAAATCTCTGCGAATATTCTTGGTGACGGCAAAATCGATTAGGTCAGGAATTTTGTTGCGGTCCGCTGGCCAATATCTAGGTTTTCCGGGAGAAGCAACATCCAGATTGCTATTTTTATTTATTGCGTTATACAGCTGATTACCTTTGGGATTATTAATGCGGGAGCCCCAGAAAATGTGTTTAGCGTTATAGTCACCGGCTGCTACAAATTTATCACCTAAAGTTTTAAAATAGTCCATAAACTGCGCCTCTGATACAGCAAAGCGGGGAGGAAAGAAAACTGCAGATAAAGGAAGGTCTTTGCCATTACTTTGCAAAATAATTGAAGTAGCTTGTAGATAGTTTTGGGCATAAGCCCCTAGGCAAGAATGTTTAAGCCTTCTTCGAATTAGTATACCAGTACTGCCATGGGCTCTTCCGTCTGGGTGATTGGTTTTATGGAATATATAGCCTGGAATAGTGAAGTTATATTTATTTGTTAAGTGGGTTTCGGATAGAAGCATTACATCTACATCTTCCCGAGACAAGAAGTTTGAAATCTCTAGTTTATGTTGGCTTACGCCGTTTGCATTCCATGCGCAAGTCTTTATAAGACCTATAACTTGGCTAGGAGAGCAGTCATTAATTGGGTTTGCATTTCAACGATACGATCTAAAGATTTTTGCATGGCTATCATGAAGTGTGATAGGCTTTGAGTAAAATTAGAAATCATTAGCTCAAGATTAGTGTTTGGTTCCTGTGGTGTTAGGTGTTGAATTTGAGAGCTTCATTTTACAACATTAGCATAAGAAATAGCTGGTGAATAAGGGTTGGCAGAGGACTGCTGGGGGGCAGAAGCGGCAGAGGTAAATACATTTTTAGTTGGATTGCGAGCAGCTTGTTTAAGTAAAGTTACCCTCTGTTTTAGGCTTTGATATACAGGACAGCCTCTATAGTTAGCAGTATGGTTTCCATTACAATTGCTACATTTTTTGGAGCTTGTACTATTTTCCGCTTTTTTGGAGCATAAGGAGCTGTGGTGGAGTTCACCGCATGCGACACATACAGTACGGAGATTACAATAGGTTTTAGTATGGCCATACTCTTGGCAGTTTACGCATTGGACCGGCCCATTACGTTTGTGGGGCTCCTCGACAGAAATTTTTCGGTGCAATAAATATTGCAACTTGTATATTGGATGCGTTTCATTTTTTTTGAGCTTGGCAGCATCTGGGAGTAGGTCTACCTTAAACATAGGTTGCGGAACCCTATCTTTATTTACAATGTTAATAACTGCTCTGGCATGGAAACCTTTTTCTTCGAGAGCATTTTTTATAATTACGTCTAAATCAGATTCAATACCTTTAAGTACTACAGAAATACCTTTACTGCTTTTCAGCTGGTAAGTGTAATAATTCTTTTTTTTTGGCTTCTAGATTGTGAGGATCTATCAATAAAATAACATTTAAACTAATTAAATAGAAAAGAAAAACAATACTTATATTGTGAGTAATCAGCGCTAACACTAAATACTTTAATTTGGAATTGCTTTTTATAAACCTGTTAAAAGGTCCAAATAGACACAAATTCGAAATTTAAAAATTTAATGTGTAGTAAAAATATTTAGAAAACGTCACTGGTTACGCTTTTTACACTGCGCACCTTTGCACAGTTGCCCACATCTGTATTAAAGCTTTGGGACAAGTCTTCGCTATGCGCATATCATTTGGTTTAGACACACACTCTTCTAACGCCCTAGTTGATGCTATTATGCAGATTTCGTGGTGTACCGATTCGCCAAGGTGACATCGAAAGCCCTTATGTAAGCTATGAAGTGATCGTGTCATAAAATTCTCGATCATTTCTGCTAACCATCGTCAATGAAGAAAGATCTAAGTCAGTGATCATATTAAAATTAAGTGAAGAAAAAAAAAAATCGGAATTGCATAACGGGCATATTACGTTGTTCGGTATTGATTAAAAGTAGATGCGAAAGTTTCTTACTTTTGCTGCAAAATTACATCATTTTGTTTATAAAAAATACTTATATTGGTAAGCGAATAACTCCCAAAACTTTTCAATGTTCCTACGGCAAGTTACTTAAGCTTTATTTTTAAAAGGTACAGCGGAGCGCCCTGACTGCCAAGGCTGCAGCAGGTATCGCTGAACACAGGGAAACATAGCATAAAACCAACGCTTCTCTGTACATTGCTGTTTCCAGAGTTTCCTTGTATGGAAAAGCCATCATATTTCCTCAAAGTATCCAGCTTTTAAATATCTTTCCACCATCAGATAGTCGCGAGCTCCATCGTGAGGTTGCCGAGAGGTCACCTTGAGACTCCGCAGATGGCATTGCTAAACGACGTACCAATTTTTTTATAGAAAGTGGACTTCACAATGGGGAAATTTACAATTTACAGTATTTTCTTTTGTTAAAACTAAAAGAAATCCAAGAGTAGGACATCTAAGTAAATTTCTATTTCAAGTAAATATATATCGAATTTTAAATTCCTTAAATTTGCTACATAAGTTTATCATCGAAACTTAAAAAAAAAACAGAAAAAAAATCCTAGAAAATAGCCAAACTAACAATAAGTTTAAAGTAAATTTCTACTTAAATTCGGTACTAGATATTCAATTTAATTTCAAATAATTTTTTTTATTCTACAAAATTGATAAAGTTAACATTAGATCTTATTTGAAAAAAAAAAAAAAACATCCGCTGATGCTAATATTAGTTTTAAATTCTACCTATTTAATTAAAGATTAAATTATAAAATAATTAAAGATTAAATTATAAAATATAAGCTTTAAAAATTTATTTTCTTAAATGTAAATTTAGTTTATTAATAGTTACTTTTAAACGCAAAACTAAATAGTAGCATCTATCTAAATACAAGTGAAATAAGGCGGACTCGAAAGTGAAGAGAATTAGAAAGGTTTAATTCGAATTGAGAATGCTATATTGAATTCGTTTCATTTAGTTATACGATTTTCTACATAAATCTACCCTAAACCTTCCGCAACAACCACAATCAATTATGGAGGCCTTCATCGATCGTCGTTGTGCAGAATTTTGAAAGGTATGTGGTTTTTATTTCCTATATTCTAATTTTTTTATCTTCGCCTAATTTCAATCAAACCTAAAATTAAAACAACAAAAAAAAAAACAGAAAAGATATAACCTACCTAAGAAGAAGAAACAAAAGTTTCGAAAATTTAAAGAGAAGAGTAATAAGAATTAACAAAAAAAAAAAATAATTAAGGCATAAACTATGGAGGGAGAGCGTTCAGAAAATAACTCTCTCGATTGCAGTTTCTAGCAAATCTTACTGAATGAGAGTACAGATCTGCAGATTTTTTCTTAATAGCTTTATTTGATTTTTTTTTCCATTTTGTTCCTCTCATGTAAGTTGATCATTGTGTGGTCAATGATTTCAACATCTATTTTTTAATATATTTTTTTTTTTTGATATTTAATGGTACAACAGTACGTCCTAGTTACTCGTAGCTACTACTCTTTATGGGTTTTGTATCTATGAGGCAGATACGCTTATATAGTTAAGGTTTATGTATATCTTTATTGATATTGTATAAGATTAGCACAGTTGTACATTGTGTCACAAGTCATGTCACTTATTGAATTTAAACCGTGAATTAAAATTTGTATGAAAATGAAGCTTTAAATTTCTTTTTTTTTACACGTGTGAGGCAATGTAGAACCAAAACCTGCGACGCTACTTGGGCTAAAAGAAATAGTTTGAGCCTTTTAGCAGGATGGGTGGGTAATGAGTTGGGAGGCCATAACATCAGGCAACCCATGTACATATGTTTATGCTGATATTAGGGAAATGACACTTTTTTTTGTTGTTTGGTTTAGTAATATATTATATCGGTCTTTTGGCAGTTCACTTTCTTTACTATTTCGTGAAAAATCTCTGTTTCTTTTTTTTTAAATTTTTTTCTTGTAAATTTAAATTTACTGGGGACCCAAGCGACATTTCAGTTGACGATTTTATATATAGAGTTACTGCGTTAACCACTCAATCTTTGCATGGCAGTTTTTCTACTCTTTGCCAGTATGCGCACTTATTATTTGGCCAATCTCATCGCCAATCTCGAAACGTTGATTGGGATGAAATGTGTGAAGCTTTGCGTAGAAAATATAAAAATTATTCAACAGATTTTGATATAAAGGAAAATATGAGAACCCGAAAACAAACAGTAACTGAAAATTTTGACCAATACCTCGATACAATTTTGGCGATGTCTGATAATTTAGAGATAGATATGCCCGATAGAGAGTTAGTTGAAACCATTTTAAGGAATTTAAAACCAGAGTTGCGACATGAGCTTCTTCACCTTAAAATTAACGACATATCGCCATTGCGTTGTGAAGCACATAAGCACGAAAACTTTTATATGAATTACAATGCGAACATGCACTCGCGTAGTATTCCGATGAGGCGCAATGTTTCGGAAATCGTGCAAGTGAATGATGAGGAGGAACAGGTTTCTGAAAATTTACCTAATGTTGCAGAAATAAGTGCAGGAATAAATTCTGGGACCCAATTCAAATATTGGAACTGTGACGACATCGGTCACAAATATCAAGACTGTCTAAAACCACGTAGGATATTCTGTTATGGGTGCGGTGCTTTAAACACCTACAAACCTTCGTGTCAAAAATGTAAGTCCGATTTGGAAAACCGGATGCAGGATGTCCGCCGCTTTTTACGCGGATATCCACTGTCCCAACCTCGGCCCTAAAAATTTTACATTACACTTTAATGGAAGTGAAAAAGCCACCTGCCTGTCCAAAACTGTTTCCCATTGTTCCTTATCATATTCGTCTTGCCAAATATAACGAAATAAATGAAAAAATATTTGCTGAAAAACCTTTTCTAAAATCAAATTCACGTTCGGCTAGACGTATACGTGACTTTTGGTCGAAAAAGAAGAATTTGCGCAAACACGTTATTTCTTCAATTCTACACAAAACCTCTGACATTCGTCCTTATACTGAAATAGAAGTATTTAATAAAAACCACCTGGCTTTGCTGGATAGCGGTGCCAATTAAAGTGTAATAGGCGGCGAACTTACTATGCAAATATTGAAATCAGAGATTCCATGTTTAAGAATCCTTGGCGTCGTCAAAACTGCAGATGGCCAAAGGCAGGAAGTAAAAGGTTCTATCAAGGTAGAAGTGAAATATAATGACAAAGTCGATGAATTTGAGCTTTTAATTGTGCCAACAATTACACAAAATATTATATGCGGCATGGATTTTTGGATCCATTTTGGCATATCAATTACGAATACGTTTAGTATAAATGAACTTAAATTAGAAAGCATGAATTCTGACCCTGATCTTCTTCCCTTAACCCCTGTACAGCAACGCCGCTTGCAGTTTGTAGTAGAATCATTTCCAGCTTTTGCAAAAGAGGGCCTCGGACAAACAACGCTTATCGAACACGTAATAGATACTGGGGACGCGAAACCTATTAAGCAACGATACTATCCTATATCTCCAGCGATGGAGAAACTGCTTTGTCAGGAAATAGATCGTATGCTCGACTTAGACGTTATAGAAGAAGCCCCTTATTCATCATGGTCGTCTCCCACTGTCCTTATTGTTAAGCCCAATAAGGTACGCTTCTGTTTAGACTCACGAAAACTCAATGAGGTAACGGTTAAGGACTCCTACCCCATACCAAACATCGATGGCTTACTAAGTCGCCTTCCTCCCGTGCACTGTATTTCGAAGATTGATCTTAAAGATGTATTCTGGCAGATTAATCTCGAAAAAAAGTCACGAGAGAAAACTGCTTTTACGGTGCCCAACAGGCCATTGTACCAGTTCAAAAGGATGCCTTTGTCCGGACTTACCATTAATATAACAAAAAGTAGTTTTTGCCTTTGTCGTACTAAATATTTAGGCTATATTGTTGGGCATGGCACGCTACAGGTGGATCCTGAAAAAGTCACTGCTATAACGCAGTATCCTGTTCCTGTCACTGTTCGCCAGCTACGGCAGTTTTTAGGAATGACCAACTGGTATCGCCGATTCATACCGGAATACTCTACCGTTACTTTTCACCTAACAGAGCTATTGAAAAATATGAAAAAATTCTCTTGGAATCCCCAAGCTCAAGATTCATTCGAAAATTTGAAACACAGTCTTACGTCGGCTCCACTTCTTATTCGTCCAGATTACAGTAAACCTTTTATTGTGCAGTGTGACGCTAGTCAATTCGGTGTGGGTGGTTTGCTTTCCCAATGCGATGATCAGGGCAATGAAAGACCTATAGCCTATATGTCGAAAAAACTAAATAAAGCGCAGCGGAACTATTCCGTCACCGAATTGGAGTGCTTGGCAGTCATGGAAGCAATTAAAAGGTTTCGTATGTATATAGAGGGTCATGAATTTAAGGTGGTAACGGACCATTCTAGTTTGCGCTGGCTGATGCAGCAAAAAGACCTCAGTAGGAAATTAGCTAGATGGGCGATCAAATTACAAGGATTTAATTTTACAGTGGAACACCGCAAAGGTAGAGAAAATGTTGTCGCGGATGCGCTATCACGCGCATTGGAAGAAAATGATGAGATTGCGTTGGTTGAGTTGGAAGTTTTGCCACTTATAGATTTGAATTCAAATGCTTTTCATTCGAAATCATACAATAATTTAAAAGAAAAATATATTGCGGCCGATTTGCCTGATTTCCAAGTTATAGACGATTTGCTTTATCATCGCACAGATTTCGCTACAGATGCTGAAAGTGGCGAAAATAACGCCTGGAAACTGTTTGTGCCGGTGGAGCTACGTGAAAGCGTTATCCGCGCAGCACACGATCAACCATCAGCGTCACATGGTGGTATCGCTAAGACTGTAGAGCGTATTTGTCGAAATTTGTTTTGGCCTGGATTAGTGGTTCAAACTCGTGAATATGTGAGAAATTGTGAACTATGTCAAACTTCCAAAGTGCCTACTCAGATTCTTCGTCCGCCAATGGGAAATCAGGTCAGGAGTGAACGACCTTTCCAGCGTTTATATCTTGACCTGATCGGCCCGTTTCCGCGATCGAAAGGTGGTAATATTGGAATTTTCATAGTTCTAGACCATTTGTCGAAATTTACATTTTTGAAACCCCTTAAGAAATTTACCTCGAGTTTAATAACAATTTTTCTGAAAGAGAGCATATTTGACTGCTTTGGGGTTCCCGAAACCATAGTTACAGACAATGGGAGTCAATTTAAAAGTCGTGAATTTGAAAAGTATTTGTCCAAATATGGAATAGTGCACACATGTACCGCGATTTATTCACCTCAATCAAACGCTAGTGAACGTGTAAATCGTTCCATAAATGAGGCCTTAAGGTCATATATACGAAAAGATCAACAGGAATGGGACTCATATTTGAGTAGTATAAATTCATCTCTTAGGAACAGTATTCATCAGACGTTGGGTGTATCGCCTTATTTTGTAGTCTTTGGTCAAAACATGATTACGCATGGAGACGAATATAAACTCCTCAGGAAACTAGAACTACTAACAGATTGTTCGGCCAAATTGCCAAAAGAAAATAAATTTGAAATCATTCGTAGCCAGATCAAAGAAAACATTGACAAAGCTCATGAAAGAAATGCAAAAACCTATGATCTTCGCTCACGTGACCGGAAATTTCATGTAGGTCAGATAATAACACGACGCAATTTCGCTCAAAGCAAGTTAGCTGCAAAGTTCAATGCAAAATTAGCACCTACTGGGATAAGATCACGCATAAAGGCAAAACTAGGAAATTCGTACTACTCACTAGAAGATATGAATGGTAAGACTATTGGAAATTATCATGCAAAAGATTTATGGTAGAGTTCCAAAAACAAACCAAAATTCCTTGAATTTGTCACAAATTATTGATAGCCCTTTTTCAGCTCCTATTACAAAACAATTGTAGTAATTGTACCTGTTTTTGTGAGGATCTATCAATAAAATAACATTTAAACTAATTAAATAGAAAAGAAAAAACAATACTTATATTGTGAGTAATCAGCGCTAACACTAAATACTTTAATTTGGAATTGCTTTTTATAAACCTGTTAAAAGGTCGAAATAGACACAAATTCGAAATTTAAAAGTTTAATGTGTAGTAAAAATATTTAGAAAACGTCATTGGTTACGCTTTTTACACTGCGCACCTTTGCACAGTTGCTCACATCTGCATTAAAGCTTTGGGACAAGTCTTCGCTATGCGCATGTCATTTGGTTTAGACACACACTCTTCTAACGCCCTAGTTGATGCTATTATTCAGATTTCGTGGTGTACCGATTCGCCAAGGTGACATCGAAAGCCCTTATGTAAGCTATGAAGTGATCGTGTCATAAAATTCTCGATCATTTCTGCTAACCATCGTCAATGAAGAAAGATCTAAGCCAGTGATCATATTAAAATTAAGTGAAGAAAAAAAAAAAATCGGAATTGCATAACGGGCATATTACGTTGTTCGGTATTGATTAAAAGTAGATGCGAAAGTTTCTTACTTTTGCTGCAAAATTACATCATTTTGTTTATAAAAAATACTTATATTGGTAAGCGAATAACTCCCAAAACTTTTCAATGTTCCTACGGCAAGTTACTTAAGCTTTATTTTTAAAAGGTACAGCGGAGCGCCCTGACTGCCAAGGCTGCAGCAGGTATCGCTGAACACAGGGAAACATAGCATAAAACCAACGCTTCTCTATACATTGCTGTTTCCAGAGTTTCCTTGTATGGAAAAGCCATCATATTTCCTCAAAGTATCCAGCTTTTAAATATCTTTCCACCATCAGATAGTCGCGAGCTCCATCGTGAGGTTGCCGAGAGGTCACCTTGAGACTCCGCAGATGGCATTGCTAAACGACGTACCAATTTTTTTATAGAAAGTGGACTTCACAATGGGGAAATTTACAATTTACAGTATTTTCCTTTGTTAAAACTAAAAGAAATCCAAGAGTAGGACATCTAAGTAAATTTCTATTTCAAGTAAATATATATCGAATTTTAAATTCCTTAAATTTGCTACATAAGTTTATCATCGAAACTTAAAAAAAAAACAGAAAAAAAATCCTAGAAAATAGCCAAACTAACAATAAGTTTAAAGTAAATGTAAATTTAGTTTAATAGTTACTTTTAAACGCAAAACTAAATAGTAGCATCTATCTAAATACAAGTGAAATAAGGCGGACTCGAAAGTGAAGAGAATTAGAAAGGTTTAATTCGAATTGAGAATGCTATATTGAATTGAGGCCATAACATCAGGCAACCCATGTACTTATGTTTATGCTGATATTAGGGAAATGACACTTTTTTTTGTTGTTTGGTTTAGTAATATATTATATCGGTCTTTTGGCAGTTCACTTTCTTTACTATTTCGTGAAAAATCTCTGTTTCTTTTTTTTTAAATTTTTTTCTTGTAACCCACTAAAACGTTGTATGACTGGAGCACAACCCACCCCAATGCCCTGAGCACGGCCGGATGAAACAGAGTACGCTCCAAGCAAGTTTAACACAGTCGGTACGTTACAAGATCATGTGCTAAAGTACGGTAATTACATTCCGCGTAAATTTGGATTTTTGTTTCATGTATATTTCTTCTTGTAAGTGAAACTACATGATATGAGTCTCTCCCTATTAGACTAGTAATATAATTTATAAAGGCATTAGAGTTACGCTCACGCAAGAAAATAGGTGGAGGCTTATGATCTTTAATACTTTGCCGACCGCTACCACCAGCTTCATCATCATAATTTTTTGCTAATATTGCAAATATATTTAATGACTTTCGCCGCTTGTACATTGCCTCCGTTTTTTTGTGGGCTTAGTTTTCTTTTTACTTAGATGTAGCGGTCTAGCCTAGTTTGAACTTCACTATTTTTTGGAAACAGAATATTTTTACCTTTATTTTGTGTGTTTGACTTTGGTTGTTGTTGAGTTTGTTGCATTGTTAAACTGCTGTTTATGTTGTGGTTTCTGCTGCTGCTGCTGTTGATGCAATTCCGAACATTGTTGCTCTACACTGGATTCATGTTGCATAGGTAATGTTGCTAAGCTGTTGCTCAATATATGTGAATTTGTGCCTACAGACATTATTGGTGTAAGTGAAGCAGATGACGATGTAGTAATTACACATGTACTAGTTGTTGCCAGAGTTGTTGCTAGCAAAGAGACTGTTGCGCTTGTAGGTGCTGGTGAGATGTTCGGAGTTGAACATTGAGCTCCCCATGAGAGAGAAGTGGACAGCATCTGTTCTGCAGATATCAGACTTAGCGGCTTTGGATTATTACATGTACTCAGAGAAGAGTTTTGAGAAAACAACGCATGCGTATTACTCGAATGAGCGCTTGGAGTAGAATGCGCGGGAAGAATATTATTAGTTGTTGTTGAATTGTTGTTGGAAGCACTGGAGAATGTAGAAACGCACTCATTGGAAAGAGAGTGACGTCGCTGCATAGGCGGAGAGCACTCCACCGGCATAACCTGCCGTCTTGCTAGCTTTGTTTATTTTTTTATGCAGAACTTTGTTCTTTCTATTTACTTTTTAAAATAAAGTCAGCAAACGCACAAGAAATCAATGCAAAGTGCATTAATTGTATTGGCACTCACTTCCGCAACCGTTTTCAGGAGTCTTAGATTTTTTTAAATTACTTTTTACCACTCGAATTATTAAATGACCACGGAGGCGATCGAAAACACGTCCGGCGTACTCAAATTGAACTGTGTACAAACTGAAGTCAACGAGTTTTAAATTATTCCAGCAAGTTAAAGTAAATACTGGTAAGTATACTTTAAAGGATAACAATTTCTCTCTTCTCTTTACAGATACAATTCTCACTAAAGTTTACGAAGTGTATTCCCAGGACGGGAAAACGACTAGTACAACATTGGCGCAACCGCAGTAGTACAACAGTACAACAGCCGGTAGGATTCGCACTTCTACGCAGCAGTACAACATTGGCGCAGCCGGTAGGATTCGCACTTCTACGCAGCTGTACAACATTGGTGCAGCCGGTAGGATTCGCACTTCTACGCAGATGTACAATATTGGCGCAGCCGGTAGGATACGCACTTCTACGCAGCTGTACAACATTGGCGCAGCCGGTTTACCGAACCACAAAAGGAGTCTAGAGGATTAGACATTAATTTCAACAACATCAAGGAATTGTGCGACAGCGTTGGAAATAAAATTGGTGAGTATCATTGCAACATATAACCATAAAATTCTTAAAACATGTTGGCTTTCAGCCACTAGCGCAGCCAATTTGTTGGCAACATCGAAACGAACTTAGGAGCATGAACTATGAGCGATCCTCATAGTCCATGTTCTGCATCATATAGTAGGGAAGTAGGTTTCATTGAAATAATTTTGTGAACTTATTGGAAGTTCACAAAATAATAAATTTTTTTTTTCTCTCTTCTAATTGAATTGGAAAATTTTTTTTTTATTTTGATAGGATTGTTGAAAAAAGTTTTTGACAGTACTTTAAAATACTTTTGACAACTCAATTGTTGAATACTTTATTGGAAAGTTTAAATTCTGAAAGAATTTTTTAAGTTTCAGTTATCAATAGAATTTTGAAGATAAAATTTGTAAAAAATAATTTGGAAACGATAAAATTTTTTTTTATATTAAATTTGAAATTTTGAACAACATTTTTGATAACAGTTGGCATTTTGTAAGAATTTAAATTTTGTAAATCTTAAACGTTATTTTCGCGGGAAAACGTTTGTTATATTCAGTAATAAAAGTTTTTATTTTTTCTCCATTGAAGGTCTTGTAAAACTTATTTTTGGTTCCAAAGAATATTTCAAGTTCTGAGGATCCGTTTATTCTGCATAGACTCGCGATTTTAAAAATAATCTTTCCTTTCTCCATAAATCGTATATAACCTTGCAGAATTTTATTGTTGGTTCTGAGGAATACTTTCAAATATTCCAAAGATTCGTGTTCTGCACAGGTCCGTGTGTCATTAAGTATAAATTATTCCAAATAAGGAGTAAATAAAGTATATATAAGATTTGCATTTCGTATCACTAATTAATGAGTGGTATATACACAAAATTTTAATTTTCTAAACAAAGTTGGGATAGGTCGCGTAAACTCACAAAAATTCTGTATACAAATTTATAGGCAAAATTTATTAATGCAGTAGGTCGTTCATTCACTTATGGAAATTTGAAACGTTGAGCATATGTACAGCAAAAAGAAACATATATAAAAAAAAGAGCACGTAAAATAAAACGTTTGCTTTTTGTTAAAGTTAACAACCGTTTAAAGTTGCTGACGCCGCTTTTTGTGTGTTTTATATGAGGTAATGAACGATTTAGAATTTAATAAACACGCCCACGGAAAATTGTTAGGAGAATTGTGTAGATTTACATATAACGGAAATCTTAAGCATAACAGAAAACTAATTAAGTTTTATTTATCTCTATAATGGGTTTCCTAGAAATGTCGAAGTTAGTGAAAAATATAGTACCCTATTTTGCAGAAGCTAGTTCACCAACGTTGAAATTGGATCTATATAGGTTCATAGAAGGATGTGAGGCAGTGCGGAAAGTTATTAAAGCTGAAGAAGAACCTGAATTCATAGCAAGCGTTAGGCTTCATTTGCATGGTGATGCATTTGAGTTAATCAGATCTCATGAGCTAAAGTCATTAGAAGAGCTACATAAATTAGATATAAATAAGAAACGCCCGCCAACTTCCTGAAGAAGAACTACGTACATTCGCGAGACGAATAAATACGCTAAGAAACGAAGCCTTAGAAATAATAAAATTAACTTATAAAGATTTATCTGATTGAATAAGTCAGTGATTACAGCATTTAAGTTAGGATTACGTAATAAAATGCTTAAGATATTGATGTTAAGGGAGGACACAAACAGCTTGGATAAATTGTTACAGGAAACAATCAAAATGGAAGATGTCATACAAGGAGATTTAGGATTATTATCTGGAGTTAACGTCGTGCAGTCTGGCAATGAAGAAGCACTCCCAGTGAAATCAATTATTACGAAACATTCTTTAGAAAAAGAAATATTTCCACTGAGAGAGCAAGAGGGTACAAATAAATATTTCGCCAGAAAGCTGCCAATTAAGTGCTCATATTGTAATAAAAAGGGTCACACAAAAGAGGACTGTTATGTTAGGAAAAACGCACCTTTCTGTGACAAGTGTTTAGAATATGGACACATGACCAACATAAAATGTTCACAAAACACAACGGATATAGGGAAAAACGTAAAAAATAATAATTCAATTTCTCAACGCCATCAAGGGGGACAACAGTCCTCCAGTAAATGTAGTTGGTGTATGAGAATTGGACATGAAATTGGAACTTGTTTTGCTAAAAGAGACTACGAAAAAAATCAGGGAAACTTAGAGGGGCCCAAGACCGGCCAATAGTCTGGGGACCCAAAAAACTTAGTAAATTAGGGCCAAAAGGAGTAGAAACAGTAAACCAACCACAAAAAAGTGCAGTTGGTACGTTATCTACTAATTATGAAACAAATAAAGTTTCAGAAAATATTTTAGATGAAATAGTAACAGTAAATCAGCTATAAGAAAGTGCAGTTGATACGTTAACTACATCTGAAATCATAAATAATTTTAACAAAGTAGTAACAGTAAATCAACCACAACAAAGTGCAGTTGATACGTTAACTACTAGAAGCAAAAATTTTAAAGCTTTGAGTAATAACTTAAAGCAATATAATGCGGGGAAAACAAATCATACACAGAATACTGTAGTTGAGGCGTCCCTCGCAAAACCCATAGAATGCGTATCAAACGCAAAAGATACTGAAACTGGGAGACACATCTTGTATGGCAGGCATAACGAGAATTTCTACCTAGCAAATCAAAATGACGTGTTCATAGAAGTGCCCTGTAAAGAGGCCAGATATGGAAAACTTATTTTGTTGGTAGATTCCGGTGCCGACACAAGTTTGGTTAAAGAAAGTGCCATGTTGCATTTCCCAGAATTAGATACAAATAATCGAAAAGATTTAAGTGGAGCATTTGGCGGACAGGTTACCACATTAGGTACAACCACTATCAAACACAAGCAGAACCCAGATCTAAGTTTAAAGTTGCACATAGTGTCACTAGATCAAGGAGTTCCAGCTGATGGAATAGTAGGTAGGGACAATTTGTGGAACCGAACTGTCATAAACGCTATAGATAAAAAATTGACGTTTTTCAATGATAAACGTCAGAAAATAATAGCATTCACGCTTAAGCCGATGAATGACTTTAACAGAGTACTATACAATACAGAAACAGCAATAGAAGCTCGAACTGTAAAAATAGTACCTTTATGTGTTAAAACAACATTAAAAGAAGTTGTTATACACAAACAAGAACTTTCACAAGGAGTTTACGTAGGAGAAGTACTCAGCAAAGTGAAAGATGGCATAGTTTATGTGCCAATTTTAAACTCGTCAGAAGACGAATTTATCATTGATAGAAATTTCAGACCGGAATTTTCAAATTACAATGAATTCAAAATAAATGCAAGTTCCGCAACAAATATGATATCGGAACAAAACGTGAGGGAAAGATTAGAGAAGCTATTTGGAGCTATTAATTTAGATCCCCACATAAGTAAGGAAGAAAAAGCTTCTATGGAAAATATACGTGAATCATTTCATGACATATTTTTATAAGAGGGGGATTGCCTATCATATACCCCAGTATTAAAACATGATATCCCTACTTTGGTGGGCCAACCACCAATAAACCAAAAACAGTATAGACTACCCCATTCCTATAGAATGGAAATTAATAAACAGGTAGGAGAACTGTTAAATGAAGGGATTATTTTACCAAGCACCTCACCTTGGAATTCACCACTATTGCTTGTCCCAAAGAAAAGTGGTAAAGATGGCGAGAAAAAGTGGAGATTAGTTATAGACTTCAGAAAATTAAATGAAGCTACAATCAAGCAAATTTTTCCCATACTACGAATTGATGAAATTTTAGATCAATTAGGACATAGCAGATATTTTTCCACGCTAGATCTAGCAAGTGGATACCACCAAGTATTGGTAAATGAAGATGATAGAGAAAAAACAGCATTTAGTACAGGGTTGGGATATTTTGAGTTCAACCGAATGCCGTTTGGGCTAACAGGAGCCCCAGCAACATTTCAACGAATCATGAATCACATACTCACAGGACTACAGGGTCTAGAGTATTTTGTTTATTTAGATGACATTGTCATATACGGGAATAACTTACGAGAGCATGAAAAAAGGCTACGTAGTGTGTTCACGGTATTAAGACAACATTTGTCCGTTCCAATTCAAAAAACTGAAGCGGCTATCCCTTTACTATCAAAATGTAAGGGGTTTGCGTTCTAAGACGCATGACATCTTTTTAGCCACTCAGAATTTTTCTGAGGATATTATCGTTTTTACCGAAACTTGGTTAAATAACACTTTTCTCAATTTGGAACTTTTTGACAACAGTTTCAATGTTTTTAGAAGAGACAGACACTTGGAAGACATTTCTTCTGTTGGTGGAGGTGTCTTAATAGCCATAAAAAATCATTTAACTAGTTCATTAATCGAAATTGCCTGCGCATCTAATATTGAACTATTATGCGTTAAAGTTACATATTGTAACTCCAATATTTATATTCTTAACGCTTATGTTCCTCCAAATAGTAGCGCAGATGTCTACGAATGTCTTTCGATGTCCGTAGAATACATAATAAATGAACTAGACACTAATGACGACATTTTATTGTTAGGTGATTTCAATTTGCCTGACCTTAAATGGACTCCTTCGGATGATGGTACATATTTTTATGCATCGTGTCCAAAAACTCGACAACAACAAATTTTTGTTGACGAAATACTTTCAAGTTTACAACAAGTAAGTTGTATAACTAATTCTCATGGACGACAACTTGACTTAGTCTTGGCTGCAAATAGTAGTAATGTTGTTGTGAGAAATGCTATCCATGCTCTTTCTACGGTTGATTCCTATCATCCACCTTTGAGTATTGTGTACCAATCTGACAATGAAAATTTAATTAATGCATGTTCTTCCATCAATATTTATGAATTCAATTTTAAAAAAGCTGACTTTTTAAAGTTGAATGATAATTTAAGGAATAAATTAAACGACCTTATTTTTTTTTTTAATAATACGAGTAATTCATTTGATGAGTGCATTAAATTTTTCTATGGTGAACTTTTTTCGGCTATAGCATTGTCGGTGCCTTATGCAAAGAGGTATGTTAATAATTCTTCATACCCCTGGTACACAAAGGATTTAAAAAAAGTTCGCAATGGCCGTAATAGGGCATGGAACAAATACGTTTGTAGCCAGGACCGAAATGACTTAGTTGCTTACCAGCGACTTTTCCATGAATTTAAGGATATGTCGGCTTTAGTTTATTCTGAATATTTGAATAAAATTAGGTTGAATATTCTTCATGACCCCAAGCATTTTTGGGGATTTATTAATACAAAAAAAAAGTCTGACGGGTTTCCATCAGAATTCAGAACAGTTGATGGGCTCATTAGCGACCCACAAATTATAGCTGGGTTGTTTGCTAATTTGTTTAAAGAATCCTTTTCTACGGAATTATTTAGCCCTGAGATCAACTATTTTGAATATATGGATAACGACCCTTTAGTTTCGATTAATGAGATATCTTTCTCACCTGAACTAATAGAGAAATATATCTCATCTCTTGATGATGACTTCAGCTCCGGACCTGTCGCAGGAATACCATCATCCTGCGACAGTACTAGTCAACTGTAGCTCTGTGCTGAGTCAGCCCCTCAGTTTGTTATTTAATAAATCAATTAGATATAGCTATTTTCCTAAATTTTGGAAAAATGCATACATAAGCCCCATTTTCAAGAAAGGGTGTAAAAATGATGTTTCAAATTACAGGCCCGTAGCGAAGTTATCATCGATACCGAAAATTTTTGAACGCATTGTGTACGATCAAGTTAAGGTGTGCTGTAGTGAAGTCATAACAACTCGTCAGCATGGTTTTGTTAATGGCAGATCTACAGTTTCTAACCTCCTTGATTTTACTTCCTTTGCATTAAGCTCTTTTGACTCTGGTGGGCAAGTTGACTGCATCTACACTGACTTCAGTAAAGCATTTGACAAATTACCACATAATTTGATTTTGTTTAAGTTAAAAAAGCTTGGATTTCCTTTAAGTTTTGTCAGCTGGATTGAATCTTATTTATCTGATCGCTCATATTAGATAAGATTTCGGAGGGTGTTTTCCTCCCCATTCGGCGCGGCATCAGGTGTTCCACAAGGAAGCCACCTGGGGCCGCTCCTGTTCATTTTAGCAATTAATGACGTTACACATGTCATTAAAAACTCGCATCTGCTAATATATGCAGATGACATGAAAATTTACAGGAACGTGAAGGGGGTTGGGGATACTATTCCACTTCAGTCTGATTTGAAATCCTTTGAGGTTTGGTGTTCTAAAAATAACTTACATCTTAATCCTGATAAATGCCAAACTATGATTTTCACCAGGAGAAAAAATATTGTGGAGTTTGATTACGAATTAAAAGATAAGAAAATTGGTCGTGTTGATTTAGTCAAAGACCTAGGTATACATTTTGATGTAAAATTAACTTTTAATGAGCATATTAATCAAATTTGTAAGAAATCCTCATCTCTGCTTGGCTTCATTAAGAGGTGGGCAAAAGAATTTAATAGCCCTTTAGTAACGGTGACTTTATATAATACAATAGTGCGTCCTCACTTAGAGTACGCCAGCCAAGTGTGGTCACCATTTTATAATATTCACATTAATAGAATTGAGAGAATTCAAAAAAATTTTATTCGTTTTGCTCTCAATGGCTTAAATTGGATTGACTCTTTAAACCTTCCTCCTTATGAGGATCGTTTG
The DNA here is from genome assembly GCA_963662105.1 of Meiosimyza platycephala. Taxonomy (NCBI): domain Eukaryota; kingdom Metazoa; phylum Arthropoda; class Insecta; order Diptera; family Lauxaniidae; genus Meiosimyza; species Meiosimyza platycephala. The sequence goes on along the minus strand of OY759211.1, from coordinate 49,248,781 downwards.
AAGTTACTACATATGCAGTCTTTGAGCTCGCGTAGAAATATCGCGGATATACTTTTTCTGCATCAACTTGTGACTGGGTCTCTTGCTGCACCAGAGCTTCTTAATTATATTCATTTAAATACTAATCGCAGGAGTAACCGTAACTCTTATCAATTATTTTACCAACCTTTCAGTAGAACTAATTATATGGCTACAGCTCCTTTTAATCGCATGACTACTCTTATTAATAATTGCGATGTATATGATATTAGCTTGTCAAAAGGTCAACTCAAGCTTAGATTGAAAAATAACTATAGTTAATTTTGTAGCTTAATGGTTGTTGGTCTTATGTTTGTGTTGTCCGAGCCCCACCGCATGATGGGTAAATTTTTTCTAACATTTATGCCTTGGACCATGTTAATAAATTCATACAATTACATTCATGCAATTGTATGTTTATATACATATGATCCGGGTGGGTATGTTGAGAAAGTGTGATAAAGCTAAGAAGAAATTATAAAAAAATAAAAAATTAATGGCATGTATAATTTTTTCATTTCCATTATTATATGTATAAGCTTTTTACTTGGTTTTAAAGCTTCTTGCTAAATTGCTAAGAAAGCAAATAGCTGTAGTAGCTAAACTCTATTATTATTATTATAATCTGAAATTAAACACGAAAAAATGCAATTTTTTGCGTCGTGAAGTTGTGTATTTAGGTCATAAATGTTCAGAACACGGAGCCCTGCCAGACCCAGAAAAGGTGGAATGTGTAAAAAACATACCAGTACCTAAAAACAAAAAAGAAGTACAAGCATTTTTAGGTCTGGTAAACTATTACCGGAAATTCATTAAAGATACGGCAAGATTGGCTTTACCAGTAAATAAATTATTGAGAAAAGACGCAAAGTTCGTATGGTCAACGGAATGCCAAAATTCATCAGAGGAATTAAAAAAGGCAATAATGTCACCACCTGTATTGGCATATTCAGATTTTAGTCAACAACTTTTGTTAACTACGGATGCCAGTAATGATGCAATTGGTGCAATATTATCTCAAGGAGAAGTCGGTAAAGATAATCCAATAGCATTTGCCAGTAGAGCACTAAGCGATACCGAGAAAAGGTATTCGACCATTGAAAAGGAATTTCTCGCTATAGTGTGGGCAACAAAAAATTTTAGAGCATATTTGCTTGGCAGACATTTCAAAATTTACACCGATCATCAACCACTACGTGGTATATCAAACCTTAAGGATCAAACGTCACGCTTGGCGCGCTTCCGACATAAACTATCGGAATATGATTTTGAAATCATTTACAAGCCTGGGAAAAGAAACTTAAATGCAGACGCTTTAAGTAGATTACCACAAACAAATAAACAAATAACAGTGGTACAGACCAGATCAAAATCTAAAAATTCTGAAAAGGAAAAAGTGAACATTTCAAACGAGGTGGATAAAGACACGGTGGTTGAAAACAACACCGAAAAAACAGTGGTCATACTGAAAGATCCTAAAGAAATAAAAATAATACTAAGGGATTTTCATAGTACATCACTAGGTGGGCATCAAGGAGCTATCAAAACACTTCTAAGGATAAGAAAGCAGTATAGATGGCCAGGAATGCAAAGAGATATAAAAGAGTATATTAAAAAATGTACCAAATGTCAGACTAACAAAAGCTCCAAACTCACAAAAATGCCGATGGTTGTAACAGATACACCAAACAGGCCTTTTGATAAAGTATACATGGACATAGTCGATCCATTACCTGAATCTGTATCAGGAAATAAGTATATACTAACATTTCAGGATAATTTTTCAAAATATATGGCATGTGCTGCAATGCCCGACGCAAAAGCAAGTACAGTATCGAAAAAATTTTATGACGAAATCATTGCCAGGTACAATATCCCGAAAGTATTGATTACTGATAATGGTACAAATTTTATTGCAAAATTATTTTCAGATACTTGCAAAATGTTGGGTATTAGGAAATTGCATATAACGCCATATCATCCGCAGGCAAATGGTTCTTTGGAAAGAAGCCATAGACCACTAGCAGAATACTTGAGAAGTTTTGCTAAAGAAGATGGTTCGAATTGGGACCAATGGCTGACGGCAGCCATGCATGTCCATAACAATACGCAACATCCTTTCCGAACTTTGTACGGCTTTGAATTCGAAATGCCTACGAATTTAAAACGAAAATGTTCACCGCTCTATAACGCGGAGGACCAATCAAAAGTATTAAAGTTTCAAATACAAAGAACTCACGAGTTAGTGAGAAAAAACCAAGAAAAGGCAAAAGAATTGTCTAAAAAACAATATGACGGTTCAGTAAACTCCGTTATATTTAAACGAGGGGATAAAGTTTTGATGAAAAATCTAGGAAAAATGAATTTTCTCCCATATGGATAGGCCCATTTGAAGTTTCAAATGTCTAGGGGCCTGTTACAACAGAAGTTGTAATAAAAGGAAAGAAAAAGAAGTTACATAATAATTTATTAAAATTATTTAATGAACCGAAATAAAAATTACAATCTTTTTCTTTTAAATTAGAATAATTTGCTCATATTATTTGATACAGCAAAATTAAATAAAAAAAATGGTAAAAAAACATATGTACATAAATACTTGCTTGTAAACAAGAAATATGAAACGACGTGTGCCGAAATAAGGGCACATGGTCGCATATAACTTACCTATCTCAACAGTAGGTAAAAGAAAAAATTTTGAAAATAAAAATAATAACAATAAAAACACACAGCATTGCAATGCATAAAGCAATGCAAACTTGAGCAAAAACTTGAGCTCAGCTCAATAATGCGAAATATGTATTTGTATACAAGATTGTATACACATAAATAGCAGACAAAAAGAATTATAGTTAAAAATAAAAATTTTTAAAACTAAACCCAAAAAATGGGCAATATATAATAAACAGAGCAAAACTTTTTGTTCTAATAGATTTTTATTACACCATATATATTTGTATTCATACGCTTAAGAGGTATGTATATACATATATAGATTTATGATTTACGTTGCACATTTTTGCATCGTACTCTAAAATAAGTCAGTTTATTGACATGCTTAATGTGTAAAGCTTAATGTTTTTGCCTAATTGCAAAAAATTACACAGTAAGTAAACTAGGTCAATAAACTTTAAAAGTAAATAAATAAAATAAAACGGATTAAATGCCGTAAACATATATATATATTTATGCATTATAAAATGCATACACATATATAGCATTTACATAATATAGAAAATAAAACGGTATAAATGCCGTATATATATATACGTATATATATATATATATTTATATATGCTAACACACATATAACATTTAGGTACACTAAATTAAATATTAAATTTCACTGCATAAATTAACCAAGCAATAAGCTTTTAAAAAATTTTTTTTTGATTCTATTGATTTTATAATCAGACCTTAAGATATAATTGGTGGAATTACACTATCGGATAGAGGACATAATCAAGAAACAAACGAACAGAAGGTGGAACCTTACCACCGGATGCAGAACGTCTCGAATCATGTGGCCTAAATTGAATCTGGGAAGGACGCAATCTCTCTTAAGATTCAGAAGAGGAGAGCTTAGGACTGTTGTAGGAGTACTGACGGGGCACTGTATCATTGGCCCTATGGCCGCCAGATATGGTGCTCCTTTCAGAGACTTCTGCAGGAGCTGCGGAGATGAAGAAGAGGATGAGACGGTTAAACACCTGCTCTGCGAATGCCCCGGGCTAATGAGGAGACGAATCAAATATTTTGGTTCTGCGTTCTTTGTTGGTCTTGAGGAACTAGCCGAGCTGGAACTCACCAGCATCCTCAACTTCACCAAGGCTTCTGGGTGGTTCACCCCCATTCAGTAGGACTTTTTTAAAGGAGAAGGAGGGGAACATTTCTTATATAGGGTATCACAATGGGCAAACTGCTCCGAGTGAATCTTGCTTTGCAAGCAACCCTTTTAACCTAACCTAACCTATAATCATAGTCCTATACTGGAACAGTGTAATAGTAGATGAGGCAGTAAATGACTTGAATACTCCATTTTTCTGATTCAAGGTAGCGAATACCACAGCAAATAAGATGAATACAGATAATCAAAAAGCTAGCTGAAGAATATTTCACACACAATAAATGAAATATCCAGCGTTAGTAGCTATACGTAAAGGGTTGTCAATCCCTAAGTGGTGACAACCAAGCCAGAAGAAGGGAGGGGGCGACAGTTTTCAGCGTAACGCCTCCCTTGTCGAGAAAACATGATTCATCATGATTCTGAAATGATGAAGTAAATTTTGTGGAGTAATAAGTCAAGCAAAGCAATAAAGCCAAGCAGCTTCTAACCAAGGGGGACAAGCGGCGATGGAGAAAAGTAGGACCATGAATTAGGTAGGGTTATTTGAAAAAAAAAAATAAGTTATACTTACATGAAAATTTAACGTTCAAAACAAAAAATTATTGTAAGACACAATAATGTGTTATTAAGAAAAAATTATTCTTAGCTATAATTTTTACTTATTCGAAGGGGTGAGGAATGTTGTGGGTTTTTACCACACATGATATGTTAGTTAAACAAATAACATATTATGGCATATTTTAGGGATGATGCTTAACATCATCCAATAATAATTGCAGCTTACTTTTGGGTATTTGTTGTTTTGTTGATAAATTTAAGTTGCTATGTGCAAGTTCTGCTTGTTAAGAATTAACAAGAATTAGAACGCCAAGCACTTAAATGCAACAACAAAACAGCAAGCAAAAGCCAGGTGTGAAACCCGGAAATATGCCGACCTCACTACTTTGGTGAATTAAATAAGACTTATGCAAAAATTGCAAAAATTTGTAGGCCAACTATTTGTGGGCCAAGATTTGGTAAAGTAGAATAAGTTTTTGTTATTGTATTTCTTAGTAATTATTTTAGCATGTAATTTGTTATTGTAATTATCTCTATCATAGGTGTTAAGTAAAATGAAATTAAAGATTGAAAACAGAGTTAGTTCTGCATTTAACTGAAGTCAACGAGTTTTAAATTATTCCAGCAAGTTAAAGTTAATACTGGTAAGTATAATTTAAAGAATAACAATTTCTCTCTTCTCTTTGCAGATACAATTCTCACTAAAGATTACTAAGTGTTTTCCCAGGACGGGAAAAAGATTAGAACAACATTGGCGCAGCCGGTAGGATTCGCACTTCTACGCAGCAGTACAACATTGGCGCAGCCGGTAGGATTCGCACTTCTACGCAGCTGTACAACATTGGCCCAGCCGGTAGGATTCGCACTTCTACGCAGCTGTACAACATTGGTGCAGCCGGTAGGATACTAATACAACACTTTATAAACGAACTAACTGTATATGTACATTAGGGTGTTTCGCTTTTTTTCTAAGGTTCTCCAAATTCAAACCTTGAACCGAAATTCGATTTATTATAAAAAAAAAGTAATTCATGAATTTTTTCAGATTTTTTTGAGGTCATTTACCACTCGCCAATCGCCATTTTAATAAAAAGACTCGCATAGTACATTTTTTCCTTTATAATTTTTTTTTCTTGACTTCTAAACTAAATTTTTTCTTGTCTAAATATTAAAAAATAATAATATCTCTGGGTTAGGTATCGAAAAAAAGGTTTTTACCTATCTTCTAAGTGTGGAAATTGGAAGAAATGGACAAAAAATTTACTAATATTTTTAAGTAAAAAAGCGAAAAAAGCAAAAATTAGGCAATGTTTTGTCCATTTCTTTCAATTTTCACACTTAGAAGATAGGTAAAAACCTTTTTTTCGATACCTTACCCAGAGATATTATTATTTTTTAATATTTAGACAAGAAAAAATTTAGTTTAGAAATCATGAATAAAAATTATAAAGGAAAAAATGTATTATGCGAGTTTTTTTTATTAAAATGGCGATTGGCGAGTGGTAAATGACCTCAAAAAAATCTGAAAAAATTCATGAATTACTTTTTTTTTATAATAAATCGAATTTCGGTTTAAGGTTTGAATTTGAAGAACCTTTAAAAAAAATGAAACACCCTAATGTACATATTGCTCACTTACTTCAAGACTGGTGTAACTCAAAAAAAGTGATTTTTGATTTACTGATGCAGAAATATTCATTTCACGTTTTATTTTATGTGAAAAAATCAGAAAGATATCTTATAATCTTACCTTGTGAGAAGAGTTTACGTATGTAAACCAGTGATGGCATCTTCGGTACATTTGTACTTCTTTCGGTACATTTGCGTCCTGAAAAATCGTAGTCAGTACATTCGACAAATTTTCAGTACATTCGGTACATTTGTGGCATTTTCAGTACATTCGCCAAATTTTTAGCACATTTTCAGTACATTTGGACAATTTATAATTTTTTCCTTTTTTTTTGTTTTTTAATAAATAAAAATAACCACAATGAATAGATTTATAGTAATTACCTGTATATAATATAAATACCCTATTGTATTAATTACTTACTTAATTACTTACTTACTTGGGTGGCCATAACAGCCCGTTACCGGGTTACGGCCGACCTCAAAAGCTCTCTCCAGGCGCCTCTGCTTCGCGCGCGCCTTCTCCAATCAGTCACACCAAGCGTGGATAGGGTTTCCTCGGCTTGGTCTTTCCATCGGAGGCATGGTCTTCCTCTCCGTCGTCGCCCAGCGGCTTCCGCATCATCCTTTTTCGCCGGAACTTCTTCGTCCATACGCACAACATGTCCCAGCCAGCGCAGACGTTGGATAGTCATGCACCTGACTATGTCGATGTCATCTTAGAGCTCGTACAGTTCATGGTTCATTCGAATACGGTAGTCGTCGCCGACGCAAACAGGACCGAAGATTTTGCGAAGAATTTTTCTCTCAAACACCCCAAGTGTGGCTGCATCGGTCTGCGACACAACCCATGCTTCTGCACCGTAGAGTAGCACGGGTAAGATGAGCGTCTTTTAGAGTGTCAGTTTTGTCGGGCGAGAGAGGTCTCTACTACTCAATTGCTTACTGAGACCGTAGTGACACTTATTAGCAAGAGTGAGTCTTCGCTTTATCTCCAAGCTGATATCGTTTTGGGTGTTCAGGGCGGTGCCAAGATAGGTGAATTCCTTGACAACTTTGAAAGTATAGCTGTTCGCAGTAATGTTGGATCCAATGCGCCGCGTCTCCCTGCTTGTGGACAGCATATACTTTGTTTTGCCCTCGTTCACCGTCAAACCCACCTTCGCTGACTCTTTTTCGATAGCAGAAAATGCAGCAGTAACATCTCGCTTACAACGTCCAATGATATCAATATCATCGGCATATGCAAGGAGCTGGACACTTTTGTAGAAAATAGTGCCATTACGATGTACACTGGCTTTTCGCAACACCCCTTCTATCAAAAAGTTGAAGAAGTTGCAGGATAGTGGATTGCCTTGTCTGAAACCTCGTTCGGTATCAAATGGTTCGGAGAGCTCCTTTCCTACCCTGACGGAGCTGAATGTGTTGCTCAACGTCATTCTGCAAAGCCGCACTAGCTTCGCAGGTACACCGAACTCAGACATGGTGGCATACAGGCAATCCCGTATCGGGCTATAGAAAGCAGCCTTAAAATCGATAAAAAGATGATGGGTATCGATCTGTTTTTCGTGTGTTTTTTCCAGGACTTGACGTAGTGTGAAGATCTGGTCTATGGTGAACTTACCAGGTCTAAAGCCGCACTGATAAGGCCCAATCAGTGTGTTGGCGAACGGCTTAAGTCTTTCAAACAGTACGGTCGACAGGATCTTGTATGAGATGGCAGAAAGACTGATTCCCCGGTAGTTCGCGCAAATTGTGGGGTCACCTTTCTTCAGTATAGGACAAAGGACACTGAGATTCCAATCGTCGGGTATGCTTTCTGATAGCCATATTTTGCAGATGAGTTGATGCATACACCCTATCAGCTCATCGCCACCGGTCTTGAACAATTCAGCAGGAAGGCCGTCAGCACCGGCCGCTTTGTTGTTCTTAAGTCGCTGTATCACAACTCGTACTGCGTCATGGCTAGGTGGTGGTACGTCCACACCATCGTCGTTGATTGGTGGCATCGGGTTAATTTCTCCAAAGGCGGGATTGGTAGAGTCATCGCCAGCAAGCAGCTTGGAAAAGTGTTCCCTCCATAATCTCAGTGTACCTTGCGTATCCGTAACCAGATTTCCGTGTTCATCTTTACAGGTAGATGCTCCGGGCTTGAAACCTTGGGTCAGACGCTTGACTTGTTGGTAAAATTTTCGAGCATCATTCCTGCCTCGTAACACTTCGAGTTTCTCACGCTCACGCCTTTCCTGCTCTCGTTTCTTTCGTCTGAAAAGGCGCCTCTCTTCCTTTCTCTTTTCCCGGTAGTTTTCGCACACGGCTCGCGTTGCGGCTGACTGCAGGGTTCTTTTGTATGCGGCGTTTTTCACTGCAGTAGCTTCGCGACACTCCTGGTCATACCATTGATTTCGCGGAGGTGGGCGTCGGAAACCAATGACTTCCTCAGCGGCAAAGCGCATGGAGCGAGAAATATGCGCCCAAAGTCCACCGGCATCATCGGGTAGAGAGTCAGGTTGAAGAAGTTCTGAGAGGTGAGCAGAATAGGCTTCGGCCATCCGATGTGAATGCAGCTTAGCGACGTCCAGCTTTCGTTGCGTACCAGAGCGTACATCCTTTGCATTGTACAGCCGATAGGTAGTGATCGGAGTCAATATTGACTCCCCGGAACGTACGAACGTCTAGCACGCTGGAAGCATGCCTTCCGTCGATCACAACATGATCGATTTGGTTTCGTGTTTTCTGATCAGGGGACAACCAGGTGGCCTTGTGTATGTCGAGGTGTTGAAATCTGGTGCTACTTACTACCATGTTTCGCGCCGCGGCGAAGTCGATCAGCCGTAGACCGTTGTTTGAGGAGGTCTCATGGAGGCTGAACTGACCGACAGTGGGGCCAAATATACCTTCTCTTCCGACCTTTCCGTTGAAATCCCCGAGTACAATCTTAACATCGTGGGCCGGGCAGCGGTCGTATACTTCCTCGAGTCTCGCGTAGAAGGCATCTTTGACAACATCATCCTTTTCCTCCGTCGGGGCGTACGCGCAAATCAAGCTGATGTTAAAGAATCGAGCGTTAATGCGGATCGTAGCCAACCTTTCGTTCACAGGAGAAAGCCTGGAGATATGGTGGCGAAGTCTCTTGCTTACAACGAATCCGCATCCCAATTCGCGCCTCTCCGCATGGCAGCTGTAGTAGATATTGCAACTTGTTTGGTTAGAGCAACCTTGTCCTATCCATCTTATTTCCTGGATGGCGGTGATATCAGCCTTAATTTTTTTGAGGGCATCCGCCAATTCGATAGAGGCACCTTCCCTATTGAGGGTCCGGATATTCCAGGTGCATACCCTTAAATCATAGTCCTTTTTTCGTTTGCAGTGGTCGTCAACGTTGAGGGGTTCTGTATCCGAGACTTTTTTTTTTGGTTTTCATTGGAATCTTTTTTTTTACGTGGCGGGTACCAAACCCTGCGCACAACCCATTTTACTTCCAGGGAGGACGCGCTGCACATATTCGCTCACTATCTCAGCGGATGCGGAGATAGCTACCCAGATGGCGCCAGCGGGGAGGCTGTGTGTCAACTTGCTAATGGTTGGCTCAGAGATCGCTCTGGCAATCCCCAGGTGGAAAGCAGTCAGAAACTTTACTCTGATCAACCAAAAGCCAATCCATCCACTATATTAATTAATTTTTTTTAATAATCGCGCAATGTCTAGATTTTGTTATTAATATAATGTGAAATATATCTAATTTTGCTAGGGTTTTTGAGATGGGAAAAGTGAGGACCTTTTTTTTTTTTTGATAGTACATTTTAGAAGAATTTCGTGCATTTTAGGAAAATTGGGTGTTCAAGACAAAAAAGTACATTTGAAGTCGCGATTCAGTACATTTTCACAAAACCTAAATGCCATCACTGATGTAGACATACTTTTCATCATTTTCATATAAAAAGTAACTTATTGAAAACTTTAAAAGAGTTTTTCTCCCACTTTAGGTTTTTTGAGTTATGTCAGTCTTGAAGTCAGTGAGCAATAGTGCATAGCATACTTAGTGTTTACAAAATTTGAAAGTGAGTTACTTTATGAAAAAAAAAGGTAATCGGTTTGAAAAATTATTGATATATGTAGATATTGCTTGAAAAATTGATTTTCAAAAATCTCAAATCCAAAACCCCCCCCCCCCCCGAAATAAAATCCTAGATACGACCTTGTTTGCTGTTAAACTGTAAATTAGTACAGGCAAGTCTCGGTTTAACGAACCTCCCTTTAACGAAAATTCGATCTAACGAATGGCCAAATTTTTTGCATCGTGTAGCTTATATAACGAATGTTTCCGAAAATTTCACCCCGATATTACGAATTATGAATGACAAAAATCTTAAAACAATTAGAAAACAAGTTAAAAATGTTTTTTTATTAATTCTTACTTAGATTTTTTTGGCGTCAGTTAATTTTTGTCACTTTTGAATTAGTTTCTACGTAAGTGATGTAGAATTATTGGTCCACGGCTTGGCTCGACACTTGTCAATTTCCGTCAATAGCCTGTAATATCAGTGTTAATAATTGTCAATTTTCGACACCAGTCAGTTTCTGTCTATTGATTTACAATGAATTGAAATTGACTGAAATTGACAAGTCGCGAGTCAAGTCGTTTTTATTGACACTCATAAATTATGAGTCATAATAGAGGTCACTATGAGGTATATAAAAAAAGTTCATTGAATGGAAAAATAAAAAAAATGGATGAGTGAAAAAGGGTGTTCACAAAAATATGGAATACCAAAATCTTTCATATGACTATTAAAGAATTAATTATATAGATTGAAGATTCGTTAAGTTATTGAAATAAAATGATTAAAAAAAACAGTTCGATTTAACGAGTTTTTCGATACAACGAAAGGGCCTGACATTATATCATTCGTTACACCGAGACTTGCCTGTATTTACAAAAACAAGGTTCATTTTTGTTTACTCTAAATTATTTTCTAATAGATTACAAGAACAACAAAACAATAACAGAGTGTGAAAAAAATAGGTTTTGGCCAGCAAAAGTGGTCAGCGAGCCCATAGTGCATTATTCTATTTATATTTTTTTTTTACTACAAAATTTTAATAAATTTTCTTCTTAATTTTTTCATAACTTCTGTAAAATCCTAATTTTTTTTTTGTTTTATATAAAATTTTAAACTATTCTTTGTTTTCTTTAACTAAAAACTTTTAGATACATATGTATGTAGATATACATATGACACGTTCACAGCAAAAACCAAAAAGATATTTTGTGCCAGCAAAAACCCAAAAGAAAAGTATGACCGCAAAAAATTCTCTTGCTATTTATTGCGGCGCGTTGAACAGAGTTGCAAGCGACCGATGGTTGTAAGCGAACGTTAAAGGAGTAGATGAAGTCATTGAAAGGGGTTGCATGTACAGCATGAATGGAGGCTGTTTGATCGTGCTGATGCTTTGTCATGCAGGAATTATGAGCAATGATGGTGGGTTATTAATTACCAGCAAATAATACGAATTTTCTCATTACTTTTATAAATGAGTTTTAATTATATATTTTTTTATAAAAACAATATCAAACAAACTATAGTGTTAATTAAAATTCATTGCATTAAAACAAAATAAAAAAGAAAATCTCAGTAATTTTTACTGAATTCTCAGTAATTTTTCATCGGATGTGCATGAAATTATAGTCTAATCCACATGAAATTTTGCTTTCAATATTTCAGTAAATTTTAGTGAGTGTCACAATATAAATTACTGAGAGCTGTGTAAAAATTAATGTAAATTCAGTAAAAATTACAGATGGTTCAGTACATTTTACTAAGTTTCATGCACGAAGCGGACAATTACTGGAAAAAACTGGAGAATTTACTGGAATTACAAGTAATATTTACAGTTTTAGTTTTTTATGTATAATTTAATTTTTAGTCTGCAATTATAATCTCATTTTATGAGTTTGAACTTATTCAATCAACTTCTTAAGTCCGAAAATATTGTTATTTTCACCGCAACTAACGTCGCTGGCAATATCAAAATCAAGATCTATTGCCACTTCATATTTCAACTTATCGTAAAAATAGTGCTTTTAGCTGCTATATAAGTCTTAAGCTGTTTAATATCTATGTATTTAGATTTAGTTATTGTTTTCCAAGAGGATACAAATAATCTAACTTTGTTAGCCGAAAATCGTCTGCACTAACAATCCTTTTTCCTAAATTTACCACCAGTGCCGTTCCTTGATTAGGGAAAATAAGCTTCAAAGGCTTCTGTTTCAAAAACAATTAAGATGTGTCATTCACAACATGAATTTTCTGGAAAAAGGCCTCATTTGCTGGCCAAATGACGAATCGTACAAAAGTTCGAAGATTGTGGCCAAAAAATTACATATTGTGAACCACACCGAAAATAGAACGATTGCTCTTATGCAAAATTTCAACAAACAGATAAAGAAGGACGAAGATCAGTTTCACAAATTGCTTAAAGTGGCCGCCGAAAACCGAAAAAAATCTACAAAATGAACAAATTTGAAATATTAGCGTTTCTTGAACAAAAATAGACTAAAAATCTTTATTTTCTTATAACGAAAATGCTTTCTTTTATTAATCAAATATTTCTCCAGATCGCATCGTTTGTACAAAAAACCTCTGCCATCTACCATCTGCACCTAGAAGTTTACCAATAGAAGATTTAGTAGCAGACATTGAGACAGGCATTAAATATCTACCAGAAACAACCAAAAGCATAATCAGAAAAGAATCGAAAAGTATTTTAGAAAAAGTTACAAAAACAAGACTAAAAGTAAACAAGAAACAAACAATAGAAGCAACAAATATTAAACAACTACGCCAAAAAAATGTGTATACGTGAAATCTGATAAATGCAGAGATTTGGTAATTATGGACAGAACACAGTATGATTCAAAAATGGAAGAGATAATTTCTGCTGCAAATTTCGTAAAATTAAAGAATTCTCCATTACCAAAAATGGTTATGTTAAAGGAAATTCTTGATGTTTTTGGTTCTAATGTTAAATGGAAATTAATGGTGTCAAATCCAACGGTTCCGAAATTATATGGCCTACCAAAGACACATAAATCTGTTTTGAAAATGAGACCGATTATTTCCAACATAAATTCACCAACCGAAAAAATCTCCAAATGGTTAGTTTCAGAATTTAAGAAATATAATCAAGGTTTCAGTAAATGCGTTAAAAACACTTTTGATTTTGTGGAAAAAATTTAAAATACTATTGTAGAAAATTAAATGATTTTAGTGTCTTTTGATGTTGTTGCGCTGTTTCCTAGCATCCCCATACATGAAACTTTAATATTCTTAAAAGAATGGCTGAATGAAAGAGAAAATGATGAAAAGAAAAAAGAAATATATGTTACATCGGCCAGTTTATGTATGGAATAGCAATTTTTGAATAAGTTTTACGAAATTAATGAAGGCACAACAATGGGAAATTCTTTATCTCCGTTTTTGGCAGAATTGTTCATGGCAAGATTCGAGCACGATTTAGAGTCTCAAGGATTACTACCAAAGGTATGATTTAGATATGTTGACGATATTTTCGCTATCATTAATGTAAATAAGCTATATGATTTTTTGAATCTTCTAAACTCAAAGTGGCCAACAATCAAATTTACATATGAACTTGAAAAAGGTAGAAAATTACCTTTTTTAGACGTTATGGTCAACAGAGATGCGGATAATAAATTGTATTTTTCGATTTATAGAAAACCTACCAACGTACCAAGATTCATACCCATTGATTCGTATTGTCCAGCACAATATAAAAAAGCTGCGTTCAAATCAATGATTTTTAGGCTTTGTAATCTGCCTTTGAATATAAATAGTTACATGACAGAACTGAAATATATTAAATATTTAGCAGAATTAAATAGGTTCGATAGCCAAATTATCAACAGAATGGTTGAAAAACAAACAAAAATAATCAGAAGACTTAATTTAACAACTTTAAAATCTTCGGTTGCTACTAACAAAAAATGTATTAAAATGCATTTTGCACCTTTAATACAAATAAATTAAAAAAAGTTTTTAAAAAACAAAATATAGATTTAGTTTTCGCTTCAAATGAAAAACTAAAGAACAAATTGGGATCAACTAAAGACACAACAGAAATCTTGAAAAAATCGGGCATTTACGAAATTAGCTGCAATGAGTGTGAACAAAAATATTATGGACAAACTAAACGTAACATAGAGACGAGGTTCAACGAACACATAGCGCACATAAAGTACGAACGTCCAAATAAGTCAGCTGTAGCTTTGCATGCTATTGAAAATCTACATAGTTTTAGGAAAGAAAAACTAAAATTAGTAAAACACATCAGAGAAGAAAAAAGCTTGGATGCCTATGAAATCATTTACATGCATAAGAACAACAACATAATTATGAACACGATGGAAGCTCCTATCAAGTCTTCCCTTTTTGGTTTACTTAAAAAGTAAAGCTTTACTCAGCTTTTATGGTTCGCGGTGTTTTTGTTTTTGCATAACAGTTTGTATTTACATTGTCTTTATTTATTTATTGCATCTATTGTTTTTGCTTTTCATACATAGCAGCTGTTTTCAATTTCCAATTTTTAACTTTGCTTTCCACCACCGTAGGTCATTAGCTTTTAGTTATTTGTTTTTAAACTTTGTTTGTATATGAAATAACTTTTAATAAGAATTAAGCTATAACTTAACTTTGCACTTTTATGTTTTGTTAGTCTTTAAATAGTTTCATGCTGATGATGACTCAAATAAGAGTGGAAATGCATACAAATATATAAAATTAAAAATATATAATTTGTTTTTATTTTTGTTAAAAAAGCGCAGTCAATTAAGGCGGTTAAGATTTAAAAATTTTTAAATTGCTTAAGATCATAAAATGAGATTATAATTGCATACTAAAAATTAAATTATACATTAAAAACTAAAACTGTAAAAATTGCTTGTAATTCCAGTGTTGCAGAAAGTAATAGAATGAGACGAGTAACGGCAGCCCTGCCAGGCGAAACGAGTAACATCAACCCTGCATGTACGCTTGCGTTTTAGATAGATAGAAAAAAAAGATCTTGATAATTGCAACATTCAACGGCAGATTAAATTTTAAACTAAAACTCTGTATATTTTTATTAGAACAAAAGTTATTATAAAAACTACAAAACATAAGTGAGCCTTCCAAACGGAGCAATATTCGCGATATGGATTTGACTCCGAATAAATCATTGTGGCAGTGGTCACCAGCTCAATTGCAAAATTTGGATCAAACGAAGCCGCAAAACTTGCGAGATGTGCATTTTGAAATTTACTGCAAATTTGTTTCGGAGAATTTGATTAAGCGTGGTCTACGTGAGTTCAGTGGTCTGAACTACAATGAAGAGGAAGTAAACCACACAAATCGTATTGCCAAGGAATTAGGAAAAAACGCACTATTTCGTATTTGAGAATTCCTAGAAATTCACGTTGACATGAACACAACATCAACTGAAATAGCATCAAAAATAGTAGATGCAATTTGTTATAGTAGTGATGTCAACGAAGGCTCAAGCGTGGGAGACGATGAGGCTTCAGTACTAGAACAGGTCTCGAATGTAGAATTCAAACGCAGCTTTACGAAAAAACCAAAGAAGTTATCGAAATAACACAACAAGTGAAGCAATTGGGTGAACAAGGTGAACAATCTTCGATTGAGCAGCTGGAAAATAAGTTGAAACTGACGACGCTGGAGCTGAATATACTGAAAGCGAAGGCGGATGCTTTGGTAAGTAGAAACATATCTCTTAATACCAAAGCAAAACTAATTCGCAACTCCTTTTCATGCTCCGGCAAATCACAAACATCTGCCAAATCTGCTCGAGTATCAAGTTGGGTAAACGAGCAAGCCGCAACAGTCACCGAACAAGAAAACATCCACAAAACAAATCATGAAAATCTTCAAGGCACGATTGCTAATATGTTAGCAAGGCAAACACTCAGCAACAAACAGCTTGAATTCGACGGTTCATCGCCACTGGCATGGCGCCACTTTTTAGCACAATTTAAATCATCGAGTAGGGATTGCGGATTTTCTGGTGAAGAAGATGTACACCGGCTCAGTAAATCATTGAAAGGTGTTGCACGTGGAAAAGTTGAAATATTGTTAATTTCTGTAAGAGAACCTCCAAAATTTTGTCAGTATTGGATAGTATAGAGCTTATATCAAAAGTCCATAGACTAAAATTTGTGAAAGAGAAGGCCGATTTTCACGACTACAATTGCGTTGTACAAGACATCAAGGCAGCACTCGCAATGAAATTGATGGCTATATTGATTGAAAAACTATCTGAAGCTTACTTTAAGGAATGGGGTCAATTTCTTAACAATGAAGATATACGAGCGGCAGAGTGTAAATTCAGCACCTTTGCTGCATGGTCACAGAAGCAAGCCAATCTAGTGCAAGACGTTAATTTTTTCAAAAAAATAAGAGAAGTTAACTCATACTCAATGCCACAAGAAAAAATTAACAGAGATTAGACAAAAATAAAAAATAAATCAACTTGCCCTTTATGCAATTTAGACAGACACGTATTTGATAAATGTAGCTGTTTCATTAAAAGTGATGTAAAAAAGAGATGGGATAGCGCAAATAAATTTAATGCATGTTATTGTTGCTTAAAATTTCATAAAGGCCAATGTGGCCAAAGAGATATGTGCAAAGTTGATAAATGCGAAAAGTTCCACCACCGACTATTGCATAAAACCAAAATTCAGTCACCGCCTACAACTTCTACCTTTAGTGGTTGTATTACAGAGACAAAAAAGACTGTCATTTTAAAAATAGTGCCTGTGTTAGTCCATAGTCCAGAAGGTGTAAAAAATGTTTTAGCTTTCCTTGATGAAGGAAGTACTTCTACGATAATGGACATAAACATCGCAAAAGAAATTGGTATCAGCGGAGAGGTAAAACCATTTTGTTTTAGTTGGACTGGAGGCATTTACAGGTACGAAGCAACAGCTGAAGTAGCGCAGATATCCATTAGTAGTGGAAAAAATAAAATATACACACTTAATGACGTTCGCTTTATAAATGATTTAAATCTACCGATACAACAAGTTGACTACAAAGAATTATCAAAACAATTCCGATACGTGAACTTAGCTAACTTACCCACTGAAGAAATGAAACCAATGCTTTTGATCGACCAGCAACATGCTCATCTATTTACATCCCAAGACTTTATAAAATCAGATGGTAATGGGCCAATGTTGTCAAAAACGAAACTTGGATAGGTTTTGCACGGTCCAGTGGAATCAAATGTTGGTGGTTCAAATTTTGTCTGCTGCCAAACAGAAGACATAAAATTAGACGAAATAATGAAACATTTATTTAGTTTGGAGAGCTTTGGCGTTTGTTTTAGCAAAATTGACAAGACAAAATCTGTGGAAGAACAGTTGGCAGTGGAAAGAATAAATTCTTCAATCACAAAGGTAAATGGAAGATTCCAAGTTGATTTGCCATGGCGAAAAGTTGATGTTGTTTTGCCGGACAGCCGTCCAATGGCTATACAAAGATTAAAATGTTTGGAAAGAAAACTGCTTCGTGATAAAGTAATGGCAAAAGCGTACCAAAATGAAATTGATAAACTGCTAACAAAAGGTTATGCAAGAAAATGCGAAAACTCACTGATTTTAAATTCACCAAAATTATGGTTTCTACCCCATTTTGCGGTAGTTAATCCAAATAAACCAGGCAAGGTAGGGTTGGTGTTTCACGCAGCTGCAGAGTGCAACGGTACCAGTTTAAATAAAAATCTACTAACCGGTCCAGATTGGCTGACATCAATAGTTGGAATTTTGCTTAGATTTCGCATGCAACCTATAGCTTACGCTGCGGACATCAAAGAAATGTTTAATCAGATTTTGATTTCTGAAGAAGATATGCATGCACAAAGTTTTTTGTGGAGAAACCTGAATACCAATATTGAACCAACATTGTACCAAATGAAAGCAATGCTTTTTGGCACAAGCTCCTCACCATTTATAGCACAATACGTTAAAAATCACAACGCTAAAATGTATGAAACTCAAAATCCTGACGCAGTAAAAGCCATTTTGGAAAATCACTATGTAGATGATTATTTGGAATCGAAATCTACTATTGATGAAGCGGCTAAAACTATAAAAGATGTCATCGACATACATTTGAAAGGTGGATTCGAAATAAGAAATTTTATGTCAAATAGTAGAGATTTACTACGTCAACTGCCTCCTAACTTATGTTCTGACAGCGACAGTGTAGTCACATATTTAAGCGATAAAACTGACTTAAATCAAAAAGTTCTGGGCATATTATGGAATACTAACAGCGACGTTTTGTCATACTCTGTAAAAACAATGCACAGTATAAGCGATTGTATACTCAACGGCACAACATTGCCGACAAAGCGTAAAGTTCTTGGAGCGGTGAATTCAATTTATGATCCTTTGGGACTGATAACACCAGTTGTACTCAAAGGGCGAATACTAATGCGTGGAATATGGCAATCTGGCATTCACTGGGATGACATGATAAAAGACGATATGGCCAAAAAATGGTTTGAATGGCTAAAAGATATAAAATCGTTAGATAAGTTAAGTATTCCAAGATGTTATTCCATTAATATTTTAATTGCTGATGTAATAGAGTTGCATATATTCTGTGATGCTAGTAGCCAAGCGTACGCTTCAGCAACGTATCTGCGTATGCAATATCAACAAAAAAATATCGAAACCTACGATGTGGCTCTCATCGCATCAAAAGCAAGGGTATCTCCTCTTAAACAATTGACAATTCCTAAATTAGAAACTCAAGCAGCAGTTATGGGATGCCGGTTGGCGGAAACAATTCACAAGGAATTGAAATTGAAAATTGATAAACGATATTTTTGGACTGACTCCCAAACAACATTGTCTTGGATTAATAGCAACGAACGAATGCAATCCTTTATTGCGCATCGAATTGGTGAGATATGTGAGAAGTCAGAAAGATCTGAATGGAATTGGGTACCTACTGCAATGAATATAGCTGATCTTATTACCCGTGATAACACAACACAAAAAAAACTTCACAGATGGTTGTTTGGTCCACATTTTCTTCATGAAAGCCAAGATCATTGAACAAGTTATGTTCATACAAAATATTGAGATATCACTATCAATTTTGCTAGAAAAATGTTCATAATTTAAAAAACTTTTACGCATTACTGGCTGGATAAAGCGCTTCGTAAACAATACAGCGGCTAGAATAAATAATCTAGAGAGTCATCAAGGAGACTTACAGGTAGATTAACTGCAATGGGCTACAATAATATGGTGCAAAATTGTTCAAAATGAATGTTACCCAGACTACATCAGAAATGGAAGGAGAGATGCGAATAGCAAGCAGAACAAAATTGTCATCGAATTCTGAAAGTACGAAACCCATTATTTTAGATGGCAATCACAGATTTACAAAGCTGTTAGTAGAAAATATACACATCGGAGTTAGCCATACTGGAACTCAAGTAGTGGTGCATAAATTCAAAGAAAAATATTGGATGCCTAAAATGACTCAAAATATAAAAAATTTTATAAATAGTTGCTTGTTTTGTAAACGTAAAAAGGCTAATAATGGGATTATTACCAAAAGAACGATTCACTACATTCCAAAAACCATTTACTGCAACTGACGTCGATTATTTCGGACCGTATCTTGTCAAAACAGCCAATGGTGTTGGAGGTAGATATTCAAAAGATTTTCGTAAACGATATGGCGTAATATTCACATGCTTGACAACCAGAGCTATCCATGTTGAAGTGGCGCACTCTTTAAGCACGGATTCATGCATTATGGCAATACGGAGAATGATGTTTCGTCGAGGTGAAATCCAAGTTTTATGGTCTGACAATGGGACGAATTTCCGAGGCGCATCCAGAGAATTGTTAGAAGCCTTGGATGAATTTACTATCAAACCAAACCTTGCATGCAGAGGGATTGAGTGGAAGTTTATACCGGCAAACGCACCAAATTTTTAGTATGTTGGGAACGATTGGTTGGTTGCTTTAAAAGAGCATTTGAAGCTGTTTTACCAACAAATTATAATGTGACTGATGAATCACTACTAACAATATTTCATGAAACCGAACATCTAGTTAATAGCCGTCCGTATATTCTTGAATCAGATGATCCTGACGATGACATAAGCTTGTGTCCAAATGATATCTTGATACAGCAAAATATAGCAATACATGCACCATCAAGACTTGATACCAGTTGAAAAGCGTATGTGGCGAATAACGCAAACAATTATCGACATGTTTTGGAAAAGGTTTATAAAGGAGTACATTCCCATGCTACTCAACAGGTCAAAATGGACGAAAAATTTCGAAAATTTAAGAAAGGGAGAAATTGTGCTAATGAAAGGCCATACACCAAGAGCTGAGTGGCCCTTAGGAATAGTGGAGAACGTTTATCCAGGTGAAGATGGTGTCGTACGGGTGGTTGACGTCCGGACATCAAGTAATACGTATCGCCGTCCAGTGAATGGGCTTTGTATGCTGGGTGTTTGTGGCAACAAAGGTGATCGTGCTGAGACTGGAACTCAGCACTAGGAGGTGCAATTATGTTGCAGAAAGTAATAGAATGAGACGAGTAACGGCAGCCCTGCCAGGCGAAACGAGTAACATCAACCCTGCATGTACGCTTGGGTTTTAGATAGATAGAAAAAAAAGATATTGATAATTGCAACATTCAACGGCAGATTAAATTTTAAACTAAAACTCTGTATATTTTTATTAGAATAAAAGTTATTATAAAAACTACAGTACATCCAGTAAATTTTTCAGTTTTTTCCAGTAATTGTCCGCTTCGTGCATGAAACTTAGTAAAATGTACTGAACCATCTGTAATTTTTACTGAATTTACATTAATTTTTACACAGCTCTCAGTAATTTATATTGTGACACTCATTAAAATTTACTGAAATATTGAAAGTAAAATTTCATGTGGATTACAGTATAATTTCATGCACATCCGATGAAAAATTACTGAGAATTCAGTAAAAATTACTGAGATTTTCTTTTTTATTTTGTTTTTAATGCAATGAATTCTAATTAAAACTATAGAATATTTTTGTTTGGTATTGTTTTTATAAAAAAATATATAATTAAAACTCATTTATAAAAGTAATGAGAAAATTCGTATTATTTGCTGGTTATTAATAACCCACCACCATTTCTCATAATTCCTGCATGACAAAGCATCATCACGATCAAACAACTTACAAGCATTCAAGCAACCCCTTACAATGACTTCATCCCCTTTAACGTTCGCTTACAACCATCGGTCGCTTGCAACTCCGCAACAAATAGCAATAGAGGTTTTTGCGGTCACACTTTTTCTTTTGGGGTTTTGCTGGCACAAAATATCTTTTTGGTTTTTGCTGTGAACGTGTCATATGTAAGTAATAATATGATGTTGTTATTTGCTAGATGCTGTTGTTGTTTGTGCTGCAGTTCCAACCATTGCTGTTGTTATTGCATATGTTGCTGCATTTCTTGTTGTTGATGTTATTACGTTGTTATCGCTGCATTAATTGTAGCTTAAGTTGCATTTGTTGTTGCTGCTGCAGCTGATGTTATGGTTGCGGCAGTTGTTGTTGTTGCTGCATTTTCTGTAGTTGCTGCATTCGATGTCGTTGTAGCTTGGTTGATACCGCTGCTGCTGCTGTTATTGTTGCTGCAGTAGGTATCGCCGATGTTGTTTTGAGTCTTTTTAATTTTTTTCTATTTCTTTAAGCTTTCTTAATTTTCTTCTTTTTCTTTAAGACTGTTTGTTTATGTTTTTCTTTTTATTTTACCTTTTATATTTATTTATCTATTTTTTTACCTTTTTATTTACAGTCTTTTTATTTTGCTTTTACCTTAAGTCATTTTATTTTATTTTTATACTTTTTTCTTTTTTTATCTTTTATTTATTTCTTTTTAGGTCGTAGTTGTCGTCTGGATCGCCGTTTAAAATACTTGCTGATGTTGTCGCTGTTCTGGTGTGGATATTGTGGCTGCACTGTTGTTGAATCTTCTGCTGACGTTGTTGCCTAGGTGGGTTGTCACGATCGTTTAAACTGCGGCTGACGTCGTTGTGGTAATTGTTGTGGTGATAATTGTTGTTACTACTACTGCTGACGTTGTTGCTGTTCTGCTGTTAATTTTGCTATTATTGTTGTTGCTGCATTAGCATATCCGTTTCCTTTTTAACGGTGGTTCACCTTGCGCCCGCAACATGTAGATTAATTGTGGCCAGTACTTTTTTACGTCCTCTATGGGATGATTATACTTTCTATCTTGATGTCTTTTTCTATTCCCAGATCTCTGCTTGCCTACAATTCACATTTAGCAACTCCACACCCAATATTTTCAGTATATATTTTCAAAACTCGGAGGGTGCCGCAGGAGCGTCACTTCACCAAAATCTTGGGGGGACGAGAATTATTATTCCCCCACTATTAGATGATTTTATTGAATTGTTGTATTGAATAATACCTAGTATCAGATCCTTGGGTGGGGCCAATGCCCTCCCCAGCCCTACCGAATTGACGCCACTGGGGTGCCGTTGAAAACAGTTCTTGCTGGAGGTCATCTAAGGTCACCAAATGCTCGGACTCATCATGAGCCTTTTTATTAACGCAGAGAACCAGATGGTAAGATATATACGTTAACTGAACGTTGTAGGGATGCATTTGCACCACTCGCTGCCGTTGCCCACTGAAAGTCGTTACTGCTTTGCTGATGAAGTTGCTGCTGTTGTTGTTACTTCAAGCAAAGTACCAATTACATCAAGTATTAATTGGTTAAAGACAAGTTTCTTTATAAAAAAATATTTGTGCAAATTTGACTTCTTTAGTCACCAAAAAAACTTACGAACTTGTACAGGGACTTTACTTTTTTTTGCACAAGCTAACGTAGGATATCAAGTTATTGTTTTTTTTTAATTACTTTTTTTACCAAAATTTATTACTACAGTAGAGTAACAGCAGCACTGTGGCAATTCAGTGGCTTCTCCTTGAACAACATCCACTCTGGATGTACGGCGTTTATGTGTCTAAATTGCTTTATCTTTTAAAATTTACTTCATGTATTTTAGTTAATACATTTGTGTTTTGACGGGTTTCAAGTCAATTTCAATTCATATAACACTTATTTTTGCAAACTATTTAACATTTTTAGCAAAAATGTTTCTGCTGCGTGAAACACACTATTAAAAACACGAATTGTCACATAAATTGTTGTCGGTCAATTCTTTTTGTTATTGGTTCGCTGTCATAATTTGATTCAGCTACCGATGCACAAAACTTAGGTGGAACTGGAACTATTTGTAGTGTAAGAAAACTTTTTATTTTAATATTAATGAAAAATGCAAAATATCGATAATTAGGAGAAACAAACTGCCAAGGCACAAATTAAAAGTTGATTTTTCTTTTTTTTATTGTACATGTTCATACAATTTTTTTAATGCTTTCAAAATACCGGCAATTATTTATTACCATTTTTTTTTAAATAATATTTTTTTTCCAATTCTTAAACACGCCGATTTTTCTTTGTTCTTTTTCGGCTGCTATTTTTCTTTTGATTTTTACCTCACGTCATTATGTCTTCACTTCGAATTCATCATTTTAGAAAAATTTAAAACATGTCAAAAACATTGCCCGCAAAATTCAAAATATTTTCATCTCAAAAAAGGAGAGTAAGCGGGACAACAGCACGTAGCTGACGACTTTACGGCTGTCATAGCCTTATTATGACATTTTAGTTTCCTATATCTAGTCCCTGTTAAAAAAAACCTCTGACGGTAGCAAACTCTGAGGTGCGAATTAGGTGGGCCTTAATTAAGGTTGACTTTATATTTTTATTTTGCCACCGACATTTGATTCTTGTATTATTTTGGAAAGTCACATGCTACAAATAATCATTTCGAAACACAAACACACTGAGCAGGTAGGTTAGTAGCAATATAGAAGTATAACATATGTGGAAATTACTAATATAAATTTTTTTTAAGGAAAATAATGAACAAGATCTAGAAATTTTAATAAAATATTGATAATGATTCGAAAAATGCTACACGCTCAATAACCTTTCGTATGACATCTTATTTTGAAAATCGATACATAATTTTGCTTCGAAAGTAAACTTATCAGATACAAAACTTTGAAGTCGGTCATGAGTTATATCCTATTTATCAATAATATCCTCAAAAAAGTTTCACTTGACTTGCATTCAGTAAGTAAAGGGTGTTTTTTTTAGAGGTTTGTTTTTCGAATAGAGATAAAACTGGGATTTTGTGGTCAAATCTGGCAACTCTAATGTCATTTATATTCAGTTTGGTTTGCCATTTCATCATGAACAGGTTGACGCATGAACAACGCGTCCAAATTGTGCAAATTTATTATAGTCACTAAAATTTCAACTTTATTTTCACTCAAAATTCACATGATTTTTGCAATTATGAAATCAAGAAGGCCGCCTAGATCTTGTGATATCACACCTTAATTTTTTTTTTTTTGGGGTTATGTGAAGCCAAAAGTATGCGTCGATAAGCCAGCTACGATTCAATACTTCGAAGCCAACATTACTCGCGTAATTCGCGATATACCTTGAAAATTGGACCTCCATTTTAGACTACGTCCGAGCTAGCCGTGGCGTTCATATGCCAGAAGTCATATTTAAATTATAATGCCAGAAGATTATCTTTCGAATAAAGTAATTTTCATGTCTATTTAAAAAATTCATCTTTGTTTTATTCCATTTTAAAGTTCTATACCTCTAAAAAAAACACCCTATATTAACCAAATGCTTATCCAACTACGAAGCAGGTTCTAACTCCCGAACCCTGCCATTGTTTGTTTACTGAAATATGCTCAACTTTTTTACCATTTTCATTTTTACCCATTTTTGAGTATCATCCGAAAAATGTGATGATTCGGCTCATCTGAGAAATTTAAGGGTACGAGTACGATATACGTGGCGCAACGATTTGATGATGTTTTTCTATTAAACATGTCAAAATAAATTGAAAATGTAAAAAAAATCGATATCTTTAATTGTACAGGTATGTTCAGTTTCGTTTATGCGTTAAATCGCTAAAGGCTCCGGTATATAGAAAGCAGCGCATGCATCGCGCGCATCGGACGCTACACATAAGATGCGACAAACGCGTGTGGTGTTACATAGAACGCGCGCTTTTGTTTTGTTTTCTTTTATCGGAAATTATTTTTCTTTAATTTTCAATCTTCAAAAATTTATAACAAAAAACAAATTGAATTGAAACTTCCATAAATATAAATAAAAGTTTGTTTGAAGTTGTCAAATGATAAATTAATTTTTGTTTAGTTGCTCTCGGTTGTCAAAAGCGTCTAACGCGTTTAAAAAGTTGTAAGTTGCTGAACTTTGAGCATTGAAAGCAGCGCGCTTCATTTGCTTTTATGTATATATCACTCTCCATATACAGGCATGTAATCAATCCTTATGTCAAGGCGTCTGATGCGCGCGATGCATGCGATGCTTTCTATGTACGGGAGCCTTAAGATAATAAAAGTGTGAAGCAGCATTAACAGCTGACATTTAAATTGTTGAACAACCTTATAGGGCCCTCACACGTTCAGATTTTTCATACTGTCTACCGTACGACCGAATCGTACATTCGCCTCATACGCTAGAATTTTTTCGTACCATCCGACTTTAGTATGCGAACAGTTTTCACAGAGTAAAGAACAAAATGAGCTCACTTGCGCTTCTTGTTTTTGTATTAATGAAATAATAGAACAAGAAAAAAATTGTCAATCGAAGGCAGACAGTCATTCATCATTCGGACACATTTATTTCTGCGATTATTAAAACGGCACAATCAGTGCTACTTAAGACTTCAAGCTTGTTTGCTAAGCCACCACTCTTTTCGATGCTAGTAGTCATAAAATCCAAAGGGTGAAAACCCAAGCATTGTTTTATTGAATTAATGTACATGGCTTGCTACTTGTTGCTACTATCCACGGAACGGAACAACGAAAATGCCTACGCATGCTAAATCTATACAGGCGAATAAATTACGTCATATTTCAACACTATTAAAGAAAATGTTTTAAAAATCTTTTTCTTCGAATTTTCTTTTGATTTTCCTAAAAAAACGTATGTGTCCTTTCTATTTTTTCTTAATGCTAATAGGCAGAGAGCCGATTGCTTTAAAGGTATAATAGCTATAAAATATCACTGATTTTGTTTTAAAAATAAGTTTCATAACATTAAAAAAAATCTTAAAATATTTGATCGCTCAAAAAACTTTACATTAATTTAGTTTATATGTGCACCAAATCCTCAAGTCGCATTAAAATCCATGCAGCCGTTTTCAAATGTAATTGCTATGATGTTTGCTTCTCAACAGACAAAATGCAAATGAATAGTGAAAGCAAGCATGAATTCGTACGACTACCCCTCACACGCTCAGATTTTTCGCTCAACTTGTGAAAAAATCAAACTACAGTACACTCCGTATTTAAGAAATTTTAGAAATGCCGACAAATTGTTCATTATATGCGGTTTTTCTTATACGCAGCTCTCTTATATAAGAAACTAAATTCTTATAAACGTACTCCGAGTATAAGAAACTTCTGCTCTTAGAAACGACTTTTTAGAGAAAAAATTATGCTGCCAGATTTGAAAAAAAATTCATTTCATTTATATTTTATAAACTTTAATACAAAATAAAGGTAAAATTTCAAGGTTAAACTTAAATAAAGGTTAACTCAAACTAAAAATAATACATAGAGGAACTTAAGTATGTATGTACATATCGCTCATTTACTTCAAGACTGGCATAACTCAAAAAACGTGATTTTTGAGTTAATGATGCAAAAATATCCGCAATTTGATATTTTATGTGTAAAAAAATCTGAAAAGTATCTCATAAACTTGCTTTGTGAGAAGAGTTTATGTAGACATACTTTTCATCATTTTCATATAAAAAGTTACTTATTGAAAACTTTAAATGCGTTTTTCTCCCATTTTGTGTTTTTTGAGTTATGCCAGTCTTGAAGTAAATGAGCGATATATATAGAGCTTGATCTATTTATTATATTTTATTTTATTTTTGATATTTAAATTTTAAGTTTTATATTTTAACAATTTACATTTTTTTGAAGATTCTTTTTAAAATTGAATTTTTAATTTTCTTACAAGTAAAACAAAATTTTTAATTCTTAAAAATTTACATTAATAACTTAAACATTATTATAAGTTGTTTTTATGTATAGTGTGTCTTGTGTGTTGTTGTTTATTTATGTTGGTGTTAAGTCACCACATTATTCTTCTTCATCGTGAAATTTTGTAGTGTTGACTAGTAAATTGAAGTGTACTCTTTTGGTAGATTTGTTTGGAAGGGAGAGTGTTTGTGTATTTTCTTCATTTAGAAAAGCTGGTTTAAGTCTGTCTATGTTGATTGTAGTTGTAGTATTGTTTTTTATTATTTTAAAGAATTTTGGTGATTTTTCGATGACTCTGAATAATCTGTGATATGGTATGGGTATTGTAATGAGTGTCGTATTGTATCGTTTCGTACAAAAACGAATTTACAGTCTTTTAACGTTTGTGGAACGTGTTTTTGGAATTATGTGTTATGAAATGTTTGATTGTATGTTGTTTATGTTTTCTTTAAGTTTGGACAAGGTCTCTAATGGTTTGAATGGTTCTATTTTCTGAACTGTTAGTTGTTGTGGTAATCTAAGTGTTTGACCAAAAACTATTTCAGCTGGTGATGTTTTAATATCTTCTTTAACAGCTGATCTGAGACCTAATAGAATTAGGGGAAGTTCCGAATACCAGTTTCTCTGATTATTAGAGGCTAGTAAGGAGGCCTTAAGTGTTCTGTGGAATCTTTCATTATTCCCTTTGCTTGTGGGTGATATGCTGAAGTTGTGATGTGGTGGGTACCAAGTGTTTTTATAAATTGTTTAAATGTGTGTGAGGTGATCTGTGGTCCTCGATCAGAAGTGATCTCGAGTGGGACTCCGAAACGTGAAATGAATTCTCTGTTGAAGGTTTCAACAATTGTGGTGGTATCAGTATCTTTTATTGGGTAAACTTCGGGCCAACGTGTAAACCTGTATATGGCCGTGAGTAGATATCTATAATTATCTGATATTGATAATGGACCGACCAGATCGATGTGGATGTGTCTGTGTACTCTTTCTCGTTGACAGTTAACACATTCCTGGGACCATTTGTTGATTTGTGAATTCATGTTGGACCAGAAGTATCATTGTGTTATCAGTCGTCTGGAAGCTCTAGTTCCGAGATGAGAAACGTTGTGTATCTGTTCGAATATTTTCTGACGAAGTGTTTGTGGTATGTATGGACGGGTATCGCACCAAATTTTTATATTAAGGAATGGAATATCGATTTGTTTAAATTTGTATATGTTTTTGTTCATTATTTCGTTTAATTCTGAATCGTTTGTTTGTTTTTATTTTTATTTTTTTTATTTTTTTTAGATTGACGTCTGGTGTTTTTGGTTCTTCTACCTCGTATCTCGATAGAGCATCTGCAACAGTGTTCCCTGTACCTTTAATGTGTAGTATTTTGTTAGTAAACTGTGCGATGTATTCTAGGTGACGTGTTTGTCTTGGACTACGTTCTGTTTTCGAGCTAAGTGCGTTAATAAGTGGTTTGTGATCGGCGTATACTGTGAATGTGTTGCCTTCTAAGTGATGTCTAAAATATTTAATGGTTAAGTATATGGCGAGTAGTTCACGATCGAATGTGCTGTATTTTGTTTCAGTGGGTGAAAGCTTTTTAGCAAAAAATGCTAGTGGTTCTAATTTGTTATTGTTTTCTTTTTGTAGGACTCCACCGACTGCTGTGTTAGATGCATCTACAGCAATTGATAGTTTCGCTTTACTGTTAACATGGTTAAGCAGTGTTTGCTTAGCGAAGCTATCTTTTATTGAAGTAAATGCATCTAAAGTGTCTTTTGTCCACTGTAATTGTTTGTTTTTGGTTTTTGATGCGTTGGTTACCATTTGATATATTGGTCCTAGTGTGTGTGCAAGTTTAGGAATGCATCTGTGGTAGTAGTTTTTCATACCGATAAATTTTTGCATGTGTTTGACTGTGGTTGGTTGTGGATAGTCTTGAAAGCACTGTATTCATTCTGTGGATGGTTGTGAAATGTTGTAACTTAGGAATGTTATGTTATCGACTCCGAAAACGCATTTATTTGGTTTGATGTTGAGTCCGTAGCTATTGAGCCGTGTGAAAACTTGTGTAAGATGTTGTAAATGTTGTTCTTCTGTTTCGCTGGCAATAAGAATGTCGTCTAAGTATACGAAAATGAAGTCTAATCCGCTTAGTACTTCGCTTATGAATCTTTGGAATGTTTGCGCTGAGTTCCTCAAGCCGAAGGGCATTCGGAGGAACTCGAACATTCCGAAAGGTGTAGTGATTGCTGTTTTATGAATGTCTTCAGGAGCAATTGGTATTTGATGACAGGCTCGTATTAGATCTAATTTTGAGTAAATGGTTGTGTTGTGTAAGTTTATTGAAAAATCGTGTATGTGTGGTAATGGGTAGCGGTCTGGTACAGTTATCCTGTTAAGTCTTCTGTAATCTCCGCATGGTCTCCAGTCGTTTGCTTCACGTTTAGGAACTAAGTGTAATGGAGATGCTTTCATGGAGTTAGACGGTCTGCATATGCCAGCTTTGACTAAGAAGTCAAATTCTTGTTTGGCTATTTTCATTTTTGGTAGATCTAGTCGTCGAGGTTTGTTGTAAGGTAATTGTCCTTGTGTTGTAACGTGGTGTACTGTTTTGTTTTTGATTGGTGCAATATAATCTGGTTCTGTTGTGAGTGCTGGGAACTTTTTGAGTAGCTGAGTGTATTTGTTATTGATTGAGAATAATTTTGGTAATGGTGTTTCTGTGTACACTGAAATGGCTTTTATGGATAGTTTTGTGAGTGGGTCAATGAGACGTTTGTGCTTTAAGTCGATGAGTAGACCGTACTTTGTTAAAAAATCAGCGCCTAAAATTGGTTTCGAAATGTCCGCAATTAAAAAGGTAAATGGTAAGTCACGTCTTAATTTTAGGTTTAGTGTTAGTAACTTTTTACCGTAAGTTGGTATTGAGGTGCCATTAGCGGCTGTCAAAATAATGTCGGACTTTTGTTAGTGGTTTTTGAATTTGGATGATGGGAATACAGAAACTTCTGCTCCACTATCAACGAGAAATTTTAAGTTGTTTGTGTTGTCGTGAATTAAAAGATGACGCGTAAGTGTTGTGAGACTTCCGTCATCAGCCGTCGCAAAGATGGAGTCTTTTAGTTTAACGCATTGTGTTGGACGAATGAACATGGTTGTTCGCATCGTCTGGCCTTTTACCAAATTTATAATGGTATTGACATAATGGGTTTGGGGAATGTTGACGAGAGTTGTTTCGGAAGTTATATCTGTTTCTAGAGAAATCTCTTGATCGAGAGTTTGAACGTTGGTATGATTGTTCATGATTTCGTTCTGATTTAATTGATTCTATCTCTAATGTCAATTTGTTGATTTTATCAAGAAGTTGAGAGGTTGTTTGTGTGAATGATTGTATTGCTATTGTTAAATCATTTTGTGTGTGGTTTGATAAATTTGGACATTTGTGCATTTCGGAAATTTCGTTTTCGGAAATAATTTCCCATAATCTATCTGCTATTGTGGTGTGTAAGATAAATAGTCAGAAGTAGGTGGAGTTAGAACTGAATCCAGCATAAAAGTTGGATTTGGTGCTCCTGAAGGAAAAGACGATGGCGACACAGGTAGGCATCGTGCATTCAAATGTGGTGAAGTTAAAGAGTCATCAGTATTATCCCCTGCAGAGATCTCAGCTGTGTTTTTTGAGTTTGTATCATATGCTGATTGATATATGCTTGTTGGATCATTGCAAGAAAGGTATTTGTTTGATGATTCTTTATCGGCCGAAATGTAATTGTTTGAAGGATCATTGAACGATTCGTACACGCTCAGTGGATCTTCTGGTTCTGTTTCTGATTCGCTTGAAAATATCTTGGGGTTGTCCGTGGTGTTGAAAGCTTTGGTCTAGTTCTTGTGGAGCGGTGAAAAGTTACTGTAAAGGCAAGAAAATGCTCCATACAGTCTGGTGGTGATACATCTTCGAGTTGAGTTATCCTATGCAACGGATCTCCTGGCAGGATCGCCAATATAGAGCTTGGTCTATTTATTATATTTTATTTTTGATATTTAAATTTAAAGTTTTATATTTTTACAATTTTAATTTTTTTGAAGATTCTTTTTAAAATTGAATTGTTCATTTTCTTACAAATAAAACAAAATTTTTAATTCTTAAAAATTTACAATAATAGCTTAAACATTATTATAAGTTGATTTAATGTATAGTGTCTCTGTATGATATTGCATAGAATAGAAATAAAGTTACATATTTTAACAAATAGTCATTTATTTTTTTTTAACAAGTGATTTGTCACGTTGATAAAAGATAATTTTTTTAATTTTTATTACGCTATCATCATGTGGCAAATACTGTTTCAGTACAAACAACGCTTGAAGAGCTTCCTCGCAGCTTAGTTGTACTATTGCGCTATCCGTAAAGTCTTCTACAGAATCCTCAATCTCATTAATGAAATGAAAAATTTGTAGTTGTCGTTGAAGCCAGCAGTTTTCAAAATATTTTGAAATCCATCCAACATGAGTGTCAAGCGGCTGTTTCTAGAGTTCACATGATTAGTCTATGATGGGAAGTGAGTAATGCGAGTGATGTGTACACTAGAGTTCGATGGCACTATCGATCAAATCGTTAGGCTCGCACTATCGTGACTATCGATGGTTTATGACAGACTCTCGATAGTATTTATATTAGGGTCTTTCGTTTTGTCCGCGATCGAGTACAGACGCGTTTTCGGGTGTGTCTTAGCGTCGGACCCGTTCCACGTGTTTTTTTCAAAGCTGTGGAACGTTTAGGTTAAGGACGATTTTTTAAAACGAAAATTTTTTAGTCTTTTTAAAAGGCGATCGAGTTTATTAGTGATTAACAATCACAATCTAAGATAAGGGCCAAATAAAAACCTAGTGTTTCAGTGGTCCTTTCCCCGTATATATATGCCTTTCGGAATGACTGGCATATTTAAAGAAGAAGAAAAAGAAGTATTTATATTAATTTTTCATCTTAAATTGTTTTCGTACTTTCGATAATGTTGAATAACACCACTGTTTCAGTATAATTTCCATTTCATCAAACACGTTTGATTTAATTTTACGTAAGAGTAAGGGTAAGTGAGCGGTCTTCAACTTCGGCGTGGTTATTGTTGTTGTTAGTCGCTTTAGTTGTAATTGTTCATAAATATATATTTTCAATAAAATTTTATTAATTAAATTTTTTTTACATTCCGGCAAAAATGGGTTAATAAAAAAAAATTGGTACAAATGATACATCATTTTAAAGTAAAAAAATTTTAATTTTTTGTGATGCTAAAAAAATTATACGTTAGAAATATATTTTTTGGAAAAAAAACGTTTTTTATAAAAAAAATTCAAAATTTTTCAAAAATAGTCACATTTCGAAAACTGTACAATGAATTTCTATTTCGATTTTTTGCCCTATTATATTGTCTTTCATATGGTACTCTAATTTTGGAAATCTTTTCAGGGATTCTCAAGTTATACTTCTTTTTATGAAAGCAACTGCCACTTACGATGACTTTACCTCCGAGGAAAGATCCGACCGACACTTTTTTTGCAAATTTATTTTTTATTCTTATAGCGCTACTTCCCCTAAAAAAATAAAATAATTTCGAGGATTTTCCCTAAAGTAAACTTGTTCCACCAAGCTATCGATATTATCGATGGTTAGCGAACAAACTATCGCCCACTATCGTTGGTCGCGACTATCGATAGTTTGCGAACTCTAGTGTACACCTCGAAATTTTTTTCGATTGATGTTTGACAAGCATATTTGATCATGTGAACGCAAAACGAAATTTACAGTTTCGCCTATAACTCATTACGACAGAACAGTCTCAAGACAGTTTTGTTTTTGTTTCGAGGTTCATGTTGGGTGTGCTAAGTGAGACAATTTGCTTCACGACAGAAGGTCGCGTAGTGTGTTCTGATTTAACGAACATAAAGAAAACAAATTAAAACTTAACTTCGTGCCAGAGATTTCGCGAGCTCGTTCACCGATTACCACGAATATGCAAAAATTTTCAAGACAAAAGTTTCAAGTGAGCGCACTTCATACGATTCTGTCATATCGAAACAGTTTTGTTTCACAAAAGTTCCAGTGCCGCAAAACAACAAGATTTGTTTTTTGGGCTTAAGTTCACTTTAACTGACATTGTCCAATTTTATTTATTTTTTTAGGGGTAAAAGAGGGTTAAAAATAAAAAAGAATTATGAAAAAAAAAGTGTCGCTCGGATCTAGTTTCGGAGATATAGGCATCGGAAGTTCTGGATATAGCTTTTGTAAAAACAATCATAAGTTGGGAACCCCTCTATGGATATAAAAAAAAAATGGATGCTATAAGAAAGACAATTTAATGGTTTTTAATAATGGTATGTAAAGTATTGAAATTCAACCTATATTTTTGGAGATATGATGGTTTTTCTGAAATTTTGACCATTTTTTTTTAAATATCCATTTTTTTAAAAAAAAATTGTGTTAACGACCTATAGTGTTTTTAGTATGATAAGAACGCTTAGTTAATTCCCTTTAAAATGGTATATAAAATGTTCTAAATTTTTAACTATTTACCCCCTTTTTTACCGCGCGCGATTTTTAATAAAAATTTTTTGCCTGCGGCGCTAAATATTTTAAAAGTTATGCCAACGTAAGTCTTATACATAGTATAATTCCACGTTTTTTCCTTTGTTTTCAACTAAAAAACAGTACTTTTGAATTTTATTGTTATTGTTTTTAACAATAGCTTAAAGTGAAGAGTGAATTAAAGTGACTAATAAAAATTTTTAAATTTTATAATGATAATCGGCTTATAATAACAGTTGTTGTTGTTGTTGTTTTGTTGTTGTTGTTGTTGTTACTGAGTTTTTATTGGTTTTGTCCATAAATACATACTTTTCATAAGAATTCATTGAATATAATTTTTTGTTTTCCGGTAAAAAAGGGGTAAATAATTTAAAATTTAGAACAAGTTATATACTATTTTAAAGGGAATAAATTAAGCTTTTGAACATACTAAAAAAAGTATAGGTCGTTGACACATTTTTTTAAAAAAAAATGTTTTTTTAAAAAAAAATTGGTCAAAATTTCAGAAAAAACATCATATCTCCATAATTAAAGGTTGAATTTCAAAACTTCACTCAACATTATTGAAGCCCAATAAATTATCTGTCCTATGAAATCCATAATTTATTATAGAGGCAAGGGTTCCCATCTTATGGTAGTTTTTACGAAAGCTATATCCGGAACTTCCGATGGCGATATCTCCGAAACTAGATCCGAGCGACACTTTTTTTTTTCATAATTTTTATTTATTTTTAACCCCCTTTACCCCTAAAAAAAAAAAAAATTTAACAATGTCAGCTAAAGTAAACCTGTTCCGTTTTTTGTCTTAAAACATAGTGAGCGAACTCCCATATGTACTAAGGTGACGAAAATTGTTTTGAGACAGTTTTGTCGTAATGAGTTAAAGGCCTTACTCGTTTTATCAAACCATGTTGGTCAGCATGAAGGATGGTGTGAACTCCCCTATCGGCAGTCTACCACCTTTTTATTAATTGTATATGTTTTGAAGTTGGCAAAGTTTCTGTAAACTTGGTAAGGTTTTAACTAATTTTACTATCAGAATAAAAAATGTGCAAAATTAGGCAATCCAGATTGAAATTACTGTTAAAATAATTCTACAGACAGAAGCTCTATAATAAACTCAGAAGCTCATATGATTTCGTGTATATTCGTTAAAATTCAATGAGAAATTGGAAACTTAAAACAATTTTGGTAACTTGTGTACTTAAAAGGTAATTAAAAGAGACTTTATAGCAAAAGATTTAATATGTAGAGCCATGTCATATTTTATTTATTTGGTTAGTGACATTTTTGGCTTCAAAATTTACAGCAATAGGAATAGTTTACTAAGGATAGTGTATTGATTGTCCCCATATATTAAACATCCATTTCTTATGTGCTTTATGATTACATTATGAATAAATCTGTAATCAAAAGATTCGGTCGGATCTAGTTTCGGAAATGTAGCCATCGCAACTTGCTGATACAGCTTTTGTAAAAATCGATATGCTTTTAACTCATGGATTGATATCCAAAGTATGGGTGTCGTAAGAAAGATAATACAGTAGACCTCCAATATAACGTATGACGGTATAGCGAATTTCCGTTTTAATGAACAGTTTTACAAATTGCATTTTTTTTTCCATTGATGTCTTTAAATTAAGAACGCTAACCATTTCTACTATGCTAAATAATTAACGTTGTTTAATTCAATTTTTTTTTTTATGTTTCTAGGAAAATCTGTTTTTAACGTCCCTCAATTCTTTTTTGGGCGTCGTTTTTATTTAAAGTTAAAATATGTAATTGAAGATGGTAAAAAAGGAATACGAGTAAAAGTGATTGCAAGTAACTATTCCCTTTCAAAATCTAAC
This sequence comes from Meiosimyza platycephala, assembly GCA_963662105.1. Taxonomy (NCBI): domain Eukaryota; kingdom Metazoa; phylum Arthropoda; class Insecta; order Diptera; family Lauxaniidae; genus Meiosimyza; species Meiosimyza platycephala. The sequence continues at coordinate 49,213,050 of OY759211.1, read as the reverse complement.
GTAACTACGAGTATAGATACAGTTGTGGACAAAACAATAGGGCCAGCAATAACTTAGAAGTATACATTAAATTTTTTTGCAACCCATGTACGATACCAAACGAAAACTTTGGGGGAATTATTCATGGGTATTAATAGCTCCGAAAATGATTGGTTGGAAACTTTGGAAACTAACGGTAAATTATTTATACCCTCAACATTACGAAAAGCAGCAGTAGCACGTGGACAAAACAATAGGGTCACCTCTTTAATACAACTAAAGGCTTAAGTTTACTTTAGCTCACATTCGTAAACCTTTTTAAAACCAAACTTATCTTATGTGCTTTTTAATTTTAAGAAGAAATATGTAACCAAAAAGTCGCTCGGATTTGGTTTCGGAGATATAGCCATCGGAAGTTGCGGATATAGCTTTTGGAAAAATCATTATAAGTTCGGAACCGCTGCATGGATATCAAAAAGTTGGGTGTCCAAAGAAAGATAATTTAATGGCCTATAATAATGGTGAGCAAGCCTAAGAAATTTAACCCATAATTTTGGAGATATTACGATTTTTCTGAAATTTTGACCAAATTTTTTTTTAAAAAACCAAAAAATGTCAATAACCTATAACTTTTTTAGTTTCTTAAGATAGCTTAATTTATTCCCCTTAAAATGGTGTATCGTTTGTGTGTATTTTTGCATATTTACCCCCTTTTTGACCGAAAAACAAAAAAATTTATTCAATGAATTCTTATGAAAACTATGTGTTTATGGACAAAAACAATAAAAAACCAACAACAACAACAACAACAATTATTATAAGACGATTTTCATTATAAAACTTAAAAATTTTTATTAAAAATCGCGCGCGCGATTTTTGAAACTGTGGTTTTTAAACATTTATAAGTTATAACGGTATTGTATATTAGATGATTTAAAATTATAATTTGAAAAAATAACCAAATAATGTAATTTGGTGATTCAGAATGGGAAGACGTCGACATTGCACCGTCGAGCTTCGTAGAGACATAAAAGGCCTTCACGATAACGAATTTTCATAACGAAAAATATCCAGAACGTTGAAATGCTCCAAGAGAATGGTAGAAAATGTAATAAAATATACTCCACAGAAGGAAGCGAGTGGAAGAAAGTCAAAAATATCGCCAATTCTTGTGAGGACTATGTTGAGATTTGTGCAACAGAACCCCTTTGCATCTGTTAATGAAGTAAAACTAGAGCTTTCCATGGATGTCAGCACTTTGACTATTCGGGAAAGGCTAATTAATAATAATTTAAAAGCAAAGAGATCCAAAAAATACCTTTCCTCTCCAAACAAGACGTCGGTAAACGGTTACTTTTCGCTGAGGGGTATGTCGTTTGGCCAGTGAAGAAATGGTGCAATATCCTGGGGTCGGATGAGATCAAATTTTACCCTGACTGTGGTTCTCCCACCACAAGATGTTGCGCTATTTCTTCACTGACCAAATGACTTGCTCCTCAGCGAAAAGTAACCTTTTACTGACGTCTTGTTTGGACAGGAAAGGTACTTTTTTCACAAGAATTGGCGACATTTTGACTTTCGTTAATTCGCTTCCTTCTGTGGAGTATATTTTATTACTTTTTCTACCATTCTCTTGGAGCAATTCAACGTTCTGGATATTTTTCGTTATGAAAATCCGTTATCGTGAAGGTCTTTTATGTCTCTACGAAGCCCGACGGTGCAATGTCGACCTCTCCCCATTCTGAATCACTAAATTACATTATTTGGTTATTTTTTGAAATTATAATTTTAGATCATCTCATATACAATACCGTTATAACTTATAAATGTTTAAAAACCACAAAGTTTCATAAATATAACTTACTTTATATTCGTGTCCTTATTATTTTGCACAGGCTTAACTGAATTTACTTCACAATAATATCCAACAACTTCGAAACGACGAAAAATATTTTTAGTCAGATAACGGTTCTTTACAGCATTGATATCCCAGCAAGTAATGTAATATAACATTTTATCTCAATTTATTCAAACGGAAGCAGAGGTGTGTTTGAACTATTTCAATGTAAGTGTCCTTATTATTGCGCACACCACTGTATAACGGATTATAAGACGATTCTTTCTTTTATTTAAAAATTTTTGTGTTTTATAATGTGTCGCATTAAAAAAAAAGAGCCGCAGACGGTGTGCGCAATAATAAGGACCCTTACATTGAAATAGTTCAAACACACCTAATTCATAAGAATTCATTGAATAATTTTTTTTGTTTTTCGGTCAAAAAGGGAGTAAATATGCAAAAATTTTGAACAAACGATACACCATTTTAAGGAAAATAAATTAAGCTTTCTTAAGAAGCTATAGGTTATTTAGACATTTTTTGGAAAAAACAACGGTTTTTGAAAAAAAAATTGGTCAAAATTTCAGAAAAATCGTAATATCTCCAAAATTAAAGGTTAAATTTCAAATTAAATTTCACCATTAAATAGGCCATTAAATTATCTTTCATTTTGATATCCATTCAGGGGTCCCAACCTATGATGCTTTTTCCAAAAGTTATATCCGCAACTTCCGATGGCCACATCTCCGAAACTAGATCCGAGCGACACTTTTTTTTCATACTTTTTATTTATTTTTAACCCCCTTAACCTGTTCCATTAATTTGTTCGTTATGTTGGATATCTACTGTATGTACATTAGGCTGTATCGAAAAATTAACACCCAATTCAAGGCCCAAATAATGAAATAGGAAGAAAAGACAATTCAGGAAATATAATTTTTTTTGATTTAAAATATATTCCTAGGTCCCCAAATAGCTGTTATATATGAAAACCGTGTAGTTTTGCACTGGAGCCTATTTAATGGTACAATTTTTTCCAAAAAGCATCACAGAGCTCGATTCATTGTCAAAAACAACTGAAGTATGCAAATTTTCAGCGAGATCGGACGACGTGTTGGAGCGTCAGCAAAGAAATAAAAAAACGATTATTTTGAATCAGACGAATACTTTTTGCTCTGGAGCCCATCTAACGGTACATTTTGTTGAAAAAAATATAACAGCAATCGATTCATCATCAAAAATAAGTTATGCACCTAAATTTTGAAAGAGATCAAAATAATCGTTTTTTATTTCTTTGCTGACGCTCCAACACGTCGTCCGATCTCGCTGAAAATTTGCATACTTCAGTTGTTTTTGACAATGAATCGAGCTCTGTGATGCTTTTTGGAAAAAATTGTACCATTAAATAGGCTCCAGAGCAAAACTACACGGTTTTCATATATAACAGCTATTTGGGGACCAAAAAAAATTATATCCTGAATTGTCTTTTCTTCCTATTTCATTATTTGGTCCTTGAATTGGGTTTTAAAAATCGTCCATACATTTCGATACAGCCTAATATACATTCGTATATATTAGCGCTTGTAACTTCGACCATACATATTTTGTTTTTCAAAAATCCGTTATTTTACTAAAAATGTATTTTATTAAGACCCGGTGGTCTAGCACCCGTAAATTTAAGGCATTTTCAAAAATTTTTTTGAAGGTGAAGATATTGAACAACGATAATTGCTGTGTTTTATTCGCCACGTTGCTAGCTATGTACGAATAAAACGACCAAGTCGCTAAGTTTCCAACTCGTTATATGTATGAGTACTTGTTTGTTGTTTCTATTTTTTTCATTTCAAATTATTTATTTTTGACGCCTGACGTTTGAAGCAAGTTGCTATGTATGCTTAGCAACTATAATTTTACTCCTTGAGTATTTGATTTTGTTTTCCCATACAATTATCGTTGGACGATGGCGAATAAAACCCAGCTAATAAAACTTTGTAGGTATATTATATCACTCAAGGAGCATCTATATTTTTATCATAATCAAAAAATAATATTAACTATATAAAAATTGGCGCTGAAGATGATCCCTTCCAAAAAAGGTACCTGTGCGGTGGGTAAAATATTAGCTCTGTTACTTACAGTGGCTCACAGCTTATTTCATGCAGTGCATACTTTTAACTTCAATACTCTGTAACTTTGAAACTAAGTGCAATATGAAAAAAATGTTGGTATCACTTGAAAGAACAAAAATTGGAGTTTAAAAAAATTGTTTATTTATTGTAAAAATATATTACCTGGAATTTTTATAATTGAAAATCGAAATATACTACTGAATTTCATGTCACAGCTTATTTCATGCAGACACGTATAAATTGAAAAAACATTGTTTAAGACATGGTGTAATTATAAAGGTGGAGTACTTAAGGAGAGCAATTCGTACTGAAGTGGAAGCCATTTTGAGAGTGAGAGTGGATCGCCTATTTGCTTTAACTTTGACATTCATAACATTTCAATTGCCTGTTCAGCAAAGTTAAGTGCTTTGATGACTTGCAACATACAGTTCTTTAAAATTATCTGAACGATGTGCTGCAATTGTTGCAAACTTCTTTATTCCTGAGAAATTTCGTTGATTTTGTTGTTATTTAATAACAAAAAAGACTTATCGCTGTGATTGAACTTTCGTAGGTTCATTTCCAATTTTCGTCTCAACAAAGAAGGTTTATGTACATTTGCAACGAAATAAAGGACTATTTTTACAAATCCAACACTTGCATCAAGCATGCCACCACCCGTTTTAAAATTCTGGTTATTTTTCCAAAATTTCAATATTTCGTTCATATTCCCTTTTGGTGCTGATTTTTGTACTGAAATAACATTTTGAAATACATTTTTTGATATAAATTGTAAATATTTTTTTTATTTACACTTTTTCATTTTGGCGATACCAAAATAGCTGTCTCCAAATTTTGACATTTCTGGATACAACTATAAGAGACTGTCGCCAACCATGTAAAGATAAAAAGTGTGGAAGACATTGCCGCGGAGATACTTCGCCAATGTCGCCAACCATGAAGCCAATTTTATCTCGGCGACTAAAACGGCGAGATAGTAGCCAACCAGGAAGTGGCTGATAATTTTTTTAAATTTAAAATGAATTCCTAGGTCCCCAAATAGTAGCTGTTATATATGAAAACCGTATAGCTTTGCACTGAAGCCTATCTAATGATACAGATTTTTCCGAAAAGCATAATAGATCTCGATTCATTGTCAAAAACAACTGATGTATGGAAATTTTCAGCGAGATCGAACGACGTGCTGGAGCGTCAGCAAAGGAATAAATAGCGATTATTTTGAATCACATGAATACTTTTTGCTCTGGAGCCCATCTAACGGTTCATTTTGTTGAAAAAAATATTGCAGTAATTGATTCATCGTCAAAAATTAACTATGCACCCAAATTTTGAAAAAGATCGAACGTCGTGTAGGAGTGTCAGCAAAGAAATAAATAACTTTTTTTTTAATTGTGGCACATTATTTTTCAAATCACTTAAGGCAGACCCCTAAATTTCATCGATTTGCTTGAAATTTACAGATACATATTATTCTACTTTCACTTTTAAGGGAGGGACTCATATTTTTTTATTTCGCTGAAAGGCCCTAATTTTCAAAGTTATCGTCATTTGAACTTTGTCTGTTAAAATTATAAAAAAAACATTCGTTTCAATGAACTGTAAATTTTGAATTTTTCAATGTTCGGCTAATACCAAATTTACTGCGTATATCGATCTGATATTTTAGTGGGATGTGGAGGAGGGTCTCTAGTATATATAAAAATGTAGTCTAAACCATTTCGTGGTGATAGAAAAAGTTTAAAGGGAAAAAAACTGATGCACTTAATAATTTTTTGATTTGAAAAAAAAAAAATGCAAATTCAAATGACGATAACTTTGAAAATTGGGGCTTTTCAGCAAAATGAAAAAATATTTCTCCATGTGCCACAGTTCAAAAATACCCGTTATTTATTTATCTGCTGACTCTCCTACACGACGCTCGATCTCTCAAAATTTGGGTGCATGACTAATTTTTGATGATGAATCGATTACTGCAGTATTTTTTTTCAACAAAATGTATCGTTAGATGGGCTTCAGAGCAAAAAGTATTCGTCTGATTCAAAATAATCGTTTTTCATTTCTTTGTTGACGCTCTAGCACGTCGTTCGATCTCGCTGAAAATTTGCACACATCAGTTGTTTTTGACAATGAATCGAGTTCTATGATGCTTTTTAGGAAAAATTGTACCATTAGATAGGCTCCAGTACAAAACTACACGGTTTTCATATATAACAGCTATTTGGGGATATAGGAATTAATTTTAAAATTAAAAAAATTATATTTCCTGACTTGTCTTTCCTTCCTATTTCATTATTTGGGCCTGGAATTGGGTGTTAATTTTTCGATACAGCCTAATGTATATGCATATAAAGTTTTATATAAAAATATAACTAACAATAAAAAAAATAAAAAAAAATAAAAAAAAATAAAATAAAATAAAATAAAATAAAATAAAAAAATTACAAAAAAAGTTAAAAAAAAGTGGCTTGAACCAATAACCCCCTGGTTTATACTCTAACTCACTCCACACTACGCCACGCTGCTGGTTGAAGAGATGTTAGCTTTTTTTGTATAAGACAACTAGGGGAAAACTTTAAACACGGCACGGTGTTGGACCAATTCATTGCAGTCGAGCAATAAAATAGACCTTCATGCATGATAATGACCCAAAACATGCGGCCTAGATCATCAAAACCTGGCTTCAGCGAGAGAAAATAATCATTTTGGACTGACCAGATCAAAGTCCGGACATTAATTCAAACGAAAATTTATGGGATGATGTAGAGGCAAACTATAAAATAAGAATTTCAAAAATTTTGACGATTTGTAAGCTACAGCTCAAGAAACTTGGAGTTCATTCCTAAGGAGAGGTGTGGAAGGCTTGTGGAGAGCTTGAGTCGAAGATGTGAAGCCTTCATGCAAAATAAGAGACTTAGTACAAAATTTTAATTGTACTTAATCATTTGCATGCAGATTTTTTTTAGACTTCAACATTGAAAATAAAAAAATTTCCAAATTTTAGTATTTGTGTACTATTTATATGAACATATTGGCTATAAGAGTCATTTCTTTTAAATAATTCAAAATTTTTTAATTTTGATTCCAATTTTTTTTGCTAGCTGAATTTGTTATACATCAAGTTAAATTTATGTATCTCCATAGTTCTGGAAAAATAAGTTTCTGCCACTAAGTTTAACTTTTTTAAACTTAAGAAAATATGTGCCATTTATTTGATCATGGCTGTATATTAGACCTGTTCAGAAATTTACGAAATATGATTTTTGTAATGGGCTGAAAGCTTATCTGAAAGCTCTATGAATTTAAATAAGATTTGCATATAAAAAATTGAAAAATTTTAAGACGGTCAAAAATAACTGGCTTACTTTAGTTAAACACAATGGTAGTAGGCTATATAACAGTAAAAAAATAATTTAAAAATTATTGAAAATTCTTTTCTCGGAAATATTTAAGGTTAAAGTTGGAATTTCAGAAAAAAATCTAAAATTACATGTTTTAAGTGTTGTAAAATAGAACTGAAACAATTTTAAAAGTTTCTGATCTTAAGAACTGGTTAATTAGACTAAACATAGGAAAACTCCATTATTTTTATTTTGAAATGTTTTCTAAAATAAAAGTTATTTATTTTGATTGTGTGTGTAAATGTTCGACCAAGCTTAAAATTTGTTGCGAATTAAAATAGGCTTTTTTGGTCCATACATTTTTAAATGCAAATAAAACAAATTTTCATTTTTCTCGTCCGACGTTTCATTGGGTGTTTCCATCTTCTTCAGGGACAACTTTTAATCCAATAAAATATGAGAAAACTAAGGTTGACACTTTTTAACTGCTTAAATTCAAATGTTGACTTAAAACATTTTTTTGTTTTTTTGTTTAAAATTAACATTACTGGAACTGCACAAACATTTAGATTGAAACATAAATATTGCACAAATCCGTATATAGTATAATTAAAGACGGCACAATTTAATAATTTAATATTTAAAATAAAAATTCATAAAAATATCACATATCACTTCTGCTACTGCTGATTGAGAATCAAGTTATAATTTAGACTTAGTGCTTAGTCGTTTTTAATTTTTCTTGTATGCGTAGACTCTCAAGAGTATACTGTCGCACAAAGTTTTTCTCTTTGTCAAGTATCTTTGTCAGCTCAGTGTCCCATTTCTAAAGCATGTTGTGCAAGGGCTGTGTTGGTTTTTTGTTTCTTGATGTCAGCTAAATGTTTCAATGTTTTCAATCTAAATGTTTGTGCAGTTCCAGTAATGTTAATTTTAAACAAAAAAACAAAAAATTTTTGTAAGTCAACATTTAAATTTAATTTAATTTAATTTAAAAATTCTTTTGGGCCTTAAAACTAGTGAAAAATATTTTAAATTATAATTTTGTTTTATGAATTTTAGAAGTATTTTCGACTTAAAAGCTCACCACAAACAATAAACTCTTTTTGGCCTAAAAACTAATGAAAAATAATTTTTATATATTTTTGTTTTACAGGTTTTAAAAGTATTTTTGATTACAAAGCGCACAAAGAAAAGCAAAGTAAAAAAATTTAAATTTTTAATGACTTATTCACAATTTTTCCTAGAACGCATTTTTATCAATATTATCGGTAAAATCGTTTACCTCAAAATGGCCATAAAACGGGTAGGTAAAAATTTCATCAAATTACGAGATTTACGACCGTTTTATTCAATACGAATATCAAAAATCGTATTCCAATTGTGATACCCAAACTTATTTCATAACAATTAGGGCCGGTTTCACAGTGTTTAGTTAACTAAAGATTTGAGGTTAACTATTCAATTTCAGTTTCATAGCAATTAGTTTACTAGCCAAATTTGATGCCATATTTTGTACAAAAAATTATCATTAGTTAACCAATGGACTGTGAAACTAAAAAACATAAAATTGGTAGTTAACTAACAGACGTTCGTTAAGTTAACTAATTGGTTAACTAAACACCGGTCCTTAATAACGAAAAAGTAAGGGCTGTCCCAGAAAAAACTTACGTGTTTATTTTTTAAGATTATACTCTACCTGATAATCTTATAGGTCTAAAAAGACACAATATTTGTTCCATATAAAGTGACGTTTGATATGATGTATAACACTTGAAAATAGCACTTCTAACGACAAAGATGTCTAGCAAACAAGAAAAAGTCCGCGAACTGATTTTGTCCACATACCTGGAAAATCCAGAGTTAAAACATTCAGCTATAGCGAAAATAATTGGAGCATCAGAAAAAACTGTCTATAAGGTTATTTCTAAATATAAGAAGGGTCTACCTGTATGCCGAAAAAAACGTTCAGGCAGAAAACCAGAATTGTTTGTTTGTTTGAACAGAAAATAATTTATATATTATTTTTATTGAGCTTACTGTTCGATATGTGTGTGTCAACACAAAACAAATTACACTTAAAAAACATTAATAAAAAGAAAAAATGGGCTAAAGCTAGTTATACTAGTTTCGTCTTCTGCTAGAAAGACTCATCAGTAACTTCTAAGCCAATTAGTAAAAGTTTTGCAAGCCTTATATGTTTATTTTCTTGTATAGATCTGTTAAGAACTCAAGCAAGAAAATTAAACATAGAAAGCAAAAAAAATCTTTTTTTCCCTTCTATTTACGTTTGTTATTGTAACTCCCTTGTTATTACACATTTTCTTGCAGGCGCTTCGTTGCAAGCTTAGTTGGCGAGTCAAAACGAAGTAGCAAGTGCAAATAGTATAATAATTCGGCAGGCTCCCCGATAGGCAATTTGTTTGTTTGTCCCCTATCGGCACGGTTCGCTTGAAGCAAGATCAAGATCCATAAAATTGTCAACCAAATCTGACAATGCACAATTATTATAGTTATAGTCTCTTGAGATTCCAAATACATAATCCACGAAATCGGATCTGCTCATCGTGTTATGGCCATTTTAAGGTTAGCTTTTTGGCCAACACGGTTCGTTTCAAGCAAAGTCAAGATCGGTAAAAGTTGTTAACCAAATCTGACAATGCACAATTATTATTGAGTGTTCGGAGATTCCAAAAACATGATCCGTAAAATCGTGCCTGGTCATTACTGGTTTTAGGGCCATTTTAAGGTAAACGCTTTTACCGATATTTTTAATAAAATTATGAAGCGAACCGTGTAGTTTTTGATGCTTTTAATAAGATCAAGTAAAGTTTTAAAATATGCTATGACAACTGTTGTTTATGTAGTTTAATTCGCTGAATACGATGAAGTCATTTATTTTTACAAATATATAAACGCTTTTGTGTTATTCACCATTTTTCATGGAAAAAAACCGATACAAAAAAAAAATTTTTTTTTTGTCGGCCGAAAAACTAGTGAAAAATAAAATTTCTTTTACTATATTTTGGAGGCTTAAAAAGTATTTTTGACTACAAAACTCACGAAGAAAAAAAAATAAAAAAATTTTTATATATGTTATATTATTCATCATTTTCCATGGAAAGAAATGAAAATTTCAAAAAAAAAAATTCTTTTGGGCCTTAAAACTAGTGAAAAATATGTTAAATTATAATTTTGTTTTATGGATTTTTGAGGTATTTTCGACTAAAAAGCTCACCACAAACAATAAATAAAAGAACTTTTATATTTGTTGTGTTATTCACCGATTTTCATGAAAAAAAAATTTAACAAATTCTTTTTGGCCTAAAAACTAATGAAAAATAATTTTTATATATTTTTGTTTTACAGGTTTTAAAAGTATTTTTGATTACAAAGTGCACAAAGAAAAGCAAAGTAAAAAAATTTAAATTTTTAATGACTTATTCACAATTTTTCCTAGAACGCATTTTTATCCATATTATCGGTAAAATCGTTTACTTTAAAATGGCCATAAAACGAGTAGGTGATTAGGTACGACTTCGCAGATCATGTTTTGGAATGTCCGAACACTAGATAATTACTGTGCATTATCAGATTTGGTTAAAAATTTTAACAGATTTTGATCTTGCTTGAAACGAACCATGTCGGCCGAAGTAAAACCTTTAAATGGCCATAAAACGAGTAAATGAGCAGATCTGATTTCGCGAATAATGTATTTGGAATCTCAAGACACTATATAATAATTTTACATTGTCAGATTTGGTTGACAATTTTATGGATCTTGATCTTGCTTCAAGCGGACCGTGTCGGGGAGCCTGCCGAAAAACGTTTTCTACCATTTATTCGTGCACATGAGGGTACCGTGATATTCTGGCCTGATTTAGCAACCTCTCATTACTCTAAATAAAATAATTTTTATATATTTTTGTTTTACAGGTTTTAAAAGTATTTTTGATTACAAAGTGCACAAAGAAAAGCAAAGTAAAAAAATTTTAATTTTTAATGACTTATTCACAATTTTTCCTAGAACGCATTTTTATCAATATTATCGGTAAAATCGTTTACCTTAAAATGGCCATAAAACGAGTAGGTGATTAGGTACGACTTCGCGGATCATGTTTTTGGAATGTCCGAACACTAGATAATTACTGTGCATTATCAGATTTGGTTAAAAATTTTAACAGAAAACGAACCATGTCGGCCGAAGTAAAACCTTTAAATGGCCATAAAACGAGTAAATGAGCCGATCTGATTTCGCGAATAATGTATTTGGAATCTCAAAATACTATATAATAATTTTACATTGTCAGATTTGGTGGACAATTTTATGGATCTTGATCTTGCTTCAAGCAGACCGTGTCGGGGAGCCTGCCGAAAAACGTTTTCTACCATTTATTCGTGCACATGAGGGTACCGTGATATTCTGGCCTGATTTAGCAACCTCTCATTACTCTAAAGCTACGCTAGAATGGTATTCAAGTAAAAGGATAAATTTTGTACCAAAAATAGCAAATCCGCCCAAAGCTTCGTCCAATTGAAAGATATTGGGCTCTAATGAAAAAAGATCTTCGAAAGAGTGGCAAGACTGAAAAATTAACAAGACTTTAGCCATAACTGGAAAAGATCGTACCGTTCTGTCGATGAAACAACTGTGCAAAATTTAATGAAGGTCCTTAAGAAAAAAGTAAGAAATTTTTATAGAAAAAAAAATTGTTAATTACTTTTTAGTTATTTATATTCTGAACACTACCTATTATTAATAAAAAAATTGTACAAAACAAAAAAGTTACTGGGTATTTTTTTATAACTAAAAAAATAACCGTAAGTTTTTTCTGGGACAGTCCTTAGTTTACAACTTTAAAATGATTTATCTAAAAAACGGCTAGCTACCGGATTTCAAATCTTGTGTGTGGGATTAAGCATCCACATAGTCATTGGGGGCTGTTGAGATACTCCAATAACTTGTGTTATGTTCTTTTATTAATTCAAATGAACATACAAAAATTATAACAATAAGATTGAAAATCTAGGAAAAACTGATTTTAAAAATTTATGTAAAATGATAGCCTACTATATAAACTGACTACTCTATAACTTTGTAAAGTTAGTCAAGTGTATTTTTTGGCTGGTTGCCAACATCCTTCCTCTTTGTTAAAACGGAGAGTATCTCTTGGGAGGGCGTCTTCTTCTAGAAGATCTTCTTGGTACTTCAGCTTCCACTGACTCTGTACTAGGCTGAGTTGTTTTTGTTTCCATTGCCTCTGTACTAGGTTGACTTGCTTCAGTTTCCATTAACCCAGTATTAGTTTCAGTTCTTTCTATTTGAACTTCTTCTTCTGGCTCCACCAGATCAATTGTTGAATATATTGGATCAATCGGTGGTTCAGAATAGTCAGTCGTCGATTCTACTGAATCAAACATTCGCGTCTCATCATTGGAATGAGATACAGATAAATCAGATGTTCGTCGACGAAGTTGATTGATATGTGATCGAATGAGCGTTTTACGTCGACTCGTTTGAATAAGTACGTTGTAAATTACAGTACCAACTTTCTCAATTATTTCACCAGGGCACCATTCGAGTTTGCGTTGTTTGAAAACTCTCGCATAGACCTTATCACCAGGTTGAAATGATCTTCGAATAGAACCATGTTTTGTGTTGAATGTGGTTTCCATTTTTGTATTCCGCTCTTTCATATATGATGTAGTTGGTTTAAGGAGATCTAGAGGCGTGGTAAACTTTCTGCCTATGAATAGTTCAGATGGTGATTTTCCTTCAGATGCACTGGGATGTGGAGTAGCACGATACTGATGTAAAAAGTTGTATAAATTCATGGTGTCGTCGGAGTTGTCATCACTGTAAGATTTATTTAAAGCTCGTTTTATTGTGTCCACAAAACGCTCCGCCTGGCCATTTGACTGTGGATGGTATGGCGGTGTTCTTATATGCTCTATCCCTCTTTCGTTACAAAACTTTGTAAAAGTTGCGCTAACAAATTGCGTTCCGTTGTCAGATATTATCGCTCGTGGTTGACCAAATCGACTTACAAACGCGGTCATGTGTTTTGTTATCTCATTTGCTGATATTGATTGTGTTTGTACTACCTCTGGCCATTTGGAGTATGCATCAACAATTACCAAGAAATATTTGCCACGGATTGGTCCCGCGATGTCGATGTGCACTCGCTCTAGCGGTTCGTGAGAAACATACCATGAGGATAATTCTGCTTTAGTTGGTGATTTAGCAACAGCTGCACAATTTTGGCATTGCTTGACATAATCGGCGATATCGGCGTCTATTTTAGGCCAATAAACGTAAGATCTACAGAGAGATTTCATCCGTTGCATACCTTGGTGACCCTTGTGTAGTTGCTTCAGGATACGACGGTAAAATATTGTTGGAATGACAACTCGTTCTGATGTCATGATGCAGCCGTCCACAACGCTTAATGTCTCGCGGCGGTTGTAAAACATTTGCAAATCAGATGTGAGCTGTTTAGATGCAGGCCATCCCTGTTGGATATATCTCAAAACTTGTTGAAGTGTTTTGTCTTCTGTAGTAGCTTTTCGTACCATATTGAGTGTAACTGGCATGGTGGAGACACTTTCGCGTAAGATACATTTAATATCATCTTCAATATTTACAGATGCCACAACGAAATCTTCGTCCTGAGGTTTATCCATAATAAGACGTGACAACATATCAACATTTCCAAATTCATTGGTTTTGATATATTGGATTTGAAAATCATAACTCATTAGTACTAAGGCCCATCTCTGTAAGCGATTCGCTGTATGAGTCGGTATCCCTTTTTTTGATCCAAAAATTGAAAGTAGAGGTTTATGATCTGTCAGTAGTGTAAACTGTCGACCATAAATCATTTTATGAAATTTTGTACAGGCAAAAACCAGTGCCAATGCCTCCTTTTCAATTTGGCTGTACCGCTTTTCTGATGAGTTAAGAGCCCTTGAGACATGGTACACTACTTTCTGACTTCCATCAGGCATTTTGTGATACAATTGTGCACCTATGCCTACCATTGATGCGTCAGCAGCGACAAAAATTGGATATTTGGAGTTATAATGTGTCAATAATAAATCTGTCATAAGAATTTTCTTAAATCGTTCAAATGAAGACTGGCATTTATTTGTCCATTTCCATTCTGACTTGGTGTTCAAAAGTTCATCTAAAGGGTAACGTAATTCTCTCATTTGACGAATAAATTTTCCATAATAGTTAACAGCGCCCAGAAAAGAACGCAGCTCTGACTGGTTTGTAGGCCTAGGCATTTTGCTGATAGATTCGACTTTTGCAGGATCAGGATGTATGCCATTTTTGTCAATTACATGTCCCAGATATTTTATGGTAGTTTGAAAAATTTCGCATTTTTCCCAACGAATTGTGAGACCATGATCCTTAAAACTTTGCATTACCTTCATGACTTGAGTATAATTATCTTCAATTGTGGATGTGGCTACCACAACGTCATCAAGATATGCAACCACTCCATTCAGTCCAGATATGATGGTATCCATTGCTTTTTGGAATGCACCCGGTGCTGATGTTACTCCCGGCGGCAATCGATTGAATAGAAAAAGGCCCTTATGTGTGTTGATCGTTAGGAGCTTTTTCGCGGCTTCGTCAACCTCAAATTGTAGATAGGCGTCTGATAGATCAATTTTGCTAAAATATTTACAGTTTGCCATTTTTGCAAAGATTTCGTCTACATGAGGAAGTGGATACGAATTTGGTTGCATGCATTGATTTAATCCGGTTGAGTAGTCTCCACAAATTCTAATTTTGTTGTTAGATTTACGTACAACCACTATTGGAGCCGCCCAGGGTGAGTGTGTAATGGGAGTTATTATTCCTGCTGTTTCCAGTCTATTAAGCTCTGCTTCAACCAGATGTAAAGTTGCATATGGTACTGGTCTTTTGGGTTTGAAAACTGGTGTTGATTCGGGCTTAATTTCTAAATTAAGTTGAAATTTGGTACAGTGGCCTGTTTGTGTGTGGACCACTTCTGGAAATTTATCTTTGATCATGTTGAACAAGTCATCTTTGCTCATATTTGCTGTAATAGTGTTGCAAATAGCATTTAAACTTGAATCCCAGTAACCGAAATTATGTATGAGATCAATACCAAATACATTCAAATTTTCAACAGAAGTTACATATAATGTACCATACTGAATGTTACCATTGTGTTCAATTAATGTTGCAAATTGACCAATAATACCAATTTTATTACTTGAAGCATCTGTGGCGTTATGTTGACAGTGCTGTAGCTTTGGCTTTCCAATTGAAATCCAATTTGATTTGGATATAATTGTGATGTCAGCAGCAGTGTCAAACTGTAATCTGATAGGCTTTCCGCAAACAATTATTGTTACAAATTTTCGTTGTTCTGTGTGATTGTGGACGCTTTTTACCAATTTGTCTGCCATTACCACTGATGTACGAAAATTGTTGAACCTATTGCTACGATCACGCAATGACGGCGATTTTTCCTTGTCTTCAAATGATTTGTATGCCTTGTTGAAACATGCACAATAGCCTTCTTTGTGTCCTGTATTACCACAAACCTTGCATTTGTGATTTGCGTAGTTACAGTTTTTCGCAAAGTGCATTGAGCCACAACCCCAACATGGACGTGTAGGTGTTTCTGTTAACTGTTTTGTTTTTGATACGTTGTTTCTTTCATATTTCTGAATTTTATTTGATTTGATTGCGTTAATGGTCGATGAAGTGTTTTCCACCAATTTTACATCATTTTTCAGAACCAACATTCGTTGAGTTTCTCCAATCAATTTCTCCAGTGTGACGTTGGTGTTGCTGTCCAGCATGGATATTAGTTTGCTGCGAATTTCTACGTATGATGGTGACTGCAAACCAATTATAAAAATGAGACACTTAAATTGTTGTGCACTCATTTCGCTGTACGAAAATTTTTCGCATTGTTTGTTTACACGGCCAGCAAATGTTACGAAATCTTCAGTATCGCACTTCACGAGTTTGAGACAGTTGTAGCGGACGTTAAAAACAGACTCTTGGCGGTCAAATAAAGCCTTTAAAGATGTTATAGTCTCACTAAATGTTAACTCTTGTGGTTTTTTTGGAAGAAGAAAATTTGCGTGTTTGTCGTAGACTTGCTGGCTTAATTTTCTCAGAATTAGTCGTACTTTGGAAGGGTCATCTAACGACTTTGCGTCCTCCACAAAAAGAGCTTCTTGCCGACTATACCAATTAGAAAAATATAACTCGGATTCAGGGTCATACCTGAATTCAGTTATGCTTTTTGAAAGCACATCCATTAAATTTTCTTGTTGTTCTACGATAGGGCGTAGAGCTACCGCTGACCTGGATGATTCTTCCATCGCAACCAACTTCTCCAATAACAGTTGCTGCTTTGTGGCTGCTTCATTTTGCTGTACGAGGAGCATTCCAATTACGTTTTCCAGAGAACTCATTTTTATTTTCTTTTAAATTACGCGTGTAGTTTTAAATTTCTCGTCGCCAAATTGTTATGTTCTTTTATTAATTCAAATGAACATACAAAAATTATAACAATAAGATTGAAAATCTAGGAAAAACTGATTTTAAAAATTTATGTAAAATGATAGCCTACTATATAAACTGACTACTCTATAACTTTGTAAAGTTAGTCAAGTGTATCTTTTGGCTGGTTGCCAACAACTTGTTATTTAAATACTTTAATATTTTAGTTTTTATATTGTATCAATATGTTTTTGTGAAACTTGATACAATGAAAATTTTCAATTTTCACTTCTTAATAAAAACTTCGAACGTCGTGTAGGAGTGTCAGCAAAGAAATAAATAACTTTTTTTTAATTGTGGCACATTATTTTTCAAATCACTTAAGGCAGACCCCTAAATTTCATCGATTTGCTTGAAATTTACAGATACATATTATTCTACTTTCACTTTTAAGGGACTCATATTTTTTTATTTCGCTGAAAGGCCCTAATTTTCAAAGTTATCGTCATTTGAACTTTGTCTGTTAAAATTATAAAAAAAACATTCGTTTCAATGAACTGTAAATTTTGAATTTTTCAATGTTCGGCTAATACCAAATTTACTGCGTATATCGATCTGATATTTTAGTGGGATGTGGAGGAGGGTCTCTAGTATATATAAAAATGTAGTCTAAACCATTTCGTGGTGATAGAAAAAGTTTAAAGGGAAAAAAACTGATGCACTTAATAATTTTTTGATTTGAAAAAAAAAAATGCAAATTCAAATGACGATAACTTTGAAAATTGGGGCTTTTCAGCAAAATGAAAAAATATTTCTCCATGTGCCACAGTTCAAAAATACCCGTTATTTATTTATCTGCTGACTCTCCTACACGACGCTCGATCTCTCAAAATTTGGGTGCATGACTAATTTTTGATGATGAATCGATTACTGCAGTATTTTTTTTCAACAAAATGTATCGTTAGATGGGCTTCAGAGCAAAAAGTATTCGTCTGATTCAAAATAATCGTTTTTCATTTCTTTGTTGACGCTCTAGCACGTCGTTCGATCTCGCTGAAAATTTGCACACATCAGTTGTTTTTGACAATGAATCGAGTTCTATGATGCTTTTTAGAAAAAATTGTACCATTAGATAGGCTCCAGTACAAAACTACACGGTTTTCATATATAACAGCTATTTGGGGATATAGGAATTAATTTTAAAATTAAAAAAATTATATTTCCTGACTTGTCTTTCCTTCCTATTTCATTATTTGGGCCTGGAATTGGGTGTTAATTTTTCGATACAGCCTAATGTATATGCATATAAAGTTTTATATAAAAATATAACTAACAATAAAAAAAATAAAAAAAAATAAAAAAAAATAAAAAAAAATAAAAAAAAATAAAAAAAAATAAAAAAAAATAAAATAAAATAAAATAAAAAAATAAAAAAAAATAAAATAAAATAAAATAAAAAAATTACAAAAAGAGTTAAAAAAAAGTGGCTTGAACCAATAACCCCCTGGTTTATACTCTAACTCACTCCACACTACGCCACGCTGCTGGTTGAAGAGATGTTAGCTTTTTTTGTATAAGACAACTAGAGGAAAAATTTAAACACGGCACGGTGTTGGACCAATTCATTGCAGTCGAGCAATAAAATAGACCTTCATGCATGATAATGACCCAAAACATGCGGCCTAGATCATCAAAACATTTGATCATTTGCATTTTGGACTGACCAGATCAAAGTCCGGACATTAATTCAAACGAAAATTTATGGGATGATGTAGAGGCAAACTATAAAATAAGAATTTCAAAAATTTTGACGATTTGTAAGCTACAGCTCAAGTAACTTGGAGTTCATTCCTAAGGAGAGGTGTGGAAGGCTTGTGGAGAGCTTGAGTCGAAGATGTGAAGCCTTCATGCAAAATAAGAGACTTAGTACAAAATTTTAATTGTACTTAATCATTCGCATGCAGATTTTTTTTAGACTTCAACATTGAAAATAAAAAAATTTCCAAATTTTAGTATTTGTGTACTATTTATATGAACATATTGGCTATAAGAGTCATTTCTTTTAAATAATTCAAAATTTTTTAATTTTGATTCCAATTTTTTTTGCTAGCTGAATTGGTTATACATCAAGTTAAATTTATGTATCTCCATAGTTCTGGAAAAATAAGTTTCTGCCACTAAGTTTAACTTTTTTAAACTTAAGAAAATATGTGCCATTTATTTGATCATGGCTGTATATTAGACCTGTTCAGAAATTTACGAAATATGATTTTTGTAATGGGCTGAAAGCTTATCTGAAAGCTCTATGAATTTAAATAAGATTTGCATATAAAAAATTGAAAAATTTTAAGACGGTCAAAAATAACTGGCTTACTTTAGTTAAACACAATGGTAGTAGGCTATATAACAGTAAAAAAATAATTTAAAAATTATTGAAAATTCTTTTCTCGGAAATATTTAAGGTTAAAGTTGGAATTTCAGAAAAAAATCTAAAATTACATGTTTTAAGTGTTGTAAAATAGAACTGAAACAATTTTAAAAGTTTCTGATCTTAAGAACTGGTTAATTAGACTAAACATAGGAAAACTCCATTATTTTTATTTTGAAACGTTTTCTAAAATAAAAGTTATTTATTTTGATTGTGTGTGTAAATGTTCGACCAAGCTTAAAATTTGTTGCGAATTAAAATAGGCTTTTTTGGTCCATAAATTTTTAAATGCAAATAAAACAAATTTTCATTTTTCTCGTCCGACGTTTCATTGGGTGTTTCCATCTTCTTCAGGGACAACTTTTAATCCAATAAAATATGAGAAAACTAAGGTTGACACTTTTTAACTGCTTAAATTCAAATGTTGACTTAAAAAATTTTTTTGTTTAAAATTAACATTACTGGAACTGCACAAACATTTAGATTGAAACATAAATATTGCACAAATCCGTATATAGTATAATTAAAGACGGCACAATTTAATAATTTAATATTTAAAATAAAAATTCATAAAAATATCACATATCACTTCTGCTACTGCTGATTGAGAATCAAGTTATAATTTAGACTTAGTGCTTAGTCGTTTTTAATTTTTCTTGTATGCGTAGACTCTCAAGAGTATACTGTCGCACAAAGTTTTTCTCTTTGTCAAGTATCTTTGTCAGCTCAGTGTCCCATTTCTAAAGCATGTTGTGCAAGGGCTGTGTTGGTTTTTTGTTTCTTGATGTCAGCTAAATGTTTCAATGTTTTCAATCTAAATGTTTGTGCAGTTCCAGTAATGTTAATTTTAAACAAAAAAACAAAAAATTTTTGTAAGTCAACATTTAAATTTAATTTAATTTAATTTAAAAATTCTTTTGGGCCTTAAAACTAGTGAAAAATATTTTAAATTATAATTTTGTTTTATGAATTTTAGAAGTATTTTCGACTTAAAAGCTCACCACAAACAATAAACTCTTTTTGGCCTAAAAACTAATGAAAAATAATTTTTATATATTTTTGTTTTACAGGTTTTAAAAGTATTTTTGATTACAAAGCGCACAAAGAAAAGCAAAGTAAAAAAATTTAAATTTTTAATGACTTATTCACAATTTTTCCTAGAACGCATTTTTATCAATATTATCGGTAAAATCGTTTACCTCAAAATGGCCATAAAACGGGTAGGTAAAAATTTCATCAAATTACGAGATTTACGACCGTTTTATTCAATACGAATGTCAAAAATCGTATTCCAATTGTGATACCCAAACTTATTTCATAACAATTAGGGCCGGTTTCACAGTGTTTAGTTAACTAAAGATTTGAGGTTAACTATTCAATTTCAGTTTCATAGCAATTAGTTAACTAGCCAAATTTGGCAGGTTAACCAATAGTTAACTAGCCAAATTTGGCAGGTTAACTAATAGTTAACTAACAGCTGATTGCTGTCATAACGAAAAAGAACATAAGAATTAAAAACACAGAGTTGAAAAGAGAAAAGAAAAATTAGAACTTATTGCTGTTGACTTCATTTCGCAAAATATGAAACAGGCATCGGCACGCTGCTTCTCACTTCTATACGTATACAACAGAAGAGAAAGTAGTATTGCTTTGCCGACCCCAGCTATGAAATGTCAAATAAAAAACATATGTTTTATACAGTGATGCCATATTTTGTACAAAAAATTATCATTAGTTAACCAATGGACTGTGAAACTGAAAAACATAAAATCGGTAGTTAACTAACAGACGTTCGTTAAGTAAGGGCTGTCCCAGAAAAAACTTACGTGTTTATTTTTTAAGATTATACTCTACCTGATAATCTTATAGGTCTAAAAAGACACAATATTTGTTCCATATAAAGTGACGTTTGATATGATGTATAACACTTGAAAATAGCACTTCTAACGACAAAGATGTCTAGCAAACAAGAAAAAGTCCGCGAACTGATTTTGTCCAAATACCTGGAAAATCCAGAGTTAAAACATTCAGCTATAGCGAAAATAATTGGAGCATCAGAAAAAACTGTCTATAAGGTTATTTCTAAATATAAGAAGGGTCTACCTGTTTGCCGAAAAAAACGTTCAGGCAGAAAACCAGAATTGTTTGTTTGTTTGAACAGAAAATAATTTATATATTATTTTTATTGAGCTTACTGTTCGATATGTGTGTGTCAACACAAAACAAATTACACTTAAAAAACATTAATAAAAAGAAAAAATGGGCTAAAGCTAGTTATACTAGTTTCGTCTTCTGCTAGAAAGACTCATCAGTAACTTCTAAGCCAATTAGTAAAAGTTTTGCAAGCCTTATATGTTTATTTTCTTGTATAGATCTGTTAAGAACTCAAGCAAGAAAATTAAACATAGAAAGCAAAAAAAATCTTTTTTTCCCTTCTATTTACGTTTGTTATTGTAACTCCCTTGTTATTACACATTTTCTTGCAGGCGCTTCGTTGCAAGCTTAGTTGGCGAGTCAAAACGAAGTAGCAAGTGCAAATAGTATAATAATTCGGCAGGCTCCCCGATAGGCAATTTGTTTGTTTGTCCCCTATCGGCACGGTTCGCTTGAAGCAAGATCAAGATCCATAAAATTGCCAACCAAATCTGACAATGCACAATTATTATAGTTATAGTCTCTTGAGATTCCAAATACATAATCCACGAAATCGGATCTGCTCATTTACTCGTGTTATGGCCATTTTAAGGTTAGATTTTTGGCCGACACGGTTCGTTTCAAGCAAAGTCAAGATCGGTAAAAGTTGTTAACCAAATCTGACAATGCACAATTATTATTGAGTGTTCGGAGATTCCAAAAACATGATCCGTAAAATCGTGCCTGGTCATTACTGGTTTTAGGGCCATTTTAAGGTAAACGCTTTTACCGATATTTTTAATAAAATTATGAAGCGAACCGTGTAGTTTTTGATGCTTTTAATAAGATCAAGTAAAGTTTTAAAATATGCTATGACAACTGTTGTTTATGTAGTTTAATTCGCTGAATACGATGAAGTCATTTATTTTTACAAATATGTAAACGCTTTTGTGTTATTCACCATTTTTCATGGAAAAAAACCGATACAAAAAAAAAATTTTTTTTTTGTCGGCCGAAAAACTAGTGAAAAATAAAATTTCTTTTACTATATTTTGTAGGCTTAAAAAGTATTTTTGACTACAAAACTCACGAAGAAAAAAAAATAAAAAAATTTTTATATATGTATGTTATATTATTCATCATTTTCCATGGAAAGAAATGAAAATTTCAAAAAAAAAATTCTTTTGGGCCTTAAAACTAGTGAAAAATATGTTAAATTATAATTTTGTTTTATGGATTTTTGAGGTATTTTCGACTAAAAAGCTCACCACAAACAATAAATAAAAGAACTTTTATATTTGTTGTGTTATTCACCGATTTTCATGAAAAAAAAATTTAACAAATTCCTTTTGGCCTAAAAACTAATGAAAAATAATTTTTATATATTTTTGTTTTACAGGTTTTAAAAGTATTTTTGATTACAAAGTGCACAAAGAAAAGCAAAGTAAAAAAATTTAAATTTTTAATGACTTATTCACAATTTTTCCTAGAGCATTTTTATCAATATTATCGGTAAAATCGTTTACCTTAAAATGGCCATAAAACGAGTAGGTGATTAGGTACGACTTCGCGGATCATGTTTTTGGAATGTCCGAACACTAGATAATTACTGTGCATTATCAGATTTGGTTAAAAATTTTAACAGAAAACGAACCATGTCGGCCGAAGTAAAACCTTTAAATGGCCATAAAACGAGTAAATGAGCAGATCTGATTTCGCGAATAATGTATTTGGAATCTCAAAATACTATATAATAATTTTACATTGTCAGATTTGGTGGACAATTTTATGGATCTTGATCTTGCTTCAAGCAGACCGTGTCGGGGAGCCTGCCGAAAAACGTTTTCTACCATTTATTCGTGCACATGAGGGTACCGTGATATTCTGGCCTGATTTAGCAACCTCTCATTACTCTAAAGCTACGCTAGAATGGTATTCAAGTAAAAAGATACATTTTGTACCAAAAATAGCAAATCCGCCCAAAGCTTCGTCCAATTGAAAGATATTGGGCTCTAATGAAAAAAGATCTTCGAAAGAGTGGCAAGACTGAAAAATTAACAAGACTTTAGCCATAACTGGAAAAGATCGTACCGTTCTGTCGATGAAACAACTGTGCAAAATTTAATGAAGGTCCTTAAGAAAAAAGTAAGAAATTTTTATAGAAAAAAAAATTGTTAATTACTTTTTAGTTATTTATATTCTGAACACTACCTATTATTAATAAAAAAATTGTACAAAACAAAAAAGTTACTGGGTATTTTTTTATAACTAAAAAAATAACCGTAAGTTTTTTCTGGGACAGTCCTTAGTTTACAACTTTAAAATGATTTATCTAAAAAACGGCTAGCTACCGGATTTCAAATCTTGTGTGTGGGATTAAGCATCCACATAGTCATTGGGGGCTGTTGAGATACTCCAATAACTTGTTATTTAAATACTTTAATATTTTAGTTTTTATATTGTATCAATATGTTTTTGTGAAACTTGATAAAATGAAAATTTTCAATTTTCACTTCTTAATAAAAACTTATCGAGTTCGTACATAAAATTATACTGCGTATTTTTAATTCTAATAGGTTATGGGCCTTACGCAAAAGTAAAATAATTGTATTAAATCAGTATAACGCTATTTTCTTGGATATTTCGTGGATTTTGCAATATGGATCTAAAACTGCATTTTCCTAAGCTTAGCAGCAGCAACTATCATACTTGGAAATTCAACATGGAGCTATTGCTGTTGAAGCGTGAGCTATGGGATTTGGTTACAGATGAAGCTCCTACGGAAGCAAATTCGAAATGGTTAGTCCGGGATGGAAAAGTGCGCGCAGTTATTGGTCTTTCCCTTGAGGAGTCGCAAAAGATACATATAAGGTGGTTGAAGACAGCGCGGGATTACTGGTATACACTTCAAAAGCAGCATGAGAAGTCAAATTTATCGAATAGAGTGAGTCTTCTTCGTAAACTATCAACAACTCGAATGCTAGAAGGTCAAGCTATGGAGGACCACATAGTATGTTGGACATTGTTGATCGATTGGCAGATTTAGATGAAACGTTCCAGGAGCATTAAGTAGTAGCATTTTTATTGGCAAGTTTACCAGAGAGCTACAACATGCTGGTTTCAGCACTTGAAGTTCGTCCTGAAGCTGATCTAACACTGGATTTAGTAAAGGAGAAATTGATTCAAGAGGGTAAAAGACAAGATGGAGCCAATATTGACAAGGAGGTTGCACTTAAGACCGAAAACAAGAAATTTGTCTACAATCCTAAATGTTTTGCGTGTGGTAAGCTTGGGCACATTAAGCGAAACTGTCCCAACAAAAAGAAATACCAGGATAATCGCGCAAATGTCGTTACAAAATATGGTAATTTTTGTTTTGGCGCATCAACAAAACACATGAAAAACAAGTGGTTTATTGATTCAGCGGCAACGTGCCATATGTGCAGTAACGAAGAATTCTTTATCAAGATAGACCGAACTTTAAAAGAATTTTCTTGGCAGATGGATCAGAACTAAAATCTGCTGGTACAGGGGATGGTGTGGTTATGTGCAGAAATCAAGAAATTACCATTCGTAATGTTCTTTATGTACCGGAGTTTGATGGGAACCTGTTATCAGTGCGTAAGCTTACAGATGGCGGTTTTGATGTTTTGTTTAAAGGCAACAGATGCAAGATATCGTCCAATAACGTTCTTCATGCAACTGCAACATTGAAGAATCATTTGTTTATACTCGACGAGGATCAAGTAGCTTGTAAAGTAAGCTCCACAAAGTCAGATTGTGTTCATATTTGGCATAGACGTTTTGGTCACCGAGATATTGCAGCTATTAAGCTTGGGGTCGATAAGCAAGTTTTTGATGGAATACAAATTTGCAAACGTAATTGTAAACCTGCATGCGAAGTCTGTCTAAAGGGAAAGATGACCAGAAAACCGTTTCCTAAAGCGTCAAACAATCGAACTGTGAATGTTCTGGACCTGATACATAGCGACTTATGTGGTCCTAAGCAGAATGTAACTCCAAGCGGAAATAAATACATCCTG
Organism: Meiosimyza platycephala; assembly: GCA_963662105.1. NCBI lineage: Eukaryota > Metazoa > Arthropoda > Insecta > Diptera > Lauxaniidae > Meiosimyza > Meiosimyza platycephala. The sequence continues at coordinate 49,187,664 of OY759211.1, read as the reverse complement.
ACGTTAATAGATGACTGTAGCCGATATTGCACTGTTTATTTTCTAAAGAATAAATGTGATGCTTTCTCAAAAATTAAAGAGTTTGCTACAGTGACGGAAAATAAATTTGGAAAAACATTAAAGATTTTAAGAACGGATAGAGGTGGTGAATTCAACAGCAAACAGATGATAAATTTTCTTGCGAATAAGGGTATTGAGCGTCAACTAACAGCACCTTATACACCGGAGCAGAATGGTGTCGCAGAACGTAAAAATCGGAGCCTTATGGAAATGGCAAGATGTATGCTTTTTGATGCAAACATGGACTTAAAGTATTGGGCTGAAGCAGTTTCTACGGCAAACTATTTACAGAATAGGTTACCTTCGAGTGTTTGTAATGCTACACCTTACGAATTATGGTATGGATTTAAGCCAAAGCTGAATCATATACGCATATTTGGGTCAAATGCTTATACTCATATCAACAAACAAAAACGTCGAAAGCTGGATGAAGTATCTAAAAGATGGCGCTTTGTTGGATATAGCGAAGAATCGAAAGCTTATCGATTGTTGGATACAACAAATAATACTGTTACGAAAGTTCCTGTCCCTTTGACAGTAATTTCAATCTCTTACACTTTTCTAAGTTCGATCACTGGATTGTGTAATAATCAAGAAAAACGCAATCTTTATTTAATTATAAAATGGTTTATTTAAATCACAAACGTTAGATTTTACACAGTATAATTGTTTATTTAATCTTTACATTCAAATTGTATACACAAACGTTATACTTTATTACTTAAAATCCACTTTTATCACTTTAGTACTTAAATTCAAATGTTCTCACTTAAGATCCACTGTGTTCCACTGTCCAATATCAACTGTGTCTCTGCAGCTCATATGACAGCCTTTTATACCAAAGTCATAATTTTCTTGAACCATCTGCCGCTGTCTAGAATATCGTTTCCAGTGCCTTCTAGATGGCGATTATCGACGTTGATAATGTCGTACCACTTTATCATTTATAGTACAGAAAACATGCTACATGTCGCTAGATGCTGTTATTTTTCTACGGTCAGTGATGCACGTATTTTTCTTACGGTCAGTGATGCACGTATTTTTCTACGGTCAGTGATGCTAGCTAATATCGTTTAATAATTATTACGAGAATTTTCTGGCATAAACCAAATTTCGCTACACTGCCCTCCGCTTAAACTTGTTCGTCCCGAACAAGAGTCTCTCTGCAACAGCTTGCGCCTCCTTTTCCAATTCTTTTCTAGACGCTTCTTTTGCCTCAATTTCACGTTTTCGTTGTTTCTCTTTTTCCGCGACATGTAACCGTCAGCATTGGTCATTTCTGGGAAAACGTTTACTCTGTACTTTTCTTTGACAAGAACGACCGGTGAACTACACGGGCTTTCTGATTGTGCAATGACATTTTCTCGCGCCATATCCTCTATAAGGCCCGTTACTTCCTCTCTCTTAGCGCGTGCTAGCCTCTTTGGATGTTGACGAATTGGCTGAAAGTTACCTGTATCAATGCGATGCTTGACAACTGATGTTTGGCCATTATTTTCTCCTTTGGACGCAAATACCCGCCAATTCTTTTGCCGAAACCTTTTCCCTTTATTTTTGTTCTGTGCAGACAACTCCTTCGTCCATTCTTTCGTCAATGAGGCCGACGATTTTGTTAAAGTTGTACCTTTTGTGTCCTGTTGGTCATTTTCACAACTTATAACAGCCGTAACTTTCTCACATAGTTCACCTTTTTGCATACATTTCGGCTCATTTGTTGGATTCAAAATTTGCACCGGTATTTCGCCGTCCGCTCTTGGGGTCTTTCCAATCATCAGGTCTTTCCCTAAATTTTTCTCATCTGCTTCCACTACCCACAGATGGCCTATCCCACAGTCTTCACTTGTTGTTTCTTCAGTGTTGGGTTCAATTCGACAGAGCTCACTTATGTAGACTCCTGCAGTTGTTAACTTTTGTCCACAGCCAATGTCCAAAGGCAACTCTACATTGGCATACCTTAACGTCTTTTCTTTAGATCCAAATTGAACCCGTGTCGAATCATGAAGTCCACGCCAATGATAACCTCATCGGTGATGTTTGCAACAATAAAATCATGTTCCACAGTTTTGTTGCCGATAAGAATACTCGCTGTAACTTTTCCTTCTATTTGCGCAATTTCTCCTGTCGCTGTTCTCAATTGGATTCCATTTAATGGCATTACTCGTCGCCTATTAAATAAATCTGTCCTCACAATTGAGTGCGATGCGCCTGTATCCAAAGTCAGCTCACATGGTCTTTCGTTGATTTTTCCACCGATGGTAAGGCAGTTGGAAGTTCGGCAGAGCTTCGAAACTAAGACTTTGGGACAATCATAAGTGGAAGTCAGCTCACGCCCCGCTGTACTGACTCGCTTTAACGACTGCTGTTCACTACCATTTTCACCATCGTTCACCCTATTTCCAATTTTTCTTCTTGGTGAACGTGATGCGGACCGTTTACGACGTGATTTGCAGTCACGTGCCATGTGTCCCTGCTTGCCACAGTTATAGCATTTTCCGCTGAAGCTACTGCTGGCGAACGATGAATTTTTGTTCTCAGCCTCCACCTCCATCCGACGAGTTTTCAATGATGGGCGGCATGTCAACGGCAATCACCTCCTCAGTGAGGGCAACCGTTACTGTTTCATAAAATGTTGTCTTCGGGTTCCTCATTGTTTCGAGTTTTGTCTCTGAGTCACGTATGCCGTCAATAAACGCCTCTATTTTGAATTTTTCAGCTACGACACTTAGCTCGTCAGGATAGGAAAGGTGTGCCAATCGTTCAATATCTGCAGCATACTCCTGCAAGGACTCACCAGATTTCTGGATACGACTTTTCAACTCCAGTCTGTGAATCTGCTTCATGTGGTCACTGCCATATTTTCGCTGTAAGGCATCCATCACTGCCTTGTAATTCTTTTGCTCCGCCACTGGGACCGTTTGCAATACTTCTGCAGCTGCGCCTTTAAATGCCACAATTAGCGCTGCTGCTGCGTCAGAACGCGATTATGAGCAGATGTTGTTTCGAACTGGAGCTTGAAAACACTAAATGGCGTTGTTCCATCGTACGTGGGTGCCTTAAGCCTCTCTGCGCTGATTTCTCTTATTACTTGAGTGGTTGGTTCGCTTATTTCTAACTGTTGAATCCTTTTACTAACGTTTTCAAAATTATTTTGAACTTTTTCCTTGAATGATTCAACGTCATCTCGTAACTCGGTCACTTTTCCATCGAGGCCATTTACCATTTTGGCAACCTCCGTTCGAACAGCCTCCATATTTTGATTCATTGTTTGGATCTGCGTCGCGTTCTGACTCAATCTCTGATCAATCTGTAGCGCGTTCTGACTTAACTTCTGATCAATTTCTTCCCGAACCTCCTGGCTATTGTTATTCATCTGCAAAGTTAATGTCTGCGTCATCGCCATTAACATTTTCTCGAACTTCGACATATCCACAACTTCACCACTTGCAGCCGTTCCAGAAGCTTCCTCCATTTTCGCTGTTGATTCTGAGGCATCACTATAAAATTCATGCTCTTCCAGGTTTACCCCTTGAGCCTCAAGAGCCTGCCGTAAGCGTTTCTGTAACTCCAACTTTCCGCCAGATGATTGCAGATTCAGCTGCTGCAACTCCTTCTTTAGTTGATCCACTTTTAGTTCATCAAACTTAACCATTTTTTATTTTTTTTTTTATTTGATTGTTAATTCTTTTTACACAATCCCACTTCTGACACCAATTGTTAAAAAATTTCCTGTCCCTTTGACAGTAATTTCAATCTCTTACACTTTTCTAAGTTCGATCACTGGATTGTGTAATAATCAAGAAAAACGCAATCTTTATTTAATTATAAAATGGTTTATTTAAATCTTTACATTCAAATTGTATACACAAACGTTATACTTTATTACTTAAAATCCACTTTTATCACTTTAGTACTTAAATTCAAATGTTCTCACTTAAGATCCACTGTGTTCCACTGTCCAATATCAACTGTGTCTCTGCTGCTCATATGACAGCCTTTTATACCAAAGTCATCATTTTCTCGAACCATCTGCCGCTGTCTAGAATATCGTTTCCAGTGCCTTCTAGATGGCGATTATCGACGTTGATAATGTCGTACCACTTTATCATTTACATGCTACATGTCGCTAGATGCTGTTATTTTTCTACGGTCAGTGATGCACGTATTTTTCTTACGGTCAGTGATGCACGTATTTTTCTACGGTCAGTGATGCTAGCTAATATCGTTTAATAATTATTACGAGAATTTTCTGGCATAAACCAAATTTCGCTTTAATACGATTATTATTAGCAGAGACGTTGAGTTCTTAGAAGAAAAGTTGGCTGAATGCAATGAACAGCGAAATATACAAATGCACTCAGAAGAAGTAGTTGTTTCAATGCAGAACACTGAACCTGTTTTGGATGATAATTTTGGCTATATAGAAGAAGCTCCTAATCAACAGGATCCAGTAGTTATTAATACGGAAGATGATCAAAATATAAGTTTTGATACTGCAGAGGAAGAATCTTCTAGTTCTTCAGAAGATAATCTACCGATACGAATTTCTTCTCGATCAACGAAAGGACTACCTCCTCAACGCTATGGAATGTTGGCTACAATAGCGGAGGAACCACTTACTTACAAAGAAGCTGTTTTAAGACCAGATGGTAAGAAGTGGATGATTGCTATGGAAGAAGAATGAAGGCTTTAAATGACAACAACACGTGGGACTTGGTAGAATTACCGAAAGGGCGAAAAGTGGTTGGATGCAAGCGGATTTTTAAGCTCAAACGAAATGTAGATGGTAAACATCGTTACAAGGCGCGTTTGGTGGCAAAGGGATTTTCCCAAAGACATGGAAAGGATTACGATGAAATCTTTGCACCGGTTGTAAAGCACACAACGCTGAGAACATTATTAGCTATCGCATCATATAAAAACATGGCGGTGCAACATATAGATGTCAAAACAGCATTTCTTAATGGTGAGTTAGATACAGATATTTATATAAGACAACCGGAGGGTTTTACACAAAGTGGTAAGGAGCAGCTAGTATGCAAGCTCAATCGAAGCCTCTATGGTCTGAAGCAATCAGCTCGTATATGGAATCAGCGAATTAATGAAGTATTACTCAATTGTTTATATATTAAAAATTATGGAGAACAATGCATTTATGTTTTGATATATGTAGATGACATTATTATAGCTACTAAGAATGAACATTTGGTGAACAAATTTATAAATTTTTTGAAATCGGAATTCAAAATTACAGTTCTTGGAAATCTAAAGTTATATCTGGGGATTGAGATTGAACGAGATAAAGAAGGTATTTTTTACATTCATCAGCAGGAATATATTAATAAATTGCTCAAAGAATTTGGTCTTAAAGATGCCCATATTTCCAAAATCCCTCTAAACCCCACATATATGAAAACTGAGACAAAAGAAGATAAAATTATTAAAAATAATCAATACCGTAAAGCTATTTGCAGTCTCTTATATCTTGCTGGCAATACTAGGCCGGATATAGCTGTGGCTGTATCTATACTGTCACGAAAAGTAAGCAAACCTAGCAAAAGAGATTGGGTGGAAGTTCAAAGAGTTTTTAAATATTTAAAGGGAACAAAGCACTTAAGGCTTTGTGTCGGTACTAGAGAGAATCTTAATTTAATCGGTACTCAGATGCAGATTGCGCTGGCGATACTCAAGATCGAAAATCAACAAGCGGTTATATTTTCATGCTTGGGTCTGCCACCATCAGCTATGCAAGTCGTAAACAGAGCAATATATCATTATCTTCTACTGAAGCAGAGTTAGTTTCACTGACCGAAGCAGCGCAAGAAGCAGTATGGTGAAAGCAACTTCTCAATGACTTTCAAATTACAAACTTTAAAATCAACATTTTTGAAGACAATCAGAGTTGTTTAAAAATTCTTGAAGGAGAAAAGATTGAACCAAGAAGCAAACACATTGACGTTAAGTACTTCTATGCAAGGGAAATTCATCGATCTGGTATCATAAAGTTTTTATACTGCCCTACGGAAGATATGGTTGCTGACATGCTTACCAAAGCACTACAAAATATTAAGCTTAGTAAATTTCGTAAATTGTCTGGTTTGTCTTAAATACTAATTATTGAGAAGGGGTGTTGAGATACTCCAATAACTTGTTATTTAAATACTTTAATATTTTAGTTTTTATATTGTATCAATATGTTTTTGTGAAACTTGATAAAATGAAAATTTTCAATTTTCACTTCTTAATAAAAACTTATCGAGTTCGTACATAAAATTGTACTGCGTATTTTTAATTCTAATAGGGGCCGCCATAATCAATTTTAAATTAAGCTTACTTTTTACTTTAATATTTATTATAATTCAAATAAAAAATCACTTATTTAAATACTTATACTTTAAATTAATTGTAATTTAGTTCAATTCAATTGAAATCAACTTGTCGCTATGCAAATGAAAGAAAAAGAGAATGAAATATAAAAAAATCTATTTGACAAACTGTCAAAAAAAGATGCTGCCAATTTACAGAAAAGTTGTAGGTAGAATTAGTATACCTGTTCTTGTAAATCTTGCTTTTTCTTATACTAAGAACTCTGTAAAAACAAAGTTAAAAAAAATTCCGGGTGGTATGAAAAAAAAATTTAAATTTATTTAAACCTGCCGTGACTGAGCACAATATTCACTAACACGAAAGACAAAATCAACAAACAGCCACTAAATAACTTAGTTTATGAAATACCTTGCGCTGACTGCCCGCTCGTATACATTGGCACAACAAAGAGAATGCTAGGCACACGAATGTCAGAGCATAAAGCTGACATCAAGAAACAAAAGACCAACACAGTCCTTGCACAACATGCTTTAGAAATGGAACACTCAGCTGACTTTACTAAAACAAAGTTACTTGACAAAGAAAAAACTTTGTACGACGGTATACTCTTGAGAGTCTACGCATACAAGAAAATTTAAAAACGACTATGAACACCAAAGAAGACAAAGACAAACTAAGTCTAAATTAGAACTTTATTCTCAATCAGCAGTAGCAGAAGTGATATGTGATATTTTTCTGAATTTTAATTTTTATTTAAAATGTTAATTTATTAAATTGTACCGTCTTTAATTATATTATATACGGATTTGTACAATATTTATGTTTCAATCTAAATGTTTGTGCATTTCCAGTAATGTTAATTTTAAACAAAAAAATAAAAAATTTGTGTAAGTCAACATTTGAATTTAAGCAGTTAAAAAGTGTCAACCTTAATTTTCTCATATTTTATTAGATTAAGAGTTGTCCCTGAAGTAGGTGGAAACACCCACCGAAACGTCGAACGAGAAAAATTAAATAAATTTGTTTTATTTGCATTTAAAAATTTATGGACCAAAAAAGCCTACTATTTTAATTCGCAACCAATTTTAAACTTGGTCGAACATTTACACACATAATCAAAGTAAAATCATCGGAAGGCCCGCCGAAATTAACATCAACTATTATTAAATCTAACAAAAAACACTATGAGAAATTTGGTCCAACACATAAAATAAAATAACGAAACACGTATCACACTCAAACACTACTGCAGACAGAAAAAGAGACTGGGCAAACAAAAAGAGAGACTCAAATTCTTACTCTCATGTAGAGACTATGGAATTGCACCTAAACACTTGACGGACAGTACGAAGAGAATCCAACAATTTTTTACAGCAACAACAACATTAGAAAAATTAACGAGGACTCAAGAAAAATTCAATTTAAAAATACTTATTCTAGAAATTAGACAGGTCAACTACAACATAAGCGCAACAGAAATAAACATATATCACGCAGAGATCAACATCAGAGCAATTTTGAATAGCGTAGAATACAAAACTTTTACGGACAACCAAAATCAAAAATATTACGCTACATTGACAAAAACACAGACCACCATCTCTTCAAAAATTGAGAAACTGAAACTTGACCTTTTCCGAACGATGGGAATCAGATACAACAAAAATTGGCTTATCAACTACACGAACGTCGTTTTCCCAGAAGAAAGTAAATGTATATTGTCTCTTGGACCAAAATTTGCAATACCTGTGGACAACGCAAATTTTTCACCTATACAAACTATAGCGGATATAGAGCAGGTCATACAAAGGATAGAAGATGACAAAGACAAGAAAGCAGCCAGAACAAAAATAGCGGACAGAATATCCAGACATAAAAGGAAAATTAACATCACAGGTAAAGAAAAATTTATACTAAAGGCTTACCGCACAACACGACAATTAATGAAAAAATATCACTACGATATATAATAATAAACGCAGACAAAGGGAATATGACGGTAGTAATGTATAAAAATGAATACGTGCAAAAAATGAACAACTTATTGGATGACAAAACCACATACAATACTATTAGAAAGGATCCTACGCCATAACTTCGAAAGACTAACAACCAAATTGTTAACGAGCTCCATAAAAACAACATCATCGAATACAAAGAAAAATTACAATTGTACTGTTCAGCATCTTCTGCTCCAAGACTATATGGGCTACCTAAAAGACATAAAGGTAATATACCGCTTCGTCCAATCTCTTCCTCTTTCAGTGTTCCTCCTAATTTCTTTTGATGTAATATCACTTTTCACCATCTTCCCGATACACTTAGCGATCAGGAAAATAATGAACAAATGGAACAATATTAAAAAAAACACTAAAATATCTAAACCACAATTTTTGAAAATTTTATAATTTTGTCTTAAAGACAATAACTATTTCAGCTACAACGGAAAGTTGTACCACCATGGCATGTGGCATGCCCATGGGGAACCCACTGTCCCCTACAATAGCTGATATAATACTGGACGATCTTCTTGACGACGCAACTGAAAAACTCAAAGAAAAGGGCATTTCATTTAAAATCTTAGTGAAATACGTGGATGATATACTGGCCATCATAAACCCTAAGGACAAAGAGACAATTTTAACGATCTATAACGAATATCACTTAAAAATAAAATTTACAACTGAAGAGGAACTCAACGGAACTATTCCATACTTGGACACAACACTACATAGACATAGCAACAAAATTATTCTAAACTGGTACGCTAAGCCAACAGCTTCTGGACGGATGATGAACTTCTACTCCACACAACCAATGGGGCAAAAATCAACACAGCACAGAATTTTATAAACAAAATGTTGAACATAAGTGACACACAATTCCAAAAACAAAATATACAAAAAAAATAACAAATACTCAACATGAATAATTATCCACATACACTCTTTACCACGTTAATCAATAAGAAATTACAAGAATTAAAAGTCAATAATATTAGAACCACCTTAACAACACACAATGAGATGGCAACAAATAAGAAACAATATCACAGCATCACATACATTCCTAAGCTAATGGAGAACAAAAATATGCACTCCGAGATTAATGTTACCTATGCACACAAACCCAACAAAACACTGCACGGTAGGTTTAAACAAATTTAATTTTTTTTCATACCACCCGCAATTTTTTTTTTAACTTTTTTTTTCAGAATTCTTAGTGTAAGGAAAAGCAAGTTTTGACATCTGGTAGCTAGCCGTTTTTTAGATAATTCATTTTAAAGTTGTAAACTACTTTTCGTTATTAATTGTTATGAAATAAGTTTGGGTATCACAATTGGAATGCGATTTTTGACATTCGTATCGGTCGCAAATTTCGCAATTTCATGTAAAATTAACAAAAAATATTAGTATTACACTTATTTCTCAAATTTAGTAAATACGCGCAGGTGCGGTGATCAAAAAAATGTAATTACTTGTTGATGTAATATCACACGGTGGGCTTTAATCAAGTTTAAATGACAAGTTGAGTTACTACAAAACCTTGAATGGGGAATTATTTGGGATATTATTTATAGTCGATATACATCAAAAGGAAAAAAAAATCCTTAGAGTTTTTTTTTAAATTCCATATTTACTGCTTTTTTAATGATATGAAATACGTATGACATACGTTTGCAATTTTAAAAACATCCGATTTCGCTAAAATTGGCACGTTAAAGAACTTTAAAAGATAGCTCCACAACACAAATTTCAGTTCCCTAGATAGTCGGAGTCATGAGTACTGTTAGGTCAAAGTTCAGAAATAACACTATTTTTGCGAAAACTGCCGAAATCAATGTCGAATATCTCTGAATCAGGGCAAGCGTTTTCACTATGTGATATCTCATTTTGAAGTGCATAAAAATGTTAACAATATGAATTATATTTTAAGTATTTTGAGTAAGACCTAGACTTGGAGTACCATTTTCAAAGTTGTCATATTTTACTAAAGCCTTTTTCACTTAATCTGGTCGCAAATAAAGATCTTAAGGTCTAGAAGCCTAAAAATATTTTTTGTGTATAGTAGATGGCATAACAAATATAAAATGATGTCCATAACTTTAAACTTAGATTTGTGGGCTTTTAAAACTAAAATTTCTAAAACGCACTAAATTTGGCCAAAATACAGCTCTTTCTCAGTACCCCAACTACCTAGAGAGTTGAAATTTGGGATGTGGTGCTATCTACTTAAATACTTTGACGTGTAAAAATTTGAACAAAATCGGAAATTTTTTAAACTTTATACGTATGTTTAACACATGTAATAGGTCTGTTTTTTTACTGAAAGTTTTACGAATTTGTAACAATTGTTACTGGATTTCGTTTGTTAACAAAAAATATCCAGTAACGAGATACAGCTCTTTCTCAGTACCCCAACTACCTAGAGAGTTGAAATTTGGGATGTGGTGCTATCTACTTAAATACTTTGACGTGTAAAAATTTGAACAAAATCGAAAATTTTTTAAACTTTATACGTATGTTTAACACATGTAATAGGTCTGTTTTTTTTTACTGAAAGTTTTACGAATTTGTAACAATTGTTACTGGATTTCGTTTGTTAACAAAAAATATCCAGTAACGAGATAGGCATTGTAAGAATAAAGTGACAATTTGTTGCGAGAGAGCTTGCTAGTTTTTACTGGATACAATTTTACTAGCAAAAATTTTTAAAAAAGAAAAACATGATTTTGACACATGACAATATTTTTTCATAAATAAAATAGAAAAATGTTTTGAAAATGTCAATATTTTGTCAGTTTGTACGAATTTTTACTGGATTGCGTTCGTTTACTTTTGTGAAAATTTTTTTTTTTGAGACCAAATACTTTCTTACTCTCTCAAATTTCGTTACTGGATAATTGTTACTGGGAAAGTAAACAAACTCACCTAATATCATAGAAAAACAGTAAATATGGAATTAAAAAAAAGCTTTAAGGATTTCTTTTGTTTTTCATATATCGACTCCAAATAACATCCCAAATAATCCCCAATTAAAGTTTTAATTATTCAATAAAACGTAATTTTTTTATTATTACTAATTACATAAGTCTTGTGTAACAAATTAATCAAAGCTTCATATTTTCAGTTTTAAAAATGACTTGAAATCTTTTCTAGAAAATATTTTAATAATGAATGATTTTGAACTAAAAATTTCATCAAATTACGAGATTTACGACCGTTTTATTCAATACAAATGTCAAAAATCGTATACCAATTGTGATACCCAAACTTATTTCATAACAATTAGGGCCGGTTTCACAGTGTTTAGTTAACTAAAGATTTGAGGTTAACTATTCAATTTCAGTTTCATAGCAATTAGTTCACTAGCCAAATTTGGCAGGTTAACTAATAGTTAACTAACAGCTGATTGCTGTCATAACGAAAAAGAACATAAGAATTAAAAACACAGAGTTGAAAAGAGAAAAGAAAAATTAGAACTTATTGCTGTTGACTTCATTTCGCAAACTATGAAACAGGCATCGGCACGCTGCTTCTCACTTCTATACGTATACAACAGAAGAGAAAGTAGTATTGCTTTGCCGACCCCAGCTATGAAATGTCAAATAAAAAACATATGTTTTATGCAGTGATGCCATATTTTGTACAAAAAATTATCATTAGTTAACCAATGGACTGTGAAACTGAAAAACATAAAATCGGTAGTTAACTAAACACCGGTCCTTAATAACGAAAAGTAAGGACTGTCCCAGAAAAAACTTACGTGTTTATTTTTTAAGATTATACTCTACCTGATAATCTTATAGGTCTAAAAAGACACAATATCTGTTCCATATAAAGTGACGTTTGATATGATGTATAACACTTGAAAATAGCACTTCTAACGACAAAGATGTCTAGCAAACAAGAAAAAGTCCGCGAACTGATTGTGTCCACATACCTGGAAAATCCAGAGTTAAAACATTCAGCTATAGCGAAAATAGTTGGTGCATCAGAAAAAACTGTCTATAAGGTTATTTCTAAATATAAGAAGGGTCTACCTGTTTGCCGAAAAAAACGTTCAGGCAGAAAACCAGAATTGTTTGTTTGTTTGAACAGAAAATAATTTATATATTATTTTTATTGAGCTTACTGTTCGATATGTGTGTGTCAACACAAAACAAATTACACTTAAAAAACATTAATAAAAAGAAAAAATGGGCTAAAGCTAGTTATACTAGTTTCGTCTTCTGCTAGAAAGACTCATCAGTAACTTCTAAGCCAATTAGTAAAAGTTTTGCAAGCCTTATATGTTTATTTTCTTGTATAGATCTGTTAAGAACTCAAGCAAGAAAATTAAACATAGAAAGCAAAAAAAATCTTTTTTTCCCTTCTATTTACGTTTGTTATTGTAACTCCCTTGTTATTACACATTTTCTTGCAGGCGCTTCGTTGCAAGCTTAGTTGGCGAGTCAAAACGAAGTAGCAAGTGCAAATAGTATAATAATTCGGCAGGCTCCCCGATAGGCAATTTGTTTGTTTGTCCCCTATCGGCACGGTTCGCTTGAAGCAAGATCAAGATCCATAAAATTGTCAACCAAATCTGACAATGCACAATTATTATAGTTATAGTCTCTTGAGATTCCAAATACATAATCCACGAAATCGGATCTGCTCATTTACTCGTGTTATGGCCATTTTAAGGTTAGATTTTTGGCCGACACGGTTCGTTTCAAGCAAAGTCAAGATCGGTAAAAGTTGTTAACCAAATCTGACAATGCACAATTATTATTGAGTGTTCGGAGATTCCAAAAACATGATCCGTAAAATCGTGCCTGGTCATTACTGGTTTTAGGGCCATTTTAAGGTAAACGCTTTTACCGATATTTTTAATAAAATTATGAAGCGAACCGTGTAGTTTTTGATGCTTTTAATAAGATCAAGTAAAGTTTTAAAATATGCTATGACAACTGTTGTTTATGTAGTTTAAGTCGCTGAATACGATGAAGTCATTTATTTTTACAAATATTTAAACGCTTTTGTGTTATTCACCATTTTTCATGGAAAAAAACCGATACAAAAAAAAAAATTTTTTTTGTCGGCCGAAAAACTAGTGAAAAATAAAATTTCTTTTACTATATTTTGCAGGCTTAAAAAGTATTTTTGACTACAAAACCCACGAAGAAAAAAAAATAAAAAAATTTTTATATATGTTATATTATTCATCATTTTCCATGGAAAGAAATGAAAATTTCAAAAAAAAAAATTCTTTTGGGCCTTAAAACTAGTGAAAAATATGTTAAATTATAATTTTGTTTTATGGATTTTTGAGGTATTTTCGACTAAAAAGCTCACCACAAACAATAAATAAAAGAACTTTTTTATATTTGTTGTTATTCACCGATTTTCATGAAAAAAAAAATTTTAAAAAAATTTAACAAATTCTTTTTGGCCTAAAAACTAATGAAAAATAAATTTTATATTTTTGTTTTACAGGTTTTAAAAGTATTTTTGATTACAAAGTGCACAAAGAAAAGCAAAGTAAAAAAATTTAAATTTTTAATGACTTATTCACAATTTTTCCTAGAACGCATTTTTATCAATATTATCGGTAAAATCGTTTACCTTAAAATGGCCATAAAACGAGTAGGTGATTAGGTACGACTTCGCGGATCATGTTTTTGGAATGTCCGAACACTAGATAATTACTGTGCATTATCAGATTTGGTTAAAAATTTTTACAGATTTTGATCTTGCTTGAAACGAACCATGTCGGCCGAAGTAAAACCTTTAAATGGCCATAAAACGAGTAAATGAGCAGATCTGATTTCGCGATTAATGTATTTGGAATCTCAAGACACTATATAATAATTTTGCATTGTCAGATTTGGTTGACAATTTTATGGATCTTGATCTTGCTTCAAGCGGACCGTGTCGGGGAGCCTGCCGAAAAACGTTTTCTACCATTTATTCGTGCACATGAGGGTACCGTGATATTCTGGCCTGATTTAGCAACCTCTCACTACTCTTAAGCTACGCTAGAATGGTATGCAAGTAAAAAGATAAATTTTGTACCAAAAATAGCAAATCCGCCCAAAGCTTCGTCCAATTGAAAGATATTGGGCTCTAATGAAAAAAGATCTTCGAAAGAGTGGCAAGACTGAAAAATTAACAAGACTTTAGCCATAACTGGAAAAGATCATACCGTTCTGTCGATGAAACAACTGTGCAAAATTTAATGAAGGTCCTTAAGAAAAAAGTAAGAAATTTTTACAGAAAAAAAAATTGTTAATTAGTTTTTAGTTATTTATATTCTGAACACTACCTATTATTAATAAAAAAATTGAACAAAACAAAAAAGTTACTGGGTATTTTTTTATAACTAAAAAAAAAACCGTAATTTTTTTCTGGGACAGTCCTTAGTTTACAACTTTAAAATGATTTATCTAAAAAACGGCTAGCTACCGGATTTCAAATCTTGTGTGTGGGATTAAGCATCCACATAGTCATTGGGGGCCGCCATAATCAATTTTAAATTAAGCTCACTTTTTACTTTAATATTTATTATAATTCAAATAAAAAATCACTTATTTAAATACTTATACTTTAAATAAATTGTAATTTAGTTCAATTCAATTGAAATCAACTTGTCGCTATGCAAATGAAAGAAAAAGAGAATGAAATATAAAAAAATCCATTTGACAAACTGTCAAAAAAAGATGCTGCCAATTTACAGAAAAGTTGTAGGTAGAATTAGTATACCTGTTCTTGTAAATCTTGCTTTTTCTTATACTAAGAACTCTGTAAAAACAAAGTTAAAAAAAATTCCGGGTGGTATGAAAAAAAAATTTAAATTTATTTAAACCTGCCGTGACTGAGCACAATATTCACTAACACGAAAGACAAAATCAACAAACAGCCACTAAATAACTTAGTTTATGAAATACCTTGCGCTGACTGCCCGCTCGTATACATTGGCACAACAAAGAGAATGCTAGGCACACGAATGTCAGAGCATAAAGCTGACATCAAGAAACAAAAGACCAACACAGTCCTTGCACAACATGCTTTAGAAATGGAACACTCAGCTGACTTTACTAAAACAAAGTTACTTGACAAAGAAAAAACTTTGTACGACGGTATACTCTTGAGAGTCTACGCATACAAGAAAATTTAAAAACGACTATGAACACCAAAGAAGACAAAGGCAAACTAAGTCTAAATTAGAATTTTATTCTCAATCAGCAGTAGCAGAAGTGATATGTGATATTTTTCTGAATTTTAATTTTTATTTAAAGTGTTAATTTATTAAATTGTGCCGTCTTTAATTATATTATATACGGATTTGTGCAATATTTATGTTTCAATCTAAATGTTTGTGCAATTCCAGTAATGTTAATTTTAAACAAAAAAATAAAAAATTTGTGTAAGTCAACATTTGAATTTAAGCAGTTAAAAAGTGTCAACCTTAATTTTCTCATATTTTATTAGATTAAAAGTTGTCCCTGAAGAAGGTGGAAACACCCACCGAAACGTCGGACGAGAAAAATTAAATAAATTTGTTTTATTTGCATTTAAAAATTTATGGACCAAAAAAGAGAGAGAGAACCTTTAAAAACTCAGATTAACACCCGAATTCGACCTTCCGGCGAAAAGCGCAATATCTAACAAAAATATTTTAAAATTTTTTTTTTATGCAAATCTTAGTTAAATGTATAGAGCTTTCAGATAAGCTTTCGCCCATTAAAAATTCATATTTCGTAAATTTCTGAACAGGTCTACTGTATATGGGTCATTCTACCTCATTTTTGCATTAAAAATTTAGATTTTTCAAAATCAATTTTTTTCCGATACTTCGTCAAAAAATATTCGATACGTGTTTTTGGAAAAAATTTTTCCGGACTTAAATACGACTTTTTGAAAATCACAAAATTTAAAAATACATGAATTTTTGGACAAACCGGAAAAACCGTTAAGACATAAAAGTTAGCATTTTACGTCTATTTTCTAATTTTTGTATAAAAAAGTTCCTGCTCTTAACCTTCATCTGCTCCTAAAAAAAACTTACGTTGTTTCCCCTTGTGTGTAGATTTCTACACATATGAGATTTCAGTACATTTTCAGTGAAATATTTAATACGAATACGAATAAGTAGTAACATTTATAATTATATGTTTTGAGAAAATGAACTATAAAAGTGAAATTAATTTACAATATCTTTTTTTAATGCATTTTACACAAACGTTTCGACTTAATTTTTTCTCGCATTTACAGTTTTCAATAAGTGACTTTTTATATGAAAATTAAAAGACTCTTTTGCAAGGCAAGTTTATTAGATACATTTCTGATTTTTTCACACAAAATAAAACATGAAACGGCGGGTATTTGTGTATAATTAACTCAAAAACAAATTTTTATGAATAAAATCTCCACAAAAATTTGCTTGTGAAATAATGTTGTTGAAAAAGTCATAAATTTTGGTAAGTTTTTATCTGATGGTTTTAGAAAAAATCAAAAAAAAATCTCTTTTGCGTAGTTTTCTACACAAGGAGCAGATGAAGGTTAAGTTATAAGCAATAATTTTGCAATTTTAAAATTAAAAAAATTAAAATTTTCGCCTTGCGGTATGTTAAATTTTTTTGATTTTTTTTTTTTCAGAGAAAATAAAATCTTAGCAATCATTTGACAATTTATTTCCAACTGGTCAGAGTCGTGGTTCTCTAGATATGAATTTTTCTATATCGCCACGCGCAAAAATTAACTAACAAAGTCATAGAAAAGAATCAATGCAACGCAGTAACACATATGGATAACGGTAAATGCATCGTTCACCATTGAATCGGCTGTTTTGATAGCAAAGTAAGGTTTTTCGCGATTTCTGAATATTTTTAGCAACCTGACGTGTGTTGTTCCGTTCGCAGACTCCTCAGATGATGTGTGTGCATCAGTTCATCAAAATATTACTCCCTAGCCAACTTATAATTTACTTGCTTTATCTTAAGAATTGTTTTGTAAGAGTTGTGTTTAAAGTGCGGAAACTAAATGTACTTTTAAACTAAAAAACTTGTATAATTTTTGAAATTTTTTTAGTATTCTTTCAGATTATTCAAAATTTTAAAATAAATCCAATATTTTCTTGGATTAAAATCAATTTTTTTGTCGCTAATTCTGACTGACACGCAAGCATATTAAATATCATTTATTTTCTATGGCTGGGATTCCCCGATTTGAAACATGCGCCGTACAAGCGTCAAATATCATTCGGGGAGTTTTCTCATTAAGCGTTCAGTCAGTCGTGATATCTGCAACGCATAAGTCGATGATATTGTGTTCAACACTAATTGTCGACACAGCAAACATACCGAATTGATATGATACAATCTGTAATCTGCTATAATAATGTAAACTTTCTGCATTAAAAAGTAGACGTGAGGTTTTCCTTTCCTCCCTCTTGGTTAGATTTTTCCGGATTCCCCCCTTCACCCCCTATTTTGACTCAAGTAATTAATGGACGGCCCCTTACTCAAAAACAAAACTTATGTAGTAAAATTATTATTATTATTATTAAAGTTTATTTATAAAATAAATTTTACAAAAAAACTTAAAGCTAGGCACTAACAACTAAGGTCTTCGTCCTATTAGATTTAATAAAAGTCAAAAATTAAATGTCAAAATAAATATGACAAGAGCATAGTAATTTAATAATAAGGGTATTCCTCTAAACGCGAAAGCATAGAAACCTCGAAAGTTTTCGAGCTTGTTTAAGGGAACACCCCAATCTATTCAAACGTGCAAACGAATGAGAAACGCCTTTTGTTGCCTAAAAATACCTAACTCGTGTCTTTTTACTTCCAAACGTAGTTAAATATGAGCGTGAAAATGAGAGAAATCAACATGTGTCTTAGTTGTCAATCAAAAAAATTAAATAAAAAACTTTAATTTGTTAAAAAAAATTATTTTTTGGGATTAATTTTAAACCATTCTTCTTGATTATAGATGGACCGATTTGAAACTTTTTCACACTAATATTATAGCTTAATAAATTACTTATCAACTGATACCTATATTGTTTAAATAGAAACATAAAATTGCTTAACTGCATCAAAATAAAAAGTTTGTAGCGAATTAAAATTTGTTTTGAAAATCGAAAAATCGTCATAATTTAATTTTCGTTTTTGACACTTTTTAATCTTTTTGAGAACAATTGCGCTCTTCTCGCTCATATTATTCATTTTCCAACTTTCGCATCAAATTTGCCTCGAAAGTTTTCGAGAGTTGCGTAAAATTTTTTTCATACAAATTACTTTCGAGGCTCGAAAATGTTTTCGAGTTTTCGAGGCTTATCGAGTTTTCAGGAATACCCTTAATGTTTTGTACATTGAAAGCGGATGCTACTTTTAGAGAATTTGGCAAAATTAGTATATTAAAAAGAAAAAGTTGTTTCTGTTTTAAAAAGTGACAGTTATTAATAAGATGATCTATTGTGAGATTATGATAGTAACAAAATGGACATTCTGGTTGCGATGATTTGTCAAAAATATATTTGTGAGTTAGGAAGGTGTGGCCAAGACGGATCCGGATGAATCTATGGAGGTGCAGCTTTGGGATGTTGATAGCATATTTAGGGGCATTGCCTTCTGGGTTTATTGATTTGTAAATATGGATGTAGTTGTTCCAGTCTTGTTTTAGTCTGTGCTTGTAAAATGTGTTAATCAGCCTTTCCCAGTCTTTCTTCGCATAGCTGGGATGTTATAATAGTGGTGCGTTGTTAGTTTAGCAATTTCATCAGCTGTTGTGTTACCAGGAATTCCAACATGCCCAGGAATCCACATAATTTTAAGCTTAGATGCATTCGAAATGAGAATATCTCAAAGCATACAAATTGTTTCATTCTTATGGTTGATGTTCAATATTGCTTTTATAACCGATTGTGAATCTGAACACATAACGTGTTTACCCTTGAAGCTTCTTTAGTATCTGGCTGCAACCAAAAGTGCTTCAGCTTCGGCGGTAAAGACTGATGAAAATATATGGAGCTGAAATGTACTAATTGTAGCTAAATTTGCATCAATGACAGCAAATGCAGTTGCATCCGAAACTTTGGAACCATCTGTATATACGCATTTCCAGCCTTTGTTTAGGAGCATATCTTGTGATTCATAGAATTTTTGTTTCGCAGTTGAGCCTTTAGGTAGACCATCAAGCGACGTTAAGACGCTTTCTTTAGGTAAAAACCATGGTGGATTTTTAGGCCTGTATTTCCTATGAACTCGAGGTTCGATTCTAATAATCTTACAATTTTGAATTATTCTATGTATTGTAGACGGCTGCTTAATTAATTTCCTTTTTGCTTGGTTAAAAATGTTGCATATTATAGAACATTTTAGGTATAAGTTGGGATGTTAATAACTCTACTCGATCTTTAAGAGTGAGCAGTCCAGTTTCAGTTAAAATGTTCCTTATAGGAGTTGGCCTTAAGGCACCTAAGCAAAACCTTGTTGCTGCATAATATTTTGTTTGTATTTCTCTGAGTTGAGACTGGGGAGCAACTCCAAAAATTGGAAGTCCGTAATCATTTATCGCGATATTTGGATGAGCTTCACTATTAGATCAACTTATACACTTTATTAATTTTAATCTTCTATCTAAAGCTAGCTTAAGATAATCAAAGTGTGAAGATCATTTATACCTACTATTAAATATAATGCCTAAAATACGTAAAATATTTACACTTTCAATTTGTTTGCTTAAAATTTGTAAATTAGAACTTGAGCAGTTTTTTTCGACAGACGTGCAAATTTTTAAATTTATCAAAATAAATTTTGGCACCAGACATATTTAGCCATTCAGTAATATCTGCAAAAAGGCTGTCTAATTTGCTTTGAAGCTCATTAAAGGCTTCGAATTTTGCTGTTATATAAAGGTCATCTACGTAAATTGTATGGTGGAAAAAATTATTCTGAATTATAATTTTATTTAGCTTTTCAAAAGCCACAAGAAAAAGAATGACGGAAATCAGAGAACCCTGTGGTATGCCATTATGTATTGGCTTAACATTAGACACGGTGGTCTTTAAAAAATTTTAATTTCTCGAAACACCACCCGCGTTGGGGGACCCTTCTAGTGTCAAAATCCGCGAACAGCTAAATCGAACGTCCAGCCGTTTTTTTTTTCGACATTTTCATTTTTTTAACGATTTTTTGAGTATATTTCGGTGTTTATATACATTTGAGAAGTTCAAAATAAAAACTTTTTGATTTTTTTCACGATGTGTCAGTGGAATATAATAGCCCTATATGTCTAGACAAAACAACCCATAAGGATTTTCATCAATTTTGAAAACTGAATTGCCGCCGCCTGTTTTAAGTTACCTACCCATTTTCGAAAATATTGATTTAAAAAATGGTCCAAGCTAAAGAGGTTATCAAATTTTGCAACAAAGTGGGTATGCTTTTCGAACTATTATCAATCGAGGAATTCGAATCCGTGATTAGTTTTTCTTCTTCTTTTTTTCACATAAAAAAATTGAAAATTGCTCGAACCAAAATTATAAAATGCCGCTTTTCTGCTTTCAAGTTGCAAAATCTTGATATAATATTTTTCCGCCGATCTAGTGGTACATTATTTAAATGTACCTTTATTTGCTTACGAGAAAACCGTAAACCATATATCAATATCTTCTTTCAAATCCAAGATATCTGCATTTTTCTAAATTAATAGACCTGCAATTTTTCGATTCGGCGTTGACATACACACCTGCTCAAAATAATAGGTACACCCGAGAGTTCAAAATTCAACTCAACGGAAAAACTTTTTATTCAAAATATTTAAGAAAACAAAAATGCAGATATCTTCGTAGTCTTTATATACATAAAAAAAGTATAAATTCTTTAAGTATTACCATAAGGTACAAAATTTGAGGTCAATGAGTACTATTTGCCGAATATTTGCCTGCTCAAAATAATAGGTACACCGGAAAGTTATACAGTAAAACTTAAGAAAATGATAAAGATATGAACTTTTTTGTTTACACTTTTATTATTTAGTGTATCCACCTTTATTTTAGATAGCTGTCGCAACTCTTCTTGGGATACTTTTGATTAGAGCCTGGCAGGTTTCTTTGGGTATCTCATACCACATTTCTTGGACACACTCCCACAATCGCTCCGTATTCGTGAACATTTTTTTTCTTTTTTTCTTCTTTAAGGCCTTCCACAGGCTTTCTATCTGCTTTAAATCCTGTAACTGACTCGGCCAGCTAAACGCGTTGACTTTATTGTCCTGAAAACATTTTTTCACAAACACAAGAGTTGTGTTTTGGGTTGTTATCTTGCTGATAGATCCAAAGCAAGGGCATGCTTTCCTCAGAATAGGGCAGCATTGCATTTTCGAGTATACCTTTGTATTCGGCTGCTGTCATTTTACTCGTCCGGAATATAGGACCTATCTCATATTAAGTATAACACTACCACACCATAATATTTTCGCCTCCGTGTGTAAGTTTTTTTTTATGAATCTGACGTGAAACTCTTTGCTTTTAGGCCGTCGCACATTCTTTTCTGAATCATTTCCAATTAAATTAATCTTATTTTCATCTCTCCTTAAGATATTACGCCACTTTTTCTGCCGTTCAGGTCATGACCAGTTTTCATGATCTCTTGCAAAACTTAGCCTCATGCTCAATTTTTCTTTCCGTAGCAAAGGAACTTTTTTAGCTATGCGCCCAGGTAGGTTTACCTTTAGTAAACGTCGTCGAATTATTTGAGCGGTAACCGCGTTCACAATTTCTGCTAAAATTGTCTTTGAAGATTCAAATATGCCTTTTTTTGATGTTTTCAATATGAAGATCAACTGTTGGGGCGGTTTTTGATGGTCTACCACGATTTTTTTTTGCGGTTTATTTTTAAATACATTTCCCACAAAATTTTGAGATATATTCAGCAACCTGCAAGCTGCATCGAAGAGATTTTCTTTCATTTTTCAAGTTTAAAGCCAGCCTGTATTCCTCAGCAGATCAATTTGACTTACGACCCATCTCAACTAAAATTTTTTTCTGTCAATTCACTGCATTTTAAGATTTAATTAAAGAAAACTCACCGCTCTTCTAAGGAAAGCTCAAAAAAATTTAAAAAAAAAAGTTGTCAAATAAAAATTTGAACCAACTTGCAGGTGTACCTATTATTTTGAGCAGGCAAATTTTCAAACTATACACAATAAGAAGAAACGTTAAAAATTTAGGGGAATTACATGATTTGTTTTACTGAAGATCGTGCTACCAAATTGTGTTATTCACGTTACCACTACGATTTTTCCTCTATATTTCCAAATTATTTTTGTAATAGAGTTTAAACTAAAAACTGAGAAGTGTACCTATTATTTTGAGCAGGTATGTATATACATATCAAGCTGATTCAAATTTTTTTTTTGTTCTAAACAGCTATTATCGATCGAGGAACTTGAATCCGTGATTAGTTTTTCTTCTTCTTCTTTTTTTCTTATAAAAAATTTATGTTAATTATGTTATGCTAGTATATGTTAATTTAGAAAAATGTAGACATCTTGGTTTTCAAAAAAAGATAATGATATTCGGTTCACGGCATTCTTTTAAGCAAATAAAAATACATTAAAAATATTGTACAACGGGATCAGTGGTGACACAATATTGGCCGATTTTGCAACTTGAAAGCAGAAAATCGGTATTTTTTGTTTTTTTACCGGTCAATTTTAATTTTTTTTATAAGAAAAAAAGAAGAAGAAGAAAAACTAATCACGGATTCAAGTTCCTCGATTGATAATAGCTGTTTAGAACAAAAAAATTTTGAATCAGCTTAATATGTATATATGTCAACGCCGAATCGAAAAATTTCAGGTCTATTAATTTAGAAAAATGCAGATATCTTGGTTTTGAAAGAAAATATTGATATGCGGTTTACGGTTTTCTCTTAAGCAAATAAAGGTACATTAAAAATAATGTACCACTAGATCGGCGGTAAATATTATATCAAGATTTTGCAACTTGAAAATAGAAAAGAGGCATTTTTTAATGTTGGTCCGAGCAATTTTCAATTTTTTTATGTGAAAAAAAGAAGAAGAAAAACTAATCACGGATTCGAATTCCTCGATTGATAATAGTTCGAAAAGCATACCCACTTTATTGCAAAATTTGATAACCTCTTTAGCTTGCACCATTTTTTAAATCGATATTTTCGAAAATAGGTAGGCAACTTAAAACAGGCGGCGGCAATTCAGTTTTCAAAATTGATGAAAATCCTTATGGGTTGTTTTGTCTAGACATATAGGACTATCGTATTCCATTGACACATCGTGAAAAAAATCAAAAAGTTTTTATTTTGAACTGCTCAAATGTATATAAACAACGAAATATACTCAAAAAATCGTTAAAAAATGAAAATGTCGAAAAAAAAAACGGCTGGACGCTCGATTTCGCGGTTCGCGGATTTTGACATTAGAAGGGTCCCCCAACATTATCCCTGAAAAAAATCGCGGGTGGTATTTCGAAAAATTAAAATTTTTTAAAGACCACCGTGTAGAGTAACATTCATTTATTTTAACTCTTATTTTTCTGTGAGATAGAAATAAGTCTATGTATTTTATAATTTTGGGGCCCAACTGCCAATCTTTTAATTGTAGAATAATAACGCGTTTTCCTATTCTTTCAAAGGCATTTTCAAAATCGATGGATAAGATAGAGATATGCTTTTTTGTTGAAATGGCTTTTGCTATCTGAAAATCAAGAAAGAGTAAGGCATCTACTGTGCCTTTATTTGGCTTAAAAGCAACTTGTTTAGGATTTATGAGCTTTTTGCTATACAACAACCAGCTTAGCCTTTTTGCAATTATCTTTTCAATCGATTTTGATAGACATGATAGCAAGGAAATCGGTCTATAAGAATCTGTTACGCCTGGCAAATATCGAGAAGAAAAAACTCACTTGTCATTAGTGTCAAGCACTAAGACATCCCGGCTAGGGCGCGGTTTTCCCATTGCCACTCACGGGCGTACGCATAGCAAAATGTAAAAAAAAATATTTTCATACGGGGAGCAGAAAAACCCCAGGTCCCTTCCCTTAAACTTTTCCCGATGGCATCACGGCTCCACCTACCCCGGCATCTCCCTCAAATTCACTGCCTAGCAATTCATTTTTAAATTATAAAAGAAAATTTGATTTTAATTTTACCATTATTATTTTTTTTCTTTAATTTTCTTTTGCACACAATTTTTCTTACACTATACAAATTTAGCCTAAGTGAATTCACTATGATATGACAGGAAAATAAATTCAAAAATTAATGAGAAATAGAAAAAAATAGGTATAAATATATATATATGTAAAAATACAAAAAAAATCGACTGATTAATGACTTAGCTGGTGTGGTTGTCGACAGCTCTGGCTGGCAATGATGCTGTTGGCGTTGTTGACAGCTGCGGCTGTAATTGTTGTAGCTGGTGTTATTGTTGTTTCCTTGGTCGTAGCTGGTGTTTTTGTTGTTTTATTTTATTATATAGCTTTATTGTCTTTATTTTAAGCGTAGATTTAAATTATTTTATAGGTTTTATTCTAGCTTTTATTGTAGTCTTTTATGTTATATTGGATTTTCAGTTTCTTTTGTGTATATTTAAGGGATTTATTTATTGTCTAATCCGCTCTGTATTTCTTAGTCACGTAGGAATTATAATAAAATTTATATTGTTCGTCAATTTTAGTTATTTTCCATTTTTTCCATGTCAGTGTTTCTGTTCTTTTTATCACTGTTTTTATTTTCTTTCAATTTATTTTGCATGGTGTATGTAATGCGGAGCACTAGCGCTTCGCCACTTGTTTCCGCGAACGCGATTAACTTTAAATTTTTTTTGTAAGATTTTGACCGCCGTCATTTGCAAGTTGCCTAGTATATAGTTTAACTTTTTTTTTTTTCACTTGAACTCTTTGGGAAGGTTTTTCTTTTTAAGAGTTTTTTTTTCGCACAAATCTTTAATAAAAATATCTTATTTCGCAGCGCAAAATGTCACTCAAAATATCACTCGGTTTTAGTTTATTGTAGCGTAAAAAAAATGAACTTTATTTTTAGCGGTGATGGACAACGTGCTCCCTCATTGAGCAGCTGCAACGCAGCTACCGGCGCTATCGCACCACTTGCGACCGCACGCAATAATACAAAATCCGCAACTGACACCTGTACCAAAATCCACACAGCAACTCGCCTGATGCCGCTTGTCAGCGTTCGTCTGTTACCAACCTACACATATGTACATACGTACAAAAAAAAAAATGAACGGCAGCATTGGCCCATTAGTGCCAACATTAGCCTTTTTGACCTGTCTTACATTTCTTTTATTTGGCAGGCGTGATACGTATAATTTTTTCTTGTTAAAATTCACTTAAGGATACAGGGTGGTAACATTTGTTTATCTTTGCGTTAATTTTAGTGGGAATATTTGGAAATAGCGTGCAACATGTAAGGAAAAAGGTGTTAATAGGGACGCCGCAATGTGTCTTCCTATTGGATAACAGTTAAAAGAGGTGTCAAATAGCAATTGGGCGATTTTATCGGCTGATTTTAAAACATTTTCATATCTCAATTGAAGGATCTAATGTAGCCGAAAGGTGGCTGAAATTAAAATTTGACATTTGCACTTCAACTGAGGTATGTTGCCGTATCTTTTAATAAATTGCAATCGCGTTGACAACTTCCTAACGTACTTCCAACGTCTTGAAAAAGGCAATCCGTAACAAATCAACTTTAGTTTTTGGTTTGTCAGGTTTGAGTAAAGGGAAAATTGTATCAGTTTTCCATTTGTAAAAACAAAATTATATAAATTTAGCAATACAATTTTACCAGAGGCATATCTTTAAGCATTTGATAAGAGACTTGGTCAAAACCAGGGGTCGTTCCTTTCGCAGTAGATAAAACTGCATTAAGTTCTAAAAGAATTATTTCACTCTCTATCAATTTAGCTGTTTTGTATATTGGGGCTGTATTTGAAAGCATTAGATTATTTGTTGCATTTTTATGTGTGTTGAAGACATTTGAAAAATGAGAGTAATTTGAATGACTTGGCCATTCATTTGCAAAAAAGTTGGCTATATCTACAGGGTTACATAAAATGAGATTACTGTTGTTGATAATAGGGCTAGGGGTTTGGGTTGCAGAGTTACCATACAGCTTGTTAACGTTTTTTCAAATGAGTTGAATAGGCGATTCGGGAGAAATTTTTGATGTAAAATCATTAAAGGAATATCTTTTCGCTTTTTTCGCTTCATATTTAAATTTTGCGTTTGCATTTTTATAAAGTATTATATTTGTTGCTGTCATGTTATTTTTAAAACCAAGCCAAAATTCATGTTTTATTTTTTGTAGTCTAGCCAAATTATTACTCCACCAGTAGTTATATTTTCAATACGCTTGTCCTGAGGATTTAGGTATTGCTTCATTAGAATCAGAAATAATTGACTTGTGAAAAATAGCCGCAACTTTGTTGATGTTACCAGATATTGTAAAATTTTTGCTATTAATGAAATTTTTAAATTTATGCCAATCAGCTTTTTCGGCTATAAATTTTTTTTGAAAGTACGAATCGGAACTATATTGTTATTAAGAGTGATATCAATGTATATAGGGAAGTGGTCGTTACCATGGAGTTGGGAGTCTATACGCCAAGAGGCTAGTGAGAGAGATGTTAGTGGAGCAGAAAGACAGGTCGACACTAGTCAAGGTAGAATGAGTTGATAAATGTGTGGGAGAGTCATTGTCATTCAGTAATACAAGGCTGGTTTGTTGAAAAAAATTTCCATTAATTTACCTCTTGCGTTTGATACGGGTTGGCCCCATAGATTACATGTGCATTAAAACCGCCAAAGAGCAGGCAAGGTGTCGTTGTATTACTAAGAAGTAAGTGAAGGTCATTAATAGAGATAGGGTTATTAGGAGGATTATAAACTGAAATGATTGTAAGGTTAATATTTGAAAATATCATTGTTTTTGTAACGCAAATATTTAGGTTATGTGTTATATTGGAGAAAGCAATTCCTTTTTTAATAAAGATTGCTGTCCCGCCCTTAGCGTTACTAGCAGTATCTGGGTTTTTCAGGACCACATTGTAGTTCCTTAGATTTATATTTACTAATTTCAAATGTGTTTCTTAGAAAATATGAGTTAATGATAATACTTAGTTCGTGAAGGTTGTTGTGGTAACCATTCAACTCCACTGAAGGATTTTGAGGACCATATTATAACCAATAACTAAAAAATGTACTTCCTGATAAGTATAACCAGTATACTTGGCAGTTAATTCATTTTATTATAATTAAAATTGTTTTCATCTATTGTCATGCGGCGTGAAGTGATACTTTTGGGAAGTTGAGTTTTGCTTGTCGAAAAGTTTTACTGAATTTGATTGTAATTCAGAGTTTGATGTATTTTTTTTCAAATGGGTTTAAGAGTTGAATGGATTCGTCTGTTATGTATTGTAGTGAGCTTGGTTGATTTGGGAAGGATTTGAATTCGTTGAATTTTGTATAATTGTTTTGATACTATGTAATTGTGTTGATCTATTATTGAGTTGCGCTATGATTTCTGATTGTATTTTCTTTTCAATGGGTTTTATAGATTGTGAGACATTGCCTTTGGTAACAGTGGGGTTTTCAGTTTTGCTAGAGTTATTTTGAGTATTTTGAGAATTATGGATTCGTTGTTTTCTTTTCTCAATTGCCTCTTGTAGTTTTTCTTGAGGTGTATCATAAACTGGTTTAGTATCGTTAGCCATTTTAGAGGCTTCTATGAAAGAACATTTTTTTTATTATTTTTGTTTTAAGAATATTTTGTCTTTTTTGGATAGTTCCTATTGTTAGCCCAGTGTTGATTTCCACAATTAATACATTCAATCTTAGAGCATGGGGAAGGTTCATGAGTGCTTAGGGCACAGACTTCAGATTTTTCTTCGGACTTGCAAAATTTTTGCATTGCATTGGGCTTGGAACATATGGCTCTACTTTAAAATTAAGAAAGCCAATTTTTAATTCTTTAGGTAGCTTATATTTATTAAATGAAACTATATGCAAAGGAGTGTTTATAATTTTTCCGTCGGCAAGACCTTCAACAATTTCTTTAACAGGTAAGTCTCGTAGAGGATGAGCAATAATTGTTCCTTTTATAGTATTAAGAGTAGGATGTAATTCAACAGAAATGGGGCATATATTTGCCAACTGTTGAGCTTTAATAAACTGATTTGTTTGTTATGCATTTTTAGTGAGGATTAGCAAACTACTGTCTCTAGTGTATGTGATCTTATTTGGAGAAGTAGTAGATATTCCTTCCAAGGCTTTAGAAATAAGAAAAATATTGGAAGATTGCAAGGGCTTATCTGGAATTTTGCTTTTGATTACAATAAATTTTGGACAGTCCTTATTGTATGACTGCTTAGAGCCGAGACAGGGAAAGTCTAAGTGGTTATTGATATTAACTCCTTTTCTCTTTTTCGAAGGATTACTTTCGAGATGAAGACAAGAGTAGTAGTTTCCCACTGGAGAGGGTGGCATGTCTGCCAGAAACTCGAAAAGACTACAGTGGCAATGGAGTTTTCTTAACAACACCAATACTAACAATCGATCACAATAACGGATCGCGAATTAACACCGTACACAGTGAATCACGTGTTTTGTATGAAGTTTTAAAAGAATAGACAAAAGCAAAACAAAGCGAAGTAACTAGTGTCGACCGTTCTCTATAAGCGCACAGCGTGGACTGTATGTAGTAGAATATATAATATATAGTGATAAATATATTTAGTAGTAGAAATACATAGCTAAAAAGTATGCAATGAAACCCCAAGAATGATAGAAAAGAAGATAACGTGTTGCGCATCTCCGCCATATTGCGCTGTCATTTTAGAGTGTCATATGGAGGACGGTTAAAGTTGCCGTGGAATAAGAAATACATAATCAAGTTACTATTTTACTATTAATGTTCCCAAAAAATATATTAATTTCTATTATATGATCATATAATATATTAGTGGACAAAATCATGTTTTCCGATATTGGAACTACTCTTTTGATACTTCTATATTTTATTATTGGATAATTAGCTCAAACTATGAGTTCAAGAAGTAGGTGTGATGACAAATATATCGGAAAATGTCTTAAAAATTTTCGATGGACTTAGGTAGGGATGTTCAGCGTTGATGGCCTAGAAAATCTTACTGGTTATATATATCGGTCATTCTTTTATTAAACGCACACTTTGTATTTTTTGACGTTTTTGAACATTTTTTGAAATCAAATATCTCAAAAACTATAGGAGATAGGATGAAAAACCTTTTGATCATTTTTGTTAAAAATACTATAACTTTATAAAAAAAATTAAAAAAATTTAAATAAATCTGTTTAAACATTAATTTTTTTAATTAAAAAAATTTTTCTCAAAATATTTTCAATATAAAACCTTTTGTTTTTTTTTTTTGATTTTTTTATGTTATTCCTCAATCAATCGACCATTACATTTCACCTCCGTTCTTTACAGCGACTTTGCAATACCTAGGATTCAATCTATCGCCTTTTGCTTTGCATATAAGCCTTATTCCACGTTCACCTCAACTTGAGTGTCCAAAAATGGAAGATTATGTTGTTTTCTGACAAATGCAAGTTCAACCTGAAAGATTCTGATGGAATAAAGTGTGTACGCATACTAAAAGGAGAAGGATTGAATCCTAAGTATTGCAAAGCCACTGTAAACAACGGTGTTGGAAATGTAATGGTCTGCGGTTTTTTCTTTGGTCATGGGATTGGACCAATTTATAGGATTGATGAAAGTATGGATCGCTCCATGTACGTTGACATACTAAAAGAAGTGATTCTGCCATATACCGATGAAGAGATGCCACTTAAGTGGAGGTTCCAAAAAGACAACGATCCAAAATCACCCCTTAGATTTTTAAGGCGTGGTTTCAGGGCAATAGAATTGAATTTCTTAGTTGGCCTGCCCTGAATCCTATTGAGAACTTGTGGGAGATCATTAACATGAAAATCAAGAGAGAAAATTGCAAAACCACGACGGATTTGTTTCAATCCTTGAAAATATCCTGGGAAGGAATATCGCAGGATATCATTAATAATGTAGGTTCCTCTATACCAAAAAGATATGTGTGTGTCGTCCAGAATAAAGGATTCGCAACTATGTCCTAATTTTTAAAATTTTTATTTACCATAAAAAAGGGTGTGCTTTAGTTTTGTCCGTTAAGGTTTCTGGCATAAAATGTTCCTTTGATAATAACTTTTTATTTATGACGCTGATTATTTAAAGTTTTTGTCTGTCAATAATAAAGGTATAAATATATATAATAAATTCACAACACGGTTCAAAAACGTCGTTTTCACAAAAAAATTATGATTTGAAAAAAATGTACTGACGGTGTGCTTTATTTTTGGCCAATATTGTATATGAATTTTATCATATTTTCCAAAGTTATGTTTCGGCTATTACCAATAGCCTCATCAGACCAGTTTGGTTAATTCTGTACAGAAAGCTATATAGACCAGTTTGGTTAATTCTGTACAGAAACCTATATAGAATTAACCAAACTGGTCTGATGAGGCTATTGGTAATAGCCGAAACATGTCACCAATTACCAGGTTAAAATTGTTCCATTTGTTATCTTTGTCATGTTTGTTGAAAAATAGCATTGATCAATAAGTAAAAATTTACAATATTGGTCTTTGCTTAATGATTGTAAGTTCAATTAAATAATGTTAAATTATAAAATAATCAGTCGCTAAAATCAACTTTCAGAAAACGAATACTTAATAAGACAATTACCTGAGTTAGAATTTGTTTTTCATTGCTTACTACAAGATCTACATATTTTTAAAACTTTTGTGAAAAAATAATAGTGAAACAGTTAAATATAATAAAAATAATAATGTAACTAAATATCGAAGTTAAACTCAAAATAAATATTTAAGCAATTCACGGTATGCTAAGGTGTCTGTTAGATACTTTCGTTTCGTTCGTCAAGCAAAAAATTGACTGTAACACAGTCATAAAATATTCAACACCTATGCTTATTTTTTCGTTAAATAAAAACAGGTCTTTCATTTATTAATTCAATTTTTACTGCAACAAAAAATATGAGCTGACTTAAAATAACTGTTCAAAAACTCTATATAACTGTGTGTACGAGTTTGAAGAATAAAAAAAATTACAAAAGAGAATGTTAACCCATATCGTACCGTTGATGCGTTAACGAATCATGAAAATGCCTAATGTTTACAAAGTTTTTTCATCGTGATATACCTGTATAATAAAAAGTTTATGTGTCTGACATTATAGTTTGATCTATTCACTTTTCTTAAAAATTTTTTTTTGGTCATGCCACGCCCTTTCTTAAAGCTAAAAGGTGAGTGCAAAGAAACCTTAAATTTGAAGCTTTTTTAAAAAATTAGCTAAAAATATTAAAAATTATCAATTATCCAATAAACCTATATAGAATAACTTGAAATAGGCTGAACTTATATCAAACAATAATAATATAGTTGTCGGATTAATAAGATGAGCAGAAGATAACACGCAAGTATGGTAATGCGTAAACGAATCAATGGCCACTTCCCTAGGTAGCGATTTTTATCAATTCTAAAAAAAATTTTGTTGGAAAAGTATGAATTTTTGTTATTTTTGCAGATAATTTACATTTAAATTGTTGGCAATCATTTCTTAGTTCAGTTTTTGAAAAATGTTGTATGTGAAGGTTGATTGTAACGAAACGTATGCATTTTGTAAAATATAATAACACAAATTGACAAAATGCTCATTTTATAATGAGTTGTATGCCAGCTCAGCCAATGAAGGCAAAGATAACGCCATCATAGCTGTGATTTTTCTGACACCAGATAACGTTAACCAATAATAGCTGCGTTTTATTCGCCATCCTCTGCTAGATATCTTTAGCTAGCAACGATAATTGTATAGGAAAACAAAAACAAAATCGTAGACTTAGCGACTAAAATTATAGTTGCTAAGTATAAAAGCAAGTTTCTTAAATGCGAGTGCTACC
The DNA here is from genome assembly GCA_963662105.1 of Meiosimyza platycephala. Classification (NCBI taxonomy): domain Eukaryota; kingdom Metazoa; phylum Arthropoda; class Insecta; order Diptera; family Lauxaniidae; genus Meiosimyza; species Meiosimyza platycephala. The sequence goes on along the minus strand of OY759211.1, from coordinate 49,155,232 downwards.
CAGTTTTTGTCTATTGTGATTTTGTATTTTGTCAATTATGAAGTTTGAAATTAAAAAAAAATATTGAATTTTACGGAAAAAAAATTTGAATTTAAAGGAAAACATTCCTTTTTTTTTTGTTTTAAATTCAATTCAATTAATTTTTCAAAACAGTAAAAACACATTTGTGTAAACACCAGGATAACCTGGCAAGGCACAACTATTTCCCCAGGACACAATGCCAGCCAATTAATTTTTCAAAACAGCAAAAACAAAAATAAATGACATCTGACGTAGCCAGTGCTACCCAGTCAGCTCTAAGGCAACTTAGCAACTTGTCGTTTTATTCGTACATAGATAGCGACTTGGCCAATAAAACGCACCTAATAATTCACTAGTGATAACCCCCGAAAATCGGGTGTGTTTTCTGTACACACTAAACAGATCTGAATTTTAGACTTAGCTTTTGATGAACCCCCCTTACTGGCCTTTCCGGTCCCGGTGGATTTTTTCTACAAACATAAAAAACTTAATGCAATTTCCGTTTACATCGCGTTTTCATTGGAAATAAGAAATCTAATTTTTCTTTTTTCTAGTAAATACAAATAATTTGAAAATGCATAGTACATATGTGATTTTACCAAAGTAAGGACTTTTTTCTCTTTTTTTAATACACATGAAATTTTCTTACAAAAAAAAAAAATTAATTTATAATAAAAGTTTCATCAACTTTTTCCTGCTCCACGTTTTGTCTTACTTTATTATTCTAAACCCCTCATATAATATCACGGTAGAGTCTAACTATGTAATTTGTCCCTTTATTTCTCGGTTTTAAATGATTAGAATATGCGTTTAACAAAAATAGTTTTTTCTTTGAGCCATGTTGTTTTTTACCAAATTCAGTTAAACATTTCACATACATATCGTCGCTCTCGGGTAGAAAGGCCCTAACTCATATTTTTGAAATTTCACAGAAGGAGAAAATACTTTAAAACCTCAAATAAAGAAGCTTTTTTAAATGCGATTCCCAAAATTTTTAGTGGATAAGATAGAAGAGGTTGTGACATAAACGTTAGTGGCGAGAAATTCATCAAATGTCATTTCCATCAATGATTTTTTGACACTTGAACATTTGCACCAAAAATTGGCATATTCGACATATACTAAAAACGGCAGTATTTTCTTCAAGTTTTGAATTCCATAATTATAGCCCCTGTGATTATCTATAATATGGCGTCATCATTTTCGAAATCAATACAGCCGTTACAGAATTATGGACATAAATGTAAACATGGATTTTCCACCTTCCATTCTTTTCCTTATATAATCATCTTCCTGAAAGATTAGAGAGGTTACATGCGTTTTTTAGCTTAAAGCTTTACCTAATTAACGAAACCAATATCGGTAAAATATAACGAGAAGTTATTGATTTATCGACAAAAAAGTAAATTTCGAGAAAAAATGAGGAAGAGCCTTTCTACCCGAGAGCAACGATATGTAGCTTCCTCCTTTAAACACGGTCTTACAATTTTTGTGAGCCATTATATAGGAAAATCAATATTTACATAAATCCATGAGAAATTTTATGTGCCCTATTATCGAATGTCTTGATATTAAAATATTGTTGTTATATCATAAATTTATAGCTTTATACTAAGCCTTTTTATCAGGTATTCCTTCTGAAATTTTATTAGGAATTTTTTTTGAATTGTGCCACTTTGGACATGCCACGCTAAAGGCATTTTAACCATCAATATTCATCCGAGGGTCCTTAAAATATGCAGATAGAATTTTTTAAAAATGGGGTGGAATACTCAAGAGTAGACGTGAGAAAATTGGTTTCAAGAGTGAAGTCAAATTTAGTTCGAAGTAATACACCGCACAAAAAAAGCGAGAGTGTTTTACAATCACCCATGAACGCTCGATTTCAATGATTTAGTTTTAATAATAAAAATGGCGAACCTTTCCAAAAATATTATTTACATCTTTCAAAAAAATTCATCACATCTTCCAAAAATATGAATCCAAAATAAAAGTATCCATACAACAATAACATAACACGAAGTTGTTTTCATTTATTCTTTCTCATCAAATATCAAGCTCCACTTACATTATGCACACACACACTTAGTCATTGCTATTGCTTTTTATATTTTAGTAACAACAACGCTTCATTAGAAAACAATAACAATTTTACAGAGAGAGAAAGAGTAGTAGGTATGTAGATTTTTTTCTCCTTGCTATTGCAAGGTTTTTGCAGTTAATCAGTGCAATGCTTGTAAAAATTAAAAAAAAAGGAAATCTTTCCACGCTGATATCTCTGGTTTTTGTTAACTGACCTGAAATCTGATAATTTTGCCGAACTCTGCTCGATGAGCACTTCAATTTGATATATTATTGCTGTAGCTATTCTAGATCGCGTCAACTAAGCCTTATCTTTGAGGAATAAATATATAGATTTGGAAGGAGCTGATGACCATAAAGAAGTCTGAGGCTGACCATAAAAAACTGTGAATTGGATCGATGAACTTTGAAGCGCTTTTGGGGTATCAGGCTCTCATTCAGCGCCAAAAATTACAGACTTCGGGTGAAAAATCCTTTATTGGGTGTAAAGACTGTCCAGAATGTTCCGTATCGTAATGGGTTTTGCGGAATCCAACTTATCTGAATCGTTGGCAAGACAATAAAGAAGCTAATATTGTCGCCAGCTATAACAAATTTCACCACACATAACCTGCCACACGTCAGCAGCGAAAAAAATTGAATGCTGACAACACCGTTGTGAAAAAAAACTAGTAGTATGGGAGGTAGCGTTGCATTTCAGGTGGCGATTTCCTCCCGCTTAATTTTGTTTTTTATTAATAGTTTTGATATGGCTAATAATCGAAACAAGCGTCAGTCGCCAGACTAGTGGTGGAGCTGGTTGTGAGAAAATGCGCATCATGTAAAAAAAAAAAAAAAGTCCAAAATCCATTTCAATTCACTTGAAAATTTGCACAATTAAGGTAAAGATGATCATAATAATAAAAATAATAGCTGCGTGTATAATGGGGGATTATACGTCAGTTACTTGCGTAAACGTATACAAAAAAAAAAATTCTAAGGTCATTTCAAATTCTATGAAATTTATATATTTAGTTCATTATATAACTAGAATGATAAAAAACATAATCAGCTATTCTTATAATGGGGGTAAGAAAGTCAGGTGAGTGATCATTAGGGTGGTTCAGACACATATGGGAAAAATTAAAGTTGCTCCGATCTTCGCTCCCCGGGCACTAAAAGTTTTGTATTGGTGCCAATAAAAACCACGTAAAATTTGGACCATTTCAGAAAACATTTGATGGGTCCGCGACCGTTTTGAAAACTGGAAAATGGTCCTTAATTTATCGAAAATCAATAATATCTCCCCGAAGCTACCTCGTAGAGGGATCAAAGGTATGACAAGGTCCTCCTATTTTTTCTCTTCCAACATTTTTCCCGAACATACTTACCCCTATCACCACCCCTTAGGGGGGATCCCCTGTAAAAATGACATTCTTGTGAAATTATGAAATTGACTCCCCCTCTTCTCAGATGCCTCTAGAGGGGTAAATGTTAGGCCATTTTCTATTATTTTTACTCTCCCAAACTTTTCTCTCGACACACCTACCCCCTATCTGCCGCCCTTTTGGGGGTCCCCTACAAAAACACAATAAATTTCGAAAAATAGTTCATAGCTCCCCCGGAGTGACCCGTAGAGGGTTCATATGTATCACCAGGTCCTATTGTATTTTCCCTCTATCTTCCACCCTTTTGGGGGTCCCCCTACAAAAACACCAAAAATTAGGAAAATTTCGAAAGACGATTCATAGCATATCGTCAAAAGTATCCTTTTTGTGAAAAGAGCAAGATAATATATATAATACAACTTAGTAGTCTACGGGCCACTCCGTGAAAGCTATCAACTTCAATGAGTTTCAATAATGCGTCCAAGAAGCCATCGTTGACATGGAAGTTTTTGTTCTTTGATTAACACAATATCGCCTAACTTTGCGTTGATGGTAGATTTGAGCCATTTTGGTCGCTTTTGTAAACGTGATAAACATGCCGTACTCCATCGACGCCAAAACTGTTGAACTATAAATTGACAATTTTTCCATCTGTCTGTAAGGCTAAGTCTATCTAATTCTGGTTCCGGAAGGGCAAGCATATCAAAATATGTCCGGGTGTCCATTAAATCGTTCACATCATTAGATAATGGGCACAATGGCTGCGAATTCAAACATGCCTCAATTTGAGTCAATACTGTGCTGAGCTCTTCGAAAGTCAGTTTTCTGTCTGCTATGGAGCGTTTTAAGTGGTACTTCATGGATTACACACCCGCTTCCCATAAGCCGCCGAAATGGGGCGATGATGGTGGAATAAAGTGCCACTTGATTCTATGTTCTACGAGAAAAGGAGCTATATTAGAATTTATATAAGTTTGATAGACCTTTCTATCGGCACATTTTTGATTCGCTCCCACAAAATTCGTGCCACAATCGCTAAATAAATGTTTACACAGGCCCTTTCTTCCGATAAAACGATGAAGTGCTCCTATGAATGCATTTGCTGATAAATCCCCTACTGGCTCGAGATGAATAGCCTTTAAAGCTAGACAAATGGCTCCACAATATAGCCTTTAATGGATCTGCGACTTCTTCCTTTTGATGGTAAGATGCTGATCGGGCCGGCATAGTTAGGCACCGGTAGAAGAAAAAAGGTTTATTTGGGCGAATTCTTTCAGCAGGTAGATTTCCCATGAGCTGCTCCTACGGCTTACGCTTACATCGATAACAAATAATAAAACGATGGATAGCAACGAATCCCTAAGTCGTCCTCCTAAGCGTATCAAATTCACTTTCTTATCAAAAAAGGGGTTGAGTGATTGTAACGTGCTTCGATCGGGTAAAGGAAGATTCGCAGAAAGTGAATTCCATTTACTCCGAAAAACGTCACGTTGAACGATGCGAATAATTGTAAAAAGACTGCGACGCACAAATTGTCGAAACGTCTCTTAGATTGAGGTTGACCGCAATTGAGAATAAAGCGTCGACAATATGCAACAACACGTATTAATCGCGTCATGGATGAAAAGTCATTTATGTCTATAGCCATTTCCTGCGTTTCGTTAGTGAAAGTATTGACAACGGTAAATTTCATCTCCTCTTCAACAAATGAAAGGGAATCAGTATTGGATCGTGATACCGGCTATTGGGATTTTGGCCTTTGCAGCCATTCCGGCCCAAACCACCAAATTTTATTTTTTACAAGTTTGGATGGACGCAATCCTCTGCTGGAACAATCTGCAGGGTTGTCTGCAGATATAACATGAGACCATTGCTCAGGATTAGATACAACTAGAATTTTGTTGATGCGGTTAGCAATAAAAAGTTTCATCGATGTGGATCTCCACGTATCCATTCTAATGCGATCATCGAATCTGTCCAAAAAAAACACGTTATCATCGCTCAAGCTTATTTGCACATGGTGTTTCGCATAGTTCAGCACGTGGTATAGTGAGTTTAGGCTTCATTGGTGCAACTTTTATTTGGCCATCAATAAGGTGGAGTGATAGCTTCCTTTCTCATTGCAAACTCGGAAATATGCTGCTGCGGAATACGCGTGCATAGAAGCATCACAAAAAAAATGAGTATCGCTTGAGGTTGTAGTGTCGCTTATATTTACCCAACGCGGAACGCTAATGTTTTTAATAGCAGGTAAATCGACGATATATTGCTTCTAGGATTTTTGAATCTCCTCTGGTATAGGGCTATCCCAGCTAATCTTTAACGCCCATAAAAAGGTATTATTATTTTAGCGGAGATTATCCCTGGATTTTACCAGCCTAGTGGATCAAATAACCGTGTAATTGTCGAAAGTATATTACGTTTTGTTGGAATATCGGCTGAAATTTCAAAGTTTATTTTATATGTGAGGACATCTTCTTTAGGATTCCAAAAGAGACCCAAAGTTTTTATTCCGTCACCAATATTAAGCTGTAGCAAATCATTCATTTGTCTATGTGCAACCGGTATATCCTTTGAAAGGAAGGGATGGTTACTTGCCCATTTACGGAGCTCAAATGTGCCGCTTTTTAACAGTGATGTCATGTTGTCGTTTCAAAGCTTCTTCAATTGAATTACCTCCTGATAAAATGTCTTCTATATACGTTTAAAATTTGATTACATCAACAGCCAAAGGATAGGTAAAGCCTTCGTCGTCTGCCAATTTCTGTAAAGTACGAACAAAACTTCATCTGAGGGACTATCTCGCACAAAATGCGTTGAAATTGGGCATCCTCTTCATTTACGTCAATACGCCGGTACATTTTTTCAATGTCTTAAACATACGCCAGTTGGTGAGGACAGCTGATAAGTCCGTTTGAAGGGAGGGACCAATCGCTAGAATGTCATTTAACGAATTACCATTACTCGTTTTGGCTGATGCGTCGAAGGCGACCCTTTTTTTTTGGTAGAAGACGACGAATCTTTTACGACGGGGTGATGCGGTAGGTAACAACAGGTACAGAAAGAAATATTTTCTTTCGACAAACATTGACTTTTCTGTTCAGATCTGATGACATGCTTCATTTGTCCCAGCCGTATATATTCGTTGATTGTGTCTTTGTAAACTTCCTTTAACTGTGGGTCCCGTGACAGCCGATTTTCTAGGTGCATGAATCGTTTCAATGCCATGTGTCGCGAAGTACCAATAACGCTGGAGGAATCTATTTCTGATAGTAAAGGCAGTCTTACAAGGTATCTACCATTTTCCATTCGCTGAACAGTTTAGTGTAAAACTGTTCACACCACTGATCTACAGTTGAAACACATTTCGTGTCTGCAACCTCTTCTACTAATTCCCAAAATTTTCGCAAAAATGTTTCGAATTCGATGGAGTTATATAGAGACGAAATAGTAATCAATGGTGATTCAAGGTTTCGAACCTTACCGGATATTATGTAACCAAACGTAGTTTGCTGTGAAATAGGACCACCCGTTTGTCCTGGTCGTGTGTCACTCAGAATACAATCGTCGTAGATGTCGCTTCCAAGCAGGATATCAACCTGTTCTGGCTCGTGATAATATGGATCAGCCAGATCCAATCTCTTAAGATGCGGCCACATTGCCGTCGAAATTCTTTTACTAGGCATAACGTGACTCACTTTTGGCAATACATAAGCTAACACTCTATACTCTACAGATGAGTCTCTCCACGGTCGAACCGTTAACTTTAGTAGGAGCACGTCTCGGCAACCTTTGCTTCTGATAAGACCTTGATATTAATGTGCGTTCGCTGCCGTGGTAGTCGCAGTATCTGCCGTATGTTCCGTGATAAATGATGCTTGATACCCCTCGTATAAGAACGCTCTGAATTTCAACGGTTGCCCTTCAAGAGTATCAATTGTTACCATAGCAGTGCGTAACAAAACTTCGAAGTTTGTAATAGCTTCAGCACAGCTCTCGATGTCGTCTTCATTCTTAGAAGATGATGTGCCAGTTACACCACGATGATTGGCAATTGCAATATTCATAGAAGCTTTGGATACAGACCCCAAATAATGCTCCACATGGATAAGTGTGTGATGCCTGCCACCACACTTCACCATCAGTACTTCGCGTACTGCTACACTTTGATGATATGTGGTTGTAACCCAAGCAATTGTAATTGTTGAGTTTCTCCACCGACTCCTTTCTTTCAGAAATATTGAAACCGATAAAAATTGGACAGTCGCGCACTGGATGCTCTGCTTTTGTGCAGACCTTACAAATATAAACCTTTTTGTTCCGTGTAGAGATTGTATGTTTCTTTCAACGATAGATGTAGCTGAGTCGCCTTTTCGACGGTTACCTGGTAAAACTTGCTGCTTTAACGACGCTGGCTGAATTGAACTGGATGACGTAATCCTCCTTTGATATTGTTCATCTAGAACCGCACAAAGTTCTACAATCTTAGGAATTGTTTTCTGTTTACTCGTGGCTCGATCCCATTCGTGATGAATTGAAGAGGGCAACTTCTTCAGCATGTAATACACCAAAATTTGATTTTGCGCATCCAGATTAACACCAAGCTTTTGAATTGAATTGTCACACGTACGGCATGTTTGTGTAAATCACCGCAAGCTCGCTGGATCACTACGAATAACAGCAGATTGTTGATCGAAAACATCCATATAATGCGTAAACAGTACTCGATTATTATCGTACAAATCCATCAACATTTTCCATGCGCCTGGATAATTTTCCCCCAGCAGGGTTATATGCTGAATATCTTGTGCAGCTTCGTCCGACAAAGCTCCTTTCAGGTAACGAAAACGTTGAAAATTATTCAGCCGCTCACTGTTATGAATTCGAGATAAAAACACTTTGAAAGTTGGCCTCTCGATATAACTTCCACTAAAAGTTAGTAACTTAATTTCTGGTAAAGGCACTTCTCTATTGGGGGACGGTGTTGTATTTGTGGTCATGGCGCTGACATTACTGTTCGCTGTCGGAGGATGGTCATCCGACCACAGGATATTGCGCCATTTCTTCACTGGCCAAATGACATACTCCTCAGCGAAAAATAACCTTTTACTGACGTGCTGTTTGGACAGGTGAGGTACTTTTTTGGATATCTTTGCTTTTAAATTATTATTAATTAGCCTTTCCCCAATAGTCCTAGTGCTGACATCCATGAAAAGCTCTAGTTTTACTACATTAGAAGATGCAAAGGGGTTCTGTCTCACAAATCTCAACATAGTCTTCTCAAGAAATGGCGATATTTTTGACTTTCGTCCGCTCGCTTCCTTCTGTGGAGTATAGGGTTGTCAGATTTTTGAAACCCAAAATCAGTACATTCAAGTATATTCAGCGCAAAAAATCAGTACAAAATTTTTTACCTCATTAATTGATTTTATTTACTAAAAAAACAGTCAGAACTTTTCGGATTGCATAATGCCCTAGCAAAATAACAAAATAAATTAAATACACTACAAAACAAGGACCATTTTACTGATTCCTAGGTACGCCACTGGTAATAATTAAATATTAAATGTAAAAATTATTTAGTAATTCAAATAAAATCTTAAAATTAGTTCAAATCAGTACCAATTACTAAAAATCAGTACAATTGCGTACTGATGTCAGAATCTTGAAAAATCAGTATTTTTAAAGAAAATTAGTAAAAATCAGTGCATGTACTGATAGAATCAGTACGTATGAAAACCCTAGTGGAGTATATTTTTTTGCATTTTCTACCATTCTCTTTGACACTGTACACAAACTGTGTACACAAAGTAATATAGTGACCCAATTTCCAAGCAAATCTAATTTCCGCGAATTTTAATTTGCGAGCTTCGTTTGTATTGAATATTGATGTGTTGTTTCACTACTGCAATTTAATTCAATGAGGAAATGGCACTGCACGGTTCGCTTGAAGCAAGATCAAGATCCATAAAATTGTCAACCAAATCTGACAATGCACAATTATTATATAGTTTTATGCGATTCCAAATATATTATCCGCGAAATCGGATCTGCTCATTTACTCGTTTTATGGCCATTTAAAGGTTTTACTTTGGCCGCATGGTTCGTTTCAAGCAAGATCAAAATCGGTAAAAATTGTCAACCAAATCTGATAATGCACAATAATTATTTAGTGTTTGGAGATTCCAAAAACATGATCCACAAAATCGTACCTAATCACTTATTCGTTTTATGGCCATTTTAAGGTAAACTCTTTTACCGATAATATTGATAAAAATGCGTACTTGGAAAAATTGTGAATAAGTCATTAAAAATTTTTTAATTTTTCTTTTCTTTGTGGACTTTGTAATAAAAAATAAAAAAAACCCATAAAACAAAAATATATAAAAATTATTTTTCATTAGTTTTTAGGCCTAAAAGAGTTTGTTAAATTTTTTCAAATTTTTTTCTTTCATGAAAATCATTGAATAACACAACAAATATAAAAGTTTTTTTATTTATTGTTTGTGGTGAGTTTTTTAGTCGAAAATAACACAAAAATCCATAAAACAAAATTATAATTTAACATATTTTTCACTAGTTTTAAGGCCCAAAAGAATTTTTTTTTTTAATTTTAATTTCTTTTCCATGGAAAATGATGAATAACACAACATATAAAATTTTTTTTATTTTTTTTTTCTTCGTGGGCTTTGTAGTCAAAAATACTTTTTAAGCCTACAAAATATAATAAAAAAAATTTATTTTTCACTAGTTTTTCGGCCGATTTATTTTGTATCGGTCTTTTTCCATGAAAAATGGTGAATAACACAACAGCGTTTACATATTTGCAAAAATAAGTAACTTCATCGTGTTCAGCGGCTTAAACTACATAAACAACAGTTATCATAGCATATTTTAAACCTTCACTTGATCTTAAAAGCATCAAAAACTACACGGTTCGCTTCATAATTTTATTAAAATTATCGGTAAAAGCGTTTATCTTAAAATGACCATAAAACCAGTAAATGACCAGGCAGGATTTTACGGATCATGTTTTTGGAACCTCTGAACACTAAATGATAATTGTACATTGTACAGATTTGGTTAACAATTTTTACCGATCTTGACTTTCCTTGAAACGAACCGTGTCGGCCAAAGTGCTAACTTTAAAATGGTCATAACACGAGTAAATGAGCAGATCCGATTTCGCGGATTATGTATTTGGAATATCAAGAAACCTAAATAATAATTGTGCATTGTCAGATTTGGTTGACAATTTTATCGATCTTGATTTTGCTTCAAGCGAACCGTTTGGAGCAATTCAACGTTCTAGCTATTTTTTTTTTTTTTTTTCGTTATTTAAATCCGTTATCGTGAAGATCTTTTATGTCTCTACGAAGCTGGACGGTGCAATGTCGACCTCTCCCCATTCTGAATCACTAAATTACATTATTTGGCTATTTTTTCAAATTATAATTTTAAATCATCTCATACATATACAATACCGTTATAACTTTTAAATATTTAAAAACCACAGTTTCAAAAATATAACTTAATTTATATTCGTGTCCTTATTATTTCGCACAGGCTAAACTGAGCTCACTTCACAATGATGAACAACTTCGAAACGACGAAAAATATTTTTACTCTGATAACGGTTCTTTACTGCATTGATATCCCAGCAAGTAATGTAATGTAACATTTTATTTCAATTTATTCAAACAGAAGCAGAGGTGTGTTTGAACTATTTCAATGTAAATGTCCTTATTATTGCGCACACCACTGTATATAAAATTTAAAAAACATTCGATTCTGCTTAAACTTCGACACGTCAAAGAACCATGAAAGGTAGCCCCACAGCACAAATTTCAGCTCTCTATGTAGTCTGAGTCCTGAGTACTGTTAGATCAAAATTTGGAAAATCCTCTATTTTTGCGAAAACAGCCGAATTCGATGTCTAATATCTCTAATCTATCTCTATCTTTACTGTGTGATATCTCCCACTTTTACTAAAAGTTGGTTAAAGACCACCGTGAATATGTGGAATTGTAAAAAAGTCTCTGTTTGTACTAGATATGTAATAATCTTTCTGCATGTACTTTCGACGCACTGATAACAAATGTTGTTTTTTAAGGCCGCACGGGACATTGAAATATGCGTTAATGCAAAGCAAAAACTTAGAGTTATTTACAATAGCAAGGTTCCTTATGCATTCTTTTTTGAATCTTTATACCCTCAGCAAGATTCAATAGAGCAAAAGTCAATGCATAGGGTCTCTCTTTATGATATTTTATCAAAACAAAATGCGCTTATTATACGTTTTTTTTTTTATGGGGAAACTATTGAACAAGAAAATGAGGCGTGCAATCGAATCCGCGCGCCGATAAGATATGCCGCACTACATAAATTATTTTTTTTTTCTAATAGTAACAATAGTTTCCCCACTAAAAAAAAAACGTTTTCGATAGGAAATTTGACGTAGAACACGATTCTGACATTAAAAATTTGATAAGGGGTGGGAGCAATTGTTAAAAATTGATTTAAACATTTAAATTGCTTATAACAATATTAATTTGTTAATAATTGTTTAAAAAATTATTTTTTTATTTAAGTTAATATTTTTACCTTTACAATGAAATTAATTTGAATTTTATAGCTTTAACACAACCGGAGTTATGAATTTTTGAAAGTGAGTCTCCAAGCCAAAAATCGAAAAATTCTCAAAATTTAAGAGAAATAATAGTTTGCCCATTAAAAAAAATACGTTTTCGATAGGAAATTTGACGTAGAATGCGATGGTCATATTAAAAATTTAAAACAGGGTGGGGGAAGTTCTTAAAAATCAATTTAAAAAATTTAATTGTTTATAACAATATTAATTTGTTAATAATTTTTAAAAAAAATATTTTTTTATTAAAGACCAAATCCATCTCAAACCATGCAGTCGGAGTAACTTCAAATTGCGGAATTGGTTGGCGATTAAATTTGTTGTTTTTCAAAGTAATTAAGGAAATATACCGTTCCCCGATTTGATTGAAAATTATTTTTCACGAAGTTATGCCCATTTAAAGTTTCAGAGCTTGAAAAATCGTTGAATATTGTTTCAAAATAGTCGCATTTTCATCCAAATCAAAATAATTAACTTTTGTTTCTAATACAACTTCTGATTTTCTGTCAGAATCTTTAAGAAATTTTGAAAATTGTTGAAGATTGGCGGAGTTATAGCGCTTTTTATGAAAAAAAAACAAGGCTGATTTTCTCAAAAACCCCAATATTTTTCGCTTAAAATTTTAGTGTGGATTTATATTAATATGTTAAAGAACGGACATGCGTTTAATGCCTGTTAACCCACATTTGAGGTCAGGTGATTTTTTTCCCCAAAATGAAAATGTCAATTTTTTTTTTCATCGTTGCCAAGCCGCTCTACGGTACTACTTTCAAAGAAAATAACAACAGCAACAATCCAAATTACTTTCAGCACATTCTGCTGGCATTCTGCATACTTTTTTTTCACCGTTATTTTCGTAATAACATTTTACTATGGGAAATATATAAAAACATTGTACGCAAATATAGTTATTTCGCTGAATGTACTTCTGTGGGACTTGAATGTTTTGTTTGCTTGACTTTGTCAGCGAAAAAGCTATATAATAAATTATTATGTAACTTCTTTTTCTTTCATTTTATTACAACTTCTGTTGTAACAGGCCCCTTGACATTTGAAACTTCAAATGGTCCTATCCATATGGCAGAAAATTTATTTTTCCTAGTTTGATTTTTCATCAAAACTTTATCCCCTCGTTTAAATATAACGGGGTTTACTGAACCGTCATATTGTTTTTTAGACAATTCTTTTGCCTTTTCTTGGTTTTTTCTCACTAACTCGTGAGTTCTTTGTATTTGAAACTTTAATACTTTTGATTGGTCCTCCGCGTTATAGAGCGGTGAACATTTTCGTTTCAAATTCGTAGGCATTTCGAATTCAAAACCGTACAAAGTTCGGAAAGGAGTTTGCTTAGTATAAGTATGTATCGTATTGTTATGGACATGCATGGCTGCCGTCAGCCATTGGTCCCAATTCGAACCATCTTCTTTAGCAAAACTTCTCAAGTATTCTGCTAGTGGTCTATGGCTTCTTTCCAAAGAACCATTAGCCTGCGGATGATATGGCGTTATATGCATTTTCCTAATCCCCAGCACTTTGCAAGTATCCGAAAATAATTTTATTTAATAATCAATACTTTCGGGATATTGTACCTGGCAATGATTTCGTCATAAAATTTTTTCGATACTGTACTTGCTTCTGCGTCGGGCATTGCAGCACATGACATATATTTTGAAAAATCATCCTGAAATGTTAGTATGTATTTATTTCCTGACACAGTTTCAGGTAATGAACCGACTATGTCCATGTATACTTTATCAAAAGGCCTGCTTGGTGTATCTGTTACAACCATCGGCATTTTTGTGAGTTTTGAGCTTTTGTTAGTCTGACATTTGGCACACTTTTTAATGTACTCTTTTACATCTTTTTGCATCTCTGGCCATCTATATTGCTTCCGCATCCTCAGAAGTGTTTTTACTGCACCTTGCTATGAAAATCCCTCAGTATTATTTTTATTTCTTCAGGATCTTTCAGTATGACCACTATTTTTTCTGTGTTGTTTTCAACCACCGTGTCTTTATCCACCTCGTTTGAAATGTTCACTATTTCCTTTTCAGAATTTTTAGATTTTGATCTGGTTTGTACCACTGTTGTTTGTTTATTTGTTTGTGGTAATCTACTTAAAGCGTCTGCATTTAAGTTTCTTTTCCCAGGTTTGTAAATGATTTCAAAATCATATTCCGATAGTTTATGTCGGAAGCGCGCTAAGCGTGACGTTTGATCCTTAAGGTTTGATATACTACGTAACGGCTGATGGTCTGTGTATATTTTGAAATGTCTGCCAAGCAAATATGCTCTAAAAGTTTTCGTCGCCCACACTATAGCGAGAAATTCCTTTTCAATGGTTGAATACCTTTTCTCGGTATCGCTTAGTGCTCTACTGGCAAATGCTATTGGATTATCTTTACCGACTTCTCCTTGAGATAATATCGCACCAATTGCATCATTACTGGCATCCGTAGTTAACAAAAATTGCTGAGTAAAATCTGGATATGCCAATACAGGTGGTGACATTATCGGTTTTTTTAATTCCTCAAATGAATTTTGGCATTCCGTTGACCATACGAACTTTGCGTCTTTTCTCAATAATTTATTTATTGGTAAACCTAATCTTGCAGTATCTTTAATGAATTTCCGGTAATAATTTACCAGACCTAAAAATGCTTGTACTTCTTTTTTGTTTTTAGGTACTGGTATGTTTTTCACACATTCCACCTTGTCTGGTAGGGTTCCATGTTCTGACTATTTATGTCCTAAATACACAACTTCACGACGCAAAAAATTGCATTTTTTCGTGTTTAATTTTAGATTATGTTGTCTTAATACCGTGAACACATTACGTAGCCTTTCTTCATGCTCTTGTAAGTTTTTCCCGTATATGACAATGTCATCTAAATAAACAAAACACTCTAGACCTTGTAGTCCTGTGAGTATGTGATTCATGATTCGTTGAAATGTTGATGGGGCTCCTGTTAGACCAAACGGCATTCGGTTGAACTGAAAATGTCCCAACCCTGCACTAAATGCTGTCTTTTCTCTACCATCTTCATTTACCAATACTTGGTGGTATCCACTTGCTAGATCCAGCGTGGAAAAATATCTGCTATGTCCCAATTGGTCTAAAATGTCATCAATTTGTGGTATGGGAAAAACTTGCTTGATTGTAGCTTCATTTAATTTTCTGAAGTCTATAACTAATCTCCACTTTTTCTCGCCATCTTTACCACTTTTCTTTGGGACAAGAAATAATGGTGAATTCCAAGGTGAGGTGTTTGGTGAAATAATCCCTTCATCTAACAGTTCTCCTACCTGTTTATTAATTTCCATTCTATGGGAATGGGGTAGTCTATACTGTTTTTGGTTTATTGGTGGTTGGCCCACCAAAGTAGGGATATCATGTTTTAATACTGGGGCATATGATAGACAATCCCCTTCTAATAAAAATATGTCATGGAATGATGCACATATATTTTCCATGGAAGCTTTTTCTTCCTTGCTTATGTTGGGATCTAAATTAATAGCTCCAAATAGCTTCTCTAATCTTTCCCTCACGTTTTGTTCCGATATCATATTTATTGCGGAACTTGCATTTATTTTGAATTCATTGTAATTTGAAAATTCCGGTCTGAAATTACTATCAATGATAAATTCGTCTTCTGACGAGTTTAAAATTGGCACATAAACTATGCCATCTTTCACTTTGCTGAGTACTTCTCCTAAGTAAACTCCTTGTGAAAGTTCTTGTTTGTGTATAACATCTTCTTTTAATGTTGTTTTAACACATAAAGGTACTATTTTTACAGTTCGAGCTTCTATTGCTGTTTCTGTATTGTATAGTACTCTGTTAAAGTCATTCATCGGCTTAAGCGTGAATGCTATTATTTTCTGACGTTTTTGATTGAAAAACGTTAATTTTTTATCTATAGCGTTTATGACAGTTCGGTTCCACAAATTGTCCCTACCAACTATTCCATCAGCTGGAACTCCTTGATCTAGTGACACTATGTGTAACTTTAAACTTAGATCTGGGTTCTGCTTGTGTTTGATAGTGGTTGTACCTAATGTGGTAACCTGTCCGCCAAATGTTCCACTTAAATCTTTTCGATTATTTGTATCTAATTCTGGGAAATGCAACATTGCACTTTCTTTGACCAAACTTGTGTCGGCACCGGAATCTACCAACAAAATAAGTTTTCCATATCTGGCCTCTTTACAGGGCACTTCTATGAACACGTCATTTTGATTTGCTTGGTAGAAATTCTCGTTATGCCTGCCATACAAGATGAGTCTCCCAGTTTCAATATATTTTGCGTTTGATACGCATTCTATGGGTTTTGCGAGGGACGCCTCAACTACAGTATTCTGTGTATGATTTGTTTTCCCCGCATTATATTGTTTTAAGTTATTACTCAAAACTTTATAACTTTTACTTTTAGTAGTTAACGTATCAACTGCATTTTGTTGTGGTTGATTTACTGTTACTACTTTTTTAAAATTATTTATAATTTCAGATGTAGTTAACGTATAAACTGCACTTTCTTGTAGCTGATTTACTGTTACTATTTCATCTAAAATATTTTCTGAAACTTTATTTGTTTCATAATTAGTCGATAACGTTCCAACTGCACGTACCAACTGCACCCAAATTTACTAAGTTTCTTGGGTCCCCAGACTATTGGCCGGTTTTGGGCCTCCCTTAGTTTCCCTGAGCCTTTTCAAATTTCTTTTTGGCAAAACAATTTTCTTTTGCATGCCCAGTTCTATCACACCAACTACATTTACTGGAGGACTGTTGTCCCCTTTGATGGCGCTGAAAATTTGAATTATTATTTTTTACATGTTTCCCTATTTCCGTTTTGTGAGCATTTTATGCTGGTCATGTGTCCATATTCTGAACACTTGTCACAGAAAGGTGTGTTTTTCCTAACATAACAGTCCTCTCTTGTGTGACCCTTTTTATTACAAAATGAACACTTAATTGGCAGCTTTCTGACGAAATTTTTATTTGTAGCCTCTTGCTCTCTCAGTGGAAATATTTATTTTTCTAAAGAATGTTTCGTAATACTTGATTTCACTGGGAGAGCTTCTTCATTGCCAGACTGTACGACGTTAACTCCAGATAACAATCCTAAATCTCCTTGTATGACATCTTCCATTTTGATTGTTTCCTGTAACAATTTATCCAAGCTGTTTGTGTCCTCCCTTAACATCAATATCTTAAGCATTTTATTACGTAATCCTAACTTAAATGCTGTAATCACTGACTTATTCAATTCTTCTCTGAATATTGCATCAGATAAATCTTTATAAGTTAATTTTATTATCTCTAAGGCTTCGTTTCTTAGCGTATTTATTCGTCTCGCGAATGTACACAGTTCTTCTTCAGGAAGTTGACGGGAGTTTCTTATTTGTTCTTGAATTAAATCAATAGATTTGGCTTTGATGTATGTTATTTTTAACAATTTATGTAGCTCTTCTAATGACTTTAGCTCATGAGATCTGATTAACTCAAATGCATCACCATGCAAATGAAGCCTAACGCTTGCTATGAGTTCAGGTTTTTCTTCAGCTTTAATAACTTTCCGCACTGCCTCACAACCTTCTATGAACCTATATAAATCCGATTTCAACGTAGGGGAACTATTCCCTGAAAAATAGGGTTCTATATTTTCACCAACTTCGAGATTTCTAGGAAACCCATTATAAAATTAAATAAAACTTAGTTAGTTTTTTGTGTGTGTATAGTATATTAATTGCTTATAATTGTTCAATACGTTTAAAGCATATAGCCCAACGCATTTAAACACTTGTCAGCAAATTTTTCAGTCATTTACTTTTTAAAAAGAAAAAAAAAAACGTTTGCAGGTAAACAAAACGCTGCGTAACCTTGACTATCAAATTTTGTCTACTCTTTTGATTTTCTTTAAAGTAAACGCTTTTAGTTATAGCAAAGAACTTGACACACTTAGTAAAACGCTTTTTGCAGACGTTTGAAGAAAACATGACCTACCACAAGAGTGTACTTGGAATATTGCATGCAACCATTAATACAATTATTGATTTGAAAAGGCTACAAATTTTTAGATTTCTTGTTCAAAGAAAACATTTGATCGACTTAACGCAAACTTAGCTTGAATTTGCTAATATACCAAGTCTATTCGTGCGAAAAATTTATCGCCCTTAGTAGGTACAATTTCTAATCATAGGCCGCGGACCTTTGCAGAACACGAATCCTTGGAATAATTGAAAATATTTCTTGGAACTCAAAACAAATTCTGCAAGGTTTTTACACGATTAAAAAAAAAAAAAAAAAATTTTAAAGTATTTAAAGAAACGCGAGTCTATGCAGAAGAAACGGATCCTCAGAATTTGAACTATTCTTTGGAACCAAAAATAAGTTCTACAAGACCTTCAATAAAAGCTTTTATTACTCAATATAACAAACGATTTCCCGCAAAAATAACGATTAAGATTTACTTACTTACTTACTTGGGTGGCCATAACAACCCGTTACCGGGTTACGGCCGACCTCAAAAGCTCTCTCCAGGCGCCTCTGCTTCGCGCGCGCCTTCTCCAATCAGTCACACCAAGCGTGGATAGGGTTTCATCGGAGGCATGGTCTTCCTCTCCGTCGTCGCCCAGCGGCTTCCGCATCAAACACCTTTTTCGCCGGAGCTTCTTCGTCCATACGCACAACATGTCCCAGCCAGCGCAGACGTTGGATAGTGATGCGCTTGACTATGTCGATGTCATCATAGAGCTCGTACAGTTCATGGTTCATTCGAATACGGTAGTCGTCGCCGACGCGAACAGGACCGAAGATTTTGCGAAGAATTTTTCTCTCAAACACCCCAAGTGTGGCTGCATCGGTCTGCGACACAACCCATGCTTCTGCACCGTAGAGTAGCACGGGTAAGATGAGAGTCTTGTAGAGTGTCAGTTTTGTCGGGCGAGAGAGGTCTCTACTACTCAATTGCTTACTGAGACCGTAGTAACACCTATTAGCAAGAGTGAGTCTTCGCTTTATCTCCAAGCTGATATCGTTTTGGGCGTTCACGGCGGTGCCAAGATAGGTGACAACTTCGAAAGTAATGTTGGATCCAATGCGCCGCGTCTCCCTACTTGTGGACAGCATATACTTTGTTTTGCCCTCGTTCACAGTCAAACCCACCTTCGCTGACTCTTTTTCGATAGCAGAAAACGCAGCAGTAACATCTCGCTTACAACGTCCAATGATATCAATATCATCGGCATATGCAAGGAGCTGAACACTTTTGTAGAAAATAGTGCCATTACGATGTACACTGGCTTTTCGCAACACCCCTTCTATCAAAAAGTTGAAGAGGTTGCAGGATAGTGGATCGCCTTGTCTGAAACCTCGTTCGGTATCAAATGGTTCGGAGAGGTCCTTTCTTACCCTGACGGAGCTGGATGTGTTGCTCAACGTCATTCTGCAAAGCCGCACTAGCTTCGCAGGTATACCGAACTCAGACATGGTGGCATACAGGCAATCCCGTATCGGGCTGTCGAAAGCAGCCTTAAAATCGATAAAGAGATGATGGATATCGATCTGTTTTTCGAGGGTTTTTTCCAGGATTTGACGTAGTGCGAAGATCTGGTCAATGGTGGACTTACCAGGTCTAAAGCCGCACTGATAAGGCCCAATCAGTGTGTTGGCGAACGGCTTAAGTCTTTCACACAGTACGGTCTACAGGATCTTGTATGAGATGGAAAGAAGACTGATTCCCCGGTAGTTTGCGCAGATTGTAGGGTCACCTTTCTTCAGTACAGGACACTGAGATTTCAATCGTCGGGCATGCTTTCTGCTAGCCATATTTTGCAGATGAGTTGATGCATACACCCTATCAGCTCATCGCCACCGGTCTTGAACAATTCAGCAGGCAAGCCGTCAGCACCGGCCGCTTTGTTGTTATTAAGTCGCTGTATCACAACTTGTACCGCGTCATGGCTAGGTGGTGGTACATCCAAACCATCGTCGTTGATTGGTGGTATCGGGTTAATTTCTCCAAAGGCGGGATTGGTGGAGTCATCGCCAGCAAGCAGCTTGGAAAAGTGTTCCCTCCATAAAATCAGTGCACCTTGCGTATCCGTAACCAGATTTCCGTGTTCATCTTTACAGGTAGATGCTCCGGGCTTGAAACCTTGGGTCAGACGCTTGACTTGTTGGTAAAATTTTCGAGCATCATTGCTGCCTCGTAACACTTCGAGTTTCTCACGCTCACGCCTTTCCTGCTCTCGTTTCTTTCGTCTGAAAAGGCGCCTCTCTTCCTTTCTCTTTTCCCGGTAGTTTTCGCACACGGCTCGCGTTGCGGCTGACTGCAGGGTTCTTTTGTATGCGGCGTTTTTCACTGCAGTAGCTTCGCGACACTCCTGGTCATACCATTGATTTCGCGGAAGTGGGCGTCGGAAACCAATTACTTCCTCAGCGGCAGAGCGCATGGAGCGGGAAATATACGCCCAAAGTCCACCGGCATCATCGGGTAGAGAGTCAGGTTGAAGGAGCAGTTCTGAGAGGTGAGCGGAATAGGCTTCGGCCGTTCGATGTGATTGCAGCTTAGCAACGTCCAGCTTTCGTTGCGTACCAGAGCGTACATCCTTTGCATTGCACAGCCGCATGCGTATCTTGGCTGCAACAAGATAGTGATCGGAGTCAATATTGACTCCCCGGAACATACGAACGTCTAGCACGCTGGAAGCATGCCTTCCGTCGATCACAACATGATCGATTTGGTTTTGTGTTTTCTGATCAGGGGACAGCCAAGTGGCCTTGTGGATGTCGAGCTGTTGAAATCTGGTGCTACTTACAACCATGTTTCGCGCCGCGGCGAAGTCGATCAGCCGTAGACCGTTGTTTGAGGTGGTCTCATGGAGGCTGAACTGATCGACAGTGGGGCCAAATATACCTTCTCTTCCGACCTTTCCGTTGAAATCCCCGAGTACAATCTTAACATCGTGGGCCGGGCAGCGGTCGTATACTTCCTCGAGTCTCGCGTAGAAGACATCTTTGACAACATCGTCCTTTTCCTCCGTCGGGGCGTGCGCGCAAATCAAGCTGATGTTAAAGAATCGAGCGTTGATGCGGATCGTAGCCAACCTTTCGTTCACAGGAGTAAACCTGGAGATATGGTGGCGAAGTCTCTTGCTTACAACGAATCCGCATCCAATTCGCGCCTCTCCGCATGGCAGCTGTAGTAGATGCAACTGGTTTGGTTAGAGCAACCTTGTCCTATCCATCTTATTTCCTGGATGGCGGTGATATCAGCCTTATTTTTTTTGAGGGCACCTTTTTTTAGAGGCACCTTCCCTATTGAGGGTCCGGATATTCCAGGTCATATCCTTAAATCATAGTCCTTTTTTCGTTTGCAGTGGTCGTCAACGTTGAGGGGTTCTGTATCCGAGGCTTTTATTTTGGTTTTCATTGGAATCTTTTTTTTACGTGGCGGGTACCAAACCCTGCGCACAACCCATTTTACTTCCAGGGAGGACGCGCTGGACACATTCGCTCACTATCTCAGCGGATGCGGAGATAGCTACCCAGATGGAGCGAGCGGGGAGGCTGTGTGTCGACTTGCTAATGGTTGGCTCAGAGATCGCTCTGGCAATCCCCAGGTGGAAAGCAGTCAGAAACTTTACTCTGATCAACCAAAAGCCAAGCCAAGATTTACAAAATATAATTCTTACAAAATTCCAAATGTTATTAAAAATGTTGCTCAAAATTTCAAATTTAACATTAAAAATTTTTATCGTTTCCAAATTATTTTTTACAAATTATACCCTAAAAATTCTATTGTTAACTGAAACCTTAAAAATTCTTTCTGAATTTAAACTTTTCAATAAAGTATTCAACAATTGAATTGTCAAACAGTATTTTCCAGGATTTGACGTAGTGCGAAGATCTGGTCAATGGTGGACTTACCAGGTCTAAAGCCGCACTGATAAGGCCCAATCAGTGTGTTGGCGAACGGCTTAAGTCTTTCACACAGTACGGTCTACAGGATCTTGTATGAGATGGAAAGAAGACTGATTCCCCGGTAGTTTGCGCAGATTGTAGGGTCACCTTTCTTCAGTACAGGACACTGAGATTTCAATCGTCGGGCATGCTTTCTGCTAGCCATATTTTGCAGATGAGTTGATGCATACACCCTATCAGCTCATCGCCACCGGTCTTGAACAATTCAGCAGGCAAGCCGTCAGCACCGGCCGCTTTGTTGTTATTAAGTCGCTGTATCACAACTCGTACCGCGTCATGGCTAGGTGGTGGTACATCCAAACCATCGTCGTTGATTGGTGGTATCGGGTTAATTTCTCCAAAGGCGGGATTGGTGGAGTCATCGCCAGCAAGCAGCTTGGAAAAGTGTTCCCTCCATAAAATCAGTGCACCTTGCGTATCCGTAACCAGATTTCCGTGTTCATCTTTACAGGTAGATGCTCCGGGCTTGAAACCTTGGGTCAGACGCTTGACTTGTTGGTAAAATTTTCGAGCATCATTGCTGCCTCGTAACACTTCGAGTTTCTCACGCTCACGCCTTTCCTGCTCTCGTTTCTTTCGTCTGAAAAGGCGCCTCTCTTCCTTTCTCTTTTCCCGGTAGTTTTCGCACACGGCTCGCGTTGCGGCTGACTGCAGGGTTCTTTTGTATGCGGCGTTTTTCACTGCAGTAGCTTCGCGACACTCCTGGTCATACCATTGATTTCGCGGAAGTGGGCGTCGGAAACCAATTACTTCCTCAGCGGCAGAGCGCATGGAGCGGGAAATATACGCCCAAAGTCCACCGGCATCATCGGGTAGAGAGTCAGGTTGAAGGAGCAGTTCTGAGAGGTGAGCGGAATAGGCTTCGGCCGTTCGATGTGATTGCAGCTTAGCAACGTCCAGCTTTCGTTGCGTACCAGAGCGTACATCCTTTGCATTGCACAGCCGCATGCGTATCTTGGCTGCAACAAGATAGTGATCGGAGTCAATATTGACTCCCCGGAACATACGAACGTCTAGCACGCTGGAAGCATGCCTTCCGTCGATCACAACATGATCGATTTGGTTTTGTGTTTTCTGATCAGGGGACAGCCAATGGCCTTGTGGATGTCGAGCTGTTGAAATCTGGTGCTACTTACAACCATGTTTCGCGCCGCGGCGAAGTCGATCAGCCGTAGACCGTTGTTTGAGGTGGTCTCATGGAGGCTGAACTGATCGACAGTGGGGCCAAATATACCTTCTCTTCCGACCTTTCCGTTGAAATCCCCGAGTACAATCTTAACATCGTGGGCCGGGCAGCGGTCGTATACTTCCTCGAGTCTCGCGTAGAAGACATCTTTGACAACATCGTCCTTTTCCTCCGTCGGGGCGTGCGCGCAAATCAAGCTGATGTTAAAGAATCGAGCGTTGATGCGGATCGTAGCCAACCTTTCGTTCACAGGAGTAAACCTGGAGATATGGTGGCGAAGTCTCTTGCTTACAACGAATCCGCATCCAATTCGCGCCTCTCCGCATGGCAGCTGTAGTAGATATTGCAACTGGTTTGGTTAGAGCAACCTTGTCCTATCCATCTTATTTCCTGGATGGCGGTGATATCAGCCTTATTTTTTTTGAGGGCACCTTTTTTTAGAGGCACCTTCCCTATTGAGGGTCCGGATATTCCAGGTCATATCCTTAAATCATAGTCCTTTTTTCGTTTGCAGTGGTCGTCAACGTTGAGGGGTTCTGTATCCGAGGCTTTTATTTTGGTTTTCATTGGAATCTTTTTTTTACGTGGCGGGTACCAAACCCTGCGCACAACCCATTTTACTTCCAGGGAGGACGCGCTGGACACATTCGCTCACTATCTCAGCGGATGCGGAGATAGCTACCCAGATGGAGCGAGCGGGGAGGCTGTGTGTCGACTTGCTAATGGTTGGCTCAGAGATCGCTCTGGCAATCCCCAGGTGGAAAGCAGTCAGAAACTTTACTCTGATCAACCAAAAGCCAAGCCAAGATTTACAAAATATAATTCTTACAAAATTCCAAATGTTATTAAAAATGTTGCTCAAAATTTCAAATTTAACATTAAAAATTTTTATCGTTTCCAAATTATTTTTTACAAATTATACCCTAAAAATTCTATTGTTAACTGAAACCTTAAAAATTCTTTCTGAATTTAAACTTTTCAATAAAGTATTCAACAATTGAATTGTCAAAAGTATTTTAAAGTTCTAGCAAAAAATTTTGCAACAATCCTATCAAAATAAAAAAAAAAATTTTTCAATTCAATTAAAAGAGAGAAAAAAAAATTTATTATTTTGTGAACTTCCAATAAGTTCACAAAATTATTTCAATGAAACCTACTTCCCTACTATATGATGCAGAACATGGACTATGAGGATCGCTCATAGTTCATGCTCCTAAGTTTGTTTTGATGTTGCCAACAAATTGGCTGCGCTAGATTTGGAATTGGCTGAGAACCAACATGTTTTAAGAATTTTATGGTTAGTTATATTTGGAATGATACTCACTAATTTTATTTCCAAAAGTGTGCATTTACTTTTGTGTAAACCCGGGATGCCCGGCACCTTACTGTTTCCACTCTTCCCACTGTGTTTTGCGGCAAAGGTTAGTTTACCTGCCTATAACGCTAAAATAGTCCTGGCACTTGAACCAGTACTATTTAGGTTGTTTGATTGTTATTGCAGGCACATAAACCCACAATAACAGTGTTTAAATGAAAGCAAGGCACCTTACCAGTGGTCGGGGGTGTCTTGCTGTGTTGGCCACTAAATATCAAAAAATGACAAAGAAAACCTTCAATATAAAATAGGTGTTGCTTTCCTTTTGAGTTGCTATGTAATGGCAAAATTTTATTTAATTTATGTCTATTATATACTTAATCGATAATTACAAATTGTGTACCAAATCATAATTTCATTAATTTAAAAATTGTGACCTACTTAAAATGCAGCCACCATAAACAAAACAAAAGCGAGCATTGACTTTAAAGAAGTTGCAATGTTTGCATTTTGTCAATAAAGCAAAAGCGAACATTGACTTCAAATAAATTGCAATGTTTTGCATTTTGTCAATACTAAACATTTTGATATGCTTAAGGGGTTGCATATGTGTAAAATATGTATGTGAGATTATAATTGAATAAGTGAAACTGAACATCCTCCCCCCGTTGAATATAATTCAACTGCTGTCGTCCAAATTGATAGCGAAGTCGGGTTTTTGCTGCCCAGTCGAACGTGGCTGAGGTGTAGGCTTTGTTGTTGTTGATGTGAATCGTCTTACTATGTGCTTTATAGCGATGAATAATATTATTATGACTGCTAAAATTAATGCTGTGCTGGCAAATGCGGTGTTCCAAGTATTTTGATGTTGTAGTTTATGTGGCAGTATAAAATTTTCTGTTGTTAATAGCATATGCAATTCAGTAAGATTTTTTATTTGGTCATCATAAAGGATACTAGTGTCATTTCTTAATACGGCTCTTATTTGCTCTGGATTGGATAACCTTTGAACACTTCCGAAACCAGTGTAGGAAGTGCGTATTGCGCTGGATATGAGATGGAATCCATCCAGTGTCAAAATACTGTTTTGGCAACACACTGGGGTGCAATTGTGAGAATCCCCGAACCTGCCAAAGATACCTGTTGTGAGTTCTGGTCACATACGATCGTCAACCGAGTAGGAAATTTTAACGCAAATATCCATTGGTTTCGTTGTTCCGTTTGAATCCATGTTGAGTTTTGTTCAATCTTTTCTAAATTGCAGGTGGCATGTGTTTCATTTTGGAGAAGCCCAAGTTCACAGGAACAAACTTGAGATTCTTTGTGGTACCTTGGACGAGTTGTGCATACAACTTGATCCTGTTGAATGATAATACAGGATTTAATATCAGCTTGACTTAATGGTATGTACTGATCCATATGTTTGTCAATGGCAATTGTTTCCGCGCAAGGTGCAACAGTTATTAGTGTATTGTTAATTATGGTTGGAATAGGTGTCATTTTAAGTATATCAAATTGTTCTTGGATGGTCAGTGGAAGTGAAATCTGAAATACTGCATTGTCATTCGTTACTCCTCCCTTGACTGTCATGATTTTATATAACTGTATGGCGTCCTCATCTTTGACTGGTATATCCAAGTTGGCTGGCATGTGGGCCTTGATGTTTCTTAGCTCCTTGCGCAGTTGATTTACAGATAGTAAAGCTGGACTTATTTTTCCATGATGTGTGTCGGTCAATACGTCAAGGAGTGCAGTTTGCACCCGCTGTATGTTGATAATAATAAGTGTCAGTTGATCTGATAAGGATGTGAAAGTTTGGAATAGAAGGAATTGGTATTCAGACGTTTCGATGTTTTCTATTGCCTTTGTGAGGAGATTTAATTGACCTTCCACTTGCTCGAATTTCAACTTAGTAGTGTTTCGGTCTACCTTTATTAAGTTAAGAGTGGAGTCTATGATTGATGTTTTGTTTCTTAACAATCTCAATAGATAATCTTCATTGTCTTTTACTTCCTCTATAGTATGTGACATTTTTTCTGCGTAATTGGAATCCAGTACTCCAAAAAGTGAATTTGCCACATTTCCTACAAAATTTATGGCACCTCTTTTTACACGACCTGTCGGCAAAAAGGAATTGTCTAATTGAAGCACATCAGCCATATGTTGAAAATGAGATAAAGTGGTATTACAACTGCATTGTCGATTTATTCTGCCACATATATTATGAAGGAATGAAATACCATTTTTCAGTGCGATGATGTCGGTTTTTAATGGTTCTAAATCATAGTAGACAATGAGGTTCCATTGGCTTGTAGCAAGTTTGAGTCTCCCAATCTCTTCAAAATGTATACCAATATCTGAGTTAAACTTCTGTATTTTAACGTTTTGTGCTAATGCTAGTGGTAACATTAGAAGTGTAATCATAAGAGTGATCAATACGGTCTTGCTGCTGTCAACTGATGCCTTTCGTGCGCGTTTTTTTTGTAAATCATCTACCTCTTCAGAATTAACCTGTGTAAATTCCTCAGTTGGTTCAATTGGTAATGGTGACAACTTATGTATAGGTCTTTTAAGAACCCCCGACGCTGTGCGAACATCTGCTACGCGTACAGCTCCATCCTGACCATGATAAATCTTTTCAATTCTTCCTAAAGGCCACCGCAATGAGGGAGTATTGTCATCTTTTATGATAACCATTTGACCAAGCTTTGCATTTGAACTTTGTTCTTTCCACTTGTGACGATACTGAAGTTCATTCAAATATTCCAGGGACCATCGTTTCCAGAACTCTTCTTTAATATGTGTCACCAGTTTCCATCTTGTTAGCAATGAGTTACTAGTGGGTGTGGAAACTGGATCAATTGATGAATTAATTGGTTCTCCAATCAAAAAATGACCTGGTGTAAGAGCTGTCATGTCATTAGGATCATTTGACATGGGAGTTAGAGGTCGTGAATTCAAAATGGCTTCTGCTTCAACCAACGTTGTTTCAAGTTCCTCATACGTAAGGGATGCCGATGTCAAGATTTTTATGAGTAAACCTTTTGCAGATTTAACAGCTGCTTCCCATAGGCCTCCAAAGTGAGGGGAACTTGGAGGTATGAATTTAAAAGTAATGCCTCTATTGTTGCATTCTGTGGTTATCTTTTCGTTAGCTCTTTGGGATTGAAGAATATTTTTTAATTCCTGTAATTGGTTACTGGCACCAATGAAGTTTGTTGCATTGTCGCAGTATATAGTTTGGCAATGACCTCTTCGGCCAATAAATCTTTTTAAAGCTCCTATGAAGGCATCTGTTGTGAGGTCGCTAACGAGCTCCAAGTGGACAGCCTTTGTAGTGAAGCAACAGAATACTGCTACATAAGCCTTTTGAGGACGTTTTCCTCGAATTTTGTAATGTATCCAGACTGGTCCAAAGTAGTCAACACCGGTAATAATGAATGGTCGATTAGGTGTTATTCTGTCAGCAGGTAAGTTTCCCATTATTTGGGAGTACATCTTTGGTTTCGCCTTGTTACATTTAACGCACCGTTGGATGATTGCTCTAGCCATAATTTTTGCCTTGATTGGCCAAAATTTCTGTCTTGTGAATGATATGAGCGCTTGAGCTCCACAATGCATATTTTCCTTGTGTACCTTTTCCATTAAAAGCTTCGTCAATGTGTCATTGTATGGAACTAAAATTTGATGCTTGGCGTCATAATTTAATGATGAAGCTTCCAGTCTTCCTCCAACACGAATAACACCTTGCTTGTCTAGGAACGGAGAAAAGGCTGCTAACGGGCTTTGGGCCTTTACCGTTCTTTCTTTCTTTAATTCTTTGAGCTCATCGCTGAAATCATTTTTTTGAATGACCTTGATGATTGTAACAAGAGCGTCATTTAGTTCCTGTGTGCTTAGCGTCAACTCATTGCATGTTATACCTTTCATGCGTCGTATAAATCGAAGTGTGTAACCTACTACTCGTTGAAGTGTGTTGAATGAGTTTCCATGATTGATTTTGTAAATCCAATCCCTTTGTGAATCGAGTGCCACTGATGTTACATTGGATGTTGTTTGTTCATCTTTATTCATTGTTTCAGTTACGATGGAAGATTTTTGCTTCATTTCCGGACACTGTGGGTTATAAGTTAACTTGGTGAATTTAACTGGCCAATTATTTTCATTTCCATGCAAAAACAAAGGACCAAAGAACCACAAGTGACTGGCTGGCAATTTTGATGGCATTAATCCTCGTGACAGTGCATCTGCTGGGTTGTCCCTTGATGAAACGTGGCGCCACTGATCTGCCACTGTCAATTCTTGGATCTGGCTGATCCTGTTTGCGACAAACGTTTGAAGTGCAGATGATTTTGAGTTTATCCAATAGAGTACAATTTCCGAATCCGTCCAAAAGTGTATCTGTCCCTTATGATTAAGATCGTTCTTCACCCTTTTCATTAACGTTGTGCTGAGGACTGCTGCACATAGCTCCAGGCGTGGAATTGTTTGTTTTTTCAAAGGTGCCACCCGGGATTTTGAACATAGTAGTCTTACGACCGTGCGACCGTCTTTTAACGTTGCACGCACGAAAATTGCAGCTCCGTAGGCCTTTTCTGATGCATCACAAAAGGCATGAAGTTGAACAGATGATGCTACATGTTGTCCAAAAACGTGTCTTTCAAAGCTAAAATTGTTCAGTGCCTTTAAATCGTCTCGGAAGGTCATCCATTTGGAATGTAATTCGATTGGTATTGCCTGGTCCCAGGAAAGTTTTAATTGCCATAAGTCTTGTATGATGATCTTGGCTGTTACTATAACTGGGCCAAGTATCCCTAATGGATCAAATATTTTTGCAACTTCTGACGTGATTGTGCGTTTCGTGATTTTGTTTGTTGCATGAGGCGTAGATCTGATGCAAAATTTATCCTGTTTTGGTTGCCAGACTAACCCAAGTGTTTTTATGGAGGTATTATCATCATTGTCAAAATCTAAATCAATTTCCTGATCATCCTTATCAATATCTTGTAATATTTGAGGGTGGTTTGCACACCACTTGCGAAGTTTAAAGCCAACAGGTTCTAATATGCGTTTCAGTTGACTCTGCATCTCCAATACCGTTGATAGTTTATTGGATCCACTGAGACAGTCATCTACGTAAAAATTATTTTTTAAGACTTGTGCTCCCAGTTCAAATTTTTCTGTATTTTCTTCTGCAAGCTGTTGTAGGCATCTTGTTGCTAAGTACGGGGCGGATCTGGTGCCATATGTCACTGTGTTTAACTGATAATGGCGGACAGGCTCACCAGGATGATTCCTCCAAAAAATAGTTTGAAATTTCCTATCCGCTGGGTGCACTGAAATTTGTCGATACATTTTTTGAATATCGGTGCAAAAAACAAATCTTGGTAATCGGAACCGCAGAAGGATCGAAAACAGTTCACTCTGCACTGTTGGCCCAGTAAATAAAATGTCATTCAGTGATATGCCAGAACTAGTTTTACATGAGGCGTCAAACACTACTCTAAGTTTTGTACTGCTGCTATCTGGTTTCAGTACACAGTGATGCGGGATAACATAATGTGGTGTAGATTTGTTTTTAGTGGTTATCTGCTCCATATGTCCCAATTCTTCATACTCGTTCATAAATTTGACGTACTGTTCTCTGAGGTTTTGATCCTTAGATAGTCTTTTCTCAAGGGAAAAGAATCTGGTCAGTGCTATTGTTTCTGAATCTTTTAGGTTCTCAGGATCTTGTTGGAATGGTAGCCTTACCATGAAGCGTCCCAATGAGTCCCTTTGAGTGTTGTTTTGAAAGTGTGTCTCGCATAATTCTTCTGCCATAGTTAACTTTGAATTTTTAGGTTCCGGATCATCCATCTGCCACAATCGTTGAATCATTTCATCTAGATCTTCCTCAGTTTTTGTACATATGCCACATGTTGCGGCACACTTGTTCCTGTTATCAAGGTAGGAGTCGCCTACTTTTCCTGAAAAAACCCATCCAAAAACGGTATTTTGAAGTATAGGTAGATCACTTGATAGTTTGATTTGTCCAATGGTCAGCAATTGATGATAAAATTCTGCTCCCAAAAGGATGTCAATATTCGCCGCTTGGTTGAAGTAAGGGTCTGCTAGTTCAATATTTTTTGGAATTGACCATGATGATGTATCTAACGATTGCGAAGGCTGCAATGTAGTAATTTGTGGCAGAACGTATGCTTCCAATGGTTTTTGGTATCCATTTATACGGGACTGAATATTAATGTAGGCCCGCTGAGTTGAAACTTGTTTTTTCCTTCCAATTCCTTCTATGGACATTGAGGTCATCTGACCTGATACACCAAGGCGTTTTGCAAGCCTGCTAGTAATAATGTTGATTTGGGAACCAGAGTCCAACAGTACTCTGCAGGTTATCACCTTTCCATTTGCTGTATTTACCTTAATTAAAGCTGTGCTAAGTAGCACGTAGCCTTTTTTTTGGGTGTTGTTGTAGGTTGTAAGGCTAACAGGAGAGTTTGAATTATGTTCATTAGAAGATGTTGCAGCTATGTGTAGACCGTCTTTTTCCTGATGTAACAATGTATTGTGTTTTTTCTGACATCTGGTGCAAGATCTGCTATGACAATTAGAGGTGCTGTGCCCACTTCTGAGACAATTTGTACAGAGTCGATTTTTGATCACATGATTCATCCTGTCTTTAACTGAAGCCTTCAAAAATTTGGCACATGTAAACAAAAAGTGTTCTTTTTCATGACAGAATTTACATTTTTGATGTACTGTTGTTGTTAGCACTTTCATAGGTCTTTGTTTGGCCCCAATAGCCTCCATCATTTGGAACTGGGCTTCCAAAAAAGTAAGAAATTCGTTTAATTTTGGAATTTCTTTATGATTTGCAATAGTTTGCTCATATAAAATATGAGTTTCGCGATCCAACTTCTTTATTAAAATTGGAAGTAGTAGCGGATCCCATGAGTTCGTCACTACTCCCAGATTTTCCAATGCTAACAAGCATTCTTGTGTTGTATCATGCAGCTCCTTGATTGTTTTGGATGACGCTGCTGATAAGGTTGGCTGCTCCAATAATTTCGATACAAGAGTGTTTGTTAGGACTCTTTGGTTGTTGTACCGATCTTGAAGTAACGTCCAGGCTGTTGTATAATTCGCCTCACTCAATGAGAGATGTCGAATTAGCTTTTCTGCTTCTCCAGTGACGTTTGACTTCAAATACCACATCTTCTGCACATTTGGTAGCGCTTGGTTGTGAATCATTTGAAGAAATAAATCAAAAAATTGACGCCACTTCATGTAATCACCATCAAATTTTGGGAGAACAACCTTTGGCAGTGGTAGAGCTCCCCGCAAGCTTGCTGTGCTGACTTGCATTGTATCTGGATTGCTCCCTTGGTAGTTTTCCAGATCTTCAGTTAGAACGATTATCTTTTGTACCACCTCCTCTTCCAATTGGATGAACGTGGACAGGTCGTATCCTTTGGATGATGGGTCTTCCATTTGCTGCCAGATTTCATCGTTGATTTGTTCTATTTTTCCCCAAAGCTGTTTGATCGTGTTTAATTTCAGCTCACTGGAGATACGTGAATGGTTTGTTTGTGTAGATTCAGCGTTGGCCAGGTGTCTTTTTAATGTTGACAGTTGGGCTTCAAATTTTCGAATAAGCCCCCTTTGCTGCTGGTCAGCATCATCTGTACGTGTGTCATCTGGACCTTGGATGTTCTGCGTATGTTGCTGACTGCATGCTGTAGTTGTATGCTGACTAACTGCAGACCTTTGTGGAATCACCGATTTCACTGAGTTAGTTGCGTCTATCTTTGCAGCTGCTTCCTCGAAGATTTTTGTGTAAGTTTCGACTACTTCGGCTATTTGGGTGTAATAGTCCTTTGAAAAGTAGTCGTGTTCCAATGGGAGGTCGTTCAATATGCGGATTTTTGTATCTGTTTCCTCAAACTTTTCCCATGCTTGGCTTATTCGCCGTAAACGCTCTTGAAAGTAATTTGATGTCCCTTTCCGTTCTGAGGAATCCTTTTTAAAGTTCCTCACTACGCTTTGGATTTCTTCTCCAAGGGATTGCTGGATCTTTGCCAAGCCGTTGAACACCATCATGAATAGATGAAAACGAGTTGTTTACTGGTAGTAGATGGCTGCTGTGTCCACCTTTGGATTAGTTAGGCTGGATTGTCTTGATGCAGACTGTATCCTGGCCAAAATGTGTCACCGTTTTGCTGATGACTGTTGAATGATCAGATGGCTGCTGTGTCCACCTTATGCTGACTGTTGAATAATCAGATGGCTGCTGTGTCCACCTTATGCTGACTGTTGTATGATCTGATGGCTGCTGTGTCCACCTTATGCTGACTGTTGTATGATCTGATGGCTGCTGTGTCCACCTTATGCTGGAATCACGTCGGGGTCACCAATGTTTTGCGGCAAAGGTTAGTTTACCTGCCTATAACGCTAAAATAGTCCTGGCACTTGAACCAGTACTATTTAGGTTGTTTGATTGTTATTGCAGGCACATAAACCCACAATAACAGTG
This sequence comes from Meiosimyza platycephala, assembly GCA_963662105.1. Taxonomy (NCBI): domain Eukaryota; kingdom Metazoa; phylum Arthropoda; class Insecta; order Diptera; family Lauxaniidae; genus Meiosimyza; species Meiosimyza platycephala. The sequence goes on along the minus strand of OY759211.1, from coordinate 49,122,093 downwards.
TTTAAATGAAAGCAAGGCACCTTACCAGTGGTCGGGGGTGTCTTGCTGTGTTGGCCACTAAATATCAAAAAATGACAAAGAAAACCTTCAATATAAAATAGGTGTTGCTTTCCTTTTGAGTTGCTATGTAATGGCAAAATTTTATTTAATTTATGTCTATTATATACTTAATCGATAATTACAAATTGTGTACCAAATCATAATTTCATTAATTTAAAAATTGTGACCTACTTAAAATGCAGCCACCATAAACAAAACAAAAGCGAGCATTGACTTTAAAGAAGTTGCAATGTTTGCATTTTGTCAATAAAGCAAAAGCGAACATTGACTTCAAATAAATTGCAATGTTTTGCATTTTGTCAATACTAAACATTTTGATATGCTTAAGGGGTTGCATATGTGTAAAATATGTATGTGAGATTATAATTGAATAAGTGAAACTGAACACACTGTTTGATAACATCATCAATTTTTGTAAATTTTAATTTGAGCCTACAAGGTGCAGCTTCAAATAAATTTAACGTTGAAATGAAGAGCTAAAAGCAGTTGGGACGTTCGATATCGTCCATATTTTTTCTATACGTAAATAGTGCGTACAAAATTGACACTAGAAAATTTATCGCAGAGAAATAGAACAAATTCTATTTTTTGGTGCGATTTGACACAGAAGCTAAATCACAAGTCTCAACTGTGTTGAGCTATTTAAAATAGAAGCGATTACAATAATACGAATTATGGTCAAAGCGCATTCAAAAGTATGGGTATGAGTCTTTTTCAACACTCAGCTATTTTATAGAATTTTCTAATTAAGTGCTTGATAATAAAACGCACCTACTTTTTATCGAACATTTAATGCCTCTAAAAAGCAGCTTCCGGAAGTATTTTCCCTGTCCTGTTTCTGGCAACGACTGGATCAGGGATCCATTCAACACAGACGTTAGTATTGGTATTGCTAAGCAATTATCGACATTAGAGCATGATATACTCCTGGCTATCTCTTGCGATACTTCTTTGAAACTAAATTTCAATGAAATTTAACTAACTTTTAGTTACTCCTAAAATCCGAATTCTCTGCAAATAAGGGCATCCAAAACTTGATTCCGTTTTGTACAATGTATTTGTGTAAACAGGCTTTTCGGTACTATTATATATACAATCAAAGTATAGAAATCAGCTTAATGTAGAAGCAGACCTGAGGATAAAACTTCCGAATATAGAGCCCAACATTGTGGATATGGTTTCAAGAAAACAACATCATCCTTCTCATTATGTAAAAACTTTTACAGAAGAAAATATAACAAATTTCGCTTATAAAACGACCAATAGTCATCAAAAAAATAATTTTCATTATAAGCTTTATTATTATTATATTATTTATTAAAAAATATATGAAAAAAAACAAATTATTTTCTAGGCTTTATTTGGACCAAGAAATATTTGTCTGAGTTTAATGTACATATTTTGATTTGAAACTTTTTTAATTCTTTTACATTTCCCCAATTTTTATTCATTCAATTACATGAAAATCCTAATAAAAAATGTTTGCCTCTATAAATGCGCAAGATTTGTTAAAATGCAGAGAGATATATGGTATAGGTATCAATATTTATAAGAAAGTAGTGTCTGCATGCTTTTCAACTTTTGGATCTTCAAAAACTGGACATACATAGTGTTGAAAAGACCTTTAAAAACCGGAAAAATTAAAGCAAAATATAAGCTCTTCGTCAGATAACCGGTCATTTTATGTCTGGTTGAGTTTGACATCGGTTGGCAAGCCTGAGTGTCTTTGTCATTATTGAGTCAGAAATTAAGCTCAGAACGATGTCAAATATTTAGAGTTGGGATGGGGTCCGCAAAAAAAATTTAGCTCGATAAGGGGTCCTCGGACTACATAAGTTTAAGAACCCCTGCTCTAGACTCCTTTTGTGGTTCGGTAAACCGGCTGCGCCAATGTTGTACTAGTATTTTTCCCGTCCTGGGAAAACACTTAGTAGTCTTTAGTGAGAATTGTATCTGTAAAGAGAAGAGAGAAATTGTTATCCTTTAAAGTATACTTTCCAGTATTTACTTTAACTTGCTGGAATAACTTAAAACTCGTTTACTGCAGAACTAATTCTGTTTTCAATCTTTAATTTTATTTTACTTAACACCTATAATAGAGATAATTACAATAACAAATTACATGCTAAAATAATTACTTAGAAATAAAATAACAAAAACTTACTCTACTTTACAAAACTTGGCCCACAAATATTTGACCTTCAATTCTTTATTTTACTTATGCAAAAATTGCATAAGTCTTATTTTAACTCATCAAAGTAGTGAGGTCGGCATATTTCCGGGTTTCACACCTGGCTTTTGCTTTCTGTTTTGTTGTTGCATTTATTTGCTTGGCGTTCTCATTCTTGTTAATTCTTAACAAGCAGAACTTGCACATATCAACTTAAATTTATCAACAAAACAACAAATACCCAAAAGTGTGCTGCAATTATTATTGGATGATGTTAAGCATCATCCCAAAAATATGCCATAATATGTTATTTGTTTAAATAACATATATGTGTGGTAAAAACCCACAACATCATATTAATACAAATCCACAATAAAATTTTAAGCGAAAACAAAATTGGGGTTTTTGAGAAAATAAATCAGCCTTGTTTTTTTCAGAAAAAGCGTTATAACTCCGCCAATTTTCAACAATTTTCAAAATTTCTTAAAGATTCTGACAGAGAATCAGAATTAGAATCAAAAGACAAAAGTTAATTATTTTGATTTGGATGAAAATGCGACTATTTTGAAACAATTTTCAACGATTTTTCAAGCTCTGACACTAAAACTTTAAATGGGCATAACTTCGTAAAAAAGAAGTTTCAATCAAATCGGGGAACGGTATATTTCCTTAATTACTTTGAAAAACAACATACTTAATTGCCAACCAATTCCACAATTTGAAGCCACTCCGACTGCATGGTTTGAGATGAATTTGGTCTAAAGATAATTTTCTTAGCTTTAAAATGACATTAAAATCAATTTTCTAGCTTTAACAGAACCGGAGTTATGAATTTTTGAAAGTGAGCTTTCAAGCCAAAAATCACGAAATTCTCAATATTTGAATTCGCTCTATTTTGAAAAAAAAATTTTTTTTTCCTCGAATACGTATCTCTTCTTTTTCGATACAGAACCCATAAAAAAATTTTCAGCCAAATCAAAAATGCGTCGTCCGAAAAGTGTTCGGTTTGTAAAAGACCGTCCCATTTGCAAGGAAACTGCTGGTAAAAAAGGTAGCGGCAGTTTGAAATTCTTTTTCGCTCTCGGACATTTCAAAAACTATGGCTTAGGGCAAAGTATCTTTTCAATGGCACAGCATACTTCAAACAAAAAACTCGACATTGCTTGTTGAGTTAGCCCTACCTGACGGTCCTGTCCAATTTGGTGCTGATAGCTACCCTGAGCCAAAAACTTCAACCTTGCGGAAAGTTTTACTATAGCTGGAATTGCCGATGACCTCTGTGCAACTTTTAACTCTATTCCAATGCTGTTAAGAACGTACATAAATGTTTCCTTACTGAGCCGAAAATTTTGTGGAAACTAGAAAATGGTTAATAAGTATAATGTACCTACAGTATACAAATGTTTTTCCTTACCTCTTATAATTGAGCCCCATCACATTAGAACGGTCTCTAATAATTTTTCACTCAATATTTTCAAACCACAACGCGATCGTATTTATTATATTAAGTTCAAATTTAATTTCAAATATATTTCTATTTTATTTTGTTTAAATTTTTTGTCTTTTTTACGGAAATGATGCCAAGTTTCAACCAAAATTTAAGAGAAAAATTGTTGGCAACGTTGCCACTTATGCGAACGACTTACAAAGTGCCAATTTATTTTCGAATCGCATCTGTCTTTCGAATCGCATTGCCTTTCGAATCGCAATACAGAGTAAGGCCCCAGGTCTTTTTCATTTATTAATTAAATTTTTAATGTAACAAAAAATATGAGCTGACTTAAAATAACTGTTCAAAAATTCTATATGACTGTGTGTACGAGTATGAAGAATAAAAAAAAATTACAAAAGAGAATGTTAAAGTACAAACAATGATACCCCTTTTAGCAAAGCATTATAAGTAGGGGAAAAAAATACAAATTAAATTGTTACATTTAAATATCAAACAGTGTCCTAATATCATAATATCTTAAAACATTATGACTGTCTTAAAAATTTTGTAGTGGTTTTCCATATAAAAATTAAATAAGACAATACAACTCTGCGCCTAAATATATTTCATATATCGGGCATTTCACGCGAAGCGGATAGGGGAAATGGGGTTCATGTTTCCAATTTCAGATATATTTGAATATGTTGTACCTGTATATGTCCTCGACACAGAACCAAAATATTTTAAGAATGGCAACACTGGTTTACAAAATATGGGTCTTTGAAAATTGGAGAAATGGTAAGGTATGTACTGCTTCAAATGCCACTATTCAGTTTAAAAAAAGTCTAGTGAAATGAATTAACCACTGGATTTTCTACTTCATTTATTGGCCTTTTCAACCTCATAATTTAATTTTGAAAATAAAAAAATACACTGAAAAAATGATAAATATTTTTTTTTTAATTTTTTACAATGTTCGCTATACAAAAATTTTTTTTATTGCATTAAAAAAGAGCTTTTATTATGTTTATACTTCATGCCAAGTTTATTAATGGTCCTCCCAGCCGTTTTGGAGCTATATGCATTGCAACGCAGAAAACCGACGCAGCTCCGTTCTCGCGTCGAGTCGTTCGCACGACTTTGTATTAGTTATATTGATATTTGGCTTATGTTCAGTTTAGCTCAAAATCGAAACTGATTATAAACCAAATATTTTCTTATGTGCTTTTTAATTTTAAGAATAAATATGGAATTAAAAAGTATCGCTCTGATTTGGTTTCGGAGATATAGCCATCGGAAGTTGCGGATATAGATTTTTTAAAAATCAACAGTCAGAAACGCCTGTATTGATTTCCAAAATATGTCATATGAAAGTTAATTCAAAAAGCTACAATATTGTTTCAAAATTTTTTTAAATCCGGCTCGTAGTTTTCGAGATACTTCGACTTTTCTGAAATTTAGACAGATATTTTTTCAAAAAACCGTTATTTTTCCAAACAAATCCATTTTATCCTGCAGTTTTATTAACATATTTATAAAGCTCAATTCATCCCCTTCAAAATGGTGTAACATTAAAACAAAAATTTTTGATACTAACCCTTTCTAACTCTAAAAATTAAAAAAAAACTTACCAATTCATCAAAATAATTTAAATTTTTAGGGTAAGAAACATTGCAATGCATATAGCTCCAAAACGGCTGGGAGGACCATTAACAAACTTGGCATGAAATATAAACTTAATAAGGGGATAAGTCTAACATCAATAACTATAGGCCTATATCTATTCTTCCTGTTTTTTCTAAAATATTTGAAAAGGCAATTAAAACAAGAATTCTGAAATTTCTAAAAAGAACAAATTTTCTAAGTGATTCACAATATGGTTTCCGTGAAGGTATGTCAACAGAAGATGCTCTTTTGAATTTTTGCAATAATGCGTACTCTGTTAATCAAAAAAAGGCCTGTGCTGCTCTTTTTATTGACATTACCAAAGCGTTTGATACCATAGATCATGACATACTGTTGAGTAAACTTTATAAGTGTGGATTCAGAGGTCCAATCCATAATTGGCTTAGTTCTTTCTTGTCTAATAGAATGCAGAGGGTTAAAATAAATAATCAGTATGGCAACTTTTTAAATATTAATATTGGTGTTCCACAAGGGTCTGTACTAGGTCCTATTCTCTTCCTTATCTACATAAATTCAGTGTTCTCTTTAAACTTCTCAAGCAAGATAGTAGCTTTCGCTGATGATATGGCTTTTACGTACTCAAGTGTTTCTCTACATAGTCTTACTGCGGACATAAATTACGATTTAAGCATTAAGCATTTAACATTGGTTTTCAATTCATAATCTCGTCCTCAGTGAAAAAACAAAGCTAATGTATTTTAATACATCAGGTATTGAACGTAAATTTGAAAATTTTGTATTTCATTGCTCTGATTGTAGGAAATTTCTCACTGACAAGACTATCTGCAAGTCTTCCAATAATGCACAAACATACTACGTTCAACGGCTCTGTGCAGATAAATGTTTTTCGATTGAATGGGTTCGTTCATTTAAGTATCTTGGTCTAGCTCTTGATTGGAAATTGTGCTGGAGTGACCATACAAATAATTTAAAGAGATACTTGCTGGCAGCTACCCGTCAGCTGTATCATTTACAAAAGCTTTGTAGTAAAAAGTTACTAACACAAATTTACTATGGTGTTTTCCACTCTAAGCTTCAATATGGCTTAGTTTGCTGGGGTGGCTTAAGTTGTAATAAATTACATCCTCTGGTAACTGCTCAAAAATATGCAATTCGAACCATCTGCAAAGAAAACCATCTAGCAATTAGTTTGCCTCTTTTTCGTCAGCTAAAAATACTTCCTTTAAAGTATTTATATTTTTTCAAAGTCCTGAAAGTGTTTTTTATAAAATCTGGATATTTAGTCAATATATCTTATTCTGCCTATGGATTAAGAGCTAATAGTCTGAATCTTGTATCAATTCCGAGCCACAATTTTCAGCATTTTTGTAGATATTTTTTATCTGTCGCACCCAGACTCTATAATCGTCTTCCTGACTTTATCCGGGGTTTACGCAATCCTCGATTGTTTCTTAATTTGGTTAAATCTTGGCTTTTTGATTTAGAATACCAAGAAATTGATCGCCTTCTTTGCATTCAGGTATAGCTTCTCACGTTCTATGTAATATTCTGGTTAAATTTTCGTATCTTTGAATTTTTTCTTTTTTTCTGATTTTTTTTTTCCTTTTTACGTTGCTCAATTCTAAATTTTGTTCAATTCATATATTTATCCATAAATTGTTTTGCTTAAATAAAAAATTAAGTTAGAATTTATAAAATTTTTAGACCCCATAACTTTACTAAGTATTTAATTAATGTTATATCTGCATCCGTCACTAGTTCTTTAGAGTTACAGGTTGTAGAGAGTTATTTAAATCTTTTTATATTTTTATTGTTAACTGAAATGAATTTGTATGTAAGAATAAAATGATTAAAATAACAATAAATAAAATAAAAAAAAAAAACAATATAAGGGGCCGTTCATAAATTACGTAAGACGTTTTTGGGGGGAGGGGAGTCAGCGGATTCTTACTAAATCTTACGAGAGGGAGGGGGGTGGTCAATGATCATCTTACGTAAGATTTAAATTGCGTATTCATACATAAAAGTTGTATTAAGACAGTCACGAAAGATTAAGAAACATCGATAACAATCGATTTAAGTAATCGACTCTGAACGGGACAACTTCTCTTCTGTTTATATAATGACATACAGTATCCTTCAAATGCTTTGCAACTGAAATTACTTTTGAAGAAACATCAAATTATTTCAGTGAAACAATAACTTTGAATTTTATTTTATGTTAGTTTTATTAACTTCACTTAATGCTGATTTTTTACCAAAAAGAAAAATATTATTCCGTTAGCTAACAACAACAAAAACTCAAAGTAAACAAAAGTAGCGAAAAATATAGAGTTCAAAACATGCGCAACTCATCACAATACCAAGAAATAATGCATAACCAGCCTAATATTTGGTTCTGAAACCGTAGTTTCTGATGACTGCATGACATCTTCTGGACATTGACTGGACTTGGGAGTGCAGCAGCGCTCCAAAAAAAAATTTCAACATTCAGTTTTGCGATATTGAGACAGCATTGCCACAATTCAATGGGGATTATGGTTTTTGCATTTCGACGTGGATTTCTGATTTCGAATGTGTCACCAACTCTTACGGATGCAACGACAAAATGAAATTTCTTTTTGATCGGAGAATGTTAACTGGCAGCGCTGCGGTGTTCCTCAGAATGGTCGCCGTGAATGCATGGCCAGAACTGAAAAATGAACTTATTAAGGGTTTTCTTTATTTATAGATCATACAAATAATTTTTTTACAATATGTTCCTTATAAAGATATACAAGCATGGCAAAATTATGCCGTCTGCCGGTTTAAATTGCACATGTATAGTTTCAGAGTGATTTCATATATAAAACTTCGAAATTTTCATTAAAAACAAACTAAATATGGGGAGAAATACGTCAAATGTCCTAGCGCGGCGCGCGAGCGCTAAATTCTGTTGCTTTCAACTCGTGCTGGTGGTACATACATAAATGTACCTAAAAAAATTTTCCGACACATTTCGATGTATTTTTTCCTCAGCTTTCCAATGGTTTTGTCAGATTTCCCGAAATTTTTCATTTTCCTGGTGAAAAATCACAAAACGTGTTATATCTCAAAAACGGTATTTTTAATATTTTTTTTAATGCTTTTAATCGAAAGTTTTTTTACATTAAAAAACATTAAAAGCATTAAAAAAAATATTAAAAATACGGTTTTTGAGATATAACAGGTTTTGTGATTTTTCACCAGGAAAATAGAAAATTTCGGGAAATCTGATAAAACCATTGGAAAGCTGAGGAAAAAATACATCGAAATGATGTGTCGGAAAATTTTTTAGGTACATTTATGTACCACCAGCGCGAGTTGAAAACAACAGAATTTAGCGCTCGCGCGCCGCGCTAGTACATTTGACGTATTTCTCCCCATATAAGAAACAAAAACAAAATTATAAAAAACTTATAGAAAGTTATAAAAAATTCATTGAGAAATAAGTATTCATTCATTATAAATTATATATATATAAATTATAAATCTTACAAAATGGCCTTTAAAATAACTCTCATGTGTGATGGCTTTTACTTTAGCTAAAAGAAATATGCAGATCCAAAAAACAAAACAACTGAAAAGCTTTTAATTTAATTGAAAATTAAATAAGAAAACGCCAACTTGAATGTTTACTAAACTTTCACTCAACATACAAGTTAACGAGTAGTGCACTCGAAAAAAATTTAAGTTGCGAGCCGGCCACTGGCTCGTCGTCCTCCTCTGTAAGAGAAAAATAAAAGATTTAATTATGTTCTTCAATTTATTACCATTTAGTTCTACGTCCAAATCAAAAGTGAATTTCCATTTACAAAAATATTATTAAATTAACTAGCCTAAGCCTAATTATGCTAGCTCAGCGCTTCCCATGAATCCAAGCAAAAGCAATGACTTTTCCACGCTGTGGTGACAGCGAATTTTTATGGGTCAAGTATCAGCATATTCTGTTTGGCCGTAATTACGCAACTGGTTGAATGCACTGAGGTATTGTATATCAAATTGGCTGGCACGTGTAAGCTGCTAGCTAGCGTGTGTTAAGTTACATGTTTCGATACTGAATAGCATGCTCAACATAACCAATAAGCAATTTCCAACCATCGATACCATTTAGCAATCACAGACAATCTTCAGGTGTTAAAAAACTCTTTTCGAAATGTAATCTACGGATTTCTTACAGCATTGGGCATATTGCCAAAAAGTGCAAAACATCCTCGTTTTGATTCAAGTTACAAGGGTACAAGAAGGGTTTAAGTCATTCCTGTGTGGCCTATAGTTTAATTCAAGCAGTTCACCACGAGTTTTGAAAATTAAGCACATTTCAGTGACATTAAATTTGTTGTTAAAGTAATTATCAGTGCCTAAAAAGTGATTAAGTTGCTTATACATGAGTCTCGTTTGTGAGGATCTTGCTCGATCAAGGCATTGATGGTACAACGCGTCATCTACAGTATATATTGAATAGTAGAATATATTCTTCCAGTCATGAACATTCTCATTCGTAAGTACCAACGTAGAGTTGTATGTGTTACCTATGTATATCATACTATTCGTTAAATGGGGATTGACCACATGTGAACGCAACCTGAAGTATTCTTTTTTGTAAATTATTATTTGGTCTTTCAATTACCTTGCAGATGTAGTCTGCACTTGCTTTTAAATTAGTGACATAAAGAAAAGGTAGACCTGACTCAACATGTATGTCATAATTCGGAGTATTTGTTGGAAGTTTAAAAACCCTTTTAAAGAAATAGCGTTGAATATTTTCAATTTCCTCTAAATATTGATGTATGTACGCTCCGTTTGCATAGCAAAAGCAGTTTCTGATTGTGGCATTAAATACTTTAAACTTAGATGAGGGATCGACGATTTGTTGGCAAAGAATTTTGACCACATAGAATTAATTGCAACTTTGGCTTTCGATATTCTTTCATTGATGTGAGGGCGAATGTTTAAATTATAGGTAAGTAGGAAACCCAAGTATTTAAATTCATTTACTACCTCAATATTGTTGCCATCAAGATTCCATCTTCCTTCACTTCTACCAATGCGATTTTGTGACCTAAACACCAATATTTTTGATTTCTCAGCATTGATTTTCAAATCCCATATGTCACAAAATTGTTTTAGTTTATTTATTTGCAACTGAAGGGTTGATGGGTTATCAGAAAAAATTACCAAATCGTCAGCGTAAAGTAAAACCTTTATATCAACATTGCCATATCTTATACCCCCTGGTATATTCTCACAAACATCATCGATATCCAAAGAAAACATAATCGGACTGAGAATGCATCCTTGTGGAACACCAGAATTTGTGGAAAATATATTCGATTTTTTGTTTTCACTATGCACAGCTCCAGATGTATTTTCAAGAAGTTTTTGATACAGATAAACTTCGTCGTTATACCAAGCACAGATAATTTGTACAGTAAAGATCTTCGGTTGACAGTATCAAATGCTGCCTTCAGATCAACATAAAAAGCATATAATTTCTTTTTCCTTTCAATAAATCGTTTTGCTACTGTTTTAATAGTGAAAATTTGGTCAACTGTTGATAGTTTGACTCGAAAACCAGCCTGAAATGGACTTATAAGATTATTACTGTCAAGCCAATTGACTAATCTATTATATAAAATTAGAGTAAAAAGTTTTCTCAAAGAGCTGAGGATGGAAATTCCCCGTTATTTTTCAGGAAGGGAGGGGTCACCTTTTTTAAAACTTGGTGAAATATTGGATTCCAAAGAACTTAAAGGGATTGCCACATTCATAAAAATTTTACTAAAAAGCTTCAAAAGTACTCTAATAACACTGGAATACCATCAGGTCCCGATGCCTTGCCTTTTTTCATTTTATGAAGGGCTAGTACTAACTCCTCCATTTCTATCAAGTGATCCAGCTCTGAGATTTTTACTTCAGATATGGCATAGCAAATTATTTTTTGATGAGGGTCTGGTAACATAAGATTTTCAAAGTACGTTGCAAGAACTTCAATATTTATTGTAGGAGTGTTTTTTTTACAGCCACTCAGAAAGCGTACATTGAACCAAAAAGATTTCGAGTCCTTGCAAGCCATCAACTTAGAAGCGAAATTCTTGAGAAACATAATTTCTTATAGGCACAAAGTTTCTTATATTTCTTATTTGCCTGGAGATAAAGTGTCTTGTAAATAAAATTTTTCGTTTCCCTAAACAAATTTGAAAGGTGAAAAGATTTTTTCCTCAGCCTTATACAATCTTCATCGTACCACTTCGATATTGAGACACATACAGTCCGCGACAAACGGTTTTCTGCATACACCTGTCGAGCCAAACAACCTCAGAATTACTTAGTCGTTCTTGTAACATTGTTGTTCGCAATTCATTTTTTATTCTCTTAAGCTGCGAAAATGAACGCTCTCCACTACAATTGGTAACCATTAGGCAAAGGAATATTCTTGTAGCAACTTCAACGTTTGGAAAAGTTTCTTCTAATTTATCTGACTTTATTAGGTCATGTAAGGTTGAGATATTTAAGTCCGCTGATTGCTTTGCTATGTTTTTTAAATATTGGCTTAAATATTGGCTTCTATTTTGAGCTCATATGCTCGAATGTCTTCATGATAAAATTCTGCAAATTCTTTGCATTTTTTGGTCGAATCGTCAGATTCGATTGTTGTTAACTAACAAAGAAAACTAAAACGGTTTTCAATTTCTTGGTATGCTGCCGAACTTTTTTTATAAATGTATACATATTTAATGTGTCAATTATGGGAATGAAAGTATTGTAGCGAAATTTGCTTTATGCCAGAAAATTCTCGAAATAAAAATTAGACGATACTAGCTAGCATCACTGACCGTAGAAAAATAACACCATCTAGCGGCATCTCGAGTGGTTTCTGTACTAGCTAGCATCACTGACCGAATAACACCATCTAGCGGCTTGTAGTGTGTTTTCTGTACTATAAATGATGAAGAAGAAGAAGGTACCGGAAATAGCATTCTGGATAATGATGGATCAGTGTAGTATCTAGAAGGTGCCGGAAATCGCATTCTGGATAGTGGTGGATATTTCGAGAAAGTGGTGACTTTAGTATAAAAGGCTGTCATATGAGCAGAAGTAACACAGTTCCCAGCAAAACCTATAACCGTACAAAACTTAGTATTCAACCGTTAATATTCTCGTATTTTACCAGTTAATTTTCTTAGAGCATCAGGAAAAAATTAACCACATCTGCCCTGTCCGTGTGATCGTGCATCTTGCTCTTGCCAATGGAATTTTTGTATAAGAAATATGGTGAAATAATACAGCTGTCCCTTTCTATTTTAATACAAATGTCCTTTTCTATTTTACCTTGTTTTATTTCCTCAACATTCCTTAAGTCAAATAATGAAAACGACAAATTTTTTGTTTTTATTTATTTGCTATAATTGGAATAGTTTCATATCACATTTTAAGAAAATTTATTGTGATATAGTGCTAGAAAGTTGATAGATGACCGCACACCCAGGGGGAAGGGGGCTGGGAACATCTATCACCGAAACTTCTCCAGGAATTGCATCTGTCGCAGCTTTTTCATAAGAGCGATTCTAAATAAAGTAGCGAAATATTTTAGCTATCAGTTTAAATTTATAGAAATTATAAATCTTACCAGTTCTTGCAGCTGTTTAAATAACTACATATGTACATCTCCTTATGCGTATGTCGCTTCTTGCGAAAATTCAAAATTTTGTCAATTCTAAAATTTATTGAATTTTTTGATTTTGTTTTTAAAAAGTCATTAATTGACTTTGCTTGCTCGTTCAAACCAATGACACTTATTCCAAAAGACTTAAATGTGTTTGTAGGCATTTACATTTTTTTGATGGTGTGCATTCTGCGGGTTAGTCTATAATTCAATTAGGTTAGTCATGTTTAGCTGGGTTGATATTGAACAGTTGAACACAGTGGATCTTAAGTGAGACAGTTGAACATTTGAATTTATGTAAGTACTAAAGTGATACAGTGGATTTTAAGTAATAAAGTAAAACGTTTGTGTGAAGACAACTTCAATAAAATTAATGCTCTAGCAGACAACTTCGAGAAAACCCACCACCAAAACTCTAGTATAGGTAGCGCCCAATTCGCTGAATGGATTAAGGCAGAAATTTCTGACCTGACTAACACCCAACCCTTAATAAGATTTGATAGCACGTTGACTGCAGATAGGGAGTCCTCAATAATAAGATTAGATCAGGTAGTGTTCGAAAACTACAGAACAATGATAACACCTACTGAAATAGCCTTAAAGTTAAAATTAAAAAATAATAAAAAGAGCACAGGTGAAGAGGTGAAAATAAAATATCCAATTTTCTTCTCAGAAAAACTGAATTCTTCTTCTAAAGGTTTTTAGCAATTCTTTTTAGCCATATTTTTAACTTAGGGTACTTTCCAGATGCATGGAAGTGTGCCAAGATAGTTCCCGTCCTGAAACCACACTCAGATCCAAAAATTCTTAGCAATTATAGGCCAATCTCATTGTTATCTAATTTTAGCAAACTTTATGAAGGTTTTATTTTAGAAAAACTTAGGACCCACATGGAGGAAAAAATAATTCTTAGAAATTTTCAGTTTGGCTTTAGAGCATCCCACTCCACCAACCACGCACTCACCTTGTTGTCTGACTTTGTCACAACCAATCTAAACAAAAAACGTGCAACAATTGCTGTAGCATTAGATTTCCAAAAGGCATTTGATACAGCCTGGATAGATGGCATTGTATACAAAATGTACAAAAAATTCAATTTTGATAGGCATCTTTGCGGTATAGTCCTAGACTACCTCACAAAGAGATAATTTTACGTTTCAAATAATGATGAAAATTCAATTTGTAAACCAATTATTGCAGGAATTCCTCAGGGATCGATTCTAGGACCCATACTCTATAATATCTTGCTAGCGGACATACCAGAACCAGGTCCTAATCTTCTAACCTTGGTGTACGCAGATGATGTTATTGCAAGGGCTTCAAAGGCAAATATTGATATAAATGACCATTTACAGACTCTATGCAGGTCCTTTGAAAAATGGAAACATAGGTTGAATTCAAATAAATGTGAAAGCACAATTTTTAAAGGTGTTAGGAAAAAGTTATACCCTAATGCAAGACAATTTACTCCAAGCGTTGAAATTAACGGGCATTTGATAGCTTATAAGGACAGCATCAAGTACTTAGGAGTAATTTTGCATAGCAAATATCTTTTCAATAAGCATATTGACTATGCCAAACCAAAGAAAATGTTATTCTGCTACTCCAACCTTTTCCGTAGGGCCAAGTATCTGAAAAATGAAATTACACTAAATTGTTATAGGCACATTATTAGGCTACGCATTTCCCATTTGGTTTCACATCTCGTCATGCCAAATGGAATGACTAATATTCTGAGAATGTGTACTAATCTCAAGGCTAGGCGATACTGGGACGGTACTTACAGAAATCTCTAACGAAACGGTTTACAGAAAATGTAAAATTAAAAGAATTTACTCCTTTTTAGTTGAACTAGCCATTAAGTACTTAAGAAATATGTCATTCATAAATAACGATTTGTTAGTAAATTATCTAAATAAGGAAAATGTAATCTCATACCCGATAACAGAAAAATATACAGAGGCTCACAGCTTATTTTATACAGTTCCTTTTTTAAAGTTCAAATCACTATATCTTCCAAACTGGAAAGTTTTTTGAAAAATTTTAAACGCAATTTTTTACAATTTAAATATTTTACTTAAAATATGTATTATATTAATTTCATAAATTTGTTGTTTAACAATTAAAAAAGAAAAACTTAAAAACACAGGTAAAATTCAGGTCACAGCTTATTTGATACAGTTCAATCGAAACCTTAAATAAGTATTTTTTATTGCTTATTTCTATAAAACTAGTATTAGCCCCAAGAGGGCTGGTTTAAAACAGCCTTCAGTCTGTTTTGCATAGATTGCACTAACTTTTGTGTGGTTTCTGGGGTGATTTAACTCCATTCTTCCTGCAACTCTCTTTTTAAATGGTTTTTGTTGGATATAGTGTGGTTTCGAATTTTTATTTTCAACAAAGACCATACATTTGCAGTGACATTCGTGTCAGGTGACTGTACCCACGGTGCCATGAAGTGTGGACAGTTCCAAATTAGCCAGGACTGCGCAAGCTTTTTGGAAAAATGCATATATAAGCCCCATTTTCAAGAAAGGGTGTAAAAATGATGTTTCAAACTACAGGCCCGTGGCGAAGTTATCATCGATACCGAAAATTTTTGAACGCATTGTGTACGATCATGTTAAGGTGTGCTGTGGTGAAATCATAAGAACTCGTCAGCATTGTTTTGTTAATGGCAGATCTACAATTTCTAACCTCCTTGATTTTACTTCCTTTGCATTAAACTCTTTTAACTCTGGTGGGCAAGTTGACTGCATCTACACTGACTTCAGTAAAGCGTTTGACAAATTACCACACAATTTGATTTTGTTTAAGTTAAAGAAGCTTGGATTTCCTTTAAGTATTGTCGGCTGGATTGAATCTTATTTATCTGATCGCTCATATCAAATAAGATTTCGGAGGGTGTTTCCTCCCCTTTCAGCGCGGCATCAGGTGTTCCACAAGGAAGCCACCTGGGGCCGCTCCTGTTCATATTAACAATTAATGACGTTACACATGTTATTAAAAACTCACATCTGCTAATACATGCAGATGACATGAAAATTTACAGGAACGTGAAGGGGGTTCGTGATACTATTCCACTTCAGTCTGACTTGAAATCCTTTGAGGTTTGGTGTTCTAAAAATAGCTTACATCTTAATCCTGATAAATGCCAAACTATGATTTTCACTAGGAGGTAATATAGTGGGGAGTTTGATTATGAATTGAAAGATAAAAAATTGGTCGTGTCGATTTAGTCAAAGACCTAGGTATACATTTTGATGTTAAATTAACTTTTAATGAGCATATTAATCAAATTTGTAAAAAATCCTCATCTCTGCTTGGCTTCATTAAAAGGTGGGCAAAAGAATTTAATAGCCCTTTAGTAACGGTGACTTTACAATAGGGCGTCCTCACTTAGAGTACGCCAGCCAAGTTATATTTTATAATAGTCATATTAATTACTCTTATTAATAATTGCGATATATATGATATTAGCTTGTCAAAAGGTCAACTCAAACTTAGATTGAAAAATAACTGTAGTTAATTTTGTAGCTTAATGGTTGTTGGTCTTTATGTTTGTGTTGTCCGAGCCCCACCGCATGATGGGTAAATTTTTTCTAACATTTATGCCTTGGACCATGTTAATAAATTCATACAATTACATTCATGCAATTGTATGTTTATATACATATGATCTGGGTGGGTATGTTGAGAAAGTGTGTTAAAGCTAGGAAAAAATTATAAAAAATATAACAATTGCATGTATAATTTTTTCATTTCCATTAATATATAAGCTTTTTACTTGGTTTTAAAACTTCAAGCTAAAATTGCTAAGAAAGCTAATAGCTGTAGTAGCTAAACTCTATTATTATTATTATTATTATTATTTAAAAAAAAAAATTAAATCCCAGATATAGAAGTTAATCCCAATAATAGATGCATTTTGATGCGAAAGTGCTGGGACCTTAAAGTGAGTCTCACTAGTAGAGGTTTCCCACCTATCCAGGTACCGCTTAACCAGGTTTCACTGTATTATGTTTTTCTTCTTGCTTTTAACTATTATATCTAACAATTTAGTAAACCTATACAAATAGATTTTATTTTGTCTTACTTTTACCTTTTTTTGACTTAAATTAAGCTAAAAGCAAGCCGAGTTTAGAGTTGAATATGACTTTTTTGTTTTAAATCGATCCTAACTAATCCAAATAAGCCAAAATCAAGTCAAATGTTATGAAAATTTTATAGTCCTAAAAGTAAATGATTTTGTCTTAATTTGATTAAATAAAATCGACATAATATTAACTTAAATTTTAAGACAAAAGTAAGTTCTATTTTCAACCCGGGTGCTCACTCTTACTGTGACCGACAAAAATGTTTTGAAAATAAACGTGAGAGAAATTGTAGTTCCTTCGGGGCCCCCTGAAAATGGGGGCCTTGGGCACGGGCCCCTTGTGCCCTTATGGTAAAGACGGTACTGAGTGTCATGAAAACATCTTTGCCTTTATGAAAAATAAAAATTATTCTAAAAATAAATTCCAAATTTGTTTACCTCATTGATGTTTCACCAATGTTAAACAAACATTTTTTTTGAACATTTAAATTTATTCGCACTTCAAACAGGGACTAATTATGGTACATTGCAAAATTCAAATGTGAAAAATAACTACGATTTTTTCGCACGCAGCTGTATTTTGTTTATAGAAGTAGAGTAACCCTTGCAAAAATAGCCCCGAAACGTTGGCGAAAAAATTCACTTTACTTGAACCGACCCCGTCCCAATTCTTTTCAACGCAAGTGAAATTTTTTAAAATACTGGTCAATAATCATCCAAAAAATAAATTTTTTTTTGAAATTTGATTAAATAAATAATTTCACCCAAGCTGAAGATACACTCTTTTTTATTTTATGATATTTTGCGACTTACAAGTAGTGGATGCTATTCATATAGCGCATCAAGGCACCTCTTCCATGCCCTCCCATAAAACCGGATAAAAATAAAGAATTTTACGTGCACTTTTACATATTAATATATTTTTATTTATTTCAGACAGCAATCCTCTATTTAATCCACTACATAATATGATTGCGATGAACCGCCGAAATGTTAATGCTGGTTCGGCAATGGCATCGCAGACAACATTGGAGGATGGAACTTGGAAAAGTGGTGCAGTTTCAGATAACAACTCGTTGTTAGTTGGATCTTCGAGTAACACCCCCATAGCTCAGGATGCAGTTAATCAAAGTGGATTTACTCAAACCGGGGGAGGTAGTCAATATGCATCCGCTAATCCTCAATTTCAACAAACTGGACAGTCATCTCCTGCAGGAAATCAGGCAATAGTTTTTCAATCTGGACTTCAGCCAGGATCCAACACACCACATTACACATCTTCACCAGCGCCTTCGGGATCATCTACTCCTGGGCCCATAAACACGCAAAACATTGGTGGGGGTTTTACACAATCTTCAAACTCTGGAAGTTTCAATGGCCCTATTGGGGGCCCTTTTGGATCACCATCCTCAGGCTTGGGTCCGGGACAATTTAGTCGCCCTGGGAGCTCTGGACCAGTTTTTAACAGTGGACAGAATACGCATTTTGGTTCATCCGCTGTGTTTGGAGTGGGCAGTCAGTTTACTGCTATGCCATCTGGTTCTCCTTTTGGGCATGGGCCAAGTCATCTAGTGATGAGTGGCCCTCAGCATATTGAGCGGATGGAGCAAGGATTTAGACGTCAAAACTCCTACTTTAGCCACACTGAGCATCGTGTTTTTGAATTAAATAAACGACTTCAACAACGTACAGAAGAAAGCGATAATTGTTGGTGGGATTCTTTTACCACCGAATTTTTTGAAGACGACGCTAGATTTACAATCCTCTTCTGTTTAGAAGATGGGCCTAAAAGATACACCATTGGTCGTACATTAATTCCAAGATTCTTTCGTAGTATTTTTGAAGGAGGGGTATGTGAGTTATATTTTCAACTGAAACATGCAAAGGAATCATTTCACAACACATCCATAACATTGGACTGCGACCAGTGCACAGTTATTACCCAACATGGAAAACCATTTTTTACGAAAGTGTGCGCAGATGCTAGATTAATTCTAGAATTTATTTATGATGATTATATGCGAATAAAGTCCTGGCATATGACAATTAAGGGTCACAGAGAACTCATCCCAAGATCTGTGATAGGTACTTCACTTCCAGCGGATCCCATGGTCTTAGATCAAATAACGAAAAATATTACACGTGCGGGAATTACAAACTCCACTTTAAACTATTTACGTCTCTGTGTAATTCTAGAGCCAATGCAAGAGCTTATGTCTAGGCACAAAGCGTATGCACTTAGTCCTCGCGATTGCTTAAAAACAACTCTTTTTCAAAAATGGCAAAGAATGGTCGCTCCGCCTGGAAAAAAAGACTCGCAGAGGCCTGCAAATAAAAGACGCAAACGAAAAGGATCAAGCTCGGCAAGTGGTGTTGGGACAAATACATCACCAGTCGCTAGTCAAAAACGTTCGCCATCCGGTCCAAATTTTTCGCTTGCATCGCAAGATGTTATGGTGGTAGGCGAGCCTACACTAATGGGTGGTGAATTCGGGGAGGAAGACGAACGTTTAATAACTAGATTGGAGAATACGCAATATGATGGCTCCAACGCTATAGATCATGAAAATCATCATGGATTTAGCCATACTGATTCATCAATATCAAGCTCTAACCCCTGGAACATGGAAAGGTCTGCAGTCGTACCATCAAGTCCGGGAGGTGGAACATGCTCTCAAGGTAACCCAAATGTGTCAGAAGCGGAAAAAAAAAGTCCAGTTTTATCACAGTGACGACTAAAAAAGTACTGGATTTTTCGACAATTGTAAAAGTGCATCGAAACATATAAAAATCATAACTATATTCTCTTTTTATTTAATAAGTATAGCACAAAATGTAAACTTTTAAGAAATACATTTTAATTTACATTCGGCAATGGTGTTTAAGTTTTGACAAGAAATCAGGAATCGTATATGCCGAACTACGTCTATTTGCCCATAATAAATAGAGTTGATATCTACGTTTAAAAAAAAACTTTTTTGCTAAATATGAACAGAAGTTATTTTCTCTTATAGACGGAGAGCTGGCTACATAAAACTGTACTGATCGACTATAGTCGTGATTATTGTTTTATAAGTTCCCAATGACATTGTCAAAACAAGCGTCCATTTTGCAGAAGTCTCCTTGGAGGCGGAGAGCGTGGGTGGACGGTCAAACGTGTCAAATTTTCTTAAAAAAAAATGATAAGATATAGTTCTGAAAATTGGTATAGTATTAGCCTTTGAGTATACAAATGACAAAACAATATTCCCAGAAGTGTAAGTGGGGGCCTAACCGCTCCCAGAAGCGATAAAGTGGTAAGGTATAAGTTGAAAATGTACTCATAAGATATACAGTCATGTGAAAAATAATAGGGACACTTGCATTGAAATAGTTCAAACACACCTCTGCTTCTGTTTGAAAAAATTGAGGTAAAATGTTACATTACATTACTTGCTAGGATACCAATGGAGTAAAAATATTTTTCGTCGTTTCGAAGTTGTTGATCGTATTGTGAAATGGGCTCAATTTAGCCTGTGCGAAATAATAGGGACACGAATATAAAGTAAGTTATATTCTTGAAACTTTGTGGCTTTAAAACATTTATACGCTATAACGGTATTGTATATGAGATTATCTAAAATTGTAATTTGAAAAAATAACCAAATAATGTAATTTAGTGATTCAGAATGGGGAGAGGTCGAAATTGCACCGTTCAGCTTCGTAGAGACATAAAAGACCTTCACGATAACGAATTTTCATAACGAAAAATATCCAGAACGTTAAATTGCCCCAAGAGAATGGTAGAAAATGCAATAAAATATACGCCACAGAAGGAAACGCGTGGACGAAATTCAAAAATATCGCCAATTCTTGAGAGGACTATGTTGAGATTTGTGAGATAGAAAACCTTTGCATCTACTAATGTTGTAAAAAAGAAGCTTTCCATGGATGTCAGCACTCGACTATTCGGAAAAGGCTAATTAATAATAATTTAAAAGCAAAAAGATCCAGAAAAGTACAATTCCTGTCCAAACAGGACGTCAGTAAAAGGTTACTTTTCTCTGAGGAGCATGCCATTAGGCCTGTGAAGAAATGGCGCAATATCCTGTGGTTCGTTATGAAAATTCGTTATCGTGAAGGTCTTTTATGTCTCTACGAAGCTGAACGGTGCAATTTCGACCTCTCCCCATTCTGAATCACTAAATTACATTATTTGGTTATTTTTTCAAATTACAATTTTAGATAATCTCATATACAATACCGTTATAGCGTATAAATGTTTTAAAGCCACAAAGTTTCAAGAATATAACTTACTTTATATTCGTGTCCCTATTATTTCGCACAGGCTAAATTGAGCCCATTTCACAATACGATCAACAACTTCGAAACGACGAAAAATATTTTTACTCTGATAACGGTTCTTTACTGCATTGGTATCCTAGCAAGTAATGTAATGTAACATTTTACCTCAATTTTTTCAAACAGAAGCAGAGGTGTGTTTGAACTATTTCAATGTAAGTGTCCCTATTATTTTTCACATGACTGTAGTTCTGCAAATCTGTTTTTCTGTAAGCTTACAATACAATTAGACAAATTACAACATTTGCAGAAGTTAAAAGTGAGGCTAATTGGCAAAAAAACGTATTTTTCACCGGGCGCAGCGGGTGGTTCAAAATATTAAAGTTGCTCCGATCTTCGCTCCCCGGGCACCAAAAGTTTCATATTGATGTCAATAAGAACCACGTAAAATTTTGTCCATTTCAGAAAATATTTGATGGACCCGCTTCCGATTTGAAAACTGAAAAATGGTCCTTAATCTATCGAAAATCATTAATATCTCCCCGAAGCTACCTCGTAGAGGGATCAAATGTATGACATGGTCCTATTATTTTTTCTCGTCCAACAATTTTCCCCAACATACTTACCCCCTATCACCACCCCTTAGGGGGTCTCCCCTGCAAAAATTACATTCTTGTGAAATTATGAAATTGACTCCCCCCTCTTCTCAGGCGCCTCTGGAGGGGTAAAATGTTAAACCAACTTCTATTATTTTTACTCTCACAAACTTTTCTCTCGACATACCTACCCCCTATCTGCCACCCTTTTGGGGGCCCCCAACAAAAACAAAAAATTTCGAAAAATAGTTCATAGCTCCCCCGGAGAGACCCGTACAGGGTTCATATGTATCACCAGGTCCTATTATATTTTCTTTTCTAATATTTTTCCCGAAGATACCCTCTATCTGTCACCCTTTTGGGGATACCCCTACAAAAATACAATAAAGTCTATTTAATAAAATAATAAAGTCTACTTAATTATTAAAAAATCGAGGATTTCGTTGAAGAATAAATAAATTTAGGACTTAATGTTCGCTCAGTTTTATATTTAGGATACATTTGAGGCGTCCAGTTGCAAAACCGGCCAAGTCCAAAAAAATTAAGTTTTGAGATACTCTCATATATCAAAATCTAGACCATGCTTAATCTTTCGTCAATGTTTTTGGTCTGGTAACACTGAGTAGTGTTTTTTAGTTGATGAACAGAAGGCTTAGCTTTAATCTCTTATACTTATCAGCTTTCTCCAAATTGAATTTCAATGCCTCGCAATAATTTGGGTCCTATATGAGCGACAACTCTTTTTTGAAATCTAAATTTTCAAATTTCATTCAAAACTTGAATGTTGGACATATTAATTGTCAAAGCATTAAACCTTCATTAAGATCTACAAAACTCGATGAATTGAAACATATATTGGAGGGACGTATTTTGGATGTTGTTAGCATTACGGAGACGTGGCTTAAGCCTTCTGTTTCTTCCAAAGCTGTTGATTGTCCTGGCTATGTGTTTATAAGAAATTGTCGCCCTGATTCTCGTGGTGGTGGTGTTGGTTTTTACTTATCTCAATCTCTCAACTTTAATGTTCTTCATTCTACATACGGTATTTGTGAGTTCATTTTTGTTGAAAACATTTATAGCTCTAAACGAGTTCTTGTTTGGGTGGTTTATCTTCCAGATGGTAATGTATCCGCCTTTGGGGGTGCTGTTGATGATCTTGTCAAGTATTCAGATGTTATAATTATGGGCGATTTTAATAATAACTTATTTAATTTGAACAAATCTCAATCTCTGCGTAGCATTTGTCAACGTTTGAACCTCTCTTGCTTACATAATTCCATTCCGACACACTTTGACTTGCAACATAACTCAACTTCTTTAATTGATTATTTTCTTTTGAGTTCATTTGACTTACTATCTTTTTCAGGGCAGATGCAGTGCCCCGGTATTTCTCGTCATGCTTTCATTTATGCTTCCTTGAAAATTGTCCCATCACGCTCTGAAGAGTACTTCGAATACAGAAACTATAACGCGATTGATTATGAACTGTTAGAGTTAGAACTTAATTCTTGTGACTTTATTGGTTCTTCAAACAATTCGGATATACAACTTGAAGTCTTAAATTCATGTTTTGAGCGTCTGTATTCACATGTATCTTTATCTAGGGTTAAGCTAAGGCAACGAAATGAGTGCCTTATGAAGTCTAAAGAGGTTGTATATGCTAAATCGATGCGTGATCTTGCTTTTAAAGCATTTATTGAGGATCGCTATAGTGTTAATTGGCGAATTTTTTGCAAAATGAGAAATCGTGCCAAAACTCTCATCAGCAAAGATAGACAGCGAGAACATTCAAAAATGTTTAATAGGCTTGACAGTAGGCAGATGTGGAGAAAACTTTGTATGAATGGGTGTATTAATTCTATTGATTCGTTAGTTGATGCAGATTGTAATGATATAAACAGAAATTTTCTGTCTCACCAGTCTAATGTAACCATAAATCAATTCGGTTTTGCTATAACTGAAAGCGATGATAGTTATTTTACTTTCCGTAATGTTGGCCTTGATGAACTGTACTTTGCTCTGATGAGAATTAAACCAATGCGATTGGATATGATAACATCCCGCTAAAATTTTTAAAGTTAATTTTTTATTCTGTGCAAAAACATATTCTTCACTTTGTTAATACCATCTTAACTAAATCCCAGTTTCCTAAAGCTTGGAAGATTGCGCGTGTTGTTCCTATTAAGAAAAGCGGAAGCTCAAATTGTTTTGATAATTTAAGACCTATTAGTGTGCTACCGGCTTTATCGACAGTTGTGGAGCATCTTATTAAGAATCAAATTATGTCTCAAGTCAATAATAAAATTTTTAGTTGTCAATCTGGTTTTCGTGATGGTTATAATACAACTTCTCTGCTACTTGGTTTAACTGATCTCATAAGAAAATCCTATAATGATGATCAAGTTTGTATTCTTCTTTCTCTCGATTTAAGTAAAGCGTTTGATAGCCCTCACCACCCTTCTCTTATTATGAAGTTGAATAAATTTTTTAATTTTACTATTTCAGCTTGTGAACTTATATCGTCATATCTGTCTGATCGTAAGCAATTTGTTGCTTGTAATAGCCATGTCTCTGAGCATCTGGATGTCACCTGCGGTGTCCCACAGGGATCGGTCCTGGGGCCTATCCTTTTTATTTTGTCCCTCAATGATTTCACTGATTGTTTAGAAAGATGTACACCCTTTATATATGCAGATGACATCCAACTACTTTCTGTGGTGAGCCCCAGTTTCTAGATGTTCTTGAGGCTTCCATTTTGTACAATGTATCAAAGATTTCTTGGATGTCTGACAATTGTTTGCGCATCAATGTTTCAAAAATCAAAGCAATGATTTTTAATCCTGCTAAGCATTCCATGAATATCTCTATAACTATTAATTGATTTTGTTGATGAACTTAAGTGTCTAGGGGTTTTGATTGATATTAATAAATTAATTTCTTCTGTAAACTTAACTTTAAGAAAATTATATAGCCTTAATTTGTTTTTTCCCCTACATGTCAAACTGCGTGTTGTTCATGCTCTTTTAATATCGAAGATAGCTTATGGCCTTGAAGTCTATATGGGCACACCTTCATATAACATTCGCCGAGTTCAGTTGATTGTTAATCGAATTGTTCGGTTTTTGTTCAATATCCGCACACGCGATCATATCTCTAATTATGTGTTCCAATATCTTGGCTGTTCTTTTCTTGATTTTATAAAATTCAAACTTTTGTTTGTTTATTATAAGATCATTAAGTGTCAAATACCGGACTATATTGCTTAGCTCTTTAGATTCTCCCGCTCCACAAAAAATCTACAGATTATTGTTCCTAAAATTAGTTCATCTCAATTTGAACGTTCGTTTTTAGTTAGAATTGCTAGATATTGGAATTGCTTGCCCATATCCCAAAGAAATTTCTCTGTGTCGTGCAATCTTTTCAGAAGGAGACTTTTTAATGTGTGAACTATATACATATGTATAAGTATATTGTATGTTTTGTACTTTTTATTAGAGTTGCGGTATGCTTTCTATTTTTATGAAATTGTTCTGCCGTTGGAAAAAGCTGATATGTTTCATATTACATTATTGTGTATATATTTTTCTTTTTATAATTCTTTTTGTAACATTAATTACTCGCACTAATCATAATACACCTGTAATTTTTATAAATTTGGCCGAAAGGCTTTAAAATTACAATTTTTTGAATAAATTAAAATAAAAATAAATAGAATCAAATTTTTTGACAGAAATATTACATTGTTTAAATTTATATTTGATGCATGGATTTCAAAACCAGCCAAGTCTATGAACTTGCTTTCAAAACCAAGTACAACGCCTTGAAATCAAAACCGGCCTAGTTCAGTACATTGATATCAAAACCGGTCAAGTCTACTTTTTTTTTCAAAAGAAATTGCGTCAAAGCCAGCCAAGTCCATGTTCAATGGATCATAACCGGCCAAATCCAAAATTGTTTTCTCAAAAACATAGGCAGATGAAACTCGAAAAATCTAACCTGACGTGTTTTGAGTAAGAAATTTTATAGGCTGTTATGTGGAAAATAGGTTTTAATTTTTCAATGAACATACATGAAGAATTTATGATAGAATAAACATAACATAACATAAACGTTTTTTATTGTTTTTCCAAAAGTATGAAAAATTCACTTGGCCGGGTTTGCTTTAAATTTAAAATGGCAGAATCTTCCTTAACCCTGTGTTTAAGTAAACATTTATGAGCATTTTTGTAGGGCTTGACTGATATTTCCAAATTTTTAAAATCGTTGCCTCGAAAACAATGATTGGAGAACCACACGTCATGCCAAGCACTGCATATGAATTTACAAATCGGCAAAAGTTTTATCCTGTGTTCGGGGATGAGTATGAACGTTAAAATCGCAAGAATAGCCCTAGAATTCCAGCGAGCATTACTGAGCGCTGGTATAGCTCTGAACTTTATATAGGAAAATATTTTATTTTTTTCATAAAATTCAAAAATTTGTCCAAGCTCATTTAAATACTCCATATCATCACGCCACTTGATGCATTTTATTTTCAATTTTTCATCGTTTTGAATTTAGTTCTGTTTAAGATTTTCGAAATTGTCTATCAATACCGAAAAGATAATGAAATATTTGACGATTTTCATTTTCCGACAAGTAACTCATTCATAACATGTTTCAAAATTAAATCTAAAACGTGATGCTAACAACCAACATTGCAGTGGAGACAAAGCTTTTGAATTAAAATGATATTGCAGAAACTTTACAACTCCATTTTTTCTTCCACTATTAATATTGGTTGTATCACATACAATCATTTTAGTTGAGTTCCAAAGCTGAAAATTTTCAAGAATTTCCTTAATTGTCACTGCTACCTTTGTTGAATCTTAATTCTGTTTTTTGTTTTTTTTTAATATTCGCAAATGCATTATACCTGCCTATTATAACCGTCTGCTTGGAATTTTGCACATTTTGCTTAAATGTTTTTCAATATTACCGATTTCTCGTCTTTTAGTTTTACTTTTTTCAAAATGGGTGAAACTATTTTTCCATACCTTAACATTTTTTAAAACTATATTTTCTCTTTTTTAAAAGACATTATATACTGTATGTCCTTCAGACATGGTTTTTCTTGAAGCTAAGACTGTCTTGAATTAATATTCAAGGTCGAACCATTAAAACTCAGATAGTTATTTTTTTAAATTGCATTTAAAGTAAGAAATATGTGTAACTTTTTAAACACGGTTCGCTTCAAGCAAGATCGGAAAAATCGTCAACTAAATCTGACAATGCACAAGTATTATTTAGTGTCAGGGGAATCCAAAAACATGGTCCGCAAATCGTGCCTGATCATTTACTTGTTTTATGGACATTTTAAGGTAAAATCTTTTACCGATAATTTTAACAAAAATACGTTCCATGAAAAATTGTGAATAAGACGTTAAAACTTAAAATTTTTTTGTTGTTGACACTGAGGTTTTCTGACCAGAACTTTTAAATTGCAAAATTAATTAAAACACTGTTTGAATATATTGTTCTAAATCAGCTATTATGTGAATTGGTGAGAAATTGGTTTTTGTTATTGGGAGAGTAAATTTATGTCCAAGTGAAAGTAACCATCTGCTGTCTTCTGGAAAATCGATGTTCGTGTAGTTGATGAGCCAATTCTCATTTAGTGTGAAACCAAATCTCCTCATGTAACTTTGTTTTAATGCCGCTAATTTTTTGTCGTGTTCTTCTTTAACATTATCATAAATGCTTTTATATACGTTGCCTTGTCTCGATGTAAACTCCTTATACTCATCGTCGTTTATAATTGATTTCATGTTTAACTCTGTATGAAAAATGTAGTTTATTGTGTTTTTTATGTTAATGTTTACTTGTTTAATTTCCAAATTTAATAATTTATTTTGGAAAATTTTTTCTGTTTTTTCAAACAATTTAATCACAGTGTCGGATGAAAAAAGTCGTTTGGCTCCACATGTAGCTCCTTCTAAGTGTTTTGGTGTGATGTCGTAATCCTTACATATTAGTAGAAATCTTAACTGTCCTTTTTGTTTGGCAAGTTTTCGTCTTTGATTGCAGTAGTCCTTCATCATATTGCAAGTTTGTAAAGAGTATTTTAATGCGATGTGTCTATAATATCCTTTCATTGTTTAGTTTTTTTCCTTTTCCTTTTTTTTGATATGAAAATAAAATTTAAAAAACGAATATTTCGGTAACCTCTCCGAAAATTTATATGTGATCTTATGGGTCAGTTTAGATGATTAATTGTTGTTGACACTGAGGTTTTCTGACCAGAACTTTTAAATTGCAAAATTAATTAAAACATTAAAATTTTCAATTTTTCACCGACGTTTCGTCATTTTTTGGTGACATCTTCAGGGTATAAAAATGTTTTTTATTTTAATCTAAAAAAAATTTTTTTTTTAATATTAGAAAAAACAAATCAATGAAAAATTACAAATAACACCATTTTCTTATATATAAGTTACACTCACATATTAATTTTGTAAAAACTACATTTAGTTGTTTTAAAAAAAAACACTGCGTTAAAAATATAAATTTTAAATTTTGAACAAAATGAAAAAAAAATTTTTTTTTTACTTATGGAAAAAAACTGTCTTTATCGTAGGACTACTGTATAATTATTGTTAATGTGGTCTGTGTCTTCTTTGTAATTTATTGCCTCGTTCCCTTTTTGCTGTATTCTAAGGCATTCCAGTGTTAGTCTTCTATTTGCCTTGGTTTCAATATCCAAAATGTTTACAGCATCGAAATCAGCTGTGTGGTTCGTTTCTAACATATGTTGTGCTAGCGCTGTTGTTCTTTTTTTGTTTTTTATGTCATTCCTATGCTCCGTCATTCTTGTTTTTAACGATCGTTTCGTTGTTTCTATGTATACTTTGTTACATACATCATTTAGCGCGCCTTTACATTTCACCTCATATATGAATATGCTGTTAAGTGTCATGTTCGTTTTATATGCAAACGATGCATTCTTCTCAACTCTCATCATATTCCTTATATGTGTGTTATTTGTTAAGTTCGGAATATATGTGATGCCGTAAAATTTTCTCTTTTCAGTGTTGCCAGTTTGTTTCATTATGTTTAATGATTGGACGTTTTTATAATTTTTAGAAATTTTGTCAACAAGTGAGTTTATAAGTTTGTTGGGGTAATCATTGTTTTTAAATATTGTTTTTATCTTTAAAAGATTTTTGTCCAAAAATTGAGTGTCCGTTAACATAAAAACTTTGTTAATGATGTTATTTGCAGTGTTTATCTTATGTTGCAAAGGTTGTGTGGAATGGAAATTAATTAGTCTTCCTGAAGAAGTGATTTTTGTATACCATTCAAATGATATTTTGTCTATGTAATTTAACGTCCAAATAAGAAATATTTTTATTTTGTTCAGCTTCTACGGTGAATTGTAATTTGCTGTGAAAATTGTTAAGTGTTTTTAAAATAATGTCCATGTCTCTTTTTTTAATAATAGTAAAAATGTCATCGACATATTTGCACAAAAAACCTAATTCAATGTTTTGATTTTTTAAAATATCTATCGTGTAGTCAAGTAGATTGTCTAGTATAATGTCTGCTATGGTGGGTGATAGTGGATTGCCCATAGGCATACCATATATCTGATGGTATACTGTGTTGTCAAAATTGAAATAATTATTATCTTTTAAACAAAAATCTAAAACACTCAGAAACTGCTGACGTGGTATTTTTGTGAAATTTTTTTACCCTATCCCATTGTTTCATAATATTTTTAATTACTAAAAATGTTGGAATATTAGTAAACAATGAGACTACGTCAAAGGAGACCATTATGTCATCGTCAGCAATCTTAAAATGTTTCAGTTTTTCTTTTAATTGAAAAGCGTTTTTTATATTGTAGTCCTCTGAAATTAGATGTTTTAAAATGCTTCCAATGTGTTTGGAGAGTTTATAACAAGGAACTTCAATTAATGAACATATGCGTCGTAAGGAAATATCTGTTTTATGAATTTTAGGCAAACCATAAAGACGTGGAGCTGTTGCGGCTGAGCACATGAGCCTATATTTATCGTAAGTGTCAATGTACTGATGTTTATGTAATTGGTTAATTAAGTTGTTGTTCTTTTTTTGTAGTTCTTTGGTCGGATCAATCCTTACTGTTTTGTATGTGTTTTTGTCTTCTAAAAGTTTCTTCATTTTTTCAATGTATTCGGTTCTATACATAATTACCGTTTTTTTGCCTTTATCTGCGTGTGTAATAATTATTTGGTCCTTGTAAGAATTAATTATTTTTTTTTTGTTTTACTGTACGTATTGAGTATAAATTTTTCTTTTGTTGTATTTCTTATTCTGTTTTTAAATGAAATTATTTAGTTAGCAGTTGTAGATCTGGCAACACTTTTATCTGTTTCATCATCTATTGTTTGAATATATTGTTCCAAATCAGCTATTATGTGAATTGGTGAGAAATTGGTTTTTGTTATTGGGAGAGTAATTTTCTGAGTGTTTTAGATTTTTGTTTAAAAGATAATAATTATTTCAATTTTGACAACACAGTATACCATCAGATATATGGTATGCCTATGGGCAATCTACTATCACCCACCATAGCAGACATTATACTAGAAAATCTACTTGACTACACGATAGATATTTTAAAAAATCAAAACATTGAATTAGGTTTTTTGTGCAAATATGTCGATGACATTTTTGCCATTATTAAAAAAAGAGACATGGACAATATTTTAAAAACACTTAACAATTTTCACAGCAAATTACAATTCACCGTAGAAGCTGAACAAAATAAAAATATTTCTTATTTGGACGTTAAATTACATAGACAAAATATCATTTGAATGGTATACAAAAATCACTTCTTCAGGAAGACTAATTAATTTCCATTCCACACAACCTTTGCAACATAAGATAAACACTGCAAATAACATCATTAACAAAGTTTTTATGTTGACGGACACTCAATTTTTGGACAAAAATGTTTTAAAGATAAAAACAATATTTAAAAACAATGATTACCCCAACAAACTTATAAACTCACTTGTTGACAAAATTTCTAAAAATTATAAAAACGTCCAATCATTAAACATAATGAAACAAACTGGCAACACTGAAAAGAGAAAATTTTACGGCATCACATATATTCCGAACTTAACAAATAACACACATATAAGGACTATGATGAGAGTTGAGGAGAATGCATCGTTTGCATATAAAACGAACATGACACTTAACAGCATATTCACCAGAACAAAGTCCAAACTAAGCGACGACGAAAAAAGCAACGTCGTATATGAGGCGCGCTAAATGATGTATGTAACAAAGTATACATAGGAACAACGAAACGATCGTTAAAAACAAGAATGACGGAGCATAGGAATGACATAAAAAACAAAAAAAGAACAACAGCGCTAGCACAACATATGTTAGAAACGAACCACACAGCTGATTTCGATGCTGTAAACATTTTGGATATTGAAACCAAGGCAAATAGAAGACTAACACTGGAATGCCTTAGAATACAGCAAAAAGGGAACGAGGCAATAAATTACAAAGAGGACACAGACCACATTAACAATAATTATACAGTAGTCCTACGATAAAGACAGTTTTTTCCATAAGTAATTTTTTTCATTTTGTTCAAAATTTATATTTAAAAAATTTTTAACGCAGTGTTTTTTTTTTTTAAACAACTAAATGTATTTTTTACAAAATTAATATGTGAGTGTAACTTATATATAAAAAAATTGTGTTATTTGTAATTTTTCATTGATTTGTTTTTTCTAATGTTAAAAATTTTTTTTTTAGATTAAAATAAAAAAACATTTTTATACCCTGAATATGTCACCAAAAACGTGACGAAACGTCGGTGAAAAATTGAAAATTTTAATGTTTTAATTAATTTTGCAATTTAAAAGTTCTGGTCAGAAAACCTCAGTGTCAACAACAATTAATCATCTAAACTGACCCATAAGATCATTTAAAATTTTTTTGTTGTGCTTTTTTTGTGGGCTTTGTAATCGAAAATAATGTTAAAGCCCATAAAACAAATATATATAAAAATTATTTTTAATTAGTTGTTAGAGACAAAACAATTTTTTTAATTTTTTTTTTCAAGAAAAACGGTGAGTAACAACAAATATAAAAGTTTTTTTTATTTATTGTTCTTTGTGAGCTTTGTAGTCGAAAATACCTCAAAAGTTCATAAAACAAAATTATAATTCAAATTATTTGTCTCTTATTTTAAGGCCTAAAACTTTTTTTTAATATTTTCAATTCTTTTCCATGGAAAATGATGAATAACATAACATATAAAAACATTTTTTTACTTTTTTTTCACTAGTTATTAGGTCGAAAAAAAATTGTTTTTATTTTGTAACGATTTTTTCCATGAAAAATGGTGAATAACCCAAAAACATTTGCATATTTGCAAAATTAAATGGCTTCATCGTGTTCAGCGACTCAAAATACATAGTAAACAATTATCATAGCATATTTTATAAGTAAATGTACATTTTACTTGATCCTAAAAGCATCGAAAACGGTACACGGTTCGGTTTATGATTTTATTAAAATTATCGATGTAAGTGTTTAAAGTGGCCATAAAACAAGTAAATGATCAGGCACGATTGTGGGGATTATGTTTTTGGATTCTTCGGATACTAAATAAAAATTGTGGATTGTCAGATTTAGTTCACAATTTTTTTCGATCTTGCTTGAAGCGAACCGTGTTTAAAAAGTTACACATATTTCTTAATTTAAATGCAATTTAAAAAAATAACTATCTGAGTTTTAATTGTTCGACCTTGAATATTGATTCAAGAAAGTCTTAGCCTCTAGAAAAATGTCTGAAGGATGTGCTAAAAAAAATAAAAAAATCGAAAACCAGGTCAGCTAAAACGTTAATTCCTGTGGAAATGCACATATACTTGTAATTAGGTACCGAGTATGAGTAAAAGAAATTGAAAATAAAACAAAGCAAAAAGTTATTTTTTATTAGGGTAATATTTGAAATTTGCCTGGTATTATTTTTTTAATAGTCATACCCCTACTGTACATACTTGAAATCATAAAGAATAGAAATAAAATACTGAAAAAACTCTTCAAATTATAAAAAATGTAGTATAATATTTTTAAAAAGAAAAAGCACATCCAGCTACACAGAAACTATAAGATGAGAACTATAGTCTTAAGATTAAGATCAAATTTCAAATGAAATACGGCAAATTATTTTTCAAATCGATCAGGGCAGACCTTGCTGCTTGAAATTTACAGATATTATTCTACGTTCAGTTCTATGGGGCCAATTTATTTTATTTCGCTGAAAGGACCCAATTTTTAAAGTGTTATGGTCATTCGAACTTTGTCCTTTAAAATTATAATAAAAAATTTCTGAAAGGACTTATCAAATTTTCGATATTTCCTTAATAAATAACGTAATTTCACAATTTTTTTTTTAAACTTTTCAGAATCTAATGTAGGGATGGCCAACTGAAGTACCGAAAAGTCGACAGCTCGTTGACGTTTACAACAAAAATTTCGCCCTAGTATGTGTATAAATGAGTGTAGGAATTCCAACGAAAAAAAACATGAGTATAAATTTGTTTGGTAGAAATTCGTGCATCACTGATGTAAATAAATAAATGAACTGCGAAAGCATCGCACACCGAAAGAAAAGATCGTACTAAATTTGAAGAACTGCCTTCCTCCGATTTAGTGTAAAAATTTTCCTTAATCTAAGTTATTTTTCCTCATATTGATGAAAATATCGTCACATTTAGTAATTGAGTCCTTTGAAATGAGTTCATGTTTCATTAAAGCAAGTCAACGCTCTTCCTCAAATATAGAGTTTGTGGTTCTAGTAAAACTTTCCTTTGAAATAGTAAATTTTTCTTTGGGAAGAATTTTTGAGGACAACTTGTTCCTCATTTGAGTAAAAAATTCCTCAATCTAATGGAATGTTTTGTTTAAGGAAAATCGTACTCAGTTTTAGTTAGTTTCTTCAAAAAATTTAATATAACGTAGGAAAATTTTCCATAATAAATGAGTGGCAACACTCGCTGCTTTACTCGCTGAAATTTATAGTTCTTTACTTGTTTTTTTTTGTTTTTTAAATAAAAAAATAAAAAAAAAAAAAATTATGTCGTCGCCGGGATTTGAACCAAAGCTTCCCTGATCAGACAATGGTTGTTACATGCGCAGTTTAACAACATCATTTTAGTATGTCTTAAAAATGCTGTCGGTGGCTGAGTTGGGTAAGATGAGCATCTTTGAAAAGTGGCATGGCGGGTGATCGGGTGACGTAAAAAAAAATTAAATTCTCCTTTGAAGTTTTAAAAACGTATAACAATTAAAATAAGAATGACTGACAAATAAGTAACCAACAAATAAGAAAATAGAGGAAATAGAAAATTAACAAATGTTTTTTGAAATCAACGAATTTATTTTAAGTAAATTTCTTTCATTTAAGGATACCTTCATTATAACCTTGTCCTCACATTGAATAAACTTTTCCTTATTTCAAAGCAGCAACATTTACTTGTACTAAGGAATCCAACTTACTTATTTTGAGGAACCCATGGCTTTAGCTCGTATTGAAGGACATTTTTTCCTTACATTTAGGCATTTTTCCTTAAACGGAGTAAGTTTTTTTTTCGGTGCATGGCTACACAAAAACTTATTAAACTCAAAATTCATCAATAAAAACAAAAAGTACTCTTCCGAGAATTAAAACTATTTTTCCATGAATATGAGTTTTTTTTTACAACAATGATGCACACAAGAGCAGTTTTTTTAGTCTCTCATTTTTTTTACAAGTCAATAATACATGCAGATTGAGAGCATTTTTCTTAAAATTCAACAATTCTACAATTTTAATTGAGTAGTTGGGTGGAATAGGGGCACTTTTGCGGGAGTGTTTTTTATCCGCAAATTACCTCTATATATCCTAGATACCCTCCTCCACCTCCCACCAAAATATTACATCGATATACGCAGTATTAGCGTTACGGTAGAACAAAACATCACTTACATATTAGCCGAGCAAATAAGTATGTAGTTGTAGACACGTTCTATTAATATTATTCTTCACAATTAAAATTGCCTTTAGTACTGCAAGTCCAAGTTGTGTTTAACACTAGTCCATATCATTAGTGAAAACACTGTTTTTATAGGTGAATTACTGCCCGGTACACATAAAATATATTCCACCAATAACAGGCCCGGATTTAGAAATTTTTCACTCCAAGGCAATTGCAAAAATTGCCGCCCCCCTCAAACCTTCAATGGTGAAATAATTTTGTACGAAAAGTTTGTCAATCAATAAAATGCACCTTTTATTGATTTCCAAATAAGTACATACAGCTATGGATATACACTTGTGCTCACATAATTAAGTCATTCCTATGCTACGTACAATTTTTGTTAAAATGTATTTATTAATTTTTTTTCTGATTCTTATATTATTAGTTTCTATAATCCTGCTATGTAAGCATCAATTTACAGCAAAAAAAATCAAAATAAATGTCTTGGTTTTATCCCGAAAAATGCTAAAAACGTCAATAAAGGTCATATATGTTGTGCTCATATAATTAAGTCATCTGAAAGAAAGTAATTGAAATTGTTCAATTTTTGGTGTGAGTCCTATTTGTTTTTATTAGTTTAGTTCACATTGGTCTGGAGTAATGTTATGCCACTTGTATGCCCAGCCAAGATTTGACAAGTGGAGATCAATGTTTCGGGCCATTATCAAGCTTGAAAATCCATCTCAGCGGAAAATTTTT
Source organism: Meiosimyza platycephala (assembly GCA_963662105.1). Classification (NCBI taxonomy): domain Eukaryota; kingdom Metazoa; phylum Arthropoda; class Insecta; order Diptera; family Lauxaniidae; genus Meiosimyza; species Meiosimyza platycephala. The sequence goes on along the minus strand of OY759211.1, from coordinate 49,086,346 downwards.
TTTGTAATCGGTGGCCAAATGTTCCCTTAGTCAGGGCCGTATCTAGGGGGGATGATAGGGGATAGAACCGCCCCCCCCGAAATTTTTTGACGGACACTATATAAAAACGATTTTGCAAAAAATAGACACTACGTAAAATTGAATTTGAGAGGAATACACCATTCAAAAACGGTTTTCTCAAACGAACGGACACTATATGAAATCGATTTTGTAAAAAAAAAGTCTAAAAAAAAAGGTCATCAGATTTTGAAAAAGATTTTTGATCAGCTGCAAGAAATAGTTGATAATCATCGATCTGTATTAGCTTATCTTTATGTTTTAGTGCCGTCAATATGAGGGATAAGCAGATTTAACTTGAAAAATTAAAATGATGATTGCTATAAGTAGCAACATAACATATTTACGAAAAACCTATGAAATATTTATGTAAATATGGACGAAAAGTGGGCAAAATATTGACGATAATATTTACGAAAAAAAAGACAAGATATAAATATAGCATATTTTCTTTAATTTATTTTATTAACGCTCAAGAAAGTCATGGAAACGGTTACGATGGATGAAGACAGGGCCATATCTAGGGGGATGTGAGGAGATAGAACCCTCCCCCCCTAAATATTTCCACGGACACTATATTGAAATGATTTTGCAAGGGATAGACACTCTATAAAAAATTTTTGTGAGGAACAGACTACACGAAAACGATTTTTTGAAAAAAACAGACTATATGAAAAAGATTTAATGAAAACAAGGTCTATCATTACATCACATTTTAAAAATGATTTTTGATCGGCCGCAAGAAATAGTTAATAATCATTGATCTGTATTAGTTTCTTTTCATATTTTAGTGCAGTCAATATGTGTGCAGATTTAACTTGAAAAATGTTGATTGTTATAAAGAAGTTTTTGGAGTAGTACTTCCTAAAAGCTGAGCTTCAGTTATGGCAAAATAAGTGATAGGAACTGCCAGCCCTAGGAAACCCTAATCAAGAAGTTTTTTCATATACTCATAAGTTTCTCAAAAATTTGCCAACCTTACTCAGTGCATGTGCATTTTCAACATTAAAATGTGTGAAAACTTATTTAAGTAGCTCAATGAGTTAGCACAGATTGGCTGGGCTGGCAGTAATGTTAGGACATCGAAGAAATGAGATTAACACAAGTAAAGTCAAAGACTTGTCTGCAGCGAAGAAGGCTCAGAGATTAAAATTTCTTTTCTAAAATCGCTAATATAATATTTTCGTATATGTATTATATATTCTTGTTCCTTCCTTTAGCTAAAGTAAAAGCCCTCATATACAACTCATTTCGGTCCTTTTTTGTTTTTTAAGTTATTTTTAATAGTGTAATACAGGGGTTTCCAAAGTGTTCGTGTAGTGAGTGGGGGCGCAGGAGACCTTCATATTTTTCCTTCCCCGGAAACTGAACTTTCTTATATTCATAATAAAAAAATTAGTTCACGCGCTCATTCGAGTACTCACGTCAGGCTGTATTCGGAAATGAGAGTTTCGACTGATTGTAAGTTAGCCTGTATTTTCAGCAAACGTAAACATTGTAAGTCAGCTGATTTGGGTACATGGTAGGAGTCTCCAAAATGTGCTATAAGTATGTACTGTGATCTCTGATCAGCTGAGCGCTGAGCGCTGAGCGTACGGGCTGTTAGTTAACTAGGAGTACCCATGAACAATTGTAATGGTAAATTTATTTTGTGGAACTGAAATTAATTCACCTGTGGAAGTGGAGCAAAAAGTGAAGGCAGAAGACAGTATTATGTCTTGTTCCCCGCTTTGAAAAAAATGTGTTGTGATCACCAACCTCACACGTAACATTGACTAAAATCCCACTGAATTTTTACGTATTTTACTGTAATAATAATATATTATTGTGTGTCAATTCTAATGTATACACAATGCGCCAATTATATTCCGGTACTGAAATTTTATCTCAGCAAAAGGAAGCGACATCATTTGAAATTCTTCGTCGTTTTAAAGCTTGAATTTTTCTTTACGAGCCCTAAATTTGTAATTGAAATCAGTTTAAATATGTATGTCAGTTTTCAATATGGTCTGGATATGGAAGTTCGCCAATGGACAGTTTTCAAAGATCAGTACTCAAATACTAGATAAATTGATAGCGAGTATGCCTGAGGGAATACAGTCCATCATTACAGCCAAAAGCGGACACATGAAATATAAAAAAATTATTTAATATGTTATTATTAGTTTTAGTCACAAAAGTACTGGTATTACTCAAAAAACGGGATTTTTGAGTTAGGTACTGATGCAAAATTATCCGTTTCATGTTTTATTTTGTATGAAAACATCAGAAAGATACATATGGTAAACAGGGCACATTCGGCTTTGCCGTTTTCACTAGGATTGTCGATGTGTAAACCCATGGTTTATAATTTGAAAGCTGCCTCAAACAATAATCAGAGATGCCTTGTAGTTTGAAAGTTATAGATAGTTGGGAAGAAAAGTTATAAGTGATTGTGTGTTTTTTTTCTGCTCATTTCTGTAATTTTGCATTTCAGGTGAGTAAGCAATTTTTTATGTTAAATTTTGTCTACATAAAAGTGAAATTTTGTGAAAAGTGACTTTGAATATTAAATTTTAAATTGAGCATTTCAAGCCTGCTCCAATTTCATAAATTTTATTAAAATATATTGGAAAAGAAAATTTTCGACACTGGGGCACATTCGGCATTTTTCGAAGGGGCACATTCGGCGGACTAAAGTATACAAAGATATCTCAATGAAAAAAAAAAGATATTTGAGCAAACTCAACGGCATTTAAAAGTGCAAGACTTGTACTTTAAGATGCTGTTCATTGTTTTTAGAAAAAAAACTTCCGATGCTGCATAATCTCAAATTTAGGCCAAAATCATTAGCTTTCACTTTTAGGTTAGAATATATCGAAAGCCGAAGCCAATTGAGAGATTTGGACATCAGCGCATCGAAAACCATTGGAAAAATATATTCAGGTTTCTGGGTTCAAATTTTGTCTGCCTGTGTAATTTCAGAACCTTGTATGAGAGGCAGTCCTTTGATGCAAACACACATTGTTAATTAGGCTGAATCCGGAGTAACTACTGTACTCGAGACTCCTAAAGTAATTTTTTGATATAAAGTTTTTAACTGTTTATCTTAAGTTCTTCTTGCAAATATTATGTGTTCTTATAGGCTCTTGCTGAAAACCAGAGATCAGTCTACCAAATATTATCGGCTGAGCGTGGAATTTTAGTGACGGTTGTAGGCAAAGTGCGTATAAAAAGCTGAAAGTGTTTAGTCGAGAGAAGGAAGGGTGAAAGTTTAAAGTTATGTGAGTTGTCTCTATTTTCTCATCCTTAATTGCGCTCATATAATGCGTATAGTTTTCAAAATAAAAAATAAGCATTTCAATGCAATTTATTCCTGTGTTTTAGTCGAATAAGCTTCAATGCCGAAAGTGCCCCTAGCAAAACCGAATGTGCCCCGTGTCGGGGTACATTCGGCGAAATGGCATTTTTTTTTAAATTAAATGAATTATGAAAAATTTTAAATTTTTTTTTCAGAGCTAAAACATTAATAGTACGGGAGGCGGCGTTGCATTTCAGGTGGCGATTTCCTCCCGTGTGGCGGACACGACCAGCTGAAGTTTGTCCATGTGAACGCCTAAAAGAGTGCGTTCAGAAAAGGCAGTAACTAGGAAAACTGAGGGCAGCCAACTGAAAAAAAAATAAAGAAAAAGAAATGAGGTTCCGGCGAGCTGGTTCCGCCTTTTTTGATTTTTTGACAGCCAACGAGGGAACAAAGCTAAATAAGAAAAACTCAAAAGAATAAAGCTAAATAAGAAAAACTCAAAAAGCTGAAAAGGTAAAAAAAATCTAAAAGGAAGAAAAATACTGGCTCGTTGAGTAGTCTGCAACCAAGTCAGCAGAGTACCCCCGGGAACCACTGCGCAAATAATAATCGGGAAATAAAAGTACAACCTAAAAAAGACTGTAAACCTGAAAATAAACTAATAAAACTAAAAATAAACCTGAATAAAGGTAAAAAAAAAAATCTAAAAGAAAAATTAAAGAAAATCCTGAAATAAGGTTAAAAAAAAAATCTAGAAGAAAAACATAATCACAATTTGTTGGTTTTGTCATTTTGATTTATTGCGGAAGTGTTGCCATCTCGTACATTTCATTCTGTAGCAGTTTCTGCCCAGTTTTTGGAAAAAGTGTTTTCATCAAACAACATTTGTAAAATGTATAACTACTCAATAAAATATTAAAAAAATAAGATAAACAAATAGCTAATTAAAAACTGATTAATAAATAATAATTAATAATAATTATTTAATAATAAATAAATTAATTTTAAAATTTGATAACAGATTTTTACTATTAAAGTAAAATTACGCAAAAATAAAGCAACCTAAAAGAAAAATCATCAACAAAACATAAAAGCAGCGATTTCGGACCAGTGCAGCACAACGTTCCTGATCACCAAGTGAGCAGCAGTAACTGAAAGAAAAGAGGAAATCGGAACTGTAAAAACAAGAAAAAGCAAGTAGAAATGAAATTGTGTAGGCTGAAAAAAATTAAGGTCAATAGTCATTAGTAGATAAAAGAAAAGATATAAAGTTTGTTTCAAGAAGAGATAAAATAATAGTTAAATTTTGAAAACTTTTACTGTAGTAGAAGTGAAATTTTTTTTTGAAATTAAAGATTGTTAAACATAAGAAACTTTAAATTGGTAGATTTTTTTTATGAATATCTACTTGTTAGTGGAAAGTAAACTTAAGCCGTAAAAAGATTTATTTATGTACGTTTTGTGTCAGAATTCAGAAAATTTTTGAATTTATGACTGTGTTTGTCAAACTGTTTTTTTTTCTCAAAATTTAACAAAAACCATGACGTAGAAATACGTACCCTTTAGAAATACCCTGTAGGGATTTTTCGCGCCATAACCTGTAGGAATATAAAGATAAAAAGGCAAGCTGTAAGTATATAAATAAATCTTAAACAGTAAATAAGGAAAAATGGAAATAGGAGTAACCCAAGAAAGAAAAATAAGGAAAGGAATATAATCAAAAAAAAAATAAATTTAAAAAAAAAAAAAAAAAAAAAATTTTAAATTTCAAATTCGAATAAAAATGTATACCTCCCTTAATACATATACTTACCATAAGACTTACCTGTACTCAGCTTAATTCTTATATACATACAAAAAAATTAAAAATATATACTTACCTTAAGACTTACCTTCTCCTAAACTTATAAATACACATGTATACTTACAGTTAAAGCTACCAATTTACCTTAAGACTCACCTGTTCCCAAATTTATTTATATACTTACCTGTTAATACTTATTGTTCGACTTATACTTACTGTATACACTTGTGTTTTGTGTCGATTCTTTATGTTGTATGTACTGTGTTAAAGCATTTAAGTTTTTATAGGATAATATGATTTAAACTTGAGAATATTAAGTTTAAATGTATACACCTTATGCAAAATTTTAGATTAAAACCTATCTGTAATTTAAATTTAAGCATAATTTAAATTTAAAAATACAAGATTTCATTAATCCAAATAAGTCAATTCCTGTGTTTAAATGTTAAATTTAATAAATTAAAAATAAAATGAAAATCGAATTTAAAAACTTAATTTAAATTTACTCTAAAAATAAAGAGAAAAAAAAAGAGAAGAAATTTAATTTTGATTAAATATTTAATTTTAAGAAATTATTTCAATTTGTTTTTGAAAAATTAATTAATTTTAATTTAAATAATTTTCTTTATGTGAGATATTCCTTGTGTATTAAATAAAAATAAAAAAATGTTTTTGTGTAATAGTAAACTGTGAATGTCTTGTTAATCAGTAATGGAGTAGAGTCAATTTTCAGATTAGGATGCTGCAGCGAGAGGCATAACTGACGTAAGTAAGGGGCAAATTTAAAAAAAAAAAAAATGTATTGGCTGACTTCTAAGTTAGCGGGTGGGACACATTGGTGCAATAATAGCAGCACCATGTAGATTCATTTGAGAAATTATTTTTCGCCTCGGAAATGTCACGTCGTCATCGCGCTCTTTTTCTTTTCTTTCTTCCTAATCTATAATTTTGTCTTTCAATTTTTATTAATTTGACACGAGTTTGAAATTTTTATTATGACAGTTAGAGAGCATAAGAACCCCCATTTTCTGGCGAGCTCAGCCGAGCAAGAAATTTTAATCGTGTCATGCTCTTCTAGACCCTAACTGTTATAATTGGCGCCCAACATTCAGGCAAATGAAAAATGTCTGGACTTTCCATGTACTTTTCACTATCTCTACCTATTTTTTTCTCAAATATTACTCACACGCAGCGCCGTCTCGTGGCATATACTCGCAGGTTCGCTGCAGCTAGGGCATTTACACGCATATACGTTGGAGTTTCATAATTTTTGCCAAAACAGAGAAAAAATAGTTTATTAAAAATAATTTTTACAGAACGCTAGATTAAGCGTAGGGTGTACTTCATGGTGTAGTGCGCGTCGTGAAGTGGTCAAGCAGAGCAATGAGTACTGAAGTGGAAGCCATTTAGGGACTATGAGAGTAGATCACCCATTTTTTTTAACTGACATTCATAACATTTCAATAGCTCGTTCAGCAAAGTTAGGCGCTTTGATGAATTGTAGCGTTCTAGTTCTTGAAAATTTTCTGAACAATGTACTGCAAAGTTGCAAACTACTTTATTTCCGAGAAATTTAGTCGTAGTTATTGTCAGTTAATAACAAAACGAAGAAAAAAAAAGACTTATTGCTTCCTAATTCGAAACTGCTGCACTATTTAGCGTAAATCTTTGCATCAGAAATAAGTAACGTTGAACACAAATACCTCTCTAAAAAGTGTTTCAAGCGCTTTAAAAACGTTGTAGTTTCTCAAAAGGCCCAAGAATCAAAACAATGATGTGTTAAAAAAATAAAACCAAAACAATTTCGAATTGATAAACATGAATGTGATTACACTAATACCCATCGTCATAATTGCTTCACCTTTTACTTTTGCTGTAGAAAAGAATTCGCAAATGAAAAAAAGTCAGCACTTCTGCGCCATGGAAAAACTTCCACCCCAATTAAGTAAATCCTACAATATGTATTCCCCTTTTTTTTTTTTTCTCCCAGCACTTGTGCATAAAATCATTGAAAAAATTTATTTTAGTATCTGAAAACAAATTTTATTAACAATTATCATAACTTTTTTTTTGCATTTATTTCCATAAATTATATTAAATCCTTTCTTTTACTTCGGTATTGATTTATGCGTTCTGACCTGTCAAAGATTCACACGATTGCGAATTTGTGCGTAGACACACTACACCAACCTAGAACTGTCAAACTACTTCTCAAGAGTATGGCACAGTTCACACGGCTTAAAAAAATAATAAAACACGAGAGACGCGGTGTGTGTGCGCAACGTAGATCTTTCGCTTGAATCAGTGCTCGAAACCTAAGGTTGCCGTATGTCCCGGAAAGCCAGTGAGCTATGCCTGCATAGCGACGGTAACCGATGGCGGAGAATGCTGACCCAACCGAAAGATGACGCAATGAAGGGTGAAGAGGGGGTACGCGTTTGTGGGTAGGTCATGGTCCAGGGTTACCACACCATATTCCATTTGCGACCCACAGACAAATTTCTTCTCTGATCCTGGATTCTGTTTTTTTTTCCTTTTTCATTCTCTTTCACTATTCTATCGCTTTCATTATTCTTTTTACTTGAAATTTCGGTGGCGACTCTTCGGTCCTGCCGGTCGGTATGTCAAGTAATTTGTTAACAGTATAGATACTTTTGCGACCACCGGCAGAGCTAAAGTTGTCTAAGCTTCATTTCACTTTGTCTATTTTCTATTCTTGGTAATTTTTCTCTTGCTTTGCGACGTGACATTTCAAAAAAATAAATTTATACAAAAAAGAAAGGAAAGAAACCAAAAAAATAAAATTTTTCTTCCTTTTTCTGAATAAAATTAGAAAAAGAGAAAGAATTCAATTTTATAGGTAGAAGTCTTCAAATGAATTTGCTTATCCGTTATGTTTCCTCGAGCTGCAAAACATCCTGCTGAGCATTTTGATTTCGTAGATATATTTTTGTGTGTTTCGTAAGAATTGTTTTGTAGATTAGTCATTTACAAGTAAACTTTAGAGTATAATATATAATATTTTTTTTATTTTCAATTATATATATTTTACAAGCCATTCATACCATTTTACAGCTCCCCTTAATTTTCTTTTGTTTATCGATTCAATAGTCGTATGCGGTTCGGATAACAAGTTTGTCCAGACCTGTTATGATTCTGAGATCAAGTAGGGGCAGATCAGAAAATACTAGAGTAATGCGAGGCAGAGGAAATTCTGCACCTACCGTTAGTGACCGTTCAATTCGGGGTAGAACATTCTCTAGGTCACCAGCCTCTTCTCAGCTGGTGTTACAACCACTAGCCCAACTGTCACAACGACAGCACCCATCATGTCAACCCAACAAAGTAATCCGTTACAACAGCTAGTTCAAGCCTAGTAGGTAACGTTAGTGTAGGGACAAACGCCGGTACCAGCGCAAATTCAAATACGACAGTACCATCACCACCTTACAGCAGCATAACTGCCCAGGGTATTAGGCAAGAGTTCGGGATCAGAACAGGGACAGTAGAACTCAGCAACACAATCCCCTGATGGTAACGCCTAATACCATTGTAAATGAGCAAGGTCTAACACTACGTGATTACGTTAGTGCCAGCTCTGGGGCAATGCAGGCTAATGTAATGCAGGAAGTGGAAGCCTGTATTCTCCGACTCGTGCCCCGAATAGTGGCTGAATCGATGCAGGCAGAGAGAGAACGACATCAGGGTAATATGTCTTCTCCATCCCTCAACTCATTTCGCGAGCGGACACAAGCGGGTCAAAATAACGCAAATGTTAACCCTTTAGTACCGGAGATGCCGCAGCCACCATCAAATTCAGAACCACAGCAACAGTACCCACACTATAGCAATTTCATCCCTCCGCCACAATACTCCTATCAATACTTTCAACAGCAAACACAGAATCCAAACCCACAATTGATCCAACAACAAAACCCAACCAACTTCTATGCGCATTACAGTCACCTACCTCATTCAAAACCGCTAGATCTGAGCAAATGGGGAATCAAGTTTGATGGAGCATCAAAGTCAAATACTGTCGAGGATTTCTTGTTCAAAGTTGAAGTTTTGCGGAAAGACTTCAATTGTCCCTTGGAAGAACTGACGAAAAATTTTCATCAGCTTTTGTCAGGCGAGGCCTCTGAATGGTTTTGGAGTTACCGCAGATCGAACTCCATTATAAACTGGGAATCACTAAAGGTGACAATGCAGCGAAAATTCAGAAGATTTGAAAGTGACTATGAGATTCAGAGGAAAATTATGGAGCGATGTCAAATGTATAATGAATCTGCCGAAGATTTTTGCAAGGCAATCATTGGCTTAAAAAATCAGATGCGCGAACAAATTCCTGAATTCGAATTAGTCAAAATAGTCAAGGATAATCTGAAGGAAGGCGTGTCACAATTAGTGTTTCCCATTTCAATTAGCTCCTTGGATAGATTGTTAGAAGAATGCAAACGCGCCGAAAGGAATATCACAAAGCGGCAAAAAGAGCGAGACCATTTCCGGAGTACACCAATTAGGAAAGTACATGAGATAGAGATAGAGGACGCTCAACAGAGCTATTTTGATCTAGAAGCTATAAACGTTCCACAGACTGTGCCGCAAAAACCTAAAACACAGCTAGTCTGCTGGAATTGTCGCGTAGCAGGCCATAGCTTCTTTGAATGTACCTCTACTCAGAGGAACATATTCTGTTATAGATGTGGTGCAGAAAATGTTATCACTCCGAATTACAGTCGATGCCAGGGAAACGGACAGAGATACATGAAACCAGCTGGGGTTTCCTGTCAAACTCCGCAGAACCAGCAAAGATAAAGAATAGTTTTGATAATTTAAAGATAGAGTGCAGGAATGTAAGGATATTAGAAAATAAGATAAGAAAAATTGATCTAGAGGGTAAGGTTAGCAAACTAAGGGAAATAATTCCGTACCATGTAAGATTAGAGAATTATAAAGAAAGAAAACGACAAATCTTTGAAAACAATGATTTTGTACTTAATAAAAAAATATTAGACACAAGGAAAAGATACACTAAAAGAAAACTAGAGCGAAAAATTAAAGCGTCTTCCAGAGTACCTAACGATTTAGATATGAGACCTTATATGGACGTTTCCATTAATAATTTCGAGATGAAAGGCCTAATGGATAGTGGAGCTAGCGTTAGTTGCCTAGGAAATAACTGCATTGACTTAGCTGAAAAACTCAAGCTTCACATTCTGGACTACAAATCCATGATCAAAACTGCAGATGGAAAAGGCCAACAAATTATAGGGAAAGTGATAACGAAAATAACCTGTCAATAGAAAACCGAAGAGATAACTCTTTAATTAGTGCCGTCACTTTCTCAAAGCCTTTACCTGGGTATCGACTTTTGGAACAAATTTAATATCATTCCGTTCATGATTAGTAGCTTAAATGACGAACGTGTAACAGCCGAAGTCGATACTCCTAAAATGCATGTTTTGACAAGAGATCAGCAGTTACAGCTAGAGATAGCGAAATCCGAATTTAGGTGCTATACGAAATACGGTTTAGGGAAAACGCACTTAGAAGAGCATAAAATAGATACAAAAAATGTTCCTCCCAAAAAAATGAGATACTATCCTATTTCACCAGCCGTTCAAAAATTGACCTATGATGAACTGGATAGAATGCTTAGTTTGAATGTGATTGAACCAGCAGTTCAAGCTAGTTGGAACAGTAGAACAACTTTAGTCATGAAACCGGGCAAAAACAGACTTTGTCTAGATGCAAGAGAACTGAATAAGGTGACAATAAAAGACGCGTATCCATTACCAAATATCGATGGTCTATTGAGTAGGCTCGGTGACACGGTTTTCATTTCGGCAGTAGATCTTAAAGATGCTTTCTGGCAAATTCCTTTGGAAGAGTCTAGTCGTCCAAAAACCGCATTCACTGTGCAAGGTAGGCCACATTACCAATTTAAAGTAATGCCTTTTGGTCTTTGTAATGCCGCACAACGGTTATGCAGACTTATGGATAAAATTATTCCGTCCGAAATGAAAGATCGTGTCCTTGTCTACCTAGATGATTTGCTCATCGTGTCACCCGATTTCGAAACTCATTGCGAAATGTTAAGTAGGTCAGAAATTGACAGCAGCAGGTTTAACCATAAACATGCAGAAGTCAAAATTTTGTTTTACCGAGGTCAAATACTTAGGATATCTAGTCGGAGGCGGGCAACTTAGAACAGACCCCAGCAAAATTGAGGCTATAGTTTGGATAACCGCGCCTTAAAATGTAAAACAGGTTACGGAATTTTTAGGTACTGCCGGATGTACCGCAGGTTTATCGCGAACTATGCTTCTCTTAGTGCGCCTATCACAGACTGTTTAAAGAAGTCACCAAAATTCAAGTTTACCCCAGAAGCTCTTCAGGCATTTGAAAAATTAAAAGAGGCCTTAATATCGAGTCCTGTTTTGGTCAGCCCAAATTTTGAAAAAATTTTTTCATTCAATGTGATGCGTCGGATGTGGGCGTCGGTGCAGTGCTTTTCAAGAAGACGAGGCGGGAGAAGAGCATCCAATTGAGTATTTTTCTCAAAAACTAAATTCAGCTCAAAAAAATTATTCCGTCACTGAAAAAGAATGTTTGGCCGTTGTAGCCGCAATAGCAAAGTTTAGACCATACATTGAATTGATGCCATTCACGGTGATCACAGATCACTCAAGTTTAAAGTGGCTGATGAAGCAGAAAGATTTGAATGGTAGACTTGCAAGATGGAGTTTGAAATTTCAAGGTTTCGCTTTTGAAATTCAGCACCGTAAAGGTACAAAAAATGTAGTCCCTGATATGCTTTCTCGTTTCGACATGGACGAGCTAGAGTTGAACACCCATGCAAAAATCTTTGATCTTGAATCTGAGGCATTTAAAAGTGATGAGTACAAAAATCTAATTCAAACCATAGAGGAAAACAACGATAGGCTTCCTGACCTTAAAATTTTGGACGGTTACGTTTATAAACGTACAAATTTTTATGACGGTGTTCCAATTAATGAAGATCATTCTTGGAAATTGTGGATCCCTAAAGAATTAACTGAAAACATAGTTCATTTTGCTCACTGTTCGAGCACGGCAATACATGGAGGCATAGCGAAGACCCTGGGGCGGATCAGAGAGTATTTTTATTGGCCTGGTATAGTTACTGACGTGCGTGACTTTGTCAGAAAATGCGAAGTCTGCAAAGAGTGTAAGCCAGCTAATAAGGTACTCCGACCAACTATGGGAGCTGAAGTAAATACCTCCAGAGGTTTCCAAAAACTGTATATAGATTTTTTAAGCCCCTATACTAGGTCAAAGAGTGGAAACTCTTTTATATTCATTGTTTTGGACCATCAAACGAAGTTCGTGCTCTTAAAGGCTTTACCGAAGGCTTCAGCAAAAGCAATTGTAAGATTTCTAACTGTCGAGGTGTTCCATAAGTTCAGAGTTCCTGAAACTATCCACTCGGATAATGGGCCACAGTTCGTAAGCAAAGAATTCAAAGAGCTTATGGACATCTTTGGAATAAAACACATGAAAACAGCTTACCATGCACCACAAGCAAATGCAAGTGAAAGAGTTAATCAGTCTGTTTTAGCAGCCATAAGGAGCTTTCTGCAAAATGATCAGTCTGATTGGGATCAAAATTTGTCCAATATCGAATGTGCACTTAGATTTTCGGTACATGCATCGATAGGCATGACTCCCTATTTTGCTTTATTTGGAAGAAATATGATAACGCATGCAAGTGCATATCAAATTGCTAGAAAATTAAACATGTTAGAAGAGAATGAAGCCAACATTTTGACCAAGTCCGAAAAATTAGAGCTAATTAGAGGAAGCATTAAAAGGCAATTGCATAAAGCGTATGAGAAGAATGTCAAAACTTATAACCGGCGAAGTAGGGAGATTACATTTAGACCGGGGCAAGAAGTTTTTCGAAAAAATTTTATACAGAGTGATTTTGTAAAAGGAATTAACTCTAAGCTTTGCCGCCCCTGGTTGAAGTGCCGTATTTTGAGTCAGGTCGGCAAGAACATGTACGAAGTAGAAAACATGCATGGTAAACGCGTAGGCGTCATACACGCACAACATTTAAAACAGTAAACAATGAAAATTTTTGATCGTAACAATAATAACTGTCTGTTTTCCTGGTGTCGACACTGTGTATGCCAATAACTTCATGTTTGTGGCGGCGAGGGTGTAATTTGTCATGGTTTCTTGATAGTAGTATGACCCAATTTCTCGACCTCTTTGTGTTGATGGAAAACGGTTTCTGGTATTGAAAAGGAGTAGGCGATGGCAGGCTGTCTGAGCGGTTTTTGACAGTTGGGTGATATAATTCGTGTTGATGACTGCCGCCATGATCTCAGATATCAAAGTCAATAAAAATTCAGTATTCACATCAAATTGACTTATGTTAGTGAATCGTTACAAGAAAAAAAAAATCTTTTTTAATACTAGTTATTTTAGCTGTCCGTAACCAGAGTATCGATAGAGATAATTATATGTGGCCGAACGCACGCCTTGTTCACACGTAAAACTTTTTAGTGATTTTGCCTTGTAGAAGTTGATTTTGTTTTATTTAAATAATGTTGCATTCTATAAATAGACGATATCTTAAATGAAAGGTTTAAGTTAAGTAACATGATATATTTCACATTTAGGTTACATTTATAAGTTAAAATAATGCGGAGCAACTACGACGGTCTATACACCGACAACAAACATAGACTGTTGAATATGGTGAAACCACAGCCCAGGTGGCCGCGTAAAAGCGCCATCCACAACGCGGGTGACACCGGTATGCCTACACCGGACACATGGCAGCAATGCCGACTGGAAATCAGTACAAATATAAAAAAATTAGATATATTGTACGCGTTCTACCACCAGTATACGGGAACTCACCCCAGATACAATGAGGAATGGCAAGCGTTCTGGAAGAGACACAGTGACGAACTGGAGGCAGACGGCCTTAATCCGAAGAATTTTGACTACCGTCCTAAATGGCGATTATACTTCGATTTATTCATGAAAAAAATGTATCTGCAAACAGTTGAGAGGATTAAAATGAAAGCCAAGGAACGTTTTGGCTTACAGTGGCAACTATTTGATTAAGGAAATTAGCACTATTTTGTTTTTTGTAAATTTTTTCACTGCAACATTATTTTCGCGAACTACTTCTGCGAAAGACTTTTCCTCTTGGTGTAGCCAATGCAGACTGCCGTGTCCTGCTGCGGATGTTCCCAACCATTCGGCGCTCACAATTAAGTGTGCCGAATGGCTGGCTTTGTGGCGGACACGACCAGCTGAAGTTTGTCCATGTGAACGCCTAAAAGAGTGCGTTCAGAAAAGGCAGTAACTAGGAAAACTGAGGGCAGCCAACTGAAAAAAAAATAAAGAAAAAGAAATGAGGTTCCGGCGAGCTGGTTCCGCCTTTATTGATTTTTTGACAGCCAACGAGGGAACATTGGATACTCTCAAAAGAATAAAGCTAAATAAGAAAAACTCAAAAGAATAAAGCTAAATAGGAAAAACTCAAAAAGCTGAAAAGGTAAAAAAAATCTAAAAGGAAGAAAAATACTGGCTCGTTGAGTAGTCTGCAACCAAGTCAGCGGAGCACCCCCGGGAACCACTGCGCAAATAATAATCGGGAAATAAAAGTAAAACCTAAAAAAGACTATAAACCTGAAAATAAACTAATAAAACTAAAAATAAACCTGAATAAAGGTAAAAAAAAAAAAAATCTAAAAGAAAAATAAAAGAAAATCCTGAAATAAGGTTAAAAAAAAAATCTAGAAGAAAAACATAATCACAATTTGTTGGTTTTGTCATTTTGATTTATTGCGGAAGTGTTGCCATCTCGTACATTTCATTCTGTAGCAGTTTCTGCCCAGTTTTTGGAAAAAGTGTTTTCATCAAACAACATTTGTAAAATGTATAACTACTCAATAAAATATTAAAAAAATAAGATAAGCAAATAGCTAATTAAAAACTGATTAATAAATAATAATTAATAATAATTATTTAATAATAAATAAATTAATTTTAAAATTTGAAAACAGATTTTTACTATTAAAGAAAAATTACGCAAAAATAAAGCAACCTAAAAGAAAAATCATCAACAAAACATAAAAGCAGCGATTTCGGACCAGTGCAGCACAACGTTCCTGATCACCAAGTGAGCAGCAGTAACTGAAAGAAAAGAGGAAATCGGAACTGTAAAAACAAGAAAAAGCAAGTAGAAATGAAATTGTGTAGGCTGAAAAAAATTAAGGTAATAATCATTAGTAGATAAAAGAAAAGATGTAAAGTTTGTTTCAAGAAGAGATAAAATAATAGTTAAATTTTGAAAACTTTTACTGTAGTAGAAGTGAAATTTTTTTTTGAAATTAAAGATTGTTAAACATAAGAAACTTTAAATTGGTAGATTTTTTTTATGAATATCTACTTGTTAGTGGAAAGTAAACTTAAGCCGTAAAAAGATTTATTTATGTACGTTTTGTGTCAGAATTCAGAAAATTTTTGAATTTATGACTGTGTTTGTCAAACTGTTTTTTTTTCTCAAAATTTAACAAAAACCATGACGTAGAAATACGTACCCTTTAGAAATACCCTGTAGGGATTTTTGGTGCCATACCCTGTAGGAATATAAAGATAAAAAGGCAAGCTTTAAGTATATAAATAAATCTTAAACAGTAAATAAGGAAAAATGGAAATAGGAGTAACCCAAGAAAGAAAAATAAGGAAAGGAAAATAATCAAAAAAAATAAATTTAAAAAAAAAAAAAAATAAATTTCCAAAAAAAATTTTAAATTTCAAATTCGAATAAAAATGTATTCCTCCCTTAATACATACACTTACCATAAGACTTACCTGTACTCAGCTTAATTCTTATATACATACAAAAAAATTAAAATTATATACTTACCTTAAGACTTACCTGCTCCTAAACTTATAAATACACATGTATACTTACAGTTAAAGCTACCAATTTACCTTAAGACTCACCTGTTCCCAAATTTATTTATATACTTACCTGTTAATACTTATTGTTCGACTTATACTTACTGTATACACTTGTGTTTGTGTCGATTCTTTATGTTGTATGTACTGTGTTAAAGCATTTAAGTTTGTATAGGATAGTATGATTTAAACTTGAGAATATTAAGTTTAAATGTATACACCTTATGCAAAATTTTAGATTAAAACCTATCTGTAATTTAAATTTAAGCATAATTTAAATTTAAAAATACAAGATTTCATTAATCCAAATAAGTCAATTCCTGTGTTTAAATGTTAAATTTAATAAATTAAAAATAAAATGAAAATCGAATTTAAAAACTTAATTTAAATTTACTCTAAAAATAAAGAGAAAAAAAAAGAAGAAATTTAATTTTGATTAAATATTTAATTTTAAGAAATTATTTCAATTTGTTTTTGAAAAATTAATTAATTTTAATTTAAATAATTTTCTTTATGTGAGATATTCCTTGTGTATTAAATAAAAATAAAAAATGTTTTTGTGTAATAGTAAACTGTGAATGTCTTGTTAATCAGTAATGGAGTAGAGTCAATTTTCAGATTAGGATGCTGCAGCGAGAGGCATAACTGACGTAAGTAAGGGGCAAATTTTAAAAAAAAAAAATGTATTGGCTGACTTCTAAGTTAGCGGGTGGGACACATTGGTGCAATAATAGCAGCACCATGTAGATTCATTTGAGAAATTATTTTTCGCCTCGGAAATGTCACGTCGTCATCGCGCTCTTTTTCTTTTCTTTCTTCCTAATCTATAATTTTGTCTTTCAATTTTTATTAATTTGACACGAGTTTGAAATTTTTATTATGACAGTTAGAGAGCATAAGAACCCCCATTTTCTGGCGAGCTCAGCCGAGCAAGAAATTTTAATCGTGTCATGCTCTTCTAGACCCTAACTGTTATACACGCTTAATTTTGTTTTTAATTGATAGTTTTGATATGGCTGATAATCGAAACAAGCATCAGTCACCAGGCTGGTGGTGGAGCTGGTTGTGAGAAAATGCGCATCATGTAAAAAAAAGAATGTTCAAAACCCATTTCAATTCATTTGAAAATTTGCACAATTAATGTTAAGATGATCATAATAATAAAAATAATAGTCAGCTGCGTGTATAATGGGGGATTATACGTCAGCTACTTACATAAACGTGTACAAAAAAAAAATTCTGAGGTCATTTCAAATTCAATGAAATTTATACATTTAGTTCATAATATAATTAGAATGATAAAAAACATAATCAGCTATTCTTATAATGGGGGTAAGACCGTCAGCTGAGTGATCATTAGGGTGGTTTAGACACACATGGGAAAATTAAAGTTGCTCCGATCTTCGCTCCGCGGGCACCAAAGTTTCGTATTGATGCCAATAAGAACCACGTAAAATTTGGTCCATTTCAGAAAAGATTTGATGGACCCGCTACCGTTTTGAAAACTGGAAAATGGTCCTTAATCTATCGAAAATCATTAATATCTCCCCGAAGCTACCTCGTAGAGGGATCAAATTTATGACAAGGTCCTATTATTTTTTCTCCTCCAACATTTTTTTTGAACATACTTACCCTCTATCACCACCCCTTAGGGGGTCTCCCCTCACACGCCTCTGGAGAGCTAAAATGTTAGACCATTTTCTATTGTTTTTACTCTCCCAAACTCTTTTCTCGACAAACCTACCCCTTATCTGCCACCCTTTTGGGGGCCCCCCTACAAAAAAACAAAAAATTTCGAAAAATAGTTTATAGCTCCCCCGGAGTGACCCGTAGAGAGATCATATGTATCACCAGGACCTATTATATTTATTTTTCTAATATTTTACCCGAAGATTGCTACCCTCTATCTGCCACCCTTTTGGGGATCCCCCTACAAAAAATTTCGAAAAATAGTTTCTAGCTCCCGGGAATGACCTGTAGAGGGTTCATATGTATAACTACCAATTAAAAACAATATTATGCGGGAGGAAATCGCCACCTGATGTGCAACGCTGCCTCCCGTACTATAACCTTTTATATAGTGTTTTAAGTTTTTAAATATTTCAATAGGTTTTGTTAATATAAAGGTTTAAACTTTTGTAGCCGAATGTGCCCCGGTTTACCATATCTTATAAAAATTAAAAACATTACAAAAATTGATTTTCAAAAATCTCAAACCCAAAATCCCCCCCCCCCCCCCCGAAATAAAATCCTGGATACGGCCTTGCCCTTAGTATAATCCTGTATAAAAAAATGAATGTAAGGATTGACAGGCCAAAACCGTATGTGTCCTCGAAAAACATAAAAAAAATCATCGGTTCGCAAACGGAGCACTTTTTCATAGGCCTGAATTTTTGGAGTATGATCATTTAAAGCGATGAACCCAATTTCAACGTACATACTTGGGAACTATATTAGTCTCTATGTGCGACACACATACTTCACTCAAAGAATAAATCATATTCTAAAAGGCAGTCTTTTGAAAAAGTGTTCCGTTTGCGAACCGACGACTTTTTTTAATGTTTTTCGAGGACACATACGACTTTGCCTGGCAACCCATACAGGAATATACTAAGGGAACATTTGGCCACCGATTACACCAAAAATTTTCCGCTGAGATGGATGAATGGCACATTTTTTTATATTTTGTTTCTAATGCTACAGTATCGTAAATATTGCACTGGCACACAAAAAAAAGTCTCATGACCCAGAGGGTAGATCCCACTAGAGTCTAGTGACTAGACCCACATTTTTGAGGGCGCTGATTCCGAATATGACCTTTAAAAATGGTTCCAGTTTTCCCGCTACCACCCCCTTGGGGGTCAAAATTCAAGTTGGCTTACAAAGTTGAAATGGATGTGCATTTCTATGTTTTTTGGGGTGGGCAAAAATTTATTAAGACAGTAGGTCGTTCATTCACTTATGGAAATTTGAAACCTTGAACATATGTACAGCAAAACGAAACAAATAAAAAGCACGTAGCAATAAACGCTTGCTTTTTGTTGGAGTTAACAACCGTTTAAAGTTGCTGACTTAGCTTTTTATGTATTTTATGTGAGGTAATGAGCGATTTAGAGTTTAACAAATACGCCCACGAAAAATTGTTAGGAGAGTTGTGTAGATTTACAGATAAATTGTGGAAATATTTAGAAGTTACAATTGACAATAAAGAACAACTTATTCCAATACAAAGAAAAGTTGAAAATTTCCATAATTTATCAGCAATCGAAAAAGCGGACATAATTCTAGAGGAAATTTTAAACATTATAGAACAAAAGAATCGCAGTGACGAAGGAATAACAGAGACCTGGAAGAAGGAATTCCACGCCCTAAAAAGGAGATACGACCAACATATTACTCAGTTGAAACTAAACGCTGAGCAAATAAAGGATCTGGAAGAGGAAAATTCTATATTAAACGATACACTGAGTGAAAGGAATTTATCAAAATTAAATTTTTCACTACCAGTGGGTCAGGAATTGGAAAAGGAAAATCAGTCCCTAATAGAATTAAAGAATCGCGTTCAGGACCTGGAAAACGCAAATAAGCGTTTGACGAAGGAACTTAAAGCCGAGAGATTAAGGGGAAAAGAACAAAAAGTGACTTTTGAATTAACTAACAAAAGCCACAGAACAGTAAACACTATGGGAGAACAACAAAAATTTATTGATCTGTGCAGCAGACAAGTGGAATTTTCGAAACAGTTGGAGAAGATGATCATCAACTATAAGAAAACTCCAACACAGAGAGAAACCGTGGAATATTATTCAAAAAGGATTGAAGAATTAGAAAGGTTATGGTCAAGTTTTTCAGTGAACAACGACGCTATTGAGGAGCACCGATCCGCGTTCTCTACTCACGAGTACTTTACAAAGAATTTCTACAGCAAAATAGAAAATAGTTATTGCGATCTATCGAAATGTTATAATGAAAAACTGGCCACCTTAGAAGAGATTAGGGCATCGCAACAAGGACATACGTATGCAAGCCAACAAAGAGAGGCGAGAAACAATAATGTTTTTACCATAAGTGCAGATGTTCACAATGAGCAACAAACGCATCAGCTTGAAAGCACACCCAGTCTAGGAAGATCAAGAAGTCATGATCAAATAGCCAAATGGGTACGGGACACAGTACCTTATTTTTCCGGTGTAGAGTCACCAACTATCAAGGCAGATTTATATAGGTTTATAGAGGTTTGCGAGTCGGTGAGGAGAACCACTGACCCTTCTGATGAAATAGAATTAATTTCTAAAGTGAGATTTCATCTCAATGGAGATGCATACGAGTTGATCAGGGCGACTCAATTTTTAAATATGCAAGACCTATACAATATTTTAAAAGAAACCTATATAAGAGAAAAACCCTTAGAAGCAGTCCAAAAGGAATTAATTAATGCTCGGCAGGGAGCCTTTGAGTATTTGCGAGCATACGCTAGGAGATTGAAATCACTAGAGACATCCATTATGGATAACCTCAGTAAGAGGTATTCAGCTCCGGAAGACCGAGTATACAGACAGGAACTGTTAAATTCTGTAGTAAGAGCATTCAGATTGGGATTAAGGAATCCAACTCTCAAAGTATTAATGATGAGTAAGAATACGTGTACTTTAGAAGAATTACTCAAAGAAGCAATCTCTGCAGAAGAGGATTTGCGAGAGGATTCAGAACAAGTACTAGGCGTCAACACATATCAATCAAATGTCGCTCAACTAA
This sequence comes from Meiosimyza platycephala, assembly GCA_963662105.1. Taxonomy (NCBI): domain Eukaryota; kingdom Metazoa; phylum Arthropoda; class Insecta; order Diptera; family Lauxaniidae; genus Meiosimyza; species Meiosimyza platycephala. The sequence goes on along the minus strand of OY759211.1, from coordinate 49,065,473 downwards.
CTCGGCCTTATATGATGTTCAGCCACAAAAATGGAAAAGATCATTGGAACAAAGGCAGGCTAAACAATACCAACAAAATTCAGGAAAACATATAAAAAATAATTTCTCAAATAATAAAAAACCAAATATTATTTGTTCGTATTGTAATAAAAAGGGTCACACAAGGGAAGACTGTTATGTAAGGAAAAACACACCTTTCTGTGACAAATGTTCAGAATACGGTCACATGACCAATATAAAGTGTTCACAGAACAAAAACGAAACATACAAAAATATAAATAAAAATAAGACAAATTCTCAACACCAACAACGGGGACAGCAATCTTCCATTAAATGTAGTTGGTGTAAGAGAATTGGACATGAAATTGGAAATTGTTTTGCCAAAAGAGACTACGAAAAGGTTGAGGGAAACTAAGGGGGGCCCAAGACTGGCCAATAGTCTGGGGACCCAAAAAACTTAGTAAATTAGGGCCAAAAGGAGTAGAAACAGTAAACCAACCACAACAAAGTGCAGTTGCTACGTTATCTACTAATTGTGAAACAAATGAAGTTTCAGAAAATATTTCAGATAAATTAGTAATAGTAAATCAGCTACAAGAAAGTGCAGTTGATACGTTAACTACATCTGAAATTACAAATAATTTTAATAAAGTAGTAACAGTAAACCGACCACAACAAAGTGCAGTTGGTTATCTACTAATTATGAAACAAATGAAGTTTCAGAAAATATTTTAGATAAAATAGTAACAGTAAATCAGCTACAAGAAAATGCAGCTGATACGTTAACTACATCTGAAATTATAAATAATTTTAACAAAGTAGTAACAGTAAATCAACCACAACAAAGTGCAGTTGATACGTTACCTACTAGTAGTGAAAATTATAAAGTTTTGAGTAATAACTTAAAGCAAGGTAATGCGTGGATAACAAATCATACACAGAATACTGTAGTTGAGGCGTCCCTCGCAAAACCCATAGAATGCGTATCAAACGCAAAAGATACTGAAACTGGGAGACACATCTTGTATGGCAGGCATAACGAGAATTTCTACCAAGCAAATCAAAATGACGTGTTCATAGAAGTGCCCTGTAAAGAGGCCAGACATGGAAAACTTATTTTGTTGGTAGATTCCGGTGCTGACACAAGTTTGGTCAAAGAAAGTGCAATGTTGCATTTCCCAGAATCAGATACAAAAAATCGAAAAGATTTAAGTGGAGCATTTGGCGGACAGGTTACCACATTAGGTACAACCACTATTAAACACAAGCAGAACCCAGATCTAAGTTTAAAGTTACACATAGTGTCACTAGATCAAGGAGTTCCAGCTGATGGAATAGTAGGTAGGGACAATTTGTGGAACCGAACTGTCATAAACGCTATAGATAAAAATTAACGTTTTTAAATGAAAAACGTCAGAAAGTAATAGCATTCACGCTTAAGCCGATGAATGACTTTAACAGAGTACTATACAATACAGAAACAGCAATAGAAGCTCGAACTGTAAAAATAGTACCTTTATGTGTTAAAACAACATTAAAAGAAGTTGTTATACACAAACAAGAACTTTCGCAAGGAGTTTACTTAGGAGAAGTACTCAGCAAAGTGAAAGATGGCATAGTTTATGTGCCAATTTTAAATTCGTCAGAAGACGAATTTATCATTGACAGAAAGTTCAAACCAGAATTTTCAAATTACAATGAATTTAAAATAAACACAAGTTCCGCAATAAATATAATATCGGAACAAAACGTGAGGGGAAGATTAGATAAGCTATTTGGATCTATTAATTTAGATCCTAACATAAGCAATGAAGTGAAAGCTTCCATGGAAAATATATGTGCATCCTTCCATGACATATTTTTGTTAGAAGGAGATTGCTTATCATATACTCCAGTATTGAAGCATGATATCCCTACTTTGGTGGGTCAACCACCAATAAACCAAAAACAGTATAGACTACCCCATTCTCATAGAATGGAAATTAATAAACAGGTAGGTGAACTGTTAGATGAAGGGATTATTTCACCAAGCACCTCACCTTGGAATTCACCACTATTGCTTGTCCCAAAGAAAAGTGGTAAAGATGGCGAGAAAAAGTGGAGATTAGTTATAGACTTCAGAAAATTAAATGAAGCTACAATCAAGCAAGTTTTCCCCATACCACGAATTGATGAAATTTTAGATCAATTGGGACATAGCAGATATTTTTCCACGCTAGATCTAGCAAGTGGATATCACCAAGTATTGGTGAATGAAGATGATAGAGAAAAAACAGCATTTAGTACAGGGTTGGGACATTTTGAGTTCAACCGAATGCCGTTTGGTCTAACGGGAGCCCCAGCAACATTTCAACGCATCATGAATCACATACTCACAGGACTACAAGGTCTAGAGTGTTTTGTTTATTTAGATGACATTGTCATATACGGGAAAAACTTACGAGAGCATGAAGAAAGGCTACGAAATGTGTTCACTGTATTAAGACAACATAATCTGAAATTAAACACGAAAAAATGCAATTTTTGCGTCGTGAATTTGTGTATTTAGGTCATAAATGTTCAGAACACGGAGCCCTGCCAGACCCAGAAAAGGTAGAATGTGTAAAAAACATACCAGTACCTAAAAACAAAAAAGAAGTACAAGCATTCTTAGGTCTGGTAAACTATTACCGGAAATTCATTAAAGATACGGCAAGATTAGCTTTACCAATAAATAAATTATTGAGAAAAGACGCAAAGTTCGTATGGTCAACGGAATGCCAAAATTCATTCGAGGAATTAAAAAAGGCAATAATGACACCACCTGTATTGGCATATCCAGATTTTAGTCAACAATTTTTGTTAACTACGGATGCCAGTAATGATGCAATTGGTGCAATATTATCTCAAGGAGAAGTCGGTAAAGATAATCCAATAGCATTTGCCAGTAGAGCACTAAGCGATACCGAGAAAAGGTATTCGACCATTGAAAAGGAATTTCTCGCTATAGTGTGGGCAACAAAAAATTTTAGAGCATATTTGCTTGGCAGACATTTTAAAATTTACACCGATCATCAACCACTACGTGGGATATCAAACCTTAAGGATCAAACGTCACGCTTAGCGCGCTTCCGACATAAACTATCGGAATATGATTTTGTAATCATTTACAAGCCTGGGAAAAGAAACTTAAATGCAGACGCTTTAAGTAGATTGCCACAAACAAATGAACAAATAACAGTGGTACAAACCAGATCATATTCTAAAAATTCTGAAAAGGAAAAAGTGAACATTTCAAACGAGGTGGATAAGGACACGGTGGTTGAAAACAACACCGGAAAAACAGTGGTCATACTGAAAGATCCTAAAGAAATAGAAACAATATTAAGGGATTTTCATAGCACACCACTTGGTGGGCATCAAGGGGCTGTCAAAACACTTCTAAGGATAAGAAAGCAGTATAGATGGCCAGGTATGCAAAGAGATATAAAAGAGTATATTAAAAAATGTACCAAATGTCAGACCAACAAGAGCTCAAGACTTACAAAAATGCCGATGGTGGTAACAGATACACCAAGCAGGCCTTTTGATAAAGTATATATGGACATTGTCGGTCCATTACCTGAAACTGTATCAGGAAATAAGTATATACTAACATTTCAGGATGATTTTTCAAAATATATGGCATGTGCTGCAATGCCCGACGCAGAAGCAAGTACAGTATCGAAAAAATTTTATGACGAAATCATTGCCAGATATGAATGGTACAAATTTTATCGCAAAATTATTCTCAGATACTTGCAAAATGTTGGGCATTAGGAAATTGCATATAACGCCATATCATCCGCAGGCTAATGGTTCTTTGGAAAGAAGCCACAGACCACTAGCAGAATACTTGAGAAGTTTTGCTAAAGAAGATGGTTCGAATTGGGACCAATGGCTGACGGCAGCCATGCATGTCCATAACAATACGATACATACTTCTACTAAGCAAACTCCTTTCCGAACTGTGTACGGTTTTGAATTCGAAATGCCTACGAATTTAAAACGAAAATGTTCACCGCTCTATAACGCGGAGGACCAATCAAAAGTATTAAAGTTTCAAATACAAAGAACTCACGAGTTAGTGAGAAAAAACCAAGAAAAGGCAATAGAATTGTCTAAAAAACAATAAAAGAGGGGATAAAGTTCTGATGAAAAATCAAACTCGGAAAAATAAATTTTCTGCCATATGGGTAGGCCCATTTGAAGTAACAGATATCAAAGGGCCTGTTACAACAGAAGTTGTAATAAAAGGAAAGAAAAAGAAGTTACATAATAATTTATTAAAATTATTTAATGAACCGAAATAAAATTAAAAGCTTTTTCTTTTTCTTTTTAAATTAGAATAGTTTGCTCATATTATTTAATACAGCAAAATTAAATAAAAACATATGTACATAAATACTTGTTTGTAAACAAGAAATAAGAAACGACGTGTGCCGAAATAAGCGCACATGGTCGCATATAACTTACCTACCTCAACAGTAGGTAAAGGAAAAAATTTTGAAGATAAAAAAAAAAAAAAAATAATAATAAGAACGCAAAGCATTGCATTGCATTCGGCAATGCAAATTTGAGCAAATTTATTTAACGTAACTGTATGAAATTTGATCAAATGCAAATCAAAATAAACAAAATAAAATAAACGCAAGATACTTGTACTACATACAAGAAATATGAAACGACGTGTGCCGAAATAAGCGCACATGGTCGCATGTAACTTAACCACCTAAACAATAAGCTGGAAAGACATTATAAAAAATATAATTCGGTAATAAAACACAAGCCCGACCTATCGGGATACCATTTCAAATAAAAAGACATACAGTTTTTTTTTATAATTATTATTTTTATTTTTGAATATTTTTTATAACCTGGAAGGGAAGCACAAAGATCTTAATTGCTGCAACCGAGGTGACAGCGGTAATACAGCTAGACCATAAAATAGTGAGCTTTCCTCACATTGCAGGATCACTCGCAAACTCGCGACTACGTCCCGCAATGTGCAATAGTACGCACCATCTTTCCAATACTGCAAGATCCTGGCTCCCAAGTATTGGGCAGGATAGCCCTCGTAAAACTGCCAGTTGTTTTGCATATAATGCCCGGCCAAGAAAAATAACTCCTTCATTTCTCGAGTGTAGTCTTTGACTTGGTTGTTCATGACTGATCGCGTTTTAACAATGGTAAAGTAAAACAATAAACGGACCCCTTTTATAGAGGAAAAATGTCATTTGCCATTGTCATTTGTCAGCAAAAATATTGGGCAGTAAAAATACTGTTAATTAAGCAGTGTCAATTTATTAACAAAATATTTTATAAAGGGTGTCGCAATAAGCACCTGTAGTAATATTGGCAAAACCTAACGAACAATTATTTTATTTCAGAAAAACAAAATGAACGTTATTACCACCTTACTTTTCATTTGCGCACCAATGACGGTCTTTTCACAAGCAATAGAAATAATAAATATAAACGATAACAACGGCTACATTACTCTGAATTCGGGAAAAACAAAAATAATTCTGAAATACCAAAAATCCTTGCATATCATTAACATTACAGAGTTCGAAAATAATCAGAATGAAATTGGAATGAATATAGAAAATATTCGAGCACTTGTGAAACCAGAAGACGCGTCCTTTTTGACGTTGGAACATAATTTCAATCTATTAAAGTCAAAAATAAATGGTCTGAAACCTCATATGCGGAAAGCTAGAGGACTAATGAATATATTAGGTAAAGGACTAAAGGTAATTGCTGGAACAATGGATAGCGAGGTCGAAGTTTTCATTAGAAGGCATATCGAGGACTTGGAAAAACAGAATCACGAATTAATAAATGAATCAAATAAACAAGTTTCAATAAACTCCCAAATTACAGATCAGATAAGAAATATTTCATTGCACATTAACATTTCGTCGCCTATACTCCTCAATCGTCAGGCGTTTGGGACCCGCCGTAATAGGAGTAGGAATGTAGACAGGTATAGAAGCTGCCTGTTCACCAGTGGGGACAGGAATATATTCCGGTTCTTCTGCTGATATTTTTTTAGCACTTTCCATTTTTGATATCAAATAATAAATGATGCGAATTGGTACCATATGTTACTATTTATACCAATTTGCCAGTAAATGATTAATTGAATTGAGTTCAATTTTTTTTTTTTTAACATATGCATATATTTGTATGCATACGTTTAAGACATATGTATATACATATATAAATTTATAATTTACGTTGCACATTTTTGCATCGTAAGCAAAACAAGTCAGTTCGTTGACATGTTTAAATTTTAAGACTTAAATGTTTTTGCCTAATTGCAAAATTTAATATTGGTAAACTAGGCCAATAAACTTTAAAACAAAGCGGAGTAAATGGCGTATATATATATATATATATGCATTATAAAAACGCATACACATATATAACATTTACACAAACTTAAATAAATAAACAAAATAAAACGGAGTAAATGCCGTAAACATATATATATATTTATGCATTATAAAATGCATACACATATATAGCATTTACATAATATAGAAATAAAACGGTATAAATACCGTATATATATATATATATATATTTATATATGCTAACACACATATAACATTTAGGTACACTAAATTACATATTAAATTGTATTAAATAAACTAATCAAGCAATAAGCTTATGATTCTATTAATTTTATAATCATGGTCCTATACTGGAACAGTGTAACAGTAGATGAGGCGGTAAATGACTTAAATACTCCATTTTCCTGATTCAAGGTAGCGAATACAACAGCAAATAAGATGAATACAGATAATCAAAAAGCTAGCTGAAGAATATTTCACACACAATAAATGAAATATCCAGCGTTAGTAGCTATACGTAAAGGGTTGTCAATCCCTACAAGGTGACAACCAAGCCAGAAGAAGGGAGGGGGCGACAGTTTTCAGCGTAACGCCTCCCTTGTCGAGAAAACATTATTCATCATGATTCTGAAATGATGATAGCAAATAAGAACCAGCATCGCTCCTTGAATAAAATCAGAAGTAAATTTTGTGGAGTATTAAGTCAAGCAAAGCCATAAAGCCAAGCAGTTCCTAACCAAGGGGGACAAGCGGCGATGGAGAAAAGTAGGACCATGAATTAGGTAGGGATATTCGAAAAAAAAAAATAATAAGTCATACTTACACTTAAATTTAACATTCAAAACAAAAATTTATTGTAAGACGCAATAATTTTTTATTAAGAAAAAATTATTCTTAGCTATAATTTTTTCTTATTCGAAGGGGTGAGGAATGTTGTGGGTTTTTACCACACATGATATGTTATTCAAACATTTATTTAAACAAATAACATATTATGGCATATTTTTGGGATGATGCTTAACATCATCCAATAATAATTGCAGCACACTTTTGGGTATTTGTTGTTTTGTTGATAAATTTAAGTTGCTATGTGCAAGTTCTGCTTGTTAAGAATTAACAAGAATGAGAACGCCAAGCACTTAAACGCAACAACAAAACAGCAAGCAAAAGCCAACTTGTGAAACCCGCAGCACACTTTTGGGTATTTGTTGTTTTGTTGATAAATTTAAATTGCTATGTGCAAGTTCTGCTTGTTAAGAATTAACAAGAATGAGAACGCCAAGCAAATAAATGCAACAACAAAACAACAAGCAAAAGCCAGGTGTGAAACCCGGAAATATGTCGACCTCACTACTTTGGTGAGTTAAATAAGACTTATGCAATTTTTGCATAAGTCAAATAAATATTTGTAGGCCAAAATTTTGTAGGCCAACTATTTGTGGGCCAAGATTTGGCAAAGTAAAATAAGTTTTTGTTATTGTATTCCTAAGTAATTATTTTAGCATGTAATTTGTTATTGTAATTATCTGTATCATAGGTGTTAAGTAAATGAAATTAAAAATTAAAAACAGAGTTAGTTCTGGTGATGTGAAGCAAACACAGTTGTTTTTATTTTTTTTTGGCAACCAAAATAAGGAATAATGTATGCTGGTAAGTATCCTAATATTCTAATATAAACTTTCATATATTTCCAGATACGACTTTCAACGAGATTACAAAGTGTTTTCCCAGGACGGGAAAATTACTTGTAACACCGTTTACATAAAATAGGTACACAAAGACATAAGCAATCAAATAAAACGCTATAAAAACATTCAGTGGTAATTTTCAAATCATCAGAATTAAAATCAAAGTCTTGAAATTTTGAATCTAAGAGATCATTAAGGTGTTCATAATCACCGCCTTTAAAATTAAAAAAGTATTGATGATCAAAAATATTTTCAATAGAGTTAAGCTCAGCTGGGTAAACAATACTCAAAGGAGGGTGATATACGTCAATGTTAGAAATGCAAAAAGTGGCACTGTTGGGAATTAAACTCCAACTTTTAGTTAAGTTATCAATTTGGTTTCAAAATCTTAAAATTAAAATTAATTTAAATTCACTAACATTTTTAGTTGAGTGTAACATAGTGAACAAATTGTTCAAACATTCTGCTGAGTTGCACTTAATACCTTAGTAGAGCAACGACTGACATTGTTGCACTTAACATGACATAGTTTAATAATTATTTAGTTCCTGATTGCTTGCTAAGCAATATTTCGTTTATTTGTTTTTATTGTACTTTTCACATTTTTGTTGTTATTTTTAATAATTATTGTTAAGCATTTTATTTGTATATAAACTTGAATATTTTCACCAATAAATCAGATGCAATTTGAAATTCAATAAACCGTTTTTGATTTGCTTTTCCATTACACGAGATCTTCAGGTTAAAGTGCTTGAAGGTTTCACTACACAATTCCTCTAAAGAACACTAGTTTAGGTTCATGTGCCTAAACTAGAATTACACAAAACATTTTTTGACATAACATTTGGTGACCCCGACGGTCCGAGCCAGGAATAGAGTCGCATCAGGACATTCCAGCGAGGATTATTATTTAGTGGACACAGCAGCCACAATACAGTACAATCAACCACTGGAGCAGGAGCCAGATCCCGACGGTCCGAGCCAGGAATAGAGTCGCATCAGGACATTCCAGCGAGGATTATTATTTAGTGGACACAGCAGCCACAATACAGTACAATCAACCACTGGAGCAGGAGCCAGAACCCGACGGTCCGAGCCAGGAATAGAGTCGCATCAGGACATTCCAGCGAGGATTATTATTTAGTGGACACAGCAGCCACAATACAGTACAATCAACCGCTGGAGCAGGAGCCAGAACCCGACGGTCCGAGCCAGGAATAAAGTCGCATCAAGACATTCCATCGAGGATTATTTAAAAGTGGACATATCAGCCACATCACAGCAACTTACAATCAACCACTGGAGCAGGAGTTGGCTGTCAACAATTCTGACGAAATGGAAGCGTTAGTCGCCAAGCAAACTTCAACCGGAGGCGAGATACAGAAAATCATCGCAAATTACAAGAAAGATCCTGCTGACAGGAAGAAAAATATAAATTATTTTGAAGAGCGTAAGCAGCGTTTGCAGAGTGCTTTCCAACAATTTGAAGCCACAGATTATCAGATTCGGTCACTACAAGGAGTTCCGAACCATCATGATTATTTCACGACCGGCTACTACGAAAAAATTGTCGAGTTGAGTAAGCAGTATGAAGAAACGCCAGGATCCTCGCAGCAGAACCAAAAGAATACCGGCATATCGACTGCTCAAAACAACTCTGATGACAGATTCACAACCATAAGAACGGATTCATCTAAAGCTCAAATGAATGCTGATGACAAAATTATTGCGATGGTAAAAAGGCAAAAAGGGTTACAAGAGTCACTGCAACGTCTCTTGTCAAACATATCCACCAAGCCAATAACCGAGCAAAATCGTTACTTGGAGTCGCTGAACAATTTGCGGCTTCAAATAGAAAACATTCATCTAACCATTTACGAGCAGTGCGATGATCTGCAGAAATATTGTTATGATCTTGAGGCTTACATAACACTGGAACAACAGGTTCAAGATCAGCGGGCTACTTCCGCAGAACAGAACGTCACTAGGCGGCAGCAAGGTGCGGCTACAAATAACAGCCTCAGCCTTCAACTCCCAAAAGTGACAATACCAAAGTTTGACGGCAATTATGCAACTTGGCAGCAATTTTCTGATTTATTTACGAAAATTATTCATGAACAAGAGCTGCTGGACATACAAAAAATGTGGTACCTGAAGACGAATATTTCAGGGGAAGCAGAGAGATTAATACGACATCTCACGTTGAGCGAAGCTAATTACTCAACAGCATGGAGATTGATGCAAGAGAGATTCAACAACAAAAGGGTCCTTGTATCGGTACTTATTCAAAAATTAGTTAACCATCCAACAACAACCTCTGACGCTAAAGCCATAAAGAACTTCCACGATTGTATTCAGGAAAATTTATTGGCCATCAACAATCTAGGCATCAGGACAGATTCCTGGGATCCACTTTTACTTCACATATTGGTAAAGAAGTTGGATCGTCATACTCACATATTGTATGAGCAGGCCCTAGAAAATCCCAAAGAACTGCAGACAATTCATATATTTCTGCATTTTCTAGAAAATCGGTTTCAAACGCTAGAAACTCTGGGAAGCAACCAATCGTCAACTCATGCTAAGCCAAATTTCGGTAGAGCAAAATCATTGACTACGTTTACAAAAAATAGTCAAACAACGACTTGCCCAGCATGCAAGCAAAATCATCCAATTTTCAGTTGTGAAATGTTTCTGAAAATGACTGCCAACCAACGACTCAATTTGAAACAACAATCAAAAAGATGCGTTAATTGCCTTAAGGTTGGCCATTCTGCGAAAAACTTTTCTTCAAGAAGCTGTTTCAAATGCCAAAAAAGACATAACACTTTGCTACACTTAGACCTGAAGCAGGATGGTAATACAGAGGCCACACAGCCAGGGAAGGCGCATACAAATCAGGATCCTATGGGAAATTCAGTGGCACTTACAGCATCAAAAGTTGAACAAACAATAAACCAACAGAGTTATGTAATGCTTGCCACAGCCAAAGTAAAAGTGACAGCGCAGAACGGAACTTGCTGCGAAGTGAGAGCAATTTTAGACTCAGGCTCCCAAGTAAATCTGGTAACAGAACAGTTGGTACGAAAACTAATGGTAAAACCAGCTCGTACGTCATTATGCATTGAAGGTATAGGGAAAAGATTTCAAAATTGTTCCCAACGAATAACACTCAACTTGGAATCAACTAAAGGCTCGTACACAACAACAATGGAAGCTTATGTTTTGCCTCAAATCGTGCCAGTACAACCAGCATGCAAAGTAAACACTACAAAATGGCACATTCCTGATAACATTTTGTTGGCAGATCCAACATTCGGCCAGCCAGGACGAGTAGACATTTTAATTGGTGCAGAACTATACTTTGAATTATTAAAAAGTGGTCAAATTCATTTATCTACAGAGCTACCCACTTTACAAAACACAGCATTTGGATGGGTAGTCGGCGGCAAGATCAGTCGTCAGCAAGTTGACAAGGCAGTATGTGCAGTTTTAGATGGAGAAAGAATAGACAACTTGCTACAAAATTTTTGGAAGTTAGACGAACCTGAAGATTCTGGGACTAACCTGTCGCATAATGATAAACAGTGCGAAAATTACTTCATGAATACAACAAAAAGAAATGATGATGGACGATTTGTGGTTCAACTACCATTTCAAGAAAACCCATCAGCATTAGGAGACTCAAGAACTCAAGCTCTCCGCAGGTTCCTTTCGTTAGGAAAACGGCTAGAAAGGGTACCATTCATCAAACAAGAGTACATTAACTTCATGACACAATATGAAGACTTAGGACACATGATTAATATCAATTCAGAAGAAATTATGTGTCCACAATACTTTATTCCTCATCACTATGTACTTAAGCCGGACAGCAGCACTACAAAGCTACGCGTTGTGTTTGACGCATCAGCAAAATCGTCATCCGGGTGATCATTGAATGACCTATTGCACACTGGTCCTACAGTTCAGAGTGAACTATTTACAATACTGCTTCGTTTTCGATTACCCAAATATGTTTTCACGACTGACGTGGAGAAAATGTATAGGCAAATTATGATCGACGAGGCCGATCAAAGGTTTCAATTAATTTTTTGGAGAACGTCACAGAACGATCCATTAAAAATATACAAACTGAAAACTGTCACATATGGAACTTCAGCTGCTCCATATTTAGCGACCAAATGCTTGCAACAGCTTGCAGAAAAGAATAGAGCTACTTACCCATTGGGAGCGCAAGTTTTGCATGAAGATTTTTATGTTGACGATGGCCTTAGTGGTGCAGACAACCTCAGTACAGCCATAGAAATGCAGCAACAGCTAACACAGCTCCTGGGTAGTGCAGGGCTTAAATTGCGCAAATGGTGTGCCAACTATCCTCAATTACTTCAAGGGATACCAGTAGAAGACCAAGAAGTCAACCTGGACTTTGAAGAAACATCAATAAAAACACTTGGACTCACATGGATGCCAAAATCAGACGTTTTTTGCATAAAAACAGGCAGCTTGGACAATTCGAGAGTCACAAAACGCACAGTAATATCAGACCTTGCAAAGATTTTCGATCCGTTAGGACTGGTAGGCCCAGTTGTTGTGTCAGCAAAAATATTCATTTAACAACTATGGCAACTCTCACTAAACTGGGATGATGAACTGCCAGGAGATTTAAGTACGACATGGCTAAAATTCAGAGAAGGACTGAGAACTCTCAACAATAAGAAAATAGAGCGGCATGTTTTCAGCCAAGGAAAACCCGAATCTATTCAGCTTCATACTTTCGTCGACGCATCAGAAAAAGCATATGGTGCGGCAATTTACATAAGAACATTGTGCAAGAACAACACCGTCATCATAAGACTTTTATGTTCAAAAAGTCGTGTTGCTCCATTGAAAAAACAAACTCTACCACGGCTAGAGTTGTGTGCAGTACTTCTTGGTGCACAATTCACAACAAGAGTACGCAAAGACTTGAAATTGGAAAATAATTCATCATTTTTTTGGACAGATTCCTCAATAGTATTATCCTGGATCAATTCCAAAACAAGTTTGTTTCACACATTCGTAGCAAATAGAGTGGCTAAGATTCAGGAAAGCACCACAACAGGACAATGACGGCATGTAGGGACCAAAGAAAATCCAGCCGATATCGTATCACGGGGACTTACTCCTGAACATATACATGATAAACCTATGTGGTTTTATGGTCCATTATTTTTAAGCGGAAACGAAGCACAATGGCCAAAACCACTTGATCACAATTTAGCAATTGAATGTGGCACGGAACGCAGGCAGCAGAAACCAATTGTCGCAGTTGCAGCCAGTATACCAAACAGTGCAGGCATCATTTACAATATCAGATCACGAAATTCGTTCACAAAATTAAAGCGAATTGTTGGATATGTTCTCAGATTTATCCAACACGCAAGGGATCCAAACAATAAACAGTCATCTTTGGTTCTAAGCGCAATCGAACTAGAATCTGCACTGAATATTGTTATAAAATCTGTGCAACAAACCGAATTTAAGGAAGAAATGCACCAGATAACTAGCAATGGAACAGTGAACAAAAACAGCACTTTAATAAGTTTGAGCCCTTTTATAGATGACAATGGGTTATTACGAGTCGGAGGACGATTACACTCATCAAGTCTATCTTACAATGCTAAACATCCTATGCTGCTTCCTTACAATGACATAATTACAAAGTGTATCATGCAAAATTTACACGTAAGACACATGCATTGTGGACCACAGACGTTATTGGCCCAAGTAAGGTTACAATTTTGGCCAATTAAAGGAAAAATAATGGCGCGTTCAATAGTTCAACATTGCGTCAGATGCACTAGAAGTAAACCTGTAACCTTTCAACAACTTATGGGAAATCTTCCAGCCACACGAGTTCAACCTGCTCGTCCATTCTTAAATGCAGGAGTAGACTTTTGTGGACCAATATGGGTACATTACAAAGTACGAGGAAAACGGCCTCAAAAAGCGTACATTGCAGTGTACTGCTGTTTTGCTACAAAGGCAGTTCATCTAGAAATTGTCAGCGATCTCACAACCAATGCATTTATTGGATCACTCAAAAGATTTATTGGCCGACGAGGGCATTGCCAGAATTTATACTGTGATAATGCCACAAACTTCGTTGGTGCCAGCAATAAACTAAGTGAATTAACACAAATAATTCACTCAAAATCAGCACAGGACAATATTATAAAGGAATGCAGCGAAAGAGGTATGACCTTCAACTTCATTCCACCTAGAGCACCACATTTTGGAGGACTTTGGGAGGCAGCAGTCAAATCAGCTAAACATCTTTTGATCCGCAGCGTATCAACCGCTTCTTTGACATATGAATAATTGGAAACAGTAATAGTTGAAGTGGAAGCAATACTTAATTCAAGGCCAATAACACCAATGTCATCCAATCCAAATGATCTTGCAGCCCTTACTCCTGGTCATTTTCTTATTGGAGAACCACTTACAACTCCAATAAATCCAAAGCTCACGGAAATCAAGATAAACACGTTGACCAGATGGGAACTAGTACAACATATTAAGCAAGAGTTTTGGAGACGCTGGAATAGTGAGTATTTGACTGAACTCCAACACCGAAATAAATGGAAAGATATTTGCAAAAACATCAAGGAAGATACTATGGTCATCATCAAGCAGGACAACATACCCCCGCTTCAATGGCCCTTAGGACGAATCCTTAAGGTGTACAAAGGAGATGATGGAATAGTGTGTGTAGTGGATGTTAAAACATCAACAGGAACCATCAAGCGCCCTATAACTAGATTAGCTCCACTATTTCCAGCAAACGAAGAAAAAGTCTCGCAACAAGCACTAAGACGACCGCATTCAGATCCAGATCCCTGTCAAGATGACATGACAAATACATCACCTAAAAAAAGAGTCCGAACAATCGCAAGCCCGATTTTACTAACGATTATCATGGCCCTGATGTTGTTACCTCTGGCGCTATGTAATCCAATAAATGTAACTAAGTTTGGCAGCAATCCTGGCATATTCTTTGAGTCAATTGGATCCACAAAAATTGCGACAGCTGAATGGAAAATGATAGTCTATTACGATCTTAAACCTTTTTGGACCGAAATGGATGCTCTTCATAATGGAACCATAGCCCTTCAGCAATTGTGTAAGGAATGGCAGCAACAATCAGCTTGCGATTCCCTTATCTCACATTTTGAGCATGCAAGTAATGAACTGCTTCAGGATAAATTATTAATGTCAACAAAACGCCATAAACGAGCTGCAGTCAATTTTATAGGAAACATAGCACGCTCATTATTTGGAGTATTAGATTCAGATTACGCAGAGGAAATGTCAAATACCATTATTCAATTGAAGGATAACGCCAACCACGCAATAAACCTCCTTCAAAACCAAACATCAATTATTGATTCTACACTCAATATCATCAAACGGGATGAAATTCAAACTCAATCTAGAATGACACATTTTCAATGGCAAATTGATGAATTCACAAACAGAATTGGACAAGATACAGAACAAATTCGAGTGACACAACTTTTGTTATCTTTAGCCGCAGAACTATCACTAATAACAGGAAACCTTCAACGTACACAGTCTGAAATTCTAAATGTACTCACAGACACACATCATGGAAAAATTAGTCCAATGCTGCTCTCACCTCAACAACTAAGAAGTGAAATTATTTACATCAGGACCCATCTTCCACCATCACGATCACTGCCGATTGCAAAAGAAAATCTTATTGAACTTTATAAGATTATGAACGTTAAGGCAGCAATAAGTAGTCATCATGTTTTATTCCTTATGGAAATACCCTTAGTAGACCAACAACACTTCAACTTGTTTAAATTGATTCCCATTCCTACTATAACTAATGAAACCATGGTAGCTATACGTACAGAAATAGAATTTCTCGCTGTAAACATGCATCGTGATCAATATATTCCATTTACCAGCGAAGAACTACACGAGTGTTCTGTGACCAGAGAAGAAATATACATCTGCTCAACCAAACAAATTAAATTCAGCAAAGAATCATCACAGCATGCCTGCGAAATTCAACTATTCAACAACAAAACATCTCCAAATTGCCATGTTTCACGAATTGAAGGAAACCTTATCCTACAACAATTAAAGGACCCGAATAAATGGATCTACACATCGATCAAGGATAACGAAATGACAGCAGTTTGTGGTTCCGAACTCACTCAATTCACATTATATGGATCAAACAAAAACAAAACAATATTTAACACAACTGATACCAAGATAGAGACACAATTGGATCAACTCACTGCACTACAACACCAATTAAACGACGAACAATTTGTCTACCTTCCGACACAGTTGCGGTCAAACAGTATACACCACCATACTGTTAGTTATGTTGCTCTGTTAATTTCTTTGGCATTATTAATATTTTGCGCATCAAAAATCAAATGCCAACGACAAAATCCAATATCCAAGGCCAAATGCAGCAATATTGAGATTTCCAGCCACGATCATGAAGTCACAGTCAACGCAGCCGATCAACCAATTGCTCCAGTACCATTACCTCGCCAGCAAAATAACAAATTCGCAATAATCGTTTAGAGGTTGGTCGAATATACGCCCAACGGGGGGGAGAATGTTGGGAATTAAACTCCAACTTTTAGTTAAGTTATCAATTTGGTTTCAAAATATTAAAATTAAAATTAATTTAAATTCACTAACATTTTTAGTTGAGTGTAACATAGTGAACAAATTGTTCAAACATTCTGCTGAGTTGCACTTACTACCTTAGTAGAGCAACGACTGACATAGTTGCACTTAACATGACATAGTTTAATAATAATTTAGTTCCTGATTGCTTGCTAAGCAATATTTCGTTTATTTGTTTTTATTGTACTTTTCACATTTTTGTTGTTATTTTTAATAATTATTGTTAAGCATTTTATTTGTATATAAACTTGAATATTTTCACCAATAAATCAGATGCAATTTGAAATTCAATAAACCATTTTTGATTTGCTTCTCCATTACACGAGATCTTCAGGTTAAAGTGCTTGAAGGTTTCACTACACAATTCCTCTAAAGAACACTAGTTTAGGTTCATGTGCCTAAACTAGAATTACACAAAACATTTTTTGACATAACAGGCACTATCAACAGAAAGTCTAGACGAGTCCGTTACGAAAACTAAGTCTAGTTGTCTATCTTGAAAATTTTTAATACAACTTACTTGTTGTAAATCAGAACAAATAGCATCAACAAATTGTTGATTTTGTCTAGAAATAATGTTAATGGCACTTAGAAATGTGTCATCGTTTTGTTGGATCCATGTTACATGTGGTAAATTTAAGTCACCGAGTAAAATGAAATCAGAGCTTGGTCCAAGAGTACCAATAACATGGTCCACAGCTTGCAAGAGTGAATTATAGACGTCAAGGCTACTATTATGTGGAATGTAAGTATTTATAATGTAAACAGATGATTTATTCATAGTCAATTTAACACAAATTAGCTCTAAATCATAAAAACAATAGGAATTTGGAAACTACTACTAGATATCGTATTCCTAACTGCAATAAGGACTCCACCACCAACTTGGCTATCCAATTTTTCAAATCTATCCTTTCGAAAAACCTCGAAACTATTATCAAATAGTTCAGAATTTAAATAACTTGCATTGAGCCTAGTTTCGGTCAGGGCTATAATATCAAAGTTTATGTTCTGAGAACGTAAGAATAACCTACGAGTTTTAGAGCGTAAGCCCCTTACATTTTGATAGTAAAGGGCCAATCGATCCAGTTTTTTGTACTGGAGGAATGACCATTTAAAAGCCTATTTTTCTTGTTGTATGGCTGAAACTCTTTAACTAACGTTATCGGGCCAAATAGTGGAAACATTTATTTTTTCAAAAATTTGACAAGGTACTGTCAACTTAAATGAGGAATGGCTTGAGTTTTTACCACTAATCCTAGTACATTTTATAAATGAATTATCATTAATTATATTGGATGCCTTTAAATGAGCAACATAATTAATTGAATTCGATGGATCAATCCTGGAGATAAAAAAGTGTTTTAACTTAGCTACTGCCTTCAGAATACCAGTAGATTGACCAGTAGTAGATGAGTGATCACGTGCAGCCTCATTGGTATCTGAAGAAGAGTTAAGGTTTATAGGAACACTAGGTTGAAGTGAAGGCACATTATTATTAGGCAAATTAATACTCTCAACTATAGTGGATAAATGAAGCGTATCGACAAAAAAAGCTTCATGTTTAATTTAAATGATAAGAAGAGCGAATGACATTGTACCGTATGGTGAGCTTCTTCGAGATGCTGGGCAACGACTCCAATACACTTTATTTGATTTTACTTTAAATTTTTTATATGTATTTTACAGAGCTTTTATGTTCAGTATCTTTAGTGCAAAAAACAACAAAAAATTACAATCACAAAATGCATTAAAGGAACAAAAAATGGGCAACGAGCTGCTCATACTAGTTTCCATGACGCTACGTCATTTCATCTGTAAGCTTTGTTAGCCGACGTTTAATAGTCTGCAAGCACACTATAATTTATTTTTTACATTGACTAGTTAAGAATCATAGCAAAACATAAAACATAGTGCACACACACATTCCTTCCTCCTTCACATGCAATTGCTTTTGTAGCTTTTTCGATATTACACATTTCTTGACGAGCGCTCCGTTGAAAGCTTTTCTGGGGATACGAACGAAGTTCCAAGTGCTATATGTAAATATCGGTCACCGAGAAGTAATTTCTTTATTTGTTTTTTGGAACAATGTAAAATTTAATATGTATTTTACAGAGCTGTTTGTTCAGTAGTTTTAGTGCAAAAAACCACAAAAAATTACAAAAGCAAAATGTATAAAAAGGAAAAAAAATGGGCATCGAACTGCTTATACTAGTTTCCATGACGCTACGTCATTTCAATATCAATATCAATGTATGTATGTACATTAAAAGTTTAATTTTCTGACATTAGAGTGGTACATTAGAATGGTAGGAACTGAGATCTGGTGGGACGGGATACTTGATACTTGAACGGGGTACTTGATGTCAAGGATCATTGAATCAAAAATTTGGTATACTCAAGACAAAAACATTGATATATCATACTTTAAGATCGGACTATATATGCCGAAGATATGATGAAAAACTCAAATGCGCGACCTCTATTTTCAAAGCTGTACGGTTGTCCTGATGCGAACAAAATATTTTGTTTTTGATCAATCAATCGTACGAATACAAGGAAATAAATCATGGATACTGAAAAATTAATTGCAGAAGTTGAAGAAATGCGGTCTTTATGGGTATAAAAACATAAACAGTACCATAATATGGAGTTAAAGAAAAAATTATGGCTGCAAAAAGTAAGATTCAGATGCTGGATCCATGGAACTTCAACATAAACAGTGTATTATGTCGCGTCTAATGGAACCACTCTGTTCGTACAAATAATTTTTAAGAATCCTTACGAACAAATTTTCGCATCCAGTGTAACCCAAGCTTGACTCATTGCATATAAAGTATATTATGCTGAAACGCGCGTTGAAAAAACGCTCGAGTCAGCTTCGCCTTAGTGTAACTTTGTGCTCCGTCTATTTGATTCTGAATTAATAGTGAAACCAGTGATTGCATTTTCGGTACATTTTTACTTTTATCGGCACATTTGCGTCCTGAAAAATCATTGTCAGTACATTCGAAATGTTTTCAGTACATTCAGTACATTTGAGGCATTTTCAGTACAATCACCAAATTTTTAACACATTTTCAGTACATTTGGACAATTTATAATATATAACTTTTTTTTTGTTTTTTAGTAATTGAAAATAACCGCAATGTTTATAATATAATTACCCTATTACATTAATTTCGTTTTTTTTGTTTCTTAGTGCATTTAATGTGAAATATATCCAATTTTGATAGGGTTTTAGAGATGGGAAAATTAGGTGTTCAAGGCAAAAAAAAAAACATTCGGGCTCTAAAAAGTACATTTGAAGTCTCGACTAAGTACATTTTCACAAAACCCAAATGCCATCACGGAGTGAAACATCCCTAGAATTTTTATTTAATAATATCGGAAGAAACGTGTTATCGATGCATCACTAAGTTTACTTAAAAACAAATAAAGTCTTAAAAATGAGTAGTATTCTACGGACTGCAAACTTGAAAGTGTGTCCAAATCTTTTAGTCTATAGATTTATGTACCGTGTTTCTGTTTGTTTATCTAAAGTAGCTAAAAACTTGAAAAATCAAGAAGATGTGTCAAATCAACTTCGATCAATTGATAATGAAAACATACCTCTTTCTGTTTTACATCAATACGAGCATTTATCTTCTCGCCTGTTGTATGCCGGATGTGGTAAAGATGAACCCCAACAACCCAAAATAGAGGAACTTGAGCGCGTGTTTCATGTCCTTCAAGATACACTACCAAAGCTGTTCTTACAGCCGCTGGATTACTCAATATACAGTCCCAATCTTATATTCGAAAACAACATAACTGGTAAACACACCGTTGGATTATATTACTTTGTTAGACAGGTTGCGCTTTTGCGCACAATTGGTCATATAAAGTATGCCTATGTCAAGTTTGAAGTTCTGAAGATAACTAAACATCCTGAAGACTTTTCTATTCAAATAAGATGGAGGGTACAAGGCATTTCTGGCTTAAAAGTTATGTTTCAGTTTTGGAAATTCAAACTATGGAAAATAAAAGATATTTTTGACGCTCAAGAATCTTGGTATGATGGATTTTCAACCTGCTATTTAGGTGCAGATGGCTTGATTGCGAAGCATGTTGTGGACAAAGTAACACCTGACAAAAATAAAAGTTTTATAAAAAATACTTCAGATACCCTTGTTCCTATGGCTTCTAATCTTGCTTCAGGACCTAAGGTATGGCTAAGGGTATAAGAGTAAATCCAAAATGAGTGTAATGAGAAATTCGTATTAAGAAATTATTTTTATGTTCGTTAACTTGTGTGCTTGAATTGCTAAAATATATACAATCTAATACAACAACAAACGAATATTTCTCTATATTAAAATTGCCATAGAAATTAGTACGATATTCTCTCATTTACAACACAGAAAAAGTTTTATGGGTTGAAGCGTTCTCAAAAGTCACAAACTGCTTGAAATGATGCTGAAATGTCGGGTTTAGTAGGCCGTATGATACAATTGAATCGTGGTTATCGGGTGTGTGAACAGGGTCAGGGTCTAGGTATCAGGGCCAAAGGATGATTTTATCACAATTATTTTACGGAACAAAAAAATGTATTGTTTCAGGAAGAAAAGTTGTATTTAAAATAGGGGAAAAGGTTTACTTTAGCTCACATTCTCCAATTTTTTTTTTTTTAGGGGTAAAAGGGGGTTAAAAATAAATAAAAAGTAGAAGTGAATTTAAGACCAATGCAATTTGAATTAAGATTAAAAGAATATTTCTTTCTTATTTAACTTTTCTGGTACTTTTTATTTTTTTAAATTATATTAATTTTTTAAAAATATAGCCAACGTTTCGTCGCTATTTGGCGACCTCTTCAAGGCGCTGTTTTACAAAATATATAAAAACAATTATTAAATAATATATCACAATTGAAAACAAGAAATTAAACAAAGAAAATAAGTAAATTACTTTTCACAATTATGTAACACTTACTTAAAATTTAAAAATCTAAAAATCTGAGCTTTAATGTTGTATTTGTATTTAATATGTGTCAGATAACTATCCATCTTTGTTGTGTGCTTCTTGTTTAATTTGTGATTATTTTTGGCGGCAAGCTTTCCCCAAATTTATAATAGTAGAAGTGAGTTTAAGACCAATGCAATTTAAATTAAGATTAAAAGAATATTTCTTTCTTATTTAGCTTTTCTGGTACTTTTTATTTTTTTAAATTATATTAATTTTTTAAAAATATAGCCAACGTTTCATCGCTATTTGGCGACCTCTTCAAGGCGCTGTTTTACAAAATATATAAAAACAATTATTAAAAAACATATCACAATTGAAAACAAGAAATTAAACAAAGAAAATAAGTACATTACTTTTTACAATTTGTTTAATTATTAAAATTTAAAAATCTGAGCTTTTATGTTGTATTTGTATTAAATATGTGTCAGATAACTATCCGTCTTTGTTGTGTGCTTCTTGTTTGATTTGTGATTATTTTCGGCGGCAAGCTTTCCCCAAACTTAAAATAAAATTAATATAATTTAAAAAAATAAAAAGTACCAGAAAAGCTAAATAAGAAAGAAATATTCTTTTAATCTTAATAAAAAAAAAGTATAAATTAAGTGTCGCTCGGATCTAGTTTCGGAGATATAGCCATCGGAAGTTGCGGATATAGCTTTTGGAAAAATAATCATAAGTTGGGAACCACTGAATGGATATCAAAAATATGGGTGTCAAATGAAAGATAATTTAATGGCCTATTAAAGAATATAAGAATAAATTTTTTGGTTTTTCGGTCAAAAAGGGGGTAAATAGGCAAAAATTTTGTACAAACGATACACCATTTTAAGGGGAATAAATTAAGCTTTGTAACGGTTTTTAAAAAAAAATTGGTCAAAATTTCAGAAAAATCGTAATATCTCCAAAATTATGGGTTAAATTTCTTAGGCTTGCTCACCATTATTATAGGCCATTAAATTATCTTTCTTTGGACACCCATATTTTTGATATCCAAGCAGCGGTTCCAAACTTATAATGATTTTTCCAAAAGCTACATCCGCAACTTCCGATGGCTATATCTCCGAAACCAGATCCGAGCGACTTTTTTTGACTAAATATTACTTCTTAAATTTAAAAAGCACATAAGATAAGGTTGGTTTTAAAAAGGTTGGTGAGCAAAAGTAAACCTAAGCCAAAATAGGAACAGATTTACTTTGCCCAATTTTTTGTTTGTTTTACGGTTAAAAACAAAAGTAAAAAGTAGGTAGGATCTTGGTATATCTTCGGATATATACTTAGCCATCAGAAGATGTGCGACATAGCTTTTGTAAAAAACAATATAAAATGTGAACCCCTCGATTAAAATCCATAATATAGGTGTCATCAGAAGAATAAATTAATGAGCAAAAAGTAAACAAATCTTTCATATTTATCATAATTTTATCGAACTTCAGTCGTTAGCAAACACCAATACTCACGTGAACTTACACAAACCGGTCAACGCTGTTTCTTAAACATGACAAAGTCAACAGTTGGAACAATTTAATCTGGTAATTGGTGACATATTCTTCGGTGCCAAAACCATTGCTTACTATCTAACTGAAAACTTTGGTCTCGTCCGACTAGATTATCCATTCCAGTCATCTACACTCCAATTCTCATAATGATTGCTTATCATACTGGCACCACCCATTGCAGAAGCACCAAATATAAGAATAAATAAAGCATGTAAGAAATTTTTTTTGGTTTTTTGTTGACTGATTATTATTAATTACTAGCTGTCCCGGCAGACGTTGTCCTGCCCTTTCCGGTAGTTGTTCCGGATGTTATATGAACTCATTCGATGGAATGTGTAGTTGATATATTTCAATATAAAGTTGGTAGTTTATATATTTCAATATATTTTTATATATTTGAATTTAATATATTTTATATTTCATGTTCTTATATTTTCGATTCTAAAATTCTAATGAAAATTCTTGACAAACAAAAAACTTAAAATTATTTTATATTTATAAAAATTATTTTAATTAAAATGCAAAGTAAAATTAATATTAATTAAAATAAATGAAATGGAATTTATTAATTAATGTTGTAAGTGACTGAACTTTTGTTTATAGAAGTATGAGTTTTTGTAGAATTGTTTTCAAATTTGTGTATGAATGCTGGTTTGAGATTATCAATTGAAACAGTTTTAATAAAATTACCAATTATAATTTTGAATGTTTTATTTTGATTGGAAATTACTTTACAATTTATTTTCAAAAAAAACATATTCGCAAGTGTTTAATTCTCTAGGAACAAAAGACTTCGTTGAGTTATTGTGGTGAATAATATTAGTTCTGGAGTGCGCAATATGTCTAAGCTTAGAAAGCATTTCGTCTTCTCTTAGTGGTATAGAACATGATGTGATTCACCTGGCAATCTTAATGTTTGTCCATATACTAGCTCTGCTGGACAACATTTAAGATCTTTAACCGTGCATCGGAAACCAAGTAAAATAAAAGGCAGTTCGTCGGACCAAGATATTAAATTTTTAGAAGTTAATATTGCAGTCTTAAGTTGACGATGGAGGCGTTCGATTATTCCATTAGCTTGTGGATGATAAGCTGTACTATGAATTTTATGTGATCCAAGTAGTTTTGTGAGTTCTCAAAAAGTTTGCTTGTAAATTGGGCACCTTGATCAACAGTAATGTTTAAAGGTACTCCAAATCGTGGAATGTATTTGTATGCAAAAGTTTTAGCCACTGTTTGAGCTGATATGTCCTTAAGTGGAAAGGCTTCTGGCTATCTTGTGTGTCTGTCAATTATCGTTAGGATATATCTATTGCCATTAGAAATTGGAAGAGGGCCAACTAAATCCATGTGCATATGTTCAAATCTACTTGCTGGTATAGGAATTATATTGGATGGTGATTTTGTATATCGTTGAACTTTAGACTTTTGACATTCTATGCAATTTGTGGACCAAAAGCTTAAGTCTTTTCGCATCTCTGGCCAGAAATATTTTGACTGAATCAGTTTTCTAGTTGGTCTAGTTACAGGGTGCGAAATTGAATGGAGCTTATCAAAAATTGTTTTTCTCGTGGAAACAAGTACGTATGGACGTGGAGGATGGTATGATATATCGCACCAAATTTTAAATTTTAAAATAGGAAGAATTTTTCTTTTAGATTAAATTTAGGATTAGAGGTCGAAATAAGTGTCTTCAGTGTATCGTCTGAATTTTGTTCTATGTACAATTTTTCGAAATTTATATCATTAGATGATATTGCATCAATTTCTGGAATTCGTGATAGTACATCAGCGACGATATTATTTTTACCCGAAATGTATTGAATGTCGTTTGTAAATTGTGCAATATATTCGAGGTGTCGTGTCTGTCGGGGTGATCTGTCGGTTTTCGAATCAATGACATAGGTAAGAGGTTTGTGGTCTATGTAAATAGTAAATTGTCGACCTTCTAAAAAATGTTTGAAGTGTTTAACGTTATTGTATATGGCCAAAAGTTCCCGATCAAATGTTGAATACTTAATTTCGGTAGGACTTAGTTTGCACGAAAAGTATGCTAAAGGTTCAATAATTTTGCCATTTGATTGCTGCAATACTGATCCAATTGCAATGTTTGAAGCGTCGACGGATAATGACAATTTTGATTTTTTTTGAAAATGATTTAATGTGTTTTTCGCAAATTTCGTACGTACATTTATAAACGCGTCCTCTGCTTCTTTAGTCCAAGCTAGTTTTTTTTTATTTTTGATGGCTTTCGGTAGAATATCATGAAGTGGACTTAATGATTCGGCTAAAAATGGTACAAATCTGTGATAATAATTTATCATACCTAAAAATTTTTGTAATTTTGTAATTGAATTAGGTTTTTCAAATGTAAGAAATACTTAGGTTCTGTCTTCATTCCTTTTGCTGAAATTTGGTAGCTTAGAAATTCAAGAGATGAGACGCCAAGTACACATTTGAAAGGTTTAATATTGAGTCCATATTCATCAAGTTTTTTAAAAACGGTGTGTAAATGTTCTTCATGTTGCGATTCATTTTCACTTGCAATTTCTTTATGTTGTGATTCATTTTCACTTGCAATTAGAATAACATTGACGTAAACGAAAGCAAAATCAAGATTACAAAATATTTCGTTTACGAAACGTTGAAATGTTTGAGCACTGTTTCGCAATCCAAATGGCATCCTTAGAAATTCAAAAATGCCAAATGGAGTGGTAATAGCAGTTTTATGTATATCACCTTCAGCCATAGTAATTTGGTGATAAGCTCTAACGAGGTCTATTTTAGAAACAAATGTTTTGTTTCTTAGATTTATATTAAGGTCTTGAATATGGGAAAGTGGGTACCGATAACCTACGGTAATCGCCACAGGGTCTCCAATCCTTCCTTAATGGATCAAGTCTACGTGGTTTGGAAAATGGTAATGATCCATTAGTTTCAATCCTGTGAACTGTGGATTGCTTAACGAGTTTGTTATAGTCAGGTTCCGAGATTATATACTTGGATATTCGTTTAATAATTTTGTAAATCTATTTTCTATTATATGATTTTTTAATTCTGTGATTTTAGAATAACCTGATTTCCCAGAATTAATTAATTTTGTTGTTGGATCGATAATTCTGTTTGATATCCACTAAAATTTGAAATTTTTCACGAAAATTTGCGCCAATAACACTAGTTTACAAATTTGGGCTTCATCTCGAGATCTGGTTTCTCATAAAACTTTTACGATGTATTTTGAGGAGTAGAATCCAAAACTGCCAACCATTTTTTTTTCTTAAGAACCGTTTTTGAGATATCCCCAAAAAACCCGTTTTTTGGCACAAATTTTTACCTTTACACCGTGCTAGTTTCAGTTTTTAAACACAAAGCTATTTTTTATTCAATCAAAAAGTTATTTTCAGCTTATCAATGATAATGATGAAGGTATTTATTGAAAATTTCGATATAAAATATATGATCATAGATATGAAAAAAGCTTCAAAAAATGTATGTTTTTCGGATTTTTTAGATCAGTTTTTTATGGTTGTTTTGTTCAAAAAATAAGATTTTGACTTTATAAAATGCCATTTTGATAGGAAACTTTATTCCCTACAAAAAATCTGGTAATCACTTTCTACCAAAAATGTATAGCTTCTGAGTTATAATTAAAAAAATAAAAATGGGATAAATATGCACCGTTCTCAAAAGTCCAAGCTTAAATTTAATAGTACTTTTGGATTTATCTTTTATAGGGTACAATTGAACATATAAGACAATACAATATCTTTAACGACTCAGTTCGTTATTTAAATACATAGTCATTAGGCTATATACGGTAGTGCATGAAAATATGGAAATTATCTATTTTCATTGATTTTGGAATAGCACCCACAGTTTTTGTCCGACTTAGACCAAATTACACTTAAAATATTTGCAAAAGAATAGTCTTTCATTTTAAACCTTAAAAAAAATTTAAGCTAATTTTTTTGTATTCAAACGGAGCAATTGAAATTTTGTGGCTTTTAAAAAAGACCAAAAAAGTTACTTTTTTTGAACTTTGATCGCTTGTACTCAAACAGCATATCATTTGCAATGGTGCACATTATATTTGAGTAGAAAAGAACTTGATGAACATATGAGCAAATAAATGAAAAAAGTGCCAAAAAACGGGTTTTTTGGGGATATCTCAAAAACGGTTCTTAAGAAAAAAAAAAATGGTTGGCAGTTTTGGATTCTACTCCTCAAAATACATCGTAAAAGTTTTATGAGAAACCAGATCTTTTTTTGTGTAAACTAGTGTAATTGGTGTTTGAATATCAGCGAGAATGAAGGGAAAATAAAAGTCACGTTTTAAACCAAGCTCTACATTGAATAATTTTGAGCCATAAGTCTTAATTGTTGTACCGTTAGCTGCTGTTAAAACTACGTCTGAGTTTCTTTTAAAACTTTTAAATTTGGAGATAGGTACGACGGAAACGACGGCTCCTGTGTCTATTAAAAAATTAAGTTTATTCTTTTTGTCGAAGATGAAAAGACGACGAGTTGGGTTGAAATGTATTCTATTATGTGTCGTCGTCATAATAGATGTATTTAGTTTAAGTTGTTATTATATCTTTTTGTAGCTCTGGTGTTTTTAGAAAAAGAACAATTTTGAATGCATTTACGTGCTTTAACGCCAAATTTATTATGATACCAGCAAAAATTATTTCTAAAATTAGTTTGAAATGGTTGTTCATTGTATGATCTTGGATTGGATTTTAGTTCAGCCATTTCTTCCGACAAATAATTTACTTTCTCAAACATTGTCGACGTTAATTGGACCAGATTTTGCATATTTTCTGTGTTTTGGTGTGTTGACATGGCACATACATACTTCCGGTTTATGAGACAGTTGAAATATTTTGTCAGCCATTATTAACTGATCTTCAAAGTTTGTAAAATTAGTTGCAGCTAAGTGAATTTGTAATTGTTGAGGTAATTTTCTAATCCACAATTTTTGTAAAAATTCATGACTAATGATGGATAATGGTGCTGCGAGTATTTTAATATCACGATAAAATTCCGGTTTACGATCACCAAGTTCTATGTCACTCAAAACTTTTTCTAAACGTAAATCTTCACTAAGCGAAAACCGTTGAGATATATTTTTTTTAATTAGAAGGTGGAGGAAATTGTATTATATCTAATAATTTTGATATTACTTCTTGTTGAAGTGCAATTATCACATTTTGGTATTTGATAATATCATCTGTTATATTATTAAGAGAAAATTGCATTTCAATTTGTAAAAACCAAGCTTCTGAATTCTCAAACCAGAATTGTGGTAGTTTTATTAAAGTTTTTATGGGTGTAGAAGTCATTGGTATGTTTGATTAATGGTGTTAGTGTTTGTGGAAATTGAATGATCAGTGTTGTCACTTGTAACGTTTAAATTCGGATTAATTTCGCGACGATGTGAACGAGAACGAGTGGTAGGCATTTTAAGATATTATAAATTAATTGGAAGGAAAGGATTTACAGATTTGAAATTGCTAGGAAAGATAATTGTTGTCAAATTATTAAAAAGGTGGATAAATGCTTTGAATGGATAAAGATAATGTGTTTCATATATGAATATATATTTTATTTGCAGATATTATAAATTTTTAACTTGCGATTGATGGTTATTTTGCATCAACTTTATATTGGTTCCCTCGTACATATGATGTATTCGTTGATGATTTCTAGTGTAATTTGATTGAAGATATGTATGTAATATGATCATACATATAGTTTGTGAATGAATAGATTTTTGTTGATTATTTGCAGGATCGCCAAATTGTAGTTGATATATTTCAATATAAAGTTCGTAGTTTATATATTTCAATATATTGTAACGAAGTTTTCCGGGGTAAGCGTCAGGCGGTTGTCCAGGATTATTTTCTGTTGGGTTTCGTTACAAAACATTTATTTTCGTTGTATTATGAATTCTTTATTTGTTGTACTTATCATAACTTATACATACATATGTTCTTAAATATATTTTCTATACAAACTACTGCTGTAAATTTGGGAAAACTACTATGGTTCTGATTTGTATGACAGACAAGTTGTCGATTCGGGGCGTGTTGTCGTATATTAACGTAGAGTCACCTTTAATGTCTACCACGTCGTTAATATCGACGAAGAAAACCGATGTGCATGTATGAGGCACAAGTTGTAAGCTCGATGGCGCGTGGTCGTATATTAACGTGGAGTCACCTTTAATGTCTACCACGTCGTTAATATCGACGAAGAAAACCGAAGTATATGTTTGAAACACAAGTTGTAGGTTCGAAGGCGCGTTGTCGTATATTAACGTGGAGTCACCTTTAATGTCTACCACGTCGTTAATATCGACGAAGAAAACCGATGTGCATGTATGAGGCACAAGTTGTAAGCTCGATGGCGCGTGGTCGTATATTAACGTGGAGTCACCTTTAATGTCTACCACGTCGTAAATATCGACGAAGAAAACCGAAGTGTATTTGAAATATCAGTTGTAGGTTTGAAGGCGCGTTGTCGTATATTAACGTGGAGTCACCTTTAATGTCTACCACGTCGTTAATATCAACGAAAAAAACCGATGTGCATGTATGAGGCACAAGTTGTAAGCTCGATGGCGCGTGGTCGTATATTAACGTGGAGTCACCTTTAATGTCTACCACGTCGTTAATATCGACGAAGAAAACCGAAGTGTATTTGAAATATCAGTTGTAGGTTCGAAGGCGCGTTGTCGTATATTAACGTGGAGTCACCTTTAATGTCTACCACGTCGTTAATATCGACGAAGAAAACCGATGTGCATGTATGAGGCACAAGTTGTAAGCTCGATGGCGCGTGGTCGTATATTAACGTGGAGTCACCTTTAATGTCTACCACGTCGTTAATATCGACGAAGAAAACCGAAGTGTATTTGAAATATCAGTTGTAGGTTCGAAGGCGCGTGGTCGTATATTAACGTGGAGTCACCTTTAATGTCTACCACGTCGTTAATATCGACGAAGAACGATGCGGGAAGTCTGAGCGCACGATGCAGACTGACTGCTGAGTGCCAACGCGATGTCTTTATTAACTTGGAGTTACCTTTAATATCTACCAAGTCGTTAATATGGACGAAGAACGATGCGGAAGGTCTGAGCGCACGATGCAGACTAACTGCTGAGTGACGACGCGATGTCTATATTAACGTGGAGTCACCTAGAATGTCTACCAAGTTGTTAATATGGACGAAGAACGATGCGCACAGCTGGAGCACGCACCACAGACTGCCCAGTTGACTGTCTTGATGCTGAATTTATGTTTATTCATACCATCCGATCGGTTGCGTAGTCAAGTCGTTGTTTAGCTCGTCTTAGTGTTTGATGTTGTAGTCGCTCCTGTTGTGGTCGCTTGTTGTTTTGTGTATGATCACTTGGCAGTTGCGCTGTTTGATGTTGTAATCACTTATGTTGTATTGTAGGTACGCCATGTTGCGTCTTGAGATTTTGTAGTCGTTGATGTTTTTTTGCATTGATTTTTAAGCTCTTCTTATTCTTTTATAGTTTTTTTTATAACTAATTTTTGTTGATTAAATTAATATTTAATGATAAAAATAAAAAAATAAGCTTAGATTTAGGAATTCATTTTGTAGTTTCTTAAAAGTAGACTTAGGTGGTAACAAAAAAAATAGGATTTTATTATATACATATATTTAAATAATTTGCCTAAGTTTCTTATATGTGCGTGATTTTTATTGGCTGGGTAAAAATCAACGTCACATTTCACCAGTGATTGAGAAGAATTCTCCCCTCCTGTTGTAGACCAGTACATAGATCTCGTTTTCGACTTTGATTAGGCATTTGTATCGTTTTCCGAAGCGACCCCCGTGTGCCTTGATTGCTGCTTGTAATGCTGTCGACATACCAGTATTTTCTCCGATGCACAGATTCTCGCTGTCGCATAAAGATAATACTTCTTCGTCTTTCGTGTCGGCATCGTTTGTGTTGTTGTTGTTCTCTTGGTGGCTGTTATGTTTGTTGCTGATTTGGTTGTTGTTGTTGTTTTTATCATTGTTTTCATTAGTGCTTTTATTGTTTTTACTATTATATCTGTTGATGTTACTGTTGTTACTGCTGCTACTGCTGCTGCTGCTACTGCTGCTGCTGCTACTACTGCGTCGGGTAGGAGACTGGTTGGTGGTATCTTCGCTTTGTACTAAGGATGGCATGTTTTGTTGCATCGGGTCTGCTGCGGGATTTTGTCTGTTGGCCAGAGAATCGATATCATAGGTGTGTACTATGATACTACTTCTGCCTGAAGGATTCAGTAGTACGGTGTCCTTTAGTTGTTCTCTAGTCTCTTCGTCGCTGCTTACTTCCTGTGACGGCGTATGTATGACCCGCTGAAGGCATGGAAGTGGGGTTATAGTTGCTTGACTGTGCTTTATTTGCTTTGGGTGTCCGCTTTTTGTAGTTTGGTACTTTTTTCTTCTCTCTGTGCCTAATGATTTTATTTCCTTCTTCTTGTTGGCTATTGTTTGCAGCTTTAAATTTTTTTTCTTTTTCTCTGGGGCTATTCTTTTGGTGTAACTCTGCAGTGTTGCAACTTCATTTGATGTGGTTCGTTCTTCTAACCTCAGAGTCTGGCCTCCACAACTGATAGTTGCTCCTATTTTTGTCAGAAAATCCATTCCTAACAACAAATCGTCGACAGCGTCCGGAAGGACTAGTAAAGGTATTTGACATATCTTATCACCTAAGCGCACGTTCATTACTAGTGCTTCGCGTATTCTACGGTGAGTGCTATTAGCAAGTTTAATATTAATTTTTACAGTGATCACATTCTCGGAGTTCCTCAGTTGGCTTGCCAATATCTCGCTCACACAACTACGCATAGCTCCAGTGTCAATGGTACTAATGATTATTTGTTCACCAAGGGTCACTGTAGCTAAAATCCGATGGTTGGCGTGATCTAGTGCGATGTCTGGGTAGGAGACGGCGGTACTGCAGGCAGCCTCGTCACTCCGCGATTTTGATGAGGCTACTGGCGGTTTCCCGACTGGCAACATTCGATGGTCCTTGTATTTCTCCTACCACAGTCCCAGCAGAAGATGATTCGGCGGTTCTGGCAATCTCTTGAGAAGTGCCTGTTTTGTCCGCATTTACGACATGCTGTTCTGGTATCTATCTGATCATCTGTTGCTACCATGAAATTTCGTTCGCTGCTGCGTCTTGTTTGTGATGTCGGTGGCTCTCTGGTGGTGGCTTGTATCGCTTCAAAATCATCAGTCATCGTAATGAGCTCTGTAAGGGTAGTAAAATCTTTTCGGCGAATGTATAACTGATAATCCGGGTGGCAGTTTCTATATATTCTTTCCAATTTTCCTGCATCAGTGTATCGAGCGTGTCTCATAATATTTTGAATGGCTATGACGTAATCCTTAAATGGTTCACGTTGGCGTTGTTGACGATGTCGGATTTCATCCTCCAGCTGTTCAAAGTAACGGGCTGGCAAAAAAAAATTACAGAAATCCCTTTTGAACTGTTTCACTGGTTCCAGCCGATATTATTATTTCTAAACCACGTCAAGGCTCGATCTCGTAATAATTCGGGCATGGTACGGGGAAGTTGGCTTTTATCTATGTCGTAGACTTCGGCCAGTTCCTCAATCCGTTCAATAAATGCTAATGGATCCTTGCTTCCGTTGTATTTCTCGGACCATTTCCTGACTTTATCAATAATGGTGGAGTAACCTGGGCTGTAATTGGTGGTTGTGGACATGGTTGTATTTGAAGTACCAGTTGCGGCACCTATTGGTGTATCTTCTTCTGCTGTTGTCTCCTTGATTTCGGGCTTTTGAATCGAGTGGGTTCCTGGCATTGGTGAAGGACTTCTTCCGTGTTTAACTTCCAGCTCCTTAAAGCGTTCTAGTACGTCTGGGTCACTTTCTTCGTTGATGATTCCCGCAAACCGCTTTCTTAGCTCCTCAACTGATCCTGAAGGGCTGAAGTTAAACTCGCTGGCGTATGTCATTAAATCGTCTTTGCGTAGCTGCCAAACTCATGTTGTTTTCACCATTTTAACTGATTATATTTTTTTTTTCACTGTGTATATATATATTAATTTTAAAGTTTTAAAAAAAAATTTTTTTTTTGAATATATATATATTTTTCAATCTTCACTTGTGTAATTATCAATGTTTCTTATTTTCTTTAAATTTTAGTTTTTAAATGTTTAATTTTTTTACCGTGTATTTCAAATGTTTTAAATGTTTTAATTTTTTTTTCACTGTGTATTTCAAATGTTTTAATTTTTTTTCACTGTGTTTTTCAAATGTTTTAAATGTTTTATTTTTTTTCCACTGTGTATTTCAAATGTTTTAATTTTTTTTTTTTTTAAATTTTCACAGTCCCTGCTCGGGCGCCATTTGTAACGAAGTTTTCCGGGGTAAGCGTCAGGCGGTTGTCCAGGATTATTTTCTGTTGGGTTTCGTTACAAAACATTTATTTTCGTTGTATTATGAATTCTTTATTTGTTGTACTTATCATAACTTATACATACATATGTTCTTAAATATATTTTCTATACAAACTACTGCTGTAAATTTGGGAAAACTACTATGGTTCTGATTTGTATGACAGACAAGTTGTCGATTCGGGGCGTGTTGTCGTATATTAACGTGGAGTCACCTTTAATGTCTACCACGTCGTTAATATCGACGAAGAAAACCGAAGTATATGTTTGAAACACAAGTTGTAGGTTCGAAGGTGCGTGGTCGTATATTAACGTGGAGTCACCTTTAATGTCTACCACGTCGTTAATATCGACGAAAAAAAACCGATGTGCATGTATGAAGCACAAGTTGTAAGCTCAATGGTGCGTGGTCGTATATTAACGTGGAGTCACCTTTAATGTCTACCACGTCGTTAATATCGACGAAGAAAACCGATGTGCATGTATGAGGCACAAGTTGTAAGCTCGATGGCGCGTGGTCGTATATTAACGTGGAGTCACCTTTAATGTCTACCACGTCGTTAATATCGACGAAGAAAACCGAAGTATATGTTTGAAACAGAAGTTGTAGGTTCGATGGCGCGTTGTCGTATATTAACGTGGAGTCACCTTTAATGTCTACCACGTCGTTAATATCGACGAAAAAAAACCAATGTGCATGTATGAAGCACAAGTTGTAAGCTCAATGGTGCATGGTCGTACATTAACGTGGAGTCACCTTTAATGTCTACCACGTCGTTAATATCGACGAAGAAAACCGGTGTGCATGTTTGAGGCACAAGTTGTAAGCTCGATGGTGCGTGGTCGTATATTAACGTGGAGTCACCTTTAATGTCTACCACGTCGTTAATATCGACGAAGAAAACCGAAGTGTATTTGAAATATCAGTTGTAGGTTCGAAGGCGTGTTGTCGTATATTAACGTGGAGTCACCTTTAATGTCTACCACGTCGTTAATATCGACGAAGAAAACCGATGTGCATGTATGAGGCACAAGTTGTAAGCTCGATGGCGCGTGGTCGTATATTAACGTGGAGTCACCTTTAATGTCTACCACGTCGTTAATATCGACGAAGAAAACTGAAGTGTATTTGAAATATCAGTTGTAGGTTCGAAGGCGCGTGGTCGTATATTAACGTGGAGTCACCTTTAATGTCTACCACGTCGTTAATATCGACGAAGAACGATGCGGGAAGTCTGAGCGCACGATGCAGACTGACTGCTGAGTGCCAACGCGATGTCTATATTAACTTGGAGTTACCTTTAATATCTACCAAGTCGTTAATATGGACGAAGAACGATGCGGAAGGTCTGAGCGCACGATGCAGACTAACTGCTAAGTGACGACGCGATGTCTATATTAACGTGGAGTCACCTAGAATGTCTACCAAGTCGTTAATATGGACGAAGAACGATGCGAAAGGTCTGAGCGCACGATGCAGACTAACTGCTGAGTGGGGTCGCGATGTCTATATTAACATGGAGTCACCTAGAATGTCTACCAAGTTGTTAATATGGACGAAGAACGATGCGCACAGCTGGAGCACGCACCACAGACTGCCCAGTTGACTGTCTTGATGCTGAATTTATGTTTATTCATACCATCCGATCGGTTGCGTAGTCAAGTCGTTGTTTAGCTCGTCTTAGTGTTTGATGTTGTAGTCGCTCCTGTTGTGGTCGCTTGTTGTTTTGTGTATGATCACTTGGCAGTTGCGCTGTTTGATGTTGTAATCACTTATGTTGTATTGTAGGTACGCCGTGTTGCGTCTTGAGATTTTGTAGTCGTTGATGTGTTTTTGCATTGATTTTTAAGCTCTTCTTATTCTTTTATAGTTTTTTTTATAACTAATTTTTGTTGATTAAATTAATATTTAATGATAAAAATAAAAAAATAAGCTTAGATTTAGGAATTCATTTTGTAGTTTCTTAAAAGTAGACTTAGGTGGTAACATAAAAAATAGGATTTTATTATATACATATATTTAAATAATTTGCCTAAGTTTCTTATATGTGCGTGATTTTTATTGGCTGGGTAAAAATCAACGTCACAATATATAATTGAATGTTCTTATATTTTCGATTCTAAAATTCTAATGAAGATTCTTGACAAGCAAAAAATTTAAAATTATTTGATATTTATAAAAATTATTTTAATTAAAATGCAAAGTAAAATCAATAAACTGATGATGCTACAGAATGTATAAGCGAAACAGTCCATTTTTACAGTGAAACTTATTTTGCCAAGACTTTTTATATCAAGTTCCATTCATCCGTGTCCTGTACTTGATGAGATATGATCAATTTGATTTTGGAAGGTGTGTCACTGCCCATTTTTCTAAACCAAACTTAGCAAAAACCTTCCGTAGACCATTAGAAACATTTAAGAAATAATTATGAAATCTTCGTGAAAATTCTATTTAAAAAATACTTTTGCATGTGGGCCACCCTAAGTATGTGCCTCTAAATATAACAGCCATGTGGTGTAAATTCCATGAGAATCGATTAAGAGGTTTTTGAGAAAATGATATTTTAAAAATATGTTTTTATGAGGGCCACCCTAAATATGCACCATAGATAAAATAGCTTAATATAAAAGGCGAGTGGTGCAAATTCCATGTGAATCAATTGACCGGTCTTCAGGAAACTAATAGTCTATATACATTAGAGCGGTTCAAAATAAAAACTTTTTGACTTTTTCACGATGTGTCAGTGGATTTCAATAGCCCTATATGTCTAGACAAAACAACCCATAAGGATTTTCATCAATTTTGAAAACTGGATTGCCGCCGCCTGTTTAAGTTGCCTACCCATTTTCGAAAATATTGATTTAAAAAATGGTGCAAGCTAAAGAGGTTATCAAATTTTGCAACAAAGTGGGTATGCTTTTCGAACTATTATCGATCGAGAAATTCGAATCCATGATCAGTTTTTCTTCTTCTTCTTTTTTCTTATAAAAAAATTGAAAATTGCCAGGACAAAATTAAAAAATGCCGATTTTCTACTTTCAAGTTGCAAAATCTTGATATAATATTGTACCGACGATCTAGTGGTACATTATTTTTAATGTACCTTTATTTGCTTAAGAGAAAACCGTAAACCTCATATCAATGTCTTCTTTCAAAATCAAGATATCTGCATTTTTCTAAATTAATAGACCTGAAATTTTTCGATTCGGCGTTGACATATATACATATTAAGCTGATTCAAAATTTTTTTTGTTCTAAACAGCTATTATCGATCGAGGAACTTGAATCCGTGATTAGATTTTCTTCTTTTTTTCTTATAAAAAAAATTTAAAATTGACCGAAAAAAAAACAAAACATACCGATTTTCTGCTTTCAAGTTGCAAAATCGGCCCATATTATTTTACCTCCGATCCCGTTGTACAATATTTTTAATGTATTTTTATTTGTTTAAAATAATGCCTTGAACCGCATATCAAAACCAAGATATCTACATTTTTCTAAATTAACAAATCTGGCATAATTTGAAATTTTTGAAAATCCTAGAAAAATCTATAGTATAGTTGAATCTATTAATTGAGAAAAATGTTTCAGTTTTCAAAATTGATTAAAATCCTTATGGGTTGTTTTGTCTAGACATATAGGGCTATTGTAATCCACTGACACATCGTGAAAAAATCAAAAAGTTTTTATTTGGAACCGCTCTAATATACATACATATGTATATGTTTGTATGAGGGCCACCCTAAATAAAAGTTGTATTTCTTTATTTGTGTTTTTGGAACAATGTAAAACTTAATATGTATTTTACAGAGCTTTTTATGTATGTTCAGTAGTTTTAGTGCAAAAAACAACAAAAAATTGCAATCGCAAAATAAGCAACAGTAAGTTTGTTAGCCGTCGTTTAATAGTCTGCAAGCACACACACACAAGCACACATCCCTCGTTTTACGCGGTAGATAGGTTTTTGAAAAAACCGCGTAATTCAAAACCGCGTAAATCGAGACAAGAAGTCCATACAAATTGAGTGGATTGGTTTTCAGAATTTAAAATTCGCGTAAATCGAGCTATAGAACTC
Organism: Meiosimyza platycephala; assembly: GCA_963662105.1. Classification (NCBI taxonomy): domain Eukaryota; kingdom Metazoa; phylum Arthropoda; class Insecta; order Diptera; family Lauxaniidae; genus Meiosimyza; species Meiosimyza platycephala. The sequence goes on along the minus strand of OY759211.1, from coordinate 49,027,645 downwards.
AAAGAAAATAGCATAATTGGTAAAAAAATCCACGTAAACTGAACCCATAATGTACCTACCTAATCTTTTTTTATAGTTCATAAATCGAATGATTTTTAAAATTTTTTATTCTAAGTAAACTTTCAAAATGAACTTCCACTTGCAAAGGCACAAAATTAACTAAAATAAGAAAAAGATGTATGTACTTAAACATAGGCACGTAAATTATATCGCGTGGTGCAATTCCTAGAATTAAATTTCTGAGAAATATTTTCAAAAAATATTATGTGTTTTTAACTGAAAAACATGTCTCATACGTGTTTTTAACTGCAAAAAAATGTAATTATTTAAAATTTTGAAACCGCGTTATTTTGAAACCGCGTAAAACAAGTACCGCGTAAATCGAGGGATGGGTGTATATCATTTTCTGCATTGACCAGTTAAGAATCATAGCAAGAACACAAACATAGTGCACACAACACATTCCTTCCTCCTTCACATGCAATTGCTTTTGTAGCTCTTTTGATATTACACATTTCTTGACGAGCGCTCCGTTGAAAGCTTTTCTGACGATACGAACGAAGTTGCAAGTTACTTACTTACTTGGGTGGCGATAACAACCCGTCACCGGGTTACGGTCGACCTCAAAAGCTCTCTCCAGGTGCCTCTGCTTCGCGCGCGCCTTCTCCAATCAGTCACATCAAGCGTGGATAGGGTTTCCTCGGCTTGGTCTTTCCATCGGAGGCATGGTCTTCATCTCCGTCGTCGCCCAGCGGCTTCCGCATCAAACACCTTATTCGCCACACCTTCTTCGTCCATACGCACGACATGTCCCAGCCAGCGCAGACGTTGGATAGTGATGCGCTTGACTATGTCGATGTCATCGTAGAGCTCGTACAGTTCATGGTTCATTCGAATACGGTAGCCGTCGCCGACGCGAACCGGACCGAAGATTTTGCGAAGAATTTTTCTCTCAAACACCCCAAGTGTGGCTGCATCGGTCTGCGACACAACATTTGCTTCTGCACCGTAAAGTAGCACGGGTAAGATGAGCGTCTTGTAGGGTGTCAGTTTTGTCGGGCGAGAGAGGTCTCTACTACTCAATTGCTTACTGAGACCATAGTAACACTTATTAGCAAGAGTGAGTCTTTGCTTTATCTCCAAGCTGATATCGTTTTGGGTGTTAACGGCGGTGCCAAAATAGGTGAATTCCTTGACAACTTCGGAAGTATAGCTATTCGCAGTAATGTTGGATCCAATGCGCCGCGTCTCCCTGCTTGTGGACAGCATATACTTTGTTTTGCCCTCGTTCACCGTCAAACCCACCTTCGCTGATTCTTTTTCGATAGCAGAAAACGCAGCAGTAACATCTCGCTTACAACGTCCAATGATATCAATATAATCGGCATATGCAAGGAGCTGGACACTTTTGTAGAAAATAGTGCCATTACGATGTACACTGGCTTTTCGCAACACCCCTTCTATCAAAAAGTTAAAGAGGTTGCAGGATAGTAGATCGCCTTGTCTGAAACCTCGTTCGGTATCAAATGGTTCGGAGAGGTCCTTTCCTACCCTGACGGAGCTGGATGTGTTGGTCAACGTCATTCTGCAAAGCCGCACTAGCTTCACAGGTATACCGAACTCAGACATGGTGGCATACAGGCAATCCCGTATCGGGCTATCGAAAGCAGCCTTAAAATCGATAAAGAGATGATGGGTATCGATCTGTTTTTCGTGGGTTTTTTCCAGGATTTGACGTAGTGTGAAGATCTGGTCTATGGTGGACTTACCAGGTCTAAAGCCGCACTGATAAGGCCCAATCAGTGTGTTGGCGAACGGCTTAAGTCTTTCACACAGTACGGTCGACAGGATCTTGTATGAGATGGCAAGAAGACTGATTCCCCGGTAGTTCGCGCAAATTGTAGGGTCACCTTTCTTCAGTATAGGACAAAGGACACTGAGATTCCAATCGTCGGGTATACTTTCTGCTAGCCATATTTTGCAGATGAGTTGATGCGTACACCCTATCAGCTCATCGCCACCGGTCTTGAACAATTCAGCAAGCAGGCCGTCAGCACCGGCCGCTTTGTTGTTCTTAAGTCGCTGTATCACAACTCGTACCGCGTCATGGCTAGGTGGTGGTACGTCCACACCATCGTCGTTGATTGGTGGCATCGGGTTAATTTCTCCAAAGGCGGGATTGGTAGAGTCATCGCCAGCAAGCAGCTTGGAAAAGTGTTCCCTCCATAATCTCAGTGTACCTTGGGTATCCGTAACCAGATTTCCGTGTTCATCTTTACAGGTAGATGCTCCGGGCTTGAAACCTTGGGTCAGACGCTTGACTTGTTGGTAAAATTTTCGAGCATCATTCCTGCCTCGTAACATTTCGAATTTCTCACGCTCACGCCTTTCCTGCTCTCGTTTCTTGCGTCTAAAAAGGCGCCTCTCTTCCTTTCTCTTTTCCCGGTAGTTTTCGTGCACGGCTCGCGTTGCGGCTGACTGCAGGGTTCTTTTGTATGCGGCGTTTTTCACTGCAGTAGCTTCGCGACACTCCTGGTCATACCATTGATTTCGTGGGGTGGGCGTCGGAAACCAATGACTTCCTCAGCGGCAGAGCGCATGGAGCGGGAAATATGCGCCCAAAGTCCACCGGCATCATCGATAAGAGAGTCAGGTTGAAGGAGTAGTTCTGAGAGGTGAGCGGAATAGGTTTCGGCAGTCCGGTGTGATTACAGCTTAGCGACGTCCAGCTTTCGTTGCGTTCCAGAGCGTACATCCTTTGCATTGCACAGCCGCATGCGTATCTTGGCTGCAACAAGATAGTGATCGGAGTCAATATTGACTCCCCGGAACGTACGAACGGCTAGCACGCTGGAAGCATGTGTAATGTCTGAATTTACTTTCCTACTAAAAAAAAATTGGTGTATTAAGGCGCACCGCGCCAAAATGTGATGGCTAAAAAGCCGTACTTGTAGCGAGAAATTAAGTGAAAACAAAAGCGTAATCGCTCTTTAAGTTTCTGATTAATTCTGATTTATTTGGTAAAATTCCTTAACTTATATATCATATTTACAAATATTTTTGCTTAAAATTATTTCCCTATATTCAAATGTTTTCCCATTATTTTAAAAACTCCTCCTCCATTCTTTTGTCCCTTTGCTGATCGCCAATCAATTACATTTTTGGTCGATCATAAATTTTGGGTTCCCATATGGAAATCTAATACATCAACAACAACAAATACTCAGAATTTTGGCCTTGACTAAAATATGTCATTGGCACTTGATGCAATTCAATATGTGCAGTTGCTTTGCTTATGCTTAAGCAGTGCATTCAAATGCAGTTTGTTGTTGTTGTTGTTGTTTTAGTTTGTGTTGCTTACCAAATATGTTAACAGCACAAGCCAAGAGGGGTTGAAAATAAATCAAAGGAAGGTATTTCTTTTCAAATTAAAATTCTTGTATTTAGTTTATATTTGTTTACTTTAAATTTGGTGGGAAAGTTAAAATTGTAAGATTGTTTACTATACGTCGTAAATCTGATTTTATGAGTTAAGTTGGTGGTCTAAGGTTTTTTATAATGAGTTATTTTATTGTCTTTTTAAAAGTGTTGGTTGTGGTAATAGTGACTATATGAGTACACTACACATGCCTTCCGTCGATCACAGCATGATCGATTTGGTTTCGTGTTTTCTGATCAGGGGACAACCAGGTGGCCTTGTGTATGTTGAGGTGTTGAAATCTGGTGCTACTTACTACCATGTTTCGCGCCGCGGCGAAGTCGATCAGCCGTAGACCGTTGTTTGAGGTGGTCTCATGGAGGCTGAACTGACCGACAGTGGGGCCAAATATACCTTCTCTTCCGACCTTTCCGTTGAAATCCCCCAGTACAATCTTAACATCGTGGGCCGGGCAGCGGTCGTATACTTCCTCGAGTCTCGCGTAGAAGGCATCTTTGACAACATCGTCCCTTTCCTCAGTCGGGGCGTGCGCGCAAATGAAGCTGATGTTAAAGAATTAGCGTTGATGCGGATCGTAGCCAACCTTTCGTTCACAGGAGTAAACCTGGAGATATGGTGGCGAAGTCTCTTGCTTACAACGAATCCGCATCCCAATTCGCGCCTCTCCGCATGACAGCTGTAGTAGATATCGCAACTTGTTTGGTTAGAGCAACCTTGTCCTATCCATCTTATTTCCTGGATGGCGGGGATATCAGCCTTAATATTTTTGAGGGCATCCGCCAATTCGATAGAGGCACCTTCCCTATTGAGAGTCCGGATATTCCAGGTCATATCCTTAAATCATAGTCCTTTTTTCGTTTGCAGTGGTCGTCAACGTTGAGGAGTTCTGTATCCGAGGCTTTTTTTTTTGTTTTCATTGGAATCCTATTTTTACATGGCGGGTACCAAACCCTGCGCACAACCCATTTTACTTCCACGGAGGATGCGCTGCACACATTCGCTCACTATCTCAGCGGATGCGGAGATAGCTACCCAGATGGAACCAGCGGGGAGGCTGTGTGTCGACTTGCTAATGGTTGGCTCAGAGATCGCTCTGGCAATCCCCAGGTGGAGAGCAGTCAGAAACTTTACTCTGATCAACCAAAAGCCAATCCATCCAAAGTTGCAAGTAGCCTAAGATATTATTCCTAATATAGAAGCTACGTGGTGTAAGTTACATATGAATCGTAAGTAAGTGGTCTTTGTGAAAATGCTATTTTAAAAATATGTTTGTATGAGGGCCACCCTAAAAAAGTCTTATAACCTAAGTCATGCCTCTTAATATAAAAGATACGTGGTGTACATTTCATGTGAATCGATTGAAAGGCATATGTGAAAATGCTATTTTAAAAATATGTTTGTATGGGCCACCCTAAATATCGAACCTAAGCAAAAGTTTTGTAACTAAAGTTATGCTTCTTACTATAAAAGCCACGTGGTGTAAATTCCATATGAATCAATTAAATGGTATTTGTGAAAATGGAATTTTTAAAATATTTTTGTATGAGGGCCACCCTAAACATGCATCTTAAATTAAAGTTTTATAACCTAAGCTATTTCTCTTAACATAAAAGACACGTAGTGTAAATTCTATATGAATCGATGATGTGGTCTTTGTGAAAATGCTATTTTTAAAATATTTTTGTATGAGGGTCACCCTAAATTGTCCATATAGGGGTATGAAAAATAGTTTACTTTCTATTCTCAAACCTACTGAATTTCACAAAATTTCATAAGAATCGGTCAAACTGTTTCGGAGGAGTTTGGAGTCTAACACTGTGACACCAGAATTTTGTATATTAGATAATTGAACATAATTTTATCGAACTTCGCAATCATGTTAACCTATAGATTTTGAGAAAACTTATTGTTTTCTAAACATGCTTCTTTTCTTTGTGACCAATATTTTGTTGTTATTGTCTAGTGTATGTAAATTTGTTGAGATTTTTTTTCGGTTTGTTCGGTCAGTTTTGTTATGCAAAATAAAAACAAAGGCCCGTAGTTTTAGTCGCAAAACTAAGAGCACTCTGAGTAAAACCTAGTTTTTAGCTAAAATCGAACATACAGAGTGACCAACTGTGAGCTATGAGTTCACAGTCCTAACCCATAGGCCACGCTGCCCGCGTTATTGCAGTTTTTTGCTATGCCTTTTGTTCACTGTGTCTACAATGTTTTGTGTCAATTACGCAGGGTAATCTATTTTTAAAAATTTCCTCATAATTTAATACAAGTTTCTCTTTTTTTATGGGGTCACTCTGTTTAGTGTTGATTTTAAGTTTAAGTTTATTAAATAACAAATTTTTATTTTGCAAAAAATTTGATATATTTCATATTTTTTTTACAGAGCTTTTATGTTCAGTAGTTTTAGTGCAAAAACAACAAAAAATTACAATCCCAAAATGCATTAATTGTTGGAGAATAACTCCAAACAAAAAATAGGCAACTTGCTCCTTACATGTACAAGTTTGAACGACCAATGGCGCAATGGAAAACCGAAATACAGAACAAACAATCAGTAGTAAGTGCTCCTGGATCTCCAAAGAGCATTTGAGACAATTGATAGAACTATACTCTTGCATAAATTGAGCCAATACGGGATAAACGATACAGAACTGGAAAGGTTTAAAAGCGACTTATCGAACAGAACGCAAATTACAAGAGTTGCAGAATTTAAGTCGGACCAGATTCCGGCTAAGCTCCTCAAGGAGCAGTTTTGGGTACGCTTTTATTTATTATCTATATAAATGATATAGAAAAAGTCCTCAAAAATAGTAAAATCTGTTTATTCGCTGATGACACATTGATATAGGTACATTGCAGGAAATACAATGAATAAATGTATAGAAAAAATAAATGATGATTTGAAAGAAGTGTAATTATATTTAAAAATGAATATACTGAAACTTAATACTAATAAAACTAAATCTATGCTGATCAACGGTTTTTCTGAAAAAAATATAATTAATGGTGAAAATATTGGAAAAGTGAAAGAGATAAAATATTTAGGTATTGTGATCGACAATAATTTAAATTTTAATGAACACTTTAATTACATATTTAAAAAAATTCCAAAAGAAATAGGATTTTTCCAAAGAATAAGAGGCAGGCTATCTTTTTTCTTATTTTTAGGTTCGAATGCTATGTTAACAAGATTACAAAAATTACAGAACAAAGGCATGAGATGTATCTTAAGATATAATAGAATAGTACCAGTAAGATTATATCGTCGCTCACTTGTACAACGGCCCTAATTGACATTTTTAGTTTTGTGCAGGAGACACAAAAAACTGAATAAAAACCGACAATGTAGAATATTTAAATTTGTTTAAATACAGTTTAGTGACAGAATCATTAATAAAATTATTTTTAATGAAAAACGTTAATTTTTTTTATTGATATTTATTTTATTTCAATTAGGGCTTTTTGACATCATTTTTATGTATGCGTAAGTGCATTTAGGGCTTTTTGCAATTACTTTGAAAACTAAAAGTGTAATTCATTTACAACAATTTAAAGAAAATTTACAAATATTGAACTGTTTAATGTAATTTTATTTATTATTAGTTGCGAAACTAAAAAATAATATTACGGACAATACCGCACGGTCGAATTTAATATTTTGCAATTCTTTAAATAAAGATCTTAAAAACCGCCTTATTGACCGCGCTATTTGTAAAAAATTAAAACAAAAAAATTTTTTAAGTTTTAAAATTTATTAAAGTGGTTGCATTTCGACTTTCGTCATCATCAGAACAAACGTTTTTTAAGACTTAATGTAGTTTTTTAATAAATAAAAAGAAATTAAAAAAAAAAACTTGAATAAAAAAAATTATTCAAATGATTGCATTAAATGAATGGAAAATTATCATAAAATTGTTGGCAATCCATCGGCAATAACTTTTTCTAATCTTGCAAACGGTCCCACTTTTTCTTTGAAATTTTAAACTTTTGCCTGAATAAAGGGCTCAGCCTTTCTTCGGAAAACTTTCTTGGATTAGATGTTATAGGTAAGGGCTGATATTCATCGTTCCAAACCATGACGGTTATGCAGATTTTGCTGACTGACAGTTGAAATCCGCTTTGACTGTACTTGGAAGATCTTTGAATCAATAATTTGAGTGTCATGAATACAGCTGCACCATATTTTCTTCAAACATAATATTGTGTTTTAAGAAATACTCTAGAGACTGAGTACGCGCTGAGTTTTCGAACGAAATTCGTCTTCTGCTTACCGGATCAACAAGGCCTATTACATATAACTTTTTTTCCCATGTCATTTTCCAAAATGCATCAAAGATGGCTTTCCGTGCATTTGCACTAAAAAGCGAACAGTACCAGTTACGTCTTTGCTCACAAAGTTTTGACGTACAAGGTGGCCAAGGCTGTCTTTCGGCCCTTTGCCACAAACCGTTTTCAATCGAAACGCCTATATATTGAACTCCTCAGATTCGTTTTTTCATAATTGGAATCCGATCACGTTTTAATTGTTCCGGAATTGAATCAGAGGCATTGATCTCACACAAAATATTTTTCGTAACACTTATTACGAAAAATTAAAACGAAGGCTTAAGTTTACTTTTGCTGACATTGTCCAATTTTATTTATTTTTTTAGGGGTAAAAGAGGGTTAAAAATAAATAAGAAATATGAAAAATAAAGTGTCGCTCGGATCTAGTTTCGGAGATATAGCCATCGGAAGTTCTGGATATAGCTTTTGTAAAAACAATTATAAGTTGGGAACTCCTGTATGGATATCAAAAATATGGGTGCCATAAGAAAGATAATTTAATGGCCTTCAATAATGGTGTGTAAAGTATTGAAATTCAACCTATATTTTTGGAGATATTACGATTTTTCTGAATTTTTGACCATTTTTTTTTTATATACATTTTTTTTTAAAAAAATTTTGTTAACGACCTATAATTTTTTTAGTATGATAAGAACGCTTAGTTTATTCCCTTTAAAATGGTATATAGTTTGTTCTAAATTTTTAATTATTTACCCCCTTTTTTACCGGAAAACAAAAAATTATATTCAATGAAGTCTTATGAAAAGTATGTATTTATGGACAAAATCAATAAAAACTCAGTTACAACAACAACAACAGCAACTATTATTATAAGGCGATTATCACTATAAAATTCAAAAATTTTTATTATAAATTGCGCGCGCGATTTTTGATAAATATTTTAAAAGTTATGCCAAGGTAAGTCTTATACATGTTACGGATTTCCATTTTCAAGACGTAAGAAGTACGTTAAGAGGTTGTCAACGCGATTGCAATTCGTTAAACGATACGGCAACATACCTCAATTGAAGTGCAAATGTCAAATTTTAATTTCAGCCACCTGTCGGCTACATTAGAACCTTCAATTGGGATATGAAAATGTTTTAAAATCAGCCGATAAAAACGCCCAATTGCTATTTGACACCTCTTTTGACTTTTGCCCAACAGAAACGCACATTGCGGCGTCTCTATTAACACCTTGATCTCCTGTTGAAGGAAAAAAGTTTCAAAAGAGTTTGACTTTAATTTTCTTACATTATTAGTATTATTCCCACTAAACTGGTGCTGCGTGCGGTGCGAGGCTCGGCTCATGTTGAGGGGGCAACATGTCCAACGGGGGGTGATCCTACCATAACGATCGGTGAATCAATTTTTTTTATTTTTTTTTAGTTTTTGGAAAAAAAAAAAGGGAAAACTTTTTTTTTGTATTTCTTTTTTTGCGTGTGCCCCTTGCATTGATATGGGTGAGGCCTGGTAGCATCAGGACGTGATGCCAGAGCCGGCCCGTGTTGGTGTAGGGTGGGCGCACGACGGGAGTAGCGGATTTTCTATTTACGGGTCCTTTCTTTTTGGCATCGCGGTTTATTCGCGCTGGCATTTCCCCTGATTTGCAAGTCATATTTTTGTCAAAAGTTTTTTTTTGAAATCCTAACGATTTTTTTTTTACGATTATTTACAATTTATTTTTTTTCTTATCCAACTTTAAAATATTTTTTTTATATTTTTTTTTTTATTATATGTATATTTTCAGTTGTTGTTGTTGGTACTGAGTTTTTATTGGTTTTGTCCATAAATACATACTTTTCATAAGAATTCATTGAATATAATGTTTTGTTTTCCGAAAAAAAAAGTTGTAAATAATTAAAAATTTAGAACAAACTATATACCATTTTAAAGGGAATAAACTAAGCTTTCTTATCATACTAAAAAAATTATAGGTCGTTAACACATTTTAAAAAAAAAACTTTTTTTAAAAAACAATTGGTCAAAATTTCAGAATATCTCCAAAATTATAGGTTGAATTTCAAAACTTCACTCAACATTATTGAAGCCCAATAAATTATCTTTCTCGAGACAGGGTTTCCCAACTTATGATAGTTTTTACGAAAGCTATATCCGGAACTTCCGCTGGCTATATCTCCGAAACTAGATTGGACAATATCAGCTAAAGTAAACTTGTTCCAAAACGAAGACCACGCGTTCCGACACAAGATATGCTCTAATTGTTACTTTATAAAATTGGTATTTTCACGAAATTTTGAATACAAAATCCTTTGGAAATTCAAAAGCTACTACGCTATCTATTGCAATTTAAATTTTTTCAAATTGAAAGCTACTTCGCAAGAAAAAGCATGGCTTAAGTTTACTTTAGCTCACATTCGCAAAACTTTTTAAAACCAAACTTATCTTATGTGCTTTTTAATTTTAAGAAGAAATATGTAACCAAAAAAAGTCGCTCGGATTTGGTTTCAGAGATATAACCATCGGAGGTTGCGGATATAGCTTTTGGAAAAATCATTATAAGTTCGGAACCGCTGCATGGATATCAAAAATATGGGTGTCCAAAGAAAAATAATTTAATGGCCTATAATAATAGTGAGCAAGCCTAAGAAATTTAATCCAAAATTTTGGAGATATTACGATTTTTCTGAAATTTTCACCATTTTTTTTTTTAAAAAACCGTAATTTTTTCCAAAAAATGTCTGAATGACTTATAATTTTTTTAGCTTCCTAAGAAAGCTTAATTTATTCCCCTTAAAATGGTGTATCGTTTGTTGAAAAGGTTTTCATATTTACCTTACCCTTTTTGACCGAAAACCAAAAAATTTTTTCAATGAATTCTTATGAAAACTATGTATTTATGGACAAATACAATAAAAAACCAACAACAACAACGCGCACGCGATTTTTAATAAAAATTTTTCGTCTGCGGCGCTTTTTTTTCCAATGCGACGCATTATAAAACACAAAAATTTTTATTAAAAAGAAAGAATCGTCTTATAATCCGTTATAAGACAATTCCCATTTTAAAACTTAAAAATTTTTATTAAAAATCGCGCGCGTTTTTAATAAAAATTTTTAAGTTTTATAATGAGAATTCAATTCAATTCAATTCATTTTATTTAATTTTTTAGTACATAAGAATATAATTCTTTTAAGTTCAACGAAAGTGTAAATTAAACATGTTGGTAATAATTAATGCATTTAAAGGATAACATAATTACAATTAATAATTAAAATAATTAGCTTAATTTAAGATAAAAATAATAAAAATGAATTTGATAGTATGTACATATATATCTTAATATTATTATATGTAGGTTCAGTAGCAGAGGACAAAAAAAAAGAAAGAGAGGTGAAAAAAAAGAAAAAAAAACATAGTTAATAAGTCGATAGGCAAGTAAGTTAAAAAAAAATTAAGTAAAGTAACGATAAATGTTGCGCTTAAAATTCATTTTGCATTGAATACATTTAAGATCTCTTGGCAGAGAATTCCATAAACGGATAGCGTTAATAAAGAAAAGTCTAGAAGAATTTAGATATTTGAAAGTTGGCAAAAGAAAGTTTACATTGCGTAAAGATTGGCAATAACTCAGTTTTGCATAAAGATAGCCAGGTGTTCTTGAATAAATAATTCCGTGAAGAAAGATACAATTTCTAATTTTTAGGTAATTATCAGTGCTGCAATTTCGTATGCGAAAGCTATATTCGGATACATGATCAGACCTCCTTAGCCCATATACTTATATAACGCGCTGCAACATTTAATTTATGATTTGAACGCGAATCCAACTTGCTATAAACTACTTCGGCATAGGTTATAATTGGCACTATCAGCTGAATAGCTAGGCGTCTTCGGGTCGCAATAGGCATAAATGATGACGTCATTCTAAGATTTCTCAGTGTGTAGTAAATTTTGCTAACTACAGAGTTTATGTGGTCTTCACAACTTAAAGAACAAATTATTTTAAACCCTAGGTTGGTACAAAAAAATTGGAGGCAACTCAGAGAAGGGATAAGCTTTTTTTGATATAGGCAAAACATATGATTTCAGAGGATTGATGCTTAATCCATTGTTAATGGCCCATTCATTAATACATCCTATATCTTCATTTGCTCTGCAACTTAAATTTTCAATGAGGCCAAATGGTCGCGATATGTACAACTGAAAATCATCCGCATAAGCATGCATCGTAACATTTTTGCATACCAAAAAAATGTCATTAATAAATATTGTAAACAAAACAGGCCCCAGTACAGAGCCCTGAGGTACTCCACAACTAACACGTTGATAAGTAGAATATTTTTGACCCTTTGTTTTCTATCATCGAGATAAGAGCTAAGAATTTTGGATGCAGTATCTGAGAAACCAAAAAATTACCTCAATTTAGGACATAGCATTGAGTGGTTGACATTGTCAAAAGCTTTGGAAAAATCCAATAGGCACAGCAACGTAAGTTTCTCACTATCATAGGAGGTTCGTATGTCGTCTACGATTTTTACTACAGCAGTTGAACAACTGTGTTTCTCACGGAACCCAGACTGAAGCGGCGAAAGACATTTATATGTGTTAAGATGTGCAACAATCTGCTCTGCCATCAGTGATTCACAAATTTTAGAAATGACAGATAGCACACTAATGGGTCTATAATCATTGCATTCCGATGGTTCTGGTTTTTTAGCAATGGGAATTATAGTTGCTATCTTCCATACCTTAGGAAAGCATGAACTAGACAAAACAATAGTTAATTATGTGAACCAAGGAACTTAGTGCATAAGGCAACGCCATTTTTAAAAATTTCAAAGAGATTCCATCTTCCCCATATGCTTCTGATTTTATTTTTCTTATGCTACAGATAACATCAGATTCATTAACACCAGTGAATTCGAATGTGTTTAATAAATTGTTGTGAGTTATATTTAGCAGAGGTTATTCCATGTTAACCGATTTATTGACAAAGTGTTCATTCATAACTTCCGGTTCAATCTCACAACCAATCGTATTTTTGCTACCAATACCTATCCCTCTTAAGTTTCTCCAAAGTGTCTTAGGCTGTAACGAAGTATTTAACTTTGATTCATAATAACGCTTTTTTGAAAGTCGAACAGCAGACGAAGCCTGATTTCTTACAACCTTGTAAGCTTCCCAATTGATAGAGGTAGGATATCTTTTCCATTTACAATACAATTTGTTTTTCTTTTTTATAATAGAAGTCACATGGTTAGTGAACCATGGACAAGTTTTGTTTTTTAAAGTAACCGTACGAAGAGGCACATGAGTGTTATAGATTCTATTTATTATACTGTTGAAAAAATCAACTTTTTCATCAATATTTGAAAGGTACCAATAATTATTTCATTGTACCAGTGCAAGATCATTATATAGTGCATTGAAGTTCACAGATTTAAAATCCCGATAAGAAAAAGTATCAGGGGTAGAAACCACATTGAAATTTATATTCAGTATGCAGAAGATAAGGTCATGATCAGTTACAAAGGAAATTTGATCGAAAAGTAACACAGAACTAATATCAGATACAAAAAATAAATCAAGAAGACTAGGAATAACAGGGTGTGAAAAACGAGTTGGCATCTATGTATTTACAATTGATAAGCCTACAGAGCTTAGGTCATCTTTTGACACGAGAATTTTGTATATTAGATATATACTTGAACATAATTTTATCGAACTTCGCAATCATGTTAACCTATAGATTTTGAGAAAACTGTTATTGTTTTCTAAACATGCTTCTTTTCTGTGTGACCAATATTTTGTTGTTATTATCTAGTGTATGTTTGTTCGGTCAGTTTTGTAATGCAAAATAAAAACAAAGGCCCGTAGTTTTAGTCGCAAAACTAAGAGCGCTCTGAGTAAAACCTAGTTTTTAGCTAAAATCGAACATACAGAGTGACCAACTGTGAGCTATGAGTTCAGAGTCCTAAGGCCACGCTGCCCGCGTTTTTTTATATTTTTGTTATGCCTTTTGTTCACTGTGTCTACAATGTTTTGTGTCAATTACGCAGGGTAATCTATTTTTAAAAATTTCCTCATAATTTAATACAAGTTTCTCTTTTTTTTATGGAGTCACTCTGTTTAGTGTTGATTTTAAGTTTAAGTTTATTAAATAACAAATTTTTATTTTGCAAAAAATTCGATATATTTCATATGTATTTTACAGAGCTTTTATGTTCAGTAGTTTTAGTGCAAAAACAACAAAAAATTACAATCCCAAAATGCATTAATTGTTGGAGAATAACTCCAAACAAAAAATAGGCAACTTGCTCCTTACATGTACAAGTTTCAAAAACCAATGGCGCAATGGAAAACCGAAATACAGAACAAACAATCAGTAGTAAGTGTTTCTGGATCTCCAAAGAGCATTTGAGACAATTGATAGAACTATACTGTTGCATAAATTGAGCCAATACGGGATAAACGATACAGAACTTGAAAGGTTTAAAAGCTACTTATCGAACAGAACGCAAATTACAAGAGTTGCAGAATTTAAGTCGGACCAGATTCCGGCTAAGCTCCTCAAGGAGCAGTTTTGGGTACGCTTTTATTTATTATCTATATAAATGATATAGAAAAAGTCCTCAAAAATAGTAAAATCTGTTTATTCGCTGACGACACATTGATAGGAAGTAGGAAGTACAATGAATGAATGTATAGAAAAAATAAATGATGATTTGAAAATTGATATTTAAAAATGAATATACTGAAACTTAATACTAATAAAACTAAATCTATGCTTATCAACGGTTTTTCTGAAAAAAATATAATTAATGGCGAAAATATTGGGAAAGTGAAAGAGATAAAATATTTAGGTATTGTGATCGACAATAATTTAAATTTTAATGAACACATTAATTACATAAGTCAAAAAATTCCAAAAGAAATAAGATTTTTCCAAAGAATAAGAGGCAGGCTATCTTTTCCAACTGCTATTAAAATTTATATCACAATGATAAAACCTCATTTTGATTACTGTTCGACAATCTTATTTTTAGGTTTGAATGCTATGTTAACAAGATTACAAAAATTACAGAACAAAGGCATGAGATGTATCTTAAGATATAATAGAATAGTACCAGTAAGATTATATCGTCGCTCACTTGTACAACGGCCCTAATTGACATTTTTAGTTTTGTGCAGGAGACACAAAAAACTGAATAAAAACCGACAATGTAGAATATTTGAATTTGTTTAAATGCAGTTTAGTGACAGAATCATTAATAAAATTATTTTTAATGAAAAACGTTAATTTTTTTTATTGATATTTATTTTATTTCAATTAGGGCTTTTTGACATCATTTTTATGTATGCGTAAGTGCATTTAGGGCTTTTTGCAATTACTTTGAAAACTAAAAGTGTAATTCATTTACAACAATTTAAAGAAAATTTACAAATATTGAACTGTTTAATGTAATTTTATTTATTATTAGTTGCGAAACTAAAAAATAATATTACGGACAATACCGCACGGTCGAATTTAATATTTTGCAATTCTTTAAATAAAGATCTTAAAAACCGCCTTATTGACCGCGCTATTTGTAAAAAATTAAAACAAAAAAATTTTTTAAGTTTTAAAATTTATTAAAGTGGTTGCATTTCGACTTTCGTCATCATCAGCACAAACGTTTTATAAGACTTAATGTAGTTTTTTAATAAATAAAAAGAAATTAAAAAAAAAAACTTGAATAAAAAAAATTATTCAAATGATTGCATTAAATGAATGGAAAATTATCATAAAATTGTTGGCAATCCATCGGCAATAACTTTTTCTAATCTTGCAAACGGTCCCACTTTTTCTTTGAAATTTTAAACTTTTGCCTGAATAAAGGGCTCAGCCTTTCTTCGGAAAACTTTCTTGGATTAGATGTTATAGGTAAGGGCTGATATTCATCGTTCCAAACCATGACGGTTATGCAGATTTTGCTGACTGACAGTTGAAATCCGCTTTGACTGTACTTGGAAGATCTTTGAATCAATAATTTGAGTGTCATGAATACAGCTGCACCATATTTTCTTCAAACATAATATTGTGTTTTAAGAAATACTCTAGAGACTGAGTACGCGCTGAGTTTTCGAACGAAATTCGTCTTCTGCTTACCGGATCAACAAGGCCTATTACATATAACTTTTTTTCCCATGTCATTTTCCAAAATGCATCAAAGATGGCTTTCCGTGCATTTGCACTAAAAAGCGAACAGTACCAGTTACGTCTTTGCTCACAAAGTTTTGACGTACAAGGTGGCCAAGGCTGTCTTTCGGCCCTTTGCCACAAACCGTTTTCAATCGAAACGCCTATATATTGAACTCCTCAGATTCGTTTTTTCATAATTGGAATCCGATCACGTTTTAATTGTTCCGGAATTGAATCAGAGGCATTGATCTCACACAAAATATTTTTCGTAACACTTATTACGAAAAATTAAAACGAAGGCTTAAGTTTACTTTTGCTGACATTGTCCAATTTTATTTATTTTTTTAGGGGTAAAAGAGGGTTAAAAATAAATAAGAAATATGAAAAATAAAGTGTCGCTCGGATCTAGTTTCGGAGATATAGCCATCGGAAGTTCTGGATATAGCTTTTGTAAAAACAATTATAAGTTGGGAACTCCTGTATGGATATCAAAAATATGGGTGCCATAAGAAAGATAATTTAATGGCCTTCAATAATGGTGTGTAAAGTATTGAAATTCAACCTATATTTTTGGAGATATTACGATTTTTCTGAATTTTTGACCATTTTTTTTTTATATACATTTTTTTTTAAAAAAATTTTGTTAACGACCTATAATTTTTTTAGTATGATAAGAACGCTTAGTTTATTCCCTTTAAAATGGTATATAGTTTGTTCTAAATTTTTAATTATTTACCCCCTTTTTTACCGGAAAACAAAAAATTATATTCAATGAAGTCTTATGAAAAGTATGTATTTATGGACAAAATCAATAAAAACTCAGTTACAACAACAACAACAGCAACTATTATTATAAGGCGATTATCACTATAAAATTCAAAAATTTTTATTATAAATTGCGCGCGCGATTTTTGATAAATATTTTAAAAGTTATGCCAAGGTAAGTCTTATACATGTTACGGATTTCCATTTTCAAGACGTAAGAAGTACGTTAAGAGGTTGTCAACGCGATTGCAATTCGTTAAACGATACGGCAACATACCTCAATTGAAGTGCAAATGTCAAATTTTAATTTCAGCCACCTGTCGGCTACATTAGAACCTTCAATTGGGATATGAAAATGTTTTAAAATCAGCCGATAAAAACGCCCAATTGCTATTTGACACCTCTTTTGACTTTTGCCCAACAGAAACGCACATTGCGGCGTCTCTATTAACACCTTGATCTCCTGTTGAAGGAAAAAAGTTTCAAAAGAGTTTGACTTTAATTTTCTTACATTATTAGTATTATTCCCACTAAACTGGTGCTGCGTGCGGTGCGAGGCTCGGCTCATGTTGAGGGGGCAACATGTCCAACGGTGATCCTACCATAACGATCGGTGAATCAATTTTTTTTATTTATTTTTTTTTAGTTTTTGGAAAAAAAAAGGGAAAACTTTTTTTTTGTATTTCTTTTTTTGCGTGTGCCCCTTGCATTGATATGGGTGAGGCCTGGTAGCATCAGGACGTGATGCCAGAGCCGGCCCGTGTTGGTGTAGGGTGGGCGCACGACGGGAGTAGCGGATTTTCTATTTACGGGTCCTTTCTTTTTGGCATCGCGGTTTATTCGCGCTGGCATTTCCCCTGATTAGCAAGTCATATTTTTGTCAAAAGTTTTTTTTTGAAATCCTAACGATTTTTTTTTTACGATTATTTACAATTTATTTTTTTTCTTATCCAACTTTAAAATATTTTTTTTATATTTTTTTTTTTATTATATGTATATTTTCTCATTTTTAATATTATTTAATTTTTTTTTTTCCATTTAAATCATTCTTTTTTTTTGCGCTTACTTTTATTTGTTTGTAGTATTTGGCCTGACAAGGCTTTCTTTAAATTCGGACCTATTTTTTTTTATTATCTCACATTTATTTTGAAGTTTGGTTAGTCTATTCAATACTTCGAAGGCTTACTTTTTCCCTCCTTGTAAAAATAACTTGTAATTAGTTATAATTACAACAACATTTTTTTTTTTTTTTTTTTTTTTTTTTATTTTATTTTTTTTTAATATTTTTCTTTCGGTCGTTCGGTTCTTAGAGTGGCACTATATTTATACCTTATAAATAGTATGCATAATACTCGATCTACTCGAGGAACAAACACCAAAAGAACCCCAATTAGAGGTAGAGGTAGACCCACTAGTAACGACACAAGTACGTCGAGTTCTAACCGGTCATTTGTTACTTCCAGAAACCCTGGAGTGGTAAATTCACAAGCTAGGTTTTCGACCGCTTCCATAGTCAGTATTGAGCGTGCGCTCCAAGATCCTGCCATTGTAGAATTTTCTTTGGTAGATCAACCAGAATCCTTGACAGTCCAACCTGATCCTTCGGTAGGTCAACCAGAACACTTGGGAGTTGACTCTGACGGGTCAAAACAAAATCTACTCGATATTTCCAATTTGCAATTTTTAAATACAACGCGTTCGGAGCTAAACCCTCAAAACCCAAATTTCGATATGGCCGATTCAGAGCCCGAAACTTCCCCTGAAAATGCTCTAACTCACGACAATCAAGAAGCAACCACAAGCGCAAGTGCCGCTGCGATGGACTCTCTCGTCAGACTTCTGAGTCAGGCAATCCTTACCAGCCAGGATGAAATGAAAAGGGATCTACAGGATATGAGATCCAACGTTGATAGCTTAAATAATAGGATGTCTGCTCAAGCCCCACAATTTTCCAGAGGCGATCCTCAACTACGTCCACAACCGGCTTATACCCCTAGGGCTGAAAATTTTCCAAGATTGCAGGACTGGAAAATTTCTTACGATGGATCTGGCAACGTCGCCGATTTCATTTTCAAAGCCGAAACACTTTGCGAAAGGACGAGATGCTCCCTTGATCATTTGTTCCTAAACTTTCATGTTCTTTTAACGGGGAAAGCTGAGAAGTGGTTTTGGCAATTTAGTAGGCAAAATTCTACTGCTAACTATCCACAACTTTGCACTGCCATTGAAAAACAATTTGGCAAGTCCGAAAACGATCACGAAATCATTCATGAAATGTCGTTAAGGAAGCAACACCTTAAAGAATCTTTCGATGATTTTTATGACGATATGGTTTCGATAAACTTTCGGATGAATCGGCCTATGACAGATAGTGTGTTGATCAAAATAATAAAAAAGAATCTCAACACCAATCTGACATATATGCTGTTTAATAGCAACTCGACGAGTCTGGAAGGATTTCGTGAGGCCGCCCGAAGGGCTGAACAGGTGCTCTCGGAAACTAAAAACCAACCATCCTTTTTTAACCCGCAAAGGCAGGTACATGAAATTGACATTGTTTCGAATGATGAAAATGGCAATTTTGAATTTGACCCACAAGTGGAAGCGTTGCAAGATTCTCGCCGCTTTTCTAAACCCGATTATTCCAAAATACAATGTTGGAATTGTTTGCAGCTCGGACACTCTTATATTTATTGTCCTGAGGCAAGAACCACTATCTTCTGCTTTAAATGTGGATAAAAAGGAGTATTAACTCCAAAATGTCCAAATAACCACCAGGGAAACCACAGACAGAGCGTGATGCCCACCGGGGACACACGTTCTTCCCGACCGACCCCGAGTTCAAATTAAACTCAAACTTACCAAATTTTGCAAATTTATCTCCACCGAATATTGAAAAAATTAAAATTTTGAAACCTTTCTGCCGTGACTTTGCGTGTCAAACAAACACCGATATCTCAAATTTCCAAGATCGTGAAATTCACTACAAAGTAGCTAAAATCGAATTTTTAAAAATGAGCTCTGCTCCAACAAAAAGTTGAGAAAACAAAAAAAATGCAGACTAAGAAACAAAAAACGCAAAAGTTACAAAAAAATAATAGAATCTACCAAACTTGCTGTTAACGGCGATGATCGTCCTTTTGCCAAAGTGAAAATCTTTGATGAATATTTAGTTGGCTTGCTGGACTCAGGAGCCAGTGTTTCTGTTTTGGGCAAAAATTGCCTGACATTTGTGGAAAATTTCTATAAAGCCTCTGAAAACGTTCCTATCTACGGCTGATGGTAAAAAGCAAAATGTTATTGGTTATTGTGACCTTGCTGTTACCTTTAAAAATGTAACAAGAAACAATCGACAATCACGCGATGCGAACAAAAAAGCGAGTGCGGTCGCAAGTTAAGAGGATTTTGTTGCAAACGATTTTCAAGAATAACTTAAAATTAACTTAAATTGGACTAAAGTGTAAAGAAAGTGAAATTAAAGAAAGAAACTATTGTAAAATCTAAAATAACTTAAAAATAAATAAAAGTTGAAAATAGAAAAAGAAAGTGCATTTTGAAAAGAAAAAAATAGAAGAAAAATAAAGTGTTTGCCGTCAGCGCAGCCAAAAGAGGCTTTTCCAGTTTTCGGTCGCCAGTGGCAATTCAATGTTGTTCCTTAAAATACGATTATCAAAGTTTGAGAAATGCATATATCTGTATTCCTGTTGTATGCTTAAAATATTTTTATAAATATAATTTGTGTAAAAGACTTTGTAAAAGCTAAAATTACCGTGGAATCCCCCTTGCTTATTGAATGGAGACAATAGCAATGCTATTTTTTTCTCCTAAAATGCTTGGCAAGAGAAAATTACAACAAAATGAAACAAAATTTTCATCGGATTTACAATGAGATAAACAAAAATCGCTAGGAAAAGCACAAAAACAGTCGTTAATGAATCTTAAAAAAGTGAGTTTTCCAGTGTAAAAATCTAAATTAATAAATAGTATATACAAGAAAATACTAACGTTTAATAAGAGACAAAACTTATCCATAAATATAAAAAAAAAAACTATTAAACCAGCAGTATAATGGCTAAAACTGCCAGTTTAATTTAAAGTTCAATTTATAACAATAGCATAGTGTGTTATTAAATAAATCAAAAAAAAAAAAACACAATATTTATAAATAAATGTATAAAAATTTCAATCATCGTGTTTCGCACGAAACAACTAAAAATGATTTGACATAAAATTTTCAAGTCAAATACAAAAAAAAAATTACAATTTCAACTGTGAGGTGCATAAAGCTTTGTTGTGGTTGGCGACATCATAAAAAAAAGCTTATTTAAGGCTACATAATAAAAACAACAAAGCAAAAAACCATAAAATCATGAAATTTCAACAATACCACAGAATAAACTTATATCACCAACCAATATCAAAGCAACAATGACAACAACAACTTTAACAGCCACAGCAGTCAACAATAATAGTAGCAGCAACACCAACATCTACAGCACGGACAGGAGCAGCAGTCAGCCGTATTACCAGCCAGAGCTGTCGACAGCCACAGCCGCCAGCTAAGTCGCTAACTATTCAATTTGTTTTTTTTGTATTTCTTCATTTGTATAAGCTTAAGTATATTTCTTTTCCTTCTCATTAGCATTTGATAAGTCATTATTATTTGAATTTATATTATTTTGACAGTGAATTCACTTAAAGTAACTTTGTGCATTTTTAAGATAAGATTTGTTCAACAAAAAAAAAGAGAATTAAAGAAAAAATGATGGTGAAGTCGAAGTAGAAGTAGATTTAGGGGAGGTGCCATTAGTTGGTCCACCGCGATGCCACCGTAAAAGTTTGAGGAAGGGACCTTGGGTTTTTCTGCTCCCCGTTAGGGAATATATATTTTTTTAATTTTACATTTTTCTATGATGCGCCACAAGTGGCAATGGGAAAACCGCGCCCTAGCCGGGAATGACTTCGGTGGTCGATACCGAAAGTCTTATTTTGTGAGTTTCTTTTCCAGTGCACATGCCAGGCGTAACATAGATGGCGCCCAACGAAAGCAAAATGGCTTTCATTTTGTTTTTGGTTTTTTTTTAAATTTTTTCTTTTTTTTGAATTTTTTTTTTTGAAACGCAGGGGCATCCTTTGCAAAAGGGATGACGGGGTTAGCGATCCCGCGTATACCAGCGAATCCAGGAAGCGTCTGTACCCACATTGGGCGGCTTCCTGGTCAGCGTCTGTACCCACAGTTGGCGGCTGAAACTTCGCACCGACCCTTATGGTTGCGTTCATCCCGTGTTGGATTGTGTTTCCGACGCGGGCGGGGACTCGCATCAGTCCCAGTTACTGGACGTTTTTTAAAACTGGTGCTGCGTGCGGTGCGAGGCTCGGCTCGTGTTGAGGGGGCAACATGTCCAACGGGGGGTGATCCTACCATAACGGTCGGTGAATCAATTTTTTTTATTTTTTTTTAGTTTTTGGAAAAAAAAAGGGAAAACTTTTTTTTTGTATTTCTTTTTTTGCGTGTGCCCCTTGCATTGATATGGGTGAGGCCTGGTAGCATCAGGACGTGATGCCAGAGCCGGCCCGTGTTGGTGTAGGGTGGGCGCACGACGGGAGTAGCGGATTTTCTATTTACGGGTCCTTTCTTTTTGGCATCGCGGTTTATTTGCGCTGGCATTTCCCCTGATTAGCAAGTCATATTTTTGTCAAAAGTTTTTTTTGAAATCCTAACGATTTTTTTTTTTACGATTATTTACAATTTATTTTTTTTCCCATCCAACTTTAAAATATTTTTTTTATATTTTTTTTTTTATTATATATATATTTTCTCATTTTTAATATTATTTAATTTTTTTTTTCCATTTAAATCATTCTTTTTTTTTGCGCTTACTTTTATTTGTTTGTAGTATTTGGCCTGACAAGGCTTTCTTTAAATTCGGACCTATTTTTTTTATTATCTCACATTTATTTTGAAGTTTGATTAGTCTATTCAATACTTCGAAGGCTTACTTTTTCCCTCCTTGTAAAAATAACTTGTAATTAGTTATAATTACAACAACATTTTTTTTTTTTTTTTTTTTATTTTATTTTTTTTAAATATTTTTCTTCCGGTCGTTCGGTTCCTAGAGTGGCACTATATATATACCTTATAAATAGTATGCATAATACTCGATCTACTCGAGGAACAAACACCAAAAGAACCCCAATTAGAGGTAGAGGTAGACCCACTAGTAACGACGCAAGTACGTCGAGTTCTAACCGGTCATTTGTTACTTCCAGAAACCCTGGAGTGGTAAATTCACAAGCTAGGTTTTCGACCGCTTCCATAGTCAGTATTGAGCGTGCGCTCCAAGATCCTGCCATTGTAGAATTTTCTTTGGTAGATCAACCAGAATCCTTGACAGTCCAACCTGATCCTTCGGTAGGTCAACCAGAACACTTGGGAGTTGACTCTGACGGGTCAAAACAAAATCTACTCGATATTTCCAATTTGCAATTTTTAAATACAACGCGTTCGGAGCTAAACCCTCAAAACCCAAATTTCGATATGGCCGATTCAGAGCCCGAAACTTCCCCTGAAAATGCTCTAACTCACGACAATCAAGAAGCAACCACAAGCGCAAGTGCCGCTGCGATGGACTCTCTCGTCAGACTTCTGAGTCAGGCAATCCTTACCAGCCAGGATGAAATGAAAAGGGATCTACAGGATATGAGATCCAACGTTGATAGCTTAAATAATAGGATGTCTGCTCAAGCCCCACAATTTTCCAGAGGCGATCCTCAACTACGTCCACAACCGGCTTATACCCTTAGGGCTGAAAATTTTCCAAGATTGCAGGACTGGAAAATTTCTTACGATGGATCTGGCAACGTCGCCGATTTCATTTTCAAAGCCGAAACACTTTGCGAAAGGACGAGATGCTCCCTTGATCATTTGTTCCTAAACTTTCATGTTCTTTTAACGGGGAAAGCTGAGAAGTGGTTTTGGCAATTTAGTAGGCAAAATCCTACTGCTAACTATCCACAACTTTGCACTGCCATTGAAAAACAATTTGGCAAGTCCGAAAACGATCACGAAATCATTCATGAAATGTCGTTAAGGAAGCAACACCTTAAAGAATCTTTCGATGATTTTTATGACGATATGGTTTCGATAAACTTTCGGATGAATCGGCCTATGACAGATAGTGTGTTGATCAAAATATTAAAAAAGAATCTCAACGCCAATCTGACATATATGCTGTTTAATAGCAACTCGACGAGTCTGGAAGGATTTCGTGAGGCCTCCCGAAGGGCTGAACTGGTGCTCTCGGAAACTAAAAACCAACCATCCTTTTTTAGCCCGCAAAGGCAGGTACATGAAATTGACATTGTTTCGAATGATGAAAATGGCAATTTTGAATTTGACCCACAAGTGGAAGCGTTGCAAGATTCTCGCCGCTTTTCTAAACCCGATTATTCCAAAATACAATGTTGGAATTGTTTGCAGCTCGGACACTCTTATATTTATTGTCCTGAGGCAAGAACCACTATCTTCTGCTTTAAATGTGGATAAAAAGGAGTATTAACTCCAAAATGTCCAAATAACCACCAGGGAAACCACAGACAGAGCGTGATGCCCACCGGGGACACACGTTCTTCCCGACCGACCCCGAGTTCAAATTAAACTCAAACTTACCAAATTTTGCAAATTTATCTCCACCGAATATTGAAAAAATTAAAATTTTGAAACCTTTCTGCCGTGACTTTGCGTGTCAAACAAACACCGATATCTCAAATTTCCAAGATCGTGAAATTCGCTACAAAGTAGCTAAAAATCGAATTTTTAAAAATCAGCTCTGCTCCAACAAAAAGTTGAGAAAACAAAAAAAATGCAGACTAAGATACAAAAAACGCAAAAGTTACAAAAAAATAATAGAATCTACCAAACTTGCTGTTAACGGCGATGATCGTCCTTTTGCCAAAGTGAAAATCTTTGATGAATATTTAGTTGGCTTGCTGGACTCAGGAGCCAGTGTTTCTGTTTTGGGCAAAAATTGCCTGACATTTGTGGAAAATTTCTATAAAGCCTCTGAAAACGTTCCTATCTACGGCTGATGGTAAAAAGCAAAATGTTATTGGTTATTGTGACCTCGCTGTTACCTTCAAAAATGTAACAAGAAACATTATTTTTTATATTGCACTATCACTCTGCCAAGAGGCGTATTCTGGAGTAGATTTTTGGCAAGCATTTGCTATAGCTCCACAAATTTTTCCTCAAGTAAATTCACTTAGTATCAGTGAAGACCCATCAGAAACACCTGATTTCCATATCCTTTCGCCAGAAGAACAACTTGAGCTTGAAAAAGTTATTTTGCAGTTTCCTTCTTTCGAAAAAATCGGTCTAGGTTGTACGGATTTACTCGAGCACCATATAGACACTGGAGGCGCTGTGCCAGTCAAATCGCGACATTTTCCTCTTTCATCTCCAAGGCAAGAAGAAGCTTACCAAGAAGTTGATAGGCTATTGGGCATGGGCATGCGCAAACCAGGAAAAGTAAGGCTCTGTATCGACTCACGCAAGCTCAATGATATGACCAAAAAAGGATTCTTATCCGTTACCCCATATCAACGGGTTGCTAAGTAGGCTAAAAGATACATTTTTTAAAAGCGGAATTGATTTGAAGGATGCTTTTCTTCAAATAAAACTGTCCGAATCCTCTAAAGAAAAGACCGCATTTGTTATCCCTGGAAGACCTTTATATCATTATAAAGTTATGCCCTTTGGGCTATGTAATGGTCCACAGACAATGAGCCGTCTGATGGACAAGGTCATTCCATCAATATTGCGTGAAAATGTATTCGTCTATTTGGACGATTTGTTGGTTTGTAGTTCTTATTTTGACACTCACATGAAGTTGTTGCGTGAAGTCGCAAAATGTTTGAGGAGCGCTAAGCTGACCATAAATGTGGCCAAAAGCACATTTTGCCAAAGGAAAACCAAGTACTTAGGTTATCGCATAGGTCATGGATGCTTGAAGGTGGACCCTGAAAAGGTAAAAGCCATCGGAGAGTTCCCTGAGCCGAAATCCCCTCGTCAAGTAAGACGCTTTATTGGCATGGGCAATTGGTACCGATCTTTCATAAGTAATTTTTCAAATTTGGCTGGTCCATTGACAGATTGTCTCAAAAAGAAACCAGGTCGTTTTCAGTTGACGAACGATGCAATTGAGTCCTTTAAAAAAATTAAAGTTGCCCTTTCTTCAACCCCTGTGCTGGCTCAACCAGATTTTTCTCGTGAATTTTCCATTCAGTGTGACGCGTCTCGTATTGGTGTAGGCGGTCTTCCCTTCCAGCTTGATAATGACGGCAAGAAACACCCCATTGCTTTCGTGTCTCAAAAGCTTAATAAAGCTCAACGTAACTACACAGTTACAGAGCTGGAATGCATGGCCGCAGTGGTGTGTATAAAAAAATTTCGCCCTTACATTGAGGGATTACCTTTTCGAGTCATAACTGACCATTCGAGCCTTAAGTGGCTTATGACTCAAAAGGATTTAAACAATCGACTGGCGCGCTGGAGTTTGGCATTGCACTGCTTTGACTTTAAAATTGAGCACCGCAAAGGTTCCCTAAATGTAGTTCCAGACGCTTTGTCTCGCTTCGATGTAGACGAAATTTCTACACCAAAACTTACGTCAGATATCGACCTTTCTTCTCCCGAATTCAATTCCACTGAATACCAAAACTTACGCAAAACATTCACTGAAAATCAATCCTCTTTGCCAGACTTGTGTATCAATTTAAATGAAAATCTTGTATACAAGCGTGTCAAATTCAGGCGAGGAATTGAAAACGAAGAAAGTGATTTGTGGAGATTATGGTTGCCTAAAAGTTTGGCTACAGAAGCTATAAAGCTTGCTCACGACTCAATTTCTGGTTGTCATGGCTGCTATGTCAAAACACTTGCGAGGGTCCGTCAAAAATACTTTTGGCCTTCCATGGTAAAAGACATAAAAACTTACGTCGAAAACTGTGACATTTGCAAATGTGCCAAACCAACAAATAAAATTTTACGACCACCTATGGGTCAATCTTTTGTAACGGAACGTCCTTTCCAGCGACTTTATTGTGACTTTTTGGGTCCGTATCCCATGAATAAAACCACCAAAAACACTTCTCTTTTTAGTGCTCTTGACCATTTAACAAAATATATTTTTCTTAAGCCAATGCGTGCTGCAACCATTACAAATGTAATCGATTTCTTTCAAACGGAAATTTTTCCATCTTTTGGCGTGCCTCAGTATATCCATAGTGATGACGGTAAACAGTTCATATCGAAAGATATGCAACAATTTTTCTCTGACTATGGCATAAGTCATATTAAAACTGGCCTCTATTCACCGCAGGCTAATGCCTCTGAGCGTGCTAACCGCGAAATCATTGTGAAGCTAAGAATTTTTCTGGAAAATCAAACTGATCATTGTGATATCGAAATCGAACATAATTCTGATCGCCTTAATCGAGTGCGAGAAAAAATTTTTAAACTAAAAAACGGTACTTTTGAATTTTATTGCTATTGTTTTTAACAATAACTTAAAGTGAAGAGTGAATTAAAGTGATTAATAAAAATTTTTAAATTCTATAATGATAATCGCCTTTTAGAAATAGTTGTTGTTGTTGTTGCTGTTGTTTTTGTTGTTGTTGTTGGTACTGAGTTTTTATTGGTTTTGTCCATAAATACATACATACTTTTCATAAGAATATAATTTTTTGTTTTCCGAAAAAAAAAGTTGTAAATAATTAAAAATTTAGAACAAACTATACACCATTGTAAAGGGAATAAACTAAGCTTTCTTATCATACTAAAAAAATTATAGGTCCTTAACACATTTAAAAAAAAAAATGTTTTTTTAAAAAATAATTGGTCAAAATTTCAGAATATCTCCAAAATGATAGGTTGAATTTCAAAATTTCACTCAACATTATTGAAGCCCAATAAATTATCTTTCTTATGACATCCATATTTTTGGTATCGAGACAGGGGTTCCCAACTTATGATAGTTTTTACGAAAGCTATATCCGGAACTTCCGATGGCTATATCTCAGAACTAGATCCGAGCGACACTTTTTTTTCATACTTTATATTTATTTTTAATCCTTTACCCCTAAAAAAAAAAAAATTGGACAATATCAGCTAAAGTAAACCTGTTCCAAAGCGAAGGCCACACACGCGTTCCGACACAAGATATGCTCTAATTGTTACTTTTTAAAATTGGTATTTTCACGAATTGAATACAAAATCATTTGGAAATTCAAAAGCTACTACTCTATCTATTGCAATTTAAATTTTTTCAAATTGAAAGCTACTTCGCAAGAAAAAGCATGGCTTAAGTTTACTTTAGCTCACATTCGCAAAACTTTTTAAAACCAAACTTATCTTATGTGCTTTTTAATTTTAAGAAGAAATATGTAACCAAAAAAAGTCGCTCGGATTTGGTTTCAGAGATATAACCATCGGAGGTTGCGGATATAGCTTTTGGAAAAATCATTATAAGTTCGGAACCGCTGCATGGATATCAAAAATATGGGTGTTCAAAGAAAAATAATTTAATGGCCTATAATAATGGTGAGCAAGCCTAAGAAATTTAATCCATAATTTTGGAGATATTACGATGTTTCTGAAATTTTTACCATTTTTTTTTAAAAACCGTAATTTTTTCCAAAAAATTTCTGAATGACTTATAACTTTTTTAGCTTCTTAAGAAAGCTTAATTTATTCCCCTTAAAATGATGTATCGTTTGTTCAAAAGTTTTTCATATTTATCCCGTTTTTGACCGAAAAACAAACAAATTTATTCAATGAACTCTTATGAAAACTATGTATTTATGGACAAAAACAATAAAAAACCAACAACAACGCCCGCGCGATTTTTAATAAAAACTTTTCGGCTGCGGCGCTTTTTTTCCAATGCGACGCATTATAAAACACAAAAATTTTTATTAAAAAGAAAGAATCGTCTTATAATCCGTTATAAGACAATTCTCATTTTAAAACGCCTATCAATAAAAAGCGATTATGTAAAATGGATGATATTGACATGCGTCGTTGTGGAGCTGACAGCTCCAGGAATAATAGCCACATTATATTATTTGTAGTTTTGTTTTAAACCAATAAGAAACTGGGACCCGTTTTTTAAAATTGTGTTCTTGGTTTTTGATTCAAAAGAAAAAAATAATCAATAAAAAATTTTTAGATTAACAAACTTAAATTTCGTCTATTTCGAATACAATCATGGAACGGTTTTTAAGCTCAATTTTCGTATCCAATTCAATAAATAGCAAAAGCAAAGGTTATGCGCCAATAAATTAATAACAAAATCTTTGCACTATCGATTTAAGCAATTTTAACTTTATATGATTATTATTTCCCAAAAGTGATCCGTAAATTGGATATCAACACCGATGACTAAGTTTACAAAAATCGGACCCATTTTTTTTATTAATTTAAAAAACGGCACAGGAAAAGTGGTTTTAGGAGTGCACGTTTCGCATACCTTTAATTAGATAATCAATGTCAAAACATTTTCGGAATGAAAGCGCCCTTTTCCACAACATATTTAGGTCATCGAATTGTAACATTCTAAACGCTTATTTTTTTAAGGTACAACAATCTTTTCGTTAGCGAATGTTCAGGAAATATTGGCAAAAGCCTGATTTTTTGAGACACTCCAACTATTTTAAGATGATGAACTTTCCTCGATATGAATAATTTAAGGGCTTATTAGTGAGATATTAATAGGTATTAAACTATTTTTTACAACTTTTCGATTGGCCTATTATGACTTTCTTTTGAAAATTTATTGAGTTTGCAGACATGCTGCAGTTATAGTTAGAAAAATGAGTTCAATTTTACTTGTGTATCGGCCATGGACTAATCGTGGTTTTTTGGTAAACTTACATCGTCTATATAGTAAATTGATCTAGCAATTCAAAGGTCCATCATCGTCCACCATGTTAGTAAATTGTTACATATAACTACTAGGTGATCGAATAGTGACAAATCCCAATGTTCTGTCAATACAGTCCTCTGTGAAAGTTTTGACAAAATTTTAAAAAAATAAACAAAAATTTGAACTTTTCACCGAATCTTGCCAGGCGGCAGGGTTAGTTAATTATATTCTCAAGCTTATTAGAAAAATAATTTTGTGTCTTCAGAGTCACTCACTTTGTTATGATTTCGCGATTTGGAAGTAAATTGCCCACTTCCCATGGAAAACCAATTTTTCGCTAAATTGGCCAGACGTAGATATGCTAACATCACATTCAAATTGGCAGAACTTTTTCAAACTTTTTTTTGTGCCAAATAATTCTGTAAAATTTCGTTGTGTTGTTTACAAAGAATTAGCAACTTTATCTCATGCATTTTTCTCCTAAAATGCTGTTTAGGAAAAAAATTATAAAACAACAATTCCAGGTAAACTTCAACCTTCCCCATAGATCGATTTTGACTGAAAAATATATTTCCTCACTCTCCATTCATATCAGGATTAACTTAAGCTTTAATATCCATCCATGGTTAAACTTTTTTTTTTTCAAATTCTACCATAACTACATACGGAGGACCGAATTGGCATTTGGTTTTTTTTATCACGTTTTCGGTCACAGATATATTTACTAATTTGTCATGGCGGACACCTTTTTATTTATTTATTAAGTTTTAATATTTAAAAAATTACATTTTAGTTTTATAAGGAGAATTCAATTCAATTCAATTCATTTTATTTTATTTTTCAGTACATAAGAATATAATTCTTTTAAATTAAGTGTAAATCAAACATGTTGGTAATAATTAATGCATTTAAAGGATAACATAACTACATTAAATAATTAAAATAATTAGCTTAATTTAAGATAAAAATAATAAAAATGAATTTGATAGTATGTACATATATATCTTAATATTATTATATGTAGGTTCAGTAGCAGAGGAAAAAAAAAGAAAGAGGTGAAAAAAAAAGAAAAAAAACATAGTTAATAAGTAGATAGGCAAGTAAGTTAAAAAAAAAAAATGAAGTAAAGTAACGATAAATGTTGCGCTTAAAGTTCATTTTGCATTGAATACATTTAAAATCTCTTGGCAGAGAATTCCATAAACGGATAGCGTTAATAAAGAAGAGTCTAGAAGAATTTAAATATTTGAAAGTTGGCAAAAGAAAGTTTACATTGCGTAAAGATTGGCAATAACTCAGTTTTGCATAAAGATAGCCAGGTGTTCTTGAATAAATAATTCCGTGAAGAAAGATACAATTTCTAATTTTTAGGTAATTATCAATGCTGCAATTTAGTATGCGAAAGCTATATTCGGATACATGATCAGACCTCCTTAGCCCATATACTTATATAACGCGCTGCAACATTTAATTTATGATTTGAACGCGAATCAACTTACTATAAACTACTTCGGCATAGGTTATAATTGGCACTATCAGCTGAATAACTAGGCGTCTTTGGGTCGCAATAGGCATAAATGATGACTTCATTCTAAGATTTCTCAGTGTGTAGTAAATTTTGCTAATTACAGAGTTTATGTGGTCTTCACAACTTAAAGAACAATTTATTTTAAACCCTAGGTTGGTAACTTTATCGACAAATTTCAGTTGTGTGTTATTCAAAAAAATTGGAGGCAGCTCAGAGAAGGGATAAGCTTTTTTTGATATAGGCAAAACATATGATTTCAGAGGATTGAGGCTTAATCCATTGTTAATGGCCCATTCATTAATACATCCTATATCTTCATTTGCTCTGCAACTTAAATTTTCAATGAGGCCAAATGGTCGCGATATGTACAACTGCAAATCATCCGCATAAGCATGCATCGTAACATTTTTGCATACCAAAAAAATGTCATTAATAAATATTGTAAACAAAACAGGCCCCAGTACAGAGCCCTGTGGTACTCCACAACTAACACGTTGATAAGTAGAATATTTTTGACCAACTTTAACCCTTTGTTTTCTAATGAATTCTATCATTATACTTGTGTCAATTTGTTGCCGTCTGATGTAGAATTTTTAGAAAAAAGCAATAATGCGTTTCGGTGCAAAGGTTGTTATACAGCGAGACGTGGCTCTATTTGCTCTCCCTCTCTTTCTACGTCTCCATCTCTGCAGACTCAGCATGAAGCTGAAAAACAGCAGCCACTTGCTGAAAAAGTTCAATGCCTTCAAATTAGGCAAAAACAGCAACAAAAACCATCGGTGCAATCAAAACAACAGTCTCAGAAGCTGCCTAGCACAAGCAA
Source organism: Meiosimyza platycephala (assembly GCA_963662105.1). Lineage (NCBI taxonomy): Eukaryota > Metazoa > Arthropoda > Insecta > Diptera > Lauxaniidae > Meiosimyza > Meiosimyza platycephala. The sequence continues at coordinate 48,995,694 of OY759211.1, read as the reverse complement.
AATGGTACAACAACAACAACAAATGCAAAACAAAGTGAGTGGGCAGAAACAATTACAACAGCATCTTCATCAACCAATTTCTAATCAGCGGCAGCAGACTGATGACTCAGAAAGTATTACCCTTGAAAAAATTTATAACGAAATTGTAGCTATGCGAGCGGAGAATGCGACCTTGCGCTCTCTTGTTTCTTCTCTCCAAGAAAATAAATTAACATTAACGCAACAAATAAATGATCTCCAGAACCATGTCGCAGTTCTTCAGCAGAGAGACAGATCAAAATGTATTGAAATCGTGGGAATTCCTGATGTTGATAACAACAATGCATTGGACTGCGCTCTTCAGGTATTTTCTAAGGGATTTGGCGTGAACATTACTGAAGCACATTTGGACACTTGTTATGTTAAAAAAGTTAAACACAATAACAACGGGGCTACATTAAATGTTGTTGTAGTTAAATTTGTATCGCTTTTAAAGAAAAATGATGTAATGAAGAGTAAATATAGTAAACGGGATAACCTTACTTCTAAATTATTTGGTTGTAATGATGAGCAAAAGATTTTTTTACATGACAGTCTAAATAGTAATACTAGATCTCAAAGAGCAAAAAGAGAAAAACTATTTAAATATGCTTGGGTTAGAAATGGAAGAGTTCTTGTGCGCAGAGGAGATAACGATAATTATATTGTCATTAATTCTTTAAAGGATCTAGAGAACGTTATTTAGCTTTTTTAGTTTTTTTAATTTTGATTTTTTAACTTAAGATGTCAAATGACTTTTTAGATTATATCTCCTCTGCCAGTTGTAGTAACACCAACTCAAATGATCTCTTCTTCGACCCTATATATAACAATAACTTGCTTGTTATCCATCAAAATATACGAAGTATGCGTAAAAACTTCGATAATTTACTAGTGCATCTGAATTCTTTCGTAAATAGGCCTGACTTAATATTTTTAACGGAAACATGGATATATGATTCTGAAACCTCGCTATATAATATTCCTGGGTATAAACTAATTGCTTGCTGCAACAATAAATATGCTTCAGGGGGAGTTGCTGCCTTTTTACCTTCTACAACTGAATGCAATTTTTTATGTTTGAATTTGAATAGCTGTGATGTGCTTAAAGTGCAGTGCACTGCTGATAATCGCAAATACACATTTGTATGCATCTATAGATTTAATGATTCTTCTATACCGAAAGATGTATTTCTTTGTGATTTAGATAACATCCTAGCTAATGATTTAAATAGTAATCTAATTCTACTGGGTGATTTTAACATTGACATTTTGATCAATTCTGGGTTTGTTGACAGTTATTTAAGTTTACTATCGTCATATGGCTTAGAATCTTGTATAAATCAGCCTACACGCTATTCTGCTATCTCAGAAACTTGTATAGACCATATTTTTATGCGTCTTTTCAGTCCTTTTGATTTTTCTAAGTTTAGCTCTGTTATTGATTTTCAAATATCTGATCATTGCATGACCTGTTTAAGTTTTCAACAGATTATACAAAATCGTGCAAGTAACATATCTTCATACAAATACGTAACAAAAACTGATTTTGTCAAGCTTAATAATTGCCTACGACTGGAGTGCTGGTTAGATATGTACAGTGAAAATGATGCTTCCATAGCTTACGATTTATTTATCGCAAAATTAAAGAAGTATTTCCAAAAGTGTTCAAAGTTAGTTCCTCTAAAAAGTGGCAATTTACATAATTTTAAACCATGGATAACTAAAAATCTGCTTGATAAAATTAAAAAGAAAAATAAATTATATAAAAAGGCAAAAAAGAAGCCCTATCATAATCCTATTTTTATAAAATACAAAAAACTTTGTAAAGAAGTTGCGAAGGATGTATTACTTTGTAAAAATAATTATTATCTTAATGAATTTTGCAAGGCTAAGGGTAATAGCAAAAATGAATGGAGTTTAATCAATAATATTCTGAACAAAAATAAGAAAAATGATCTAATTCAAGAAATAAAGCAGGGCAATGTGTCCATTACTGATCCTAAGGAAATCTCTAACTCATTTAATAACTTCTTTTCTAACGTAGGGCAACAACTAGCTAAAGATTGTGAAAATGTTAGAAATCGATGCAGTTGCTTATCTTTTGAGGCTTCTTAGTCTAACAGTTTCTATTTTAACCGTTTTACCTCTTATGAAATCTTTTGCATTATCATGTCCTTAAAGTCTTCCAATTCTTCAACTTCTAATGGCTTCTCCAATAACTGTGTTAAATCAATTTCGTTTAATATTTCTGATGTTTTATGCCACTTGTATAACAAAAGTGTTTTTTCTGGAATTTTCCCACATGATTTAAAACTGGCAGAAGTTATACCTTTATTTAAAAAGGGTGACATAACAAATTTAAATAATTTCAGGCCAATTTCAATTCTCTCAGTCTTTGCTAAAATTTTTGAAAAGGCTATGAAAACACGGATTGCCACTTTTTTGGAAAAGACTAAATTTTTTAGTAAAAGCCAATATGGTTTTAGACAGGGATTATCTACAGAAGGTGCCCTGTTAAGTTTTTGCTGTAATATATATGATGGTTTTAATAGTAAGATGTTGACTGCGGCTCTTTTTGTGGTCATCACAAAAGCTTTTGACGCTGTCAATCATACAATACTTTAGGAAAAATTATTCAAGTGCGGTTTCAGAGGCTATGTTTATAAGTGGTTTGAATCATATTTATCTGGCAGAAGTCAAAGAGTAAAATTTAAAGGCTATTTGAGTGTGCATGCAAATGTGTTATTGGGTGTACCACAAGGGTCAGTGCGGGGTCCGATCCTGTTTTTGATTTTCATTAACTCCCTTCTCCAGCAAAATTTCAAATGTAAAGTTAATGCGTTTGCAGATGATATGGCTTGTACCCTCTCCAGTAACTGTTCTCTAAATCTTTTTTGTGATATTAATCATGATCTTGAAGTTTTGAGCCACTGGCTTAAGTTACATAAATTGATTATTAGTGATAAAACTAAATTGATGTTGTTTGATATTACTGGTAGGGAGCAGGTATATGGAGATTTCGTATTCGTATATTACGGTAAATATTGCTATTCTTCTGCAACTTGTAGATCATCTAATAACGCTCAAACTTTTTTTGATTCCACTTCCTGTTCCTTGCGTTGTTTTGCTATTGAAACTGTTAAATCTTTTAAGTATTTGGGTCTTTTGATTGACTACAAGTTAAATAGGGGTGATCATTCTGCTGCACTTAAGAGGTTCCTAATGACATCTGTCAGATATTTGTATATTCTAAGTTCTTATTGTTCTTTGATGCTTCTTAAGTGCATTTACTATGGAATATTCCACTCTAAGCTGGAATACGGTCTGGTGTGTTGGGGTGGTGCTCACAATATAAAAATTCAACCACTCCTTATTTCCCAAAAACACGCAATACGTTTAATATGTAGAAAGTCCCGCCGGGAAAATAGTTTTATGCTTTTTAAAAATTTGAATATTCTCCCATTTAAACACTTATATTTTTTTAAGGTGCTAAAGGTGTTTTATATTAAATCTGGCTATCTTTCGAGAAGATCGTATGAAAACTATAATCTAAGAATCAATAATCTGCATATTGCCTTAGTACCACAGCACGCTCTTCAAATTTTTTAAAGGTTTTATACGTCTGTTGCACCCAGACTTTTTAACTGTCTCCCATTAGATATTAGAACCAGCTCAAATATGTCCCTGTTTCTAAAAAGTTTTAAGTCTTGGCTTTATACTTTAAGTTATTATGATGCATTTAATCTACTTTTATCTTCGGTTTAATGAATGTGTAGTTGTTCGTATATTGTTTTAGATATCTTTTTGCTCATACATATTTGTATTTTTATTTATTTTGCTCTTTTAATATTCACTTTTGCTCCGTTTTTATTTTTATCAATATTTTACTATATTTATTCTCATTTTTTTTTGTTTTTATTATTTAATTTTAGTTCTGTTTATTTCATCTAAACTTAATGATTGATTTTTTAATTTTACGACCCCACTTTTGTGCTCAATGAATTGTATTTAAAATTGTGAAACTTGTAAACTGCATTCAATATTAAATCTTTTTGATTTACAGAATGCAGATTTATTAATTCTCTTATTCATGAATTTTAGGTTAATTAATAGCTTTACATTTTTTTGTTATTTTTAATATTATACTTATTTATATCTATTGTTAATTTAGCATCTACTTATGTATACTTTTTGAATTTTTTGTATATTGAATTAATAATAAGATCTATTACTACTACTATCATCGAGATAAGAGCTAAGAATTTTGGATGCAGTATCTGAGAAACCAAAAAATTACCTCAATTTACGATATAGCATAGAGTGGTTGACATTGTCAAAAGCTTTGGAAAAATCCAATAGGCACAGCAACGTAAGTTTCTCACTATCATAGGAGGTTCGTATGTCGTCTATGATTTTTACTACAGCAGTTGAACAACTGTGTTTCTCACGGAACTCAGACTGAAGCGGTGAAAGACATTTATATGTGTTAAGATGTGCAACAATCTGCTCTGCCATCAGTGATTCACAAATTTTAGAAATGACAGATAGCACACTAATGGGTCTATAATCATTGCATTCCGATGGTTCTGGTTTTTTAGCAATGGGAACTTTAGTTGCTATCTTCCATACCTTAGGAAAGCATGAACTAGACAAAACAATAGTTAATTATGTGAACCAAGGAACTTAGTGCATAAGGCAACGCCATTTTTAAAAATTTCAAAGAGATTCCATCTTCCCCATATGCTTCTGATTTTATTTTTCTTATGCTACAGATAACATCAGATTCATTAACACCAGTGAATTCGAATGTGTTTAATAAATTGTTGTGAGTTATATTTAGCAGAGGTTATTCCATGTTAACCGATTTATTGACAAAGTGTTCATTCATAACTTCCGGTTCAATCTCACAACCAATCGTATTTTTGCTACCAATACCTATCCCTCTTAAGTTTCTCCAAAGTGTCTTAGGCTGTAACGAAGTATTTAACTTTGATTCATAATAACGCTTTTTTGAAAGTCGAACAGCAGACGAAGCCTGATTTCTTACAACCTTGTAAGCTTCCCAATTGATAGAGGTAGGATATCTTTTCCATTTACAATACAATTTGTTTTTCTTTTTTATAATAGAAGTCACATGGTTAGTGAACCATGGACAAGTTTTGTTTTTTATAGTAACCGTACGAAGAGGCACATGAGTGTTATAGATTCTATTTATTATTATTATTAGTTTTAGCCACTGTTTGAGCTGATATGTCCTTAAGTGGAAAGGCTTCTGGCTATCTTGTGTGTCTGTCAATTACCGTTAGGATATATCTATTGCCATTAGAAATTGGAAGAGGGCCAACTAAATCCATGTGCATATGTTCAAATCTACTTGCTGGTATAGGAATTATATTGGATGGTGATTTTGTATATCGTGGAACTTTAGACTTTTGACATTCTATGCAATTTGTGGACCAAAAGCTTAAGTCTTTTCGCATCTCTGGCCAGAAATATTTTGACTGAATCAGTTTTCTAGTTGGTCTAGTTACAGGGTGCGAAATTGAATGGAGCTTATCAAAAATTGTTTTTCTCGTGGAAACAAGTACGTATGGACGTGGAGGATGGTATGATATATCGCACCAAATTTTAAATTTTAAAATAGGAAGAATTTTTCTTTTAGATTAAATTTAGGATTAGAGGTCGAAATAAGTGTCTTCAGTGTATCGTCTGAATTTTGTTCTATGTACAATTTTTCGAAATTTATATCATTAGATGATATTGCATCAATTTCTGGAATTCGTGATAGTACATCAGCGACGATATTATTTTTACCCGAAATGTATTGAATGTCGTTTGTAAATTGTGCAATATATTCGAGGTGTCGTGTCTGTCGGGGTGATCTGTCGGTTTTCGAATCAATGACATAGGTAAGAGGTTTGTGGTCTATGTAAATAGTAAATTGTCGACCTTCTAAAAAATGTTTGAAGTGTTTAACGTTATTGTATATGGCCAAAAGTTCCCGATCAAATGTTGAATACTTAATTTCGGTAGGACTTAGTTTGCACGAAAAGTATGCTAAAGGTTCAATAATTTTGCCATTTGATTGCTGCAATACTGATCCAATTGCAATGTTTGAAGCGTCGACGGATAATGACAATTTTGATTTTTTTTGAAAATGATTTAATGTGTTTTTCGCAAATTTCGTACGTACATTTATAAACGCGTCCTCTGCTTCTTTAGTCCAAGCTAGTTTTTTTTTATTTTTGATGGCTTTCGGTAGAATATCATGAAGTGGACTTAATGATTCGGCTAAAAATGGTACAAATCTGTGATAATAATTTATCATACCTAAAAATTTTTGTAATTTTGTAATTGAATTAGGTTTTTCAAATGTAAGAAATACTTAGGTTCTGTCTTCATTCCTTTTGCTGAAATTTGGTAGCTTAGAAATTCAAGAGATGAGACGCCAAGTACACATTTGAAAGGTTTAATATTGAGTCCATATTCATCAAGTTTTTTAAAAACGGTGTGTAAATGTTCTTCATGTTGCGATTCATTTTCACTTGCAATTTCTTTATGTTGTGATTCATTTTCACTTGCAATTAGAATAACATTGACGTAAACGAAAGCAAAATCAAGATTACAAAATATTTCGTTTACGAAACGTTGAAATGTTTGAGCACTATTTCGCAATCCAAATGGCATCCTTAGAAATTCAAAAATGCCAAATGGAGTGGTAATAGCAGTTTTATGTATATCACCTTCAGCCATAGTAATTTGGTGATAAGCTCTAACGAGGTCTATTTTAGAAACAAATGTTTTGTTTCTTAGATTTATATTAAGGTCTTGAATATGGGAAAGTGGGTACCGATAACCTACGGTAATCGCCACAGGGTCTCCAATCCTTCCTTTCCTTTTTGGGAACTAAATGTAGCGCAGATGTGACGTGTGATGAAGATGGACGACAAACTCCGATTTTAACTAAATAATCGAATTCTGCTTTCGCTATGTTGTATTTTAATGGATCAAGTCTACGTGGTTTGGAAAATGGTAATGATCCATTAGTTTCAATCCTGTGAACTGTGGATTGCTTAACGAGTTTGTTATAGTCAGGTTCCGAGATTATATACTTGGATATTCGTTTAATAATTTTGTAAATCTATTTTCTATTATATGATTTTTTAATTCTGTGATTTTAGAATAACCTGATTTCCCAGAATTAATTAATTTTGTTGTTGGATCGATAATTCTGTTTGATATCCACTAAAATTTGAAATTTTTCAAGAAAATTTGCGCCAATAACACTAGTTTACAAATTTGGGCTTCATCTCGAGATCTGGTTTCTCATAAAACTTTTACGATGTATTTTGAGGAGTAGAATCCAAAACTGCCAACCATTTTTTTTTCTTAAGAACCGTTTTTGAGATATCCCCAAAAAACCCGTTTTTTGGCACAAATTTTTACCTTTACACCGTGCTAGTTTCAGTTTTTAAACACAAAGCTATTTTTTATTCAATCAAAAAGTTATTTTCAGCTTATCAATGATAATGATGAAGGTATTTATTGAAAATTTCGATATAAAATATATGATCATAGATATGAAAAAAGCTTCAAAAAATGTATGTTTTTCGGATTTTTTAGATCAGTTTTTTATGGTTGTTTTGTTCAAAAAATAAGATTTTTGACTTTATAAAATGCCATTTTGATAGGAAACTTTATTCCCTACAAAAAATCTGGTAATCACTTTCTACCAAAAATGTATAGCTTCTGAGTTATAATTAAAAAAATAAAAATGGGATAAATATGCACCGTTCTCAAAAGTCCAAGCTTAAATTTAATAGTACTTTTGGATTTATCTTTTATAGGGTACAATTGAACATATAAGACAATACAATATCTTTAACGACTCAGTTCGTTATTTAAATACATAGTCATTAGGCTATATACGGTAGTGCATGAAAATATGGAAATTATCTATTTTCATTGATTTTGGAATAGCACCCACAGTTTTTGTCCGACTTAGACCAAATTACACTTAAAATATTTGCAAAAGAATAGTCTTTCATTTTAAACCTTAAAAAAAATTTAAGCTAATTTTTTTGTATTCAAACGGAGCAATTGAAATTTTGTGGCTTTTAAAAAAGACCAAAAAAGTTACTTTTTTTGAACTTTGATCGCTTGTACTCAAACAGCATATCATTTGCAATGGTGCACATTATATTTGAGTAGAAAAGAACTTGATGAACATATGAGCAAATAAATGAAAAAAGTGCCAAAAAACGGGTTTTTTGGGGATATCTCAAAAACGGTTCTTAAGAAAAAAAAAAATGGTTGGCAGTTTTGGATTCTACTCCTCAAAATACATCGTAAAAGTTTTATGAGAAACCAGATCTTTTTTTGTGTAAACTAGTGTAATTGGTGTTTGAATATCAGCGAGAATGAAGGGAAAATAAAAGTCACGTTTTAAACCAAGCTCTACATTGAATAATTTTGAGCCATAAGTCTTAATTGTTGTACCGTTAGCTGCTGTTAAAACTACGTCTGAGTTTCTTTTAAAACTTTTAAATTTGGAGATAGGTACGACGGAAACGACGGCTCCTGTGTCTATTAAAAAATTAAGTTTATTCTTTTTGTCGAAGATGAAAAGACGACGAGTTGGGTTGAAATGTATTCTATTATGTGTCGTCGTCATAATAGATGTATTTAGTTTAAGTTGTTATTATATCTTTTTGTAGCTCTGGTGTTTTTAGAAAAAGAACAATTTTGAATGCATTTACGTGCTTTAACGCCAAATTTATTATGATACCAGCAAAAATTATTTCTAAAATTAGTTTGAAATGGTTGTTCATTGTATGATCTTGGATTGGATTTTAGTTCAGCCATTTCTTCCGACAAATAATTTACTTTCTCAAACATTGTCGACGTTAATTGGACCAGATTTTGCATATTTTCTGTGTTTTGGTGTGTTGACATGGCACATACATACTTCCGGTTTATGAGACAGTTGAAATATTTTGTCAGCCATTATTAACTGATCTTCAAAGTTTGTAAAATTAGTTGCAGCTAAGTGAATTTGTAATTGTTGAGGTAATTTTCTAATCCACAATTTTTGTAAAAATTCATGACTAATGATGGATAATGGTGCTGCGAGTATTTTAATATCACGATAAAATTCCGGTTTACGATCACCAAGTTCTATGTCACTCAAAACTTTTTCTAAACGTAAATCTTCACTAAGCGAAAACCGTTGAGATATATTTTTTTAATTAGAAGGTGGAGGAAATTGTATTATATCTAATAATTTTGATATTACTTCTTGTTGAAGTGCAATTATCACATTTTGGTATTTGATAATATCATCTGTTATATTATTAAGAGAAAATTGCATTTCAATTTGTAAAAACCAAGCTTCTGAATTCTCAAACCAGAATTGTGGTAGTTTTATTAAAGTTTTTATGGGTGTAGAAGTCATTGGTATGTTTGATTAATGGTGTTAGTGTTTGTGGAAATTGAATGATCAGTGTTGTCACTTGTAACGTTTAAATTCGGATTAATTTCGCGACGATGTGAACGAGAACGAGTGGTAGGCATTTTAAGATATTATAAATTAATTGGAAGGAAAGGATTTACAGATTTGAAATTGCTAGGAAAGATAATTGTTGTCAAATTATTAAAAAGGTGGATAAATGCTTTGAATGGATAAAGATAATGTGTTTCATATATGAATATATATTTTATTTGTAGATATTATAAATTTTTAACTTGCGATTGATGGTTATTTTGCATCAACTTTATATTGGTTCCCTCGTACATATGATGTATTCGTTGATGATTTCTAGTGTAATTTGATTGAAGATATGTATGTAATATGATCATACATATAGTTTGTGAATGAATAGATTTTTGTTGATTATTTGCAGGATCGCCAAATTGTAGTTGATATATTTCAATATAAAGTTCGTAGTTTATATATTTCAATATATTGTAACGAAGTTTTCCGGGGTAAGCGTCAGGCGGTTGTCCAGGATTATTTTCTGTTGGGTTTCGTTACAAAACATTTATTTTCGTTGTATTATGAATTCTTTATTTGTTGTACTTATCATAACTTATACATACATATGTTCTTAAATATATTTTCTATACAAACTACTGCTGTAAATTTGGGAAAACTACTATGGTTCTGATTTGTATGACAGACAAGTTGTCGATTCGGGGCGTGTTGTCGTATATTAACGTAGAGTCACCTTTAATGTCTACCACGTCGTTAATATCGACGAAGAAAACCGATGTGCATGTATGAGGCACAAGTTGTAAGCTCGATGGCGCGTGGTCGTATATTAACGTGGAGTCACCTTTAATGTCTACCACGTCGTTAATATCGACGAAGAAAACCGAAGTATATGTTTGAAACACAAGTTGTAGGTTCGAAGGCGCGTTGTCGTATATTAACGTGGAGTCACCTTTAATGTCTACCACGTCGTTAATATCGACGAAGAAAACCGATGTGCATGTATGAGGCACAAGTTGTAAGCTCGATGGCGCGTGGTCGTATATTAACGTGGAGTCACCTTTAATGTCTACCACGTCGTAAATATCGACGAAGAAAACCGAAGTGTATTTGAAATATCAGTTGTAGGTTTGAAGGCGCGTTGTCGTATATTAACGTGGAGTCACCTTTAATGTCTACCACGTCGTTAATATCAACGAAAAAAACCGATGTGCATGTATGAGGCACAAGTTGTAAGCTCGATGGCGCGTGGTCGTATATTAACGTGGAGTCACCTTTAATGTCTACCACGTCGTTAATATCGACGAAGAAAACCGAAGTGTATTTGAAATATCAGTTGTAGGTTCGAAGGCGCGTTGTCGTATATTAACGTGGAGTCACCTTTAATGTCTACCACGTCGTTAATATCGACGAAGAAAACCGATGTGCATGTATGAGGCACAAGTTGTAAGCTCGATGGCGCGTGGTCGTATATTAACGTGGAGTCACCTTTAATGTCTACCACGTCGTTAATATCGACGAAGAAAACCGAAGTGTATTTGAAATATCAGTTGTAGGTTCGAAGGCGCGTGGTCGTATATTAACGTGGAGTCACCTTTAATGTCTACCACGTCGTTAATATCGACGAAGAACGATGCGGGAAGTCTGAGCGCACGATGCAGACTGACTGCTGAGTGCCAACGCGATGTCTTTATTAACTTGGAGTTACCTTTAATATCTACCAAGTCGTTAATATGGACGAAGAACGATGCGGAAGGTCTGAGCGCACGATGCAGACTAACTGCTGAGTGACGACGCGATGTCTATATTAACGTGGAGTCACCTAGAATGTCTACCAAGTTGTTAATATGGACGAAGAACGATGCGCACAGCTGGAGCACGCACCACAGACTGCCCAGTTGACTGTCTTGATGCTGAATTTATGTTTATTCATACCATCCGATCGGTTGCGTAGTCAAGTCGTTGTTTAGCTCGTCTTAGTGTTTGATGTTGTAGTCGCTCCTGTTGTGGTCGCTTGTTGTTTTGTGTATGATCACTTGGCAGTTGCGCTGTTTGATGTTGTAATCACTTATGTTGTATTGTAGGTACGCCATGTTGCGTCTTGAGATTTTGTAGTCGTTGATGTTTTTTTGCATTGATTTTTAAGCTCTTCTTATTCTTTTATAGTTTTTTTTATAACTAATTTTTGTTGATTAAATTAATATTTAATGATAAAAATAAAAAAATAAGCTTAGATTTAGGAATTCATTTTGTAGTTTCTTAAAAGTAGACTTAGGTGGTAACAAAAAAAATAGGATTTTATTATATACATATATTTAAATAATTTGCCTAAGTTTCTTATATGTGCGTGATTTTTATTGGCTGGGTAAAAATCAACGTCACATTTCACCAGTGATTGAGAAGAATTCTCCCCTCCTGTTGTAGACCAGTACATAGATCTCGTTTTCGACTTTGATTAGGCATTTGTATCGTTTTCCGAAGCGACCCCCGTGTGCCTTGATTGCTGCTTGTAATGCTGTCGACATACCAGTATTTTCTCCGATGCACAGATTCTCGTTTGTGTTGTTGTTGTTCTCTTGGTGGCTGTTATGTTTGTTGCTGATTTGGTTGTTGTTGTTGTTTTTATCATTGTTTTCATTAGTGCTTTTATTGTTTTTACTATTATATCTGTTGATGTTACTGTTGTTACTGCTGCTACTGCTGCTGCTGCTACTGCTGCTGCTGCTACTACTGCGTCGGGTAGGAGACTGGTTGGTGGTATCTTCGCTTTGTACTAAGGATGGCATGTTTTGTTGCATCGGGTCTGCTGCGGGATTTTGTCTGTTGGCCAGAGAATCGATATCATAGGTGTGTACTATGATACTACTTCTGCCTGAAGGATTCAGTAGTACGGTGTCCTTTAGTTGTTCTCTAGTCTCTTCGTCGCTGCTTACTTCCTGTGACGGCGTATGTATGACCCGCTGAAGGCATGGAAGTGGGGTTATAGTTGCTTGACTGTGCTTTATTTGCTTTGGGTGTCCGCTTTTTGTAGTTTGGTACTTTTTTCTTCTCTCTGTGCCTAATGATTTTATTTCCTTCTTCTTGTTGGCTATTGTTTGCAGCTTTAAATTTTTTTTCTTTTTCTCTGGGGCTATTCTTTTGGTGTAACTCTGCAGTGTTGCAACTTCATTTGATGTGGTTCGTTCTTCTAACCTCAGAGTCTGGCCTCCACAACTGATAGTTGCTCCTATTTTTGTCAGAAAATCCATTCCTAACAACAAATCGTCGACAGCGTCCGGAAGGACTAGTAAAGGTATTTGACATATCTTATCACCTAAGCGCACGTTCATTACTAGTGCTTCGCGTATTCTACGGTGAGTGCTATTAGCAAGTTTAATATTAATTTTTACAGTGATCACATTCTCGGAGTTCCTCAGTTGGCTTGCCAATATCTCGCTCACACAACTACGCATAGCTCCAGTGTCAATGGTACTAATGATTATTTGTTCACCAAGGGTCACTGTAGCTAAAATCCGATGGTTGGCGTGATCTAGTGCGATGTCTGGGTAGGAGACGGCGGTACTGCAGGCAGCCTCGTCACTCCGCGATTTTGATGAGGCTACTGGCGGTTTCCCGACTGGCAACATTCGATGGTCCTTGTATTTCTCCTACCACAGTCCCAGCAGAAGATGATTCGGCGGTTCTGGCAATCTCTTGAGAAGTGCCCGTTTTGTCCGCATTTACGACATGCTGTTCTGGTATCTATCTGATCATCTGTTGCTACCATGAAATTTCGTTCGCTGCTGCGTCTTGTTTGTGATGTCGGTGGCTCTCTGGTGGTGGCTTGTATCGCTTCAAAATCATCAGTCATCGTAATGAGCTCTGTAAGGGTAGTAAAATCTTTTCGGCGAATGTATAACTGATAATCCGGGTGGCAGTTTCTATATATTCTTTCCAATTTTCCTGCATCAGTGTATCGAGCGTGTCTCATAATATTTTGAATGGCTATGACGTAATCCTTAAATGGTTCACGTTGGCGTTGTTGACGATGTCGGATTTCATCCTCCAGCTGTTCAAAGTAACGGGCTGGCAAAAAAAAATTACAGAAATCCCTTTTGAACTGTTTCACTGGTTCCAGCCGATATTATTATTTCTAAACCACGTTAAGGCTCGATCTCGTAATAATTCGGGCATGGTACGGGGAAGTTGGCTTTTATCTATGTCGTAGACTTCGGCCAGTTCCTCAATCCGTTCAATAAATGCTAATGGATCCTTGCTTCCGTTGTATTTCTCGGACCATTTCCTGACTTTATCAATAATGGTGGAGTAACCTGGGCTGTAATTGGTGGTTGTGGACATGGTTGTATTTGAAGTACCAGTTGCGGCACCTATTGGTGTATCTTCTTCTGCTGTTGTCTCCTTGATTTCGGGCTTTTGAATCGAGTGGGTTCCTGGCATTGGTGAAGGACTTCTTCCGTGTTTAACTTCCAGCTCCTTAAAGCGTTCTAGTACGTCTGGGTCACTTTCTTCGTTGATGATTCCCGCAAACCGCTTTCTTAGCTCCTCAACTGATCCTGAAGGGCTGAAGTTAAACTCGCTGGCGTATGTCATTAAATCGTCTTTGCGTAGCTGCCAAACTCATGTTGTTTTCACCATTTTAACTGATTATATTTTTTTTTTCACTGTGTATATATATATTAATTTTAAAGTTTTAAAAAAAAATTTTTTTTTTGAATATATATATATTTTTCAATCTTCACTTGTGTAATTATCAATGTTTCTTATTTTCTTTAAATTTTAGTTTTTAAATGTTTAATTTTTTTACCGTGTATTTCAAATGTTTTAATTTTTTTTTCACTGTGTATTTCAAATGTTTTAATTTTTTTTCACTGTGTTTTTCAAATGTTTTAAATGTTTTATTTTTTTTCCACTGTGTATTTCAAATGTTTTAATTTTTTTTTTTTTTAAATTTTCACAGTCCCTGCTCGGGCGCCATTTGTAACGAAGTTTTCCGGGGTAAGCGTCAGGCGGTTGTCCAGGATTATTTTCTGTTGGGTTTCGTTACAAAACATTTATTTTCGTTGTATTATGAATTCTTTATTTGTTGTACTTATCATAACTTATACATACATATGTTCTTAAATATATTTTCTATACAAACTACTGCTGTAAATTTGGGAAAACTACTATGGTTCTGATTTGTATGACAGACAAGTTGTCGATTCGGGGCGTGTTGTCGTATATTAACGTGGAGTCACCTTTAATGTCTACCACGTCGTTAATATCGACGAAGAAAACCGAAGTATATGTTTGAAACACAAGTTGTAGGTTCGAAGGTGCGTGGTCGTATATTAACGTGGAGTCACCTTTAATGTCTACCACGTCGTTAATATCGACGAAAAAAAACCGATGTGCATGTATGAAGCACAAGTTGTAAGCTCAATGGTGCGTGGTCGTATATTAACGTGGAGTCACCTTTAATGTCTACCACGTCGTTAATATCGACGAAGAAAACCGATGTGCATGTATGAGGCACAAGTTGTAAGCTCGATGGCGCGTGGTCGTATATTAACGTGGAGTCACCTTTAATGTCTACCACGTCGTTAATATCGACGAAGAAAACCGAAGTATATGTTTGAAACAGAAGTTGTAGGTTCGATGGCGCGTTGTCGTATATTAACGTGGAGTCACCTTTAATGTCTACCACGTCGTTAATATCGACGAAAAAAAACCAATGTGCATGTATGAAGCACAAGTTGTAAGCTCAATGGTGCGTGGTCGTACATTAACGTGGAGTCACCTTTAATGTCTACCACGTCGTTAATATCGACGAAGAAAACCGGTGTGCATGTTTGAGGCACAAGTTGTAAGCTCGATGGTGCGTGGTCGTATATTAACGTGGAGTCACCTTTAATGTCTACCACGTCGTTAATATCGACGAAGAAAACCGAAGTGTATTTGAAATATCAGTTGTAGGTTCGAAGGCGTGTTGTCGTATATTAACGTGGAGTCACCTTTAATGTCTACCACGTCGTTAATATCGACGAAGAAAACCGATGTGCATGTATGAGGCACAAGTTGTAAGCTCGATGGCGCGTGGTCGTATATTAACGTGGAGTCACCTTTAATGTCTACCACGTCGTTAATATCGACGAAGAAAACTGAAGTGTATTTGAAATATCAGTTGTAGGTTCGAAGGCGCGTGGTCGTATATTAACGTGGAGTCACCTTTAATGTCTACCACGTCGTTAATATCGACGAAGAACGATGCGGGAAGTCTGAGCGCACGATGCAGACTGACTGCTGAGTGCCAACGCGATGTCTATATTAACTTGGAGTTACCTTTAATATCTACCAAGTCGTTAATATGGACGAAGAACGATGCGGAAGGTCTGAGCGCACGATGCAGACTAACTGCTAAGTGACGACGCGATGTCTATATTAACGTGGAGTCACCTAGAATGTCTACCAAGTCGTTAATATGGACGAAGAACGATGCGAAAGGTCTGAGCGCACGATGCAGACTAACTGCTGAGTGGGGTCGCGATGTCTATATTAACATGGAGTCACCTAGAATGTCTACCAAGTTGTTAATATGGACGAAGAACGATGCGCACAGCTGGAGCACGCACCACAGACTGCCCAGTTGACTGTCTTGATGCTGAATTTATGTTTATTCATACCATCCGATCGGTTGCGTAGTCAAGTCGTTGTTTAGCTCGTCTTAGTGTTTGATGTTGTAGTCGCTCCTGTTGTGGTCGCTTGTTGTTTTGTGTATGATCACTTGGCAGTTGCGCTGTTTGATGTTGTAATCACTTATGTTGTATTGTAGGTACGCCGTGTTGCGTCTTGAGATTTTGTAGTCGTTGATGTGTTTTTGCATTGATTTTTAAGCTCTTCTTATTCTTTTATAGTTTTTTTTATAACTAATTTTTGTTGATTAAATTAATATTTAATGATAAAAATAAAAAAATAAGCTTAGATTTAGGAATTCATTTTGTAGTTTCTTAAAAGTAGACTTAGGTGGTAACATAAAAAATAGGATTTTATTATATACATATATTTAAATAATTTGCCTAAGTTTCTTATATGTGCGTGATTTTTATTGGCTGGGTAAAAATCAACGTCACAATATATAATTGAATGTTCTTATATTTTCGATTCTAAAATTCTAATGAAGATTCTTGACAAGCAAAAAATTTAAAATTATTTGATATTTATAAAAATTATTTTAATTAAAATGCAAAGTAAAATCAATAAACTGATGATGCTACAGAATGTATAAGCGAAACAGTCCATTTTTACAGTGAAACTTATTTTGCCAAGACTTTTTATATCAAGTTCCATTCATCCGTGTCCTGTACTTGATGAGATATGATCAATTTGATTTTGGAAGGTGTGTCACTGCCCATTTTTCTAAACCAAACTTAGCAAAAACCTTCCGTAGACCATTAGAAACATTTAAGAAATAATTATGAAATCTTCGTGAAAATTCTATTTAAAAAATACTTTTGCATGTGGGCCACCCTAAGTATGTGCCTCTAAATATAACAGCCATGTGGTGTAAATTCCATGAGAATCGATTAAGAGGTTTTTGAGAAAATGATATTTTAAAAATATGTTTTTATGAGGGCCACCCTAAATATGCACCATAGATAAAATAGCTTAATATAAAAGGCGAGTGGTGCAAATTCCATGTGAATCAATTGACCGGTCTTCAGGAAACTAATAGTCTATATACATTAGAGCGGTTCAAAATAAAAACTTTTTGACTTTTTCACGATGTGTCAGTGGATTTCAATAGCCCTATATGTCTATACAAAACAACCCATAAGGATTTTCATCAATTTTGAAAACTGGATTGCCGCCGCCTGTTTAAGTTGCCTACCCATTTTCGAAAATATTGATTTAAAAAATGGTGCAAGCTAAAGAGGTTATCAAATTTTGCAACAAAGTGGGTATGCTTTTCGAACTATTATCGATCGAGAAATTCGAATCCATGATCAGTTTTTCTTCTTCTTCTTTTTTCTTATAAAAAAATTTAAAATTGCCAGGACAAAATTAAAAAATGCCGATTTTCTACTTTCAAGTTGCAAAATCTTGATATAATATTGTACCGACGATCTAGTGGTACATTATTTTTAATGTACCTTTATTTGCTTAAGAGAAAACCGTAAACCTCATATCAATGTCTTCTTTCAAAATCAAGATATCTGCATTTTTCTAAATTAATAGACCTGAAATTTTTCGATTCGGCGTTGACATATATACATATTAAGCTGATTCAAAATTTTTTTTGTTCTAAACAGCTATTATCGATCGAGGAACTTGAATCCGTGATTAGATTTTCTTCTTTTTTTCTTATAAAAAAAATTTAAAATTGACCGAAAAAAAAACAAAACATACCGATTTTCTGCTTTCAAGTTGCAAAATCGGCCCATATTATTTTACCTCCGATCCCGTTGTACAATATTTTTAATGTATTTTTATTTGTTTAAAAGAATGCCTTGAACCGCATATCAAAACCAAGATATCTACATTTTTCTAAATTAACAAATCTGGCATAATTTGAAATTTTTGAAAATCCTAGAAAAATCTATAGTATAGTTGAATCTATTAATTGAGAAAAATGTTTCAGTTTTCAAAATTGATTAAAATCCTTATGGGTTGTTTTGTCTAGACATATAGGGCTATTGTAATCCACTGACACATCGTGAAAAAATCAAAAAGTTTTTATTTGGAACCGCTCTAATATACATACATATGTATATGTTTGTATGAGGGCCACCCTAAATAAAAGTTGTATTTCTTTATTTGTGTTTTTGGAACAATGTAAAACTTAATATGTATTTTACAGAGCTTTTTATGTATGTTCAGTAGTTTTAGTGCAAAAAACAACAAAAAATTGCAATCGCAAAATAAGCAACAGTAAGTTTGTTAGCCGTCGTTTAATAGTCTGCAAGCACACACACACAAGCACACATCCCTCGTTTTACGCGGTAGATAGGTTTTTGAAAAAACCGCGTAATTCAAAACCGCGTAAATCGAGACAAGAAGTCCATACAAATTGAGTGGATTGGTTTTCAGAATTTAAAATTCGCGTAAATCGAGCTATAGAACTCAAAGAAAATAGCATAATTGGTAAAAAAATCCACGTAAACTGAACCCATAATGTACCTACCTAATCTTTTTTTATAGTTCATAAATCGAATGATTTTTAAAATTTTTTATTCTAAGTAAACTTTCAAAATGAACTTCCACTTGCAAAGGCACAAAATTAACTAAAATAAGAAAAAGATGTATGTACTTAAACATAGGCACGTAAATTATATCGCGTGGTGCAATTCCTAGAATTAAATTTCTGAGAAATATTTTCAAAAAATATTATGTGTTTTTAACTGAAAAACATGTCTCATACGTGTTTTTAACTGCAAAAAAATGTAATTATTTAAAATTTTGAAACCGCGTTATTTTGAAACCGCGTAAAACAAGTACCGCGTAAATCGAGGGATGGGTGTATATCATTTTCTGCATTGACCAGTTAAGAATCATAGCAAGAACACAAACATAGTGCACACAACACATTCCTTCCTCCTTCACATGCAATTGCTTTTGTAGCTCTTTTGATATTACACATTTCTTGACGAGCGCTCCGTTGAAAGCTTTTCTGACGATACGAACGAAGTTGCAAGTTACTTACTTACTTGGGTGGCGATAACAACCCGTCACCGGGTTACGGCCGACCTCAAAAGCTCTCTCCAGGTGCCTCTGCTTCGCGCGCGCCTTCTCCAATCAGTCACATCAAGCGTGGATAGGGTTTCCTCGGCTTGGTCTTTCCATCGGAGGCATGGTCTTCATCTCCGTCGTCGCCCAGCGGCTTCCGCATCAAACACCTTATTCGCCACACCTTCTTCGTCCATACGCACGACATGTCCCAGCCAGCGCAGACGTTGGATAGTGATGCGCTTGACTATGTCGATGTCATCGTAGAGCTCGTACAGTTCATGGTTCATTCGAATACGGTAGCCGTCGCCGACGCGAACCGGACCGAAGATTTTGCGAAGAATTTTTCTCTCAAACACCCCAAGTGTGGCTGCATCGGTCTGCGACACAACATTTGCTTCTGCACCGTAGAGTAGCACGGGTAAGATGAGCGTCTTGTAGGGTGTCAGTTTTGTCGGGCGAGAGAGGTCTCTACTACTCAATTGCTTACTGAGACCATAGTAACACTTATTAGCAAGAGTGAGTCTTTGCTTTATCTCCAAGCTGATATCGTTTTGGGTGTTAACGGCGGTGCCAAAATAGGTGAATTCCTTGACAACTTCGGAAGTATAGCTATTCGCAGTAATGTTGGATCCAATGCGCCGCGTCTCCCTGCTTGTGGACAGCATATACTTTGTTTTGCCCTCGTTCACCGTCAAACCCACCTTCGCTGATTCTTTTTCGATAGCAGAAAACGCAGCAGTAACATCTCGCTTACAACGTCCAATGATATCAATATAATCGGCATATGCAAGGAGCTGGACACTTTTGTAGAAAATAGTGCCATTACGATGTACACTGGCTTTTCGCAACACCCCTTCTATCAAAAAGTTAAAGAGGTTGCAGGATAGTAGATCGCCTTGTCTGAAACCTCGTTCGGTATCAAATGGTTCGGAGAGGTCCTTTCCTACCCTGACGGAGCTGGATGTGTTGGTCAACGTCATTCTGCAAAGCCGCACTAGCTTCACAGGTATACCGAACTCAGACATGGTGGCATACAGGCAATCCCGTATCGGGCTATCGAAAGCAGCCTTAAAATCGATAAAGAGATGATGGGTATCGATCTGTTTTTCGTGGGTTTTTTCCAGGATTTGACGTAGTGTGAAGATCTGGTCTATGGTGGACTTACCAGGTCTAAAGCCGCACTGATAAGGCCCAATCAGTGTGTTGGCGAACGGCTTAAGTCTTTCACACAGTACGGTCGACAGGATCTTGTATGAGATGGCAAGAAGACTGATTCCCCGGTAGTTCGCGCAAATTGTAGGGTCACCTTTCTTCAGTATAGGACAAAGGACACTGAGATTCCAATCGTCGGGTATACTTTCTGCTAGCCATATTTTGCAGATGAGTTGATGCGTACACCCTATCAGCTCATCGCCACCGGTCTTGAACAATTCAGCAAGCAGGCCGTCAGCACCGGCCGCTTTGTTGTTCTTAAGTCGCTGTATCACAACTCGTACCGCGTCATGGCTAGGTGGTGGTACGTCCACACCATCGTCGTTGATTGGTGGCATCGGGTTAATTTCTCCAAAGGCGGGATTGGTAGAGTCATCGCCAGCAAGCAGCTTGGAAAAGTGTTCCCTCCATAATCTCAGTGTACCTTGGGTATCCGTAACCAGATTTCCGTGTTCATCTTTACAGGTAGATGCTCCGGGCTTGAAACCTTGGGTCAGACGCTTGACTTGTTGGTAAAATTTTCGAGCATCATTCCTGCCTCGTAACATTTCGAATTTCTCACGCTCACGCCTTTCCTGCTCTCGTTTCTTGCGTCTAAAAAGGCGCCTCTCTTCCTTTCTCTTTTCCCGGTAGTTTTCGTGCACGGCTCGCGTTGCGGCTGACTGCAGGGTTCTTTTGTATGCGGCGTTTTTCACTGCAGTAGCTTCGCGACACTCCTGGTCATACCATTGATTTCGTGGGGTGGGCGTCGGAAACCAATGACTTCCTCAGCGGCAGAGCGCATGGAGCGGGAAATATGCGCCCAAAGTCCACCGGCATCATCGATAAGAGAGTCAGGTTGAAGGAGTAGTTCTGAGAGGTGAGCGGAATAGGTTTCGGCAGTCCGGTGTGATTACAGCTTAGCGACGTCCAGCTTTCGTTGCGTTCCAGAGCGTACATCCTTTGCATTGCACAGCCGCATGCGTATCTTGGCTGCAACAAGATAGTGATCGGAGTCAATATTGACTCCCCGGAACGTACGAACGGCTAGCACGCTGGAAGCATGTGTAATGTCTGAATTTACTTTCCTACTAAAAAAAAATTGGTGTATTAAGGCGCACCGCGCCAAAATGTGATGGCTAAAAAGCCGTACTTGTAGCGAGAAATTAAGTGAAAACAAAAGCGTAATCGCTCTTTAAGTTTCTGATTAATTCTGATTTATTTGGTAAAATTCCTTAACTTATATATCATATTTACAAATATTTTTGCTTAAAATTATTTCCCTATATTCAAATGTTTTCCCATTATTTTAAAAACTCCTCCTCCATTCTTTTGTCCCTTTGCTGATCGCCAATCAATTACATTTTTGGTCGATCATAAATTTTGGGTTCCCATATGGAAATCTAATACATCAACAACAACAAATACTCAGAATTTTGGCCTTGACTAAAATATGTCATTGGCACTTGATGCAATTCAATATGTGCAGTTGCTTTGCTTATGCTTAAGCAGTGCATTCAAATGCAGTTTGTTGTTGTTGTTGTTGTTTTAGTTTGTGTTGCTTACCAAATATGTTAACAGCACAAGCCAAGAGGGGTTGAAAATAAATCAAAGGAAGGTATTTCTTTTCAAATTAAAATTCTTGTATTTAGTTTATATTTGTTTACTTTAAATTTGGTGGGAAAGTTAAAATTGTAAGATTGTTTACTATACGTCGTAAATCTGATTTTATGAGTTAAGTTGGTGGTCTAAGGTTTTTTATAATGAGTTATTTTATTGTCTTTTTAAAAGTGTTGGTTGTGGTAATAGTGACTATATGAGTACACTACACATGCCTTCCGTCGATCACAGCATGATCGATTTGGTTTCGTGTTTTCTGATCAGGGGACAACCAGGTGGCCTTGTGTATGTTGAGGTGTTGAAATCTGGTGCTACTTACTACCATGTTTCGCGCCGCGGCGAAGTCGATCAGCCGTAGACCGTTGTTTGAGGTGGTCTCATGGAGGCTGAACTGACCGACAGTGGGGCCAAATATACCTTCTCTTCCGACCTTTCCGTTGAAATCCCCCAGTACAATCTTAACATCGTGGGCCGGGCAGCGGTCGTATACTTCCTCGAGTCTCGCGTAGAAGGCATCTTTGACAACATCGTCCCTTTCCTCAGTCGGGGCGTGCGCGCAAATGAAGCTGATGTTAAAGAATTAGCGTTGATGCGGATCGTAGCCAACCTTTCGTTCACAGGAGTAAACCTGGAGATATGGTGGCGAAGTCTCTTGCTTACAACGAATCCGCATCCCAATTCGCGCCTCTCCGCATGACAGCTGTAGTAGATATCGCAACTTGTTTGGTTAGAGCAACCTTGTCCTATCCATCTTATTTCCTGGATGGCGGGGATATCAGCCTTAATATTTTTGAGGGCATCCGCCAATTCGATAGAGGCACCTTCCCTATTGAGAGTCCGGATATTCCAGGTCATATCCTTAAATCATAGTCCTTTTTTCGTTTGCAGTGGTCGTCAACGTTGAGGAGTTCTGTATCCGAGGCTTTTTTTTTTGTTTTCATTGGAATCCTATTTTTACATGGCGGGTACCAAACCCTGCGCACAACCCATTTTACTTCCACGGAGGATGCGCTGCACACATTCGCTCACTATCTCAGCGGATGCGGAGATAGCTACCCAGATGGAACCAGCGGGGAGGCTGTGTGTCGACTTGCTAATGGTTGGCTCAGAGATCGCTCTGGCAATCCCCAGGTGGAGAGCAGTCAGAAACTTTACTCTGATCAACCAAAAGCCAATCCATCCAAAGTTGCAAGTAGCCTAAGATATTATTCCTAATATAGAAGCTACGTGGTGTAAGTTACATATGAATCGTAAGTAAGTGGTCTTTGTGAAAATGCTATTTTAAAAATATGTTTGTATGAGGGCCACCCTAAAAAAGTCTTATAACCTAAGTCATGCCTCTTAATATAAAAGATACGTGGTGTACATTTCATGTGAATCGATTGAAAGGCATATGTGAAAATGCTATTTTAAAAATATGTTTGTATGGGCCACCCTAAATATCGAACCTAAGCAAAAGTTTTGTAACTAAAGTTATGCTTCTTACTATAAAAGCCACGTGGTGTAAATTCCATATGAATCAATTAAATGGTATTTGTGAAAATGGAATTTTTAAAATATTTTTGTATGAGGGCCACCCTAAACATGCATCTTAAATTAAAGTTTTATAACCTAAGCTATTTCTCTTAACATAAAAGACACGTAGTGTAAATTCTATATGAATCGATGATGTGGTCTTTGTGAAAATGCTATTTTTAAAATATTTTTGTATGAGGGTCACCCTAAATTGTCCATATAGGGGTATGAAAAATAGTTTACTTTCTATTCTCAAACCTACTGAATTTCACAAAATTTCATAAGAATCGGTCAAACTGTTTCGGAGGAGTTTGGAGTCTAACACTGTGACACCAGAATTTTGTATATTAGATAATTGAACATAATTTTATCGAACTTCGCAATCATGTTAACCTATAGATTTTGAGAAAACTGTTATTGTTTTCTAAACATGCTTCTTTTCTTTGTGACCAATATTTTGTTGTTATTGTCTAGTGTATGTAAATTTGTTGAGATTTTTTTTCGGTTTGTTCGGTCAGTTTTGTTATGCAAAATAAAAACAAAGGCCCGTAGTTTTAGTCGCAAAACTAAGAGCACTCTGAGTAAAACCTAGTTTTTAGCTAAAATCGAACATACAGAGTGACCAACTGTGAGCTATGAGTTCACAGTCCTAACCCATAGGCCACGCTGCCCGCGTTATTGTTCACTGTGTCTACAATGTTTTGTGTCAATTACGCAGGGTAATCTATTTTTAAAAATTTCCTCATAATTTAATACAAGTTTCTCTTTTTTTATGGGGTCACTCTGTTTAGTGTTGATTTTAAGTTTAAGTTTATTAAATAAAAAATTTTTATTTTGCAAAAAATTTGATATATTTCATATTTTTTTTACAGAGCTTTTATGTTCAGTAGTTTTAGTGCAAAAACAACAAAAAATTACAATCCCAAAATGCATTAATTGTTGGAGAATAACTCCAAACAAAAAATAGGCAACTTGCTCCTTACATGTACAAGTTTGAACGACCAATGGCGCAATGGAAAACCGAAATACAGAACAAACAATCAGTAGTAAGTGCTCCTGGATCTCCAAAGAGCATTTGAGACAATTGATAGAACTATACTCTTGCATAAATTGAGCCAATACGGGATAAACGATACAGAACTGGAAAGGTTTAAAAGCGACTTATCGAACAGAACGCAAATTACAAGAGTTGCAGAATTTAAGTCGGACCAGATTCCGGCTAAGCTCCTCAAGGAGCAGTTTTGGGTACGCTTTTATTTATTATCTATATAAATGATATAGAAAAAGTCCTCAAAAATAGTAAAATCTGTTTATTCGCTGATGACACATTGATATAGGTACATTGCAGGAAATACAATGAATAAATGTATAGAAAAAATAAATGATGATTTGAAAGAAGTGTAATTATATTTAAAAATGAATATACTGAAACTTAATACTAATAAAACTAAATCTATGCTGATCAACGGTTTTTCTGAAAAAAATATAATTAATGGTGAAAATATTGGAAAAGTGAAAGAGATAAAATATTTAGGTATTGTGATCGACAATAATTTAAATTTTAATGAACACTTTAATTACATATTTAAAAAAATTCCAAAAGAAATAGGATTTTTCCAAAGAATAAGAGGCAGGCTATCTTTTTTCTTATTTTTAGGTTCGAATGCTATGTTAACAAGATTACAAAAATTACAGAACAAAGGCATGAGATGTATCTTAAGATATAATAGAATAGTACCAGTAAGATTATATCGTCGCTCACTTGTACAACGGCCCTAATTGACATTTTTAGTTTTGTGCAGGAGACACAAAAAACTGAATAAAAACCGACAATGTAGAATATTTAAATTTGTTTAAATACAGTTTAGTGACAGAATCATTAATAAAATTATTTTTAATGAAAAACGTTAATTTTTTTTATTGATATTTATTTTATTTCAATTAGGGCTTTTTGACATCATTTTTATGTATGCGTAAGTGCATTTAGGGCTTTTTGCAATTACTTTGAAAACTAAAAGTGTAATTCATTTACAACAATTTAAAGAAAATTTACAAATATTGAACTGTTTAATGTAATTTTATTTATTATTAGTTGCGAAACTAAAAAATAATATTACGGACAATACCGCACGGTCGAATTTAATATTTTGCAATTCTTTAAATAAAGATCTTAAAAACCGCCTTATTGACCGCGCTATTTGTAAAAAATTAAAACAAAAAAATTTTTTAAGTTTTAAAATTTATTAAAGTGGTTGCATTTCGACTTTCGTCATCATCAGAACAAACGTTTTTTAAGACTTAATGTAGTTTTTTAATAAATAAAAAGAAATTAAAAAAAAAAACTTGAATAAAAAAAATTATTCAAATGATTGCATTAAATGAATGGAAAATTATCATAAAATTGTTGGCAATCCATCGGCAATAACTTTTTCTAATCTTGCAAACGGTCCCACTTTTTCTTTGAAATTTGAAACTTTTGCCTTTGGCTCAGCCTTTCTTCGGAAAACTTTCTTGGATTAGATGTTATAGGTAAGGGCTGATATTCATCGTTCCAAACCATGACGGTTATGCAGATTTTGCTGACTGACAGTTGAAATCCGCTTTGACTGTACTTGGAAGATCTTTGAATCAATAATTTGAGTGTCATGAATACAGCTGCACCATATTTTCTTCAAACATAATATTGTGTTTTAAGAAATACTCTAGAGACTGAGTACGCGCTGAGTTTTCGAACGAAATTCGTCTTCTGCTTACCGGATCAACAAGGCCTATTACATATAACTTTTTTTCCCATGTCATTTTCCAAAATGCATCAAAGATGGCTTTCCGTGCATTTGCACTAAAAAGCGAACAGTACCAGTTACGTCTTTGCTCACAAAGTTTTGACGTACAAGGTGGCCAAGGCTGTCTTTCGGCCCTTTGCCACAAACCGTTTTCAATCGAAACGCCTATATATTGAACTCCTCAGATTCGTTTTTTCATAATTGGAATCCGATCACGTTTTAATTGTTCCGGAATTGAATCAGAGGCATTGATCTCACACAAAATATTTTTCGTAACACTTATTACGAAAAATTAAAACGAAGGCTTAAGTTTACTTTTGCTGACATTGTCCAATTTTATTTATTTTTTTAGGGGTAAAAGAGGGTTAAAAATAAATAAGAAATATGAAAAATAAAGTGTCGCTCGGATCTAGTTTCGGAGATATAGCCATCGGAAGTTCTGGATATAGCTTTTGTAAAAACAATTATAAGTTGGGAACTCCTATATGGATATCAAAAATATGGGTGCCATAAGAAAGATAATTTAATGGCCTTCAATAATGGTGTGTAAAGTATTGAAATTCAACCTATATTTTTGGAGATATTACGATTTTTCTGAATTTTTGACCATTTTTTTTTTTTATATAAATTTTTTTTTTAAAAAATTTTGTTAACGACCTAAAGTTTTTTTAGTATGATAAGAACGCTTAGTTTATTCCCTTTAAAATGGTATATAGTTTGTTCTAAATTTTTAATTATTTACCCCCTTTTTTACCGGAAAACAAAAAATTATATTCAATGAAGTCTTATGAAAAGTATGTATTTATGGACAAAATCAATAAAAACTCAGTTACAACAACAACAATAGCAACAACAACAGCAACTATTATTATAAGGCGATTATCACTATAAAATTCAAAAATTTTTGTTATAAATTGCGCGCGCGATTTTTGATAAAAATTTTTTGTCTGCGGCGCTAAATATTTTAAAAGTTATGCCAAGTCTTATACATAGTATAATTCCGCGTTTTTTCCTTTGTTTTCAACCAAAAAACGGTACTTTTGAATTTTATTGCTATTGTTTTTAACAATAACTTAAAGTGAAGAGTGAATTAAAGTGATTAATAAAAATTTTTAAATTTCATAATGATAATCGCCTTATAGAAATAGTTGTTGTTGTTGTTGCTGTTGTTTTTGTTGTTGTTGTTGTTGGTACTGAGTTTTTATTGGTTTTGTCCATAAATACATACTTTTCATAAGAATTCATTGAATATAATGTTTTGTTTTCCGAAAAAAAAAGTTGTAAATAATTAAAAATTTAGAACAAACTATATACCATTTTAAAGGGAATAAACTAAGCTTTCTTATCATACTAAAAAAATTATAGGTCGTTAACACATTTTAAAAAAAAAACTTTTTTTAAAAAACAATTGGTCAAAATTTCAGAATATCTCCAAAATTATAGGTTGAATTTCAAAACTTCACTCAACATTATTGAAGCCCAATAAATTATCTTTCTCGAGACAGGGTTTCCCAACTTATGATAGTTTTTACGAAAGCTATATCCGGAACTTCCGCTGGCTATATCTCCGAAACTAGATTGGACAATATCAGCTAAAGTAAACTTGTTCCAAAACGAAGACCACGCGTTCCGACACAAGATATGCTCTAATTGTTACTTTATAAAATTGGTATTTTCACGAAATTTTGAATACAAAATCCTTTGGAAATTCAAAAGCTACTACGCTATCTATTGCAATTTAAATTTTTTCAAATTGAAAGCTACTTCGCAAGAAAAAGCATGGCTTAAGTTTACTTTAGCTCACATTCGCAAAACTTTTTAAAACCAAACTTATCTTATGTGCTTTTTAATTTTAAGAAGAAATATGTAACCAAAAAAAGTCGCTCGGATTTGGTTTCAGAGATATAACCATCGGAGGTTGCGGATATAGCTTTTGGAAAAATCATTATAAGTTCGGAACCGCTGCATGGATATCAAAAATATGGGTGTCCAAAGAAAAATAATTTAATGGCCTATAATAATAGTGAGCAAGCCTAAGAAATTTAATCCAAAATTTTGGAGATATTACGATTTTTCTGAAATTTTCACCATTTTTTTTTTTAAAAAACCGTAATTTTTTCCAAAAAATGTCTGAATGACTTATAATTTTTTTAGCTTCCTAAGAAAGCTTAATTTATTCCCCTTAAAATGGTGTATCGTTTGTTGAAAAGGTTTTCATATTTACCTTACCCTTTTTGACCGAAAACCAAAAAATTTTTTCAATGAATTCTTATGAAAACTATGTATTTATGGACAAATACAATAAAAAACCAACAACAACAACGCGCACGCGATTTTTAATAAAAATTTTTCGTCTGCGGCGCTTTTTTTTCCAATGCGACGCATTATAAAACACAAAAATTTTTATTAAAAAGAAAGAATCGTCTTATAATCCGTTATAAGACAATTCCCATTTTAAAACTTAAAAATTTTTATTAAAAATCGCGCGCGTTTTTAATAAAAATTTTTAAGTTTTATAATGAGAATTCAATTCAATTCAATTCATTTTATTTAATTTTTTAGTACATAAGAATATAATTCTTTTAAGTTCAACGAAAGTGTAAATTAAACATGTTGGTAATAATTAATGCATTTAAAGGATAACATAATTACAATTAATAATTAAAATAATTAGCTTAATTTAAGATAAAAATAATAAAAATGAATTTGATAGTATGTACATATATATCTTAATATTATTATATGTAGGTTCAGTAGCAGAGGACAAAAAAAAAGAAAGAGAGGTGAAAAAAAAGAAAAAAAAACATAGTTAATAAGTCGATAGGCAAGTAAGTTAAAAAAAAAATTAAGTAAAGTAACGATAAATGTTGCGCTTAAAATTCATTTTGCATTGAATACATTTAAGATCTCTTGGCAGAGAATTCCATAAACGGATAGCGTTAATAAAGAAAAGTCTAGAAGAATTTAGATATTTGAAAGTTGGCAAAAGAAAGTTTACATTGCGTAAAGATTGGCAATAACTCAGTTTTGCATAAAGATAGCCAGGTGTTCTTGAATAAATAATTCCGTGAAGAAAGATACAATTTCTAATTTTTAGGTAATTATCAGTGCTGCAATTTAGTATGCGAAAGCTATATTCGGATACATGATCAGACCTCCTCCTCCCATATACTTATATAACGCGCTGCAACATTTAATTTATGATTTGAACGCGAATCCAACTTGCTATAAACTACTTCGGCATAGGTTATAATTGGCACTATCAGCTGAATAGCTAGGCGTCTTCGGGTCGCAATAGGCATAAATGATGACGTCATTCTAAGATTTCTCAGTGTGTAGTAAATTTTGCTAACTACAGAGTTTATGTGGTCTTCACAACTTAAAGAACAAATTATTTTAAACCCTAGGTTGGTACAAAAAAATTGGAGGCAACTCAGAGAAGGGATAAGCTTTTTTTGATATAGGCAAAACATATGATTTCAGAGGATTGATGCTTAATCCATTGTTAATGGCCCATTCATTAATACATCCTATATCTTCATTTGCTCTGCAACTTAAATTTTCAATGAGGCCAAATGGTCGCGATATGTACAACTGAAAATCATCCGCATAAGCATGCATCGTAACATTTTTGCATACCAAAAAAATGTCATTAATAAATATTGTAAACAAAACAGGCCCCAGTACAGAGCCCTGAGGTACTCCACAACTAACACGTTGATAAGTAGAATATTTTTGACCCTTTGTTTTCTATCATCGAGATAAGAGCTAAGAATTTTGGATGCAGTATCTGAGAAACCAAAAAATTACCTCAATTTAGGACATAGCATTGAGTGGTTGACATTGTCAAAAGCTTTGGAAAAATCCAATAGGCACAGCAACGTAAGTTTCTCACTATCATAGGAGGTTCGTATGTCGTCTACGATTTTTACTACAGCAGTTGAACAACTGTGTTTCTCACGGAACCCAGACTGAAGCGGTGAAAGACATTTATATGTGTTAAGATGTGCAACAATCTGCTCTGCCATCAGTGATTCACAAATTTTAGAAATGACAGATAGCACACTAATGGGTCTATAATCATTGCATTCCGATGGTTCTGGTTTTTTAGCAATGGGAATTATAGTTGCTATCTTCCATACCTTAGGAAAGCATGAACTAGACAAAACAATAGTTAATTATGTGAACCAAGGAACTTAGTGCATAAGGCAACGCCATTTTTAAAAATTTCAAAGAGATTCCATCTTCCCCATATGCTTCTGATTTTATTTTTCTTATGCTACAGATAACATCAGATTCATTAACACCAGTGAATTCGAATGTGTTTAATAAATTGTTGTGAGTTATATTTAGCAGAGGTTATTCCATGTTAACCGATTTATTGACAAAGTGTTCATTCATAACTTCCGGTTCAATCTCACAACCAATCGTATTTTTGCTACCAATACCTATCCCTCTTAAGTTTCTCCAAAGTGTCTTAGGCTGTAACGAAGTATTTAACTTTGATTCATAATAACGCTTTTTTGAAAGTCGAACAGCAGACGAAGCCTGATTTCTTACAACCTTGTAAGCTTCCCAATTGATAGAGGTAGGATATCTTTTCCATTTACAATACAATTTGTTTTTCTTTTTTATAATAGAAGTCACATGGTTAGTGAACCATGGACAAGTTTTGTTTTTTAAAGTAACCGTACGAAGAGGCACATGAGTGTTATAGATTCTATTTATTATACTGTTGAAAAAATCAACTTTTTCATCAATATTTGAAAGGTACCAATAATTATTTCATTGTACCAGTGCAAGATCATTATATAGTGCATTGAAGTTCACAGATTTAAAATCCCGATAAGAAAAAGTATCAGGGGTAGAAACCACATTGAAATTTATATTCAGTATGCAGAAGATAAGGTCATGATCAGTTACAAAGGAAATTTGATCGAAAAGTAACACAGAACTAATATCAGATACAAAAAATAAATCAAGAAGACTAGGAATAACAGGGTGTGAAAAACGAGTTGGCATCTATGTATTTACAATTGATAAGCCTACAGAGCTTAGGTCATCTTTTGACACGAGAATTTTGTATATTAGATATATACTTGAACATAATTTTATCGAACTTCGCAATCATGTTAACCTATAGATTTTGAGAAAACTGTTATTGTTTTCTAAACATGCTTCTTTTCTGTGTGACCAATATTTTGTTGTTATTATCTAGTGTATGTTTGTTCGGTCAGTTTTGTAATGCAAAATAAAAACAAAGGCCCGTAGTTTTAGTCGCAAAACTAAGAGCGCTCTGAGTAAAACCTAGTTTTTAGCTAAAATCGAACATACAGAGTGACCAACTGTGAGCTATGAGTTCAGAGTCCTAAGGCCACGCTGCCCGCGTTTTTTTATATTTTTGTTATGCCTTTTGTTCACTGTGTCTACAATGTTTTGTGTCAATTACGCAGGGTAATCTATTTTTAAAAATTTCCTCATAATTTAATACAAGTTTCTCTTTTTTTTATGGAGTCACTCTGTTTAGTGTTGATTTTAAGTTTAAGTTTATTAAATAACAAATTTTTATTTTGCAAAAAATTCGATATATTTCATATGTATTTTACAGAGCTTTTATGTTCAGTAGTTTTAGTGCAAAAACAACAAAAAATTACAATCCCAAAATGCATTAATTGTTGGAGAATAACTCCAAACAAAAAATAGGCAACTTGCTCCTTACATGTACAAGTTTCAAAAACCAATGGCGCAATGGAAAACCGAAATACAGAACAAACAATCAGTAGTAAGTGTTTCTGGATCTCCAAAGAGCATTTGAGACAATTGATAGAACTATACTGTTGCATAAATTGAGCCAATACGGGATAAACGATACAGAACTTGAAAGGTTTAAAAGCTACTTATCGAACAGAACGCAAATTACAAGAGTTGCAGAATTTAAGTCGGACCAGATTCCGGCTAAGCTCCTCAAGGAGCAGTTTTGGGTACGCTTTTATTTATTATCTATATAAATGATATAGAAAAAGTCCTCAAAAATAGTAAAATCTGTTTATTCGCTGACGACACATTGATAGGAAGTAGGAAGTACAATGAATGAATGTATAGAAAAAATAAATGATGATTTGAAAATTGATATTTAAAAATGAATATACTGAAACTTAATACTAATAAAACTAAATCTATGCTTATCAACGGTTTTTCTGAAAAAAATATAATTAATGGCGAAAATATTGGGAAAGTGAAAGAGATAAAATATTTAGGTATTGTGATCGACAATAATTTAAATTTTAATGAACACATTAATTACATAAGTCAAAAAATTCCAAAAGAAATAAGATTTTTCCAAAGAATAAGAGGCAGGCTATCTTTTCCAACTGCTATTAAAATTTATATCACAATGATAAAACCTCATTTTGATTACTGTTCGACAATCTTATTTTTAGGTTTGAATGCTATGTTAACAAGATTACAAAAATTACAGAACAAAGGCATGAGATGTATCTTAAGATATAATAGAATAGTACCAGTAAGATTATATCGTCGCTCACTTGTACAACGGCCCTAATTGACATTTTTAGTTTTGTGCAGGAGACACAAAAAACTGAATAAAAACCGACAATGTAGAATATTTGAATTTGTTTAAATGCAGTTTAGTGACAGAATCATTAATAAAATTATTTTTAATGAAAAACGTTAATTTTTTTTATTGATATTTATTTTATTTCAATTAGGGCTTTTTGACATCATTTTTATGTATGCGTAAGTGCATTTAGGGCTTTTTGCAATTACTTTGAAAACTAAAAGTGTAATTCATTTACAACAATTTAAAGAAAATTTACAAATATTGAACTGTTTAATGTAATTTTATTTATTATTAGTTGCGAAACTAAAAAATAATATTACGGACAATACCGCACGGTCGAATTTAATATTTTGCAATTCTTTAAATAAAGATCTTAAAAACCGCCTTATTGACCGCGCTATTTGTAAAAAATTAAAACAAAAAAATTTTTTAAGTTTTAAAATTTATTAAAGTGGTTGCATTTCGACTTTCGTCATCATCAGCACAAACGTTTTATAAGACTTAATGTAGTTTTTTAATAAATAAAAAGAAATTAAAAAAAAAAACTTGAATAAAAAAAATTATTCAAATGATTGCATTAAATGAATGGAAAATTATCATAAAATTGTTGGCAATCCATCGGCAATAACTTTTTCTAATCTTGCAAACGGTCCCACTTTTTCTTTGAAATTTTAAACTTTTGCCTGAATAAAGGGCTCAGCCTTTCTTCGGAAAACTTTCTTGGATTAGATGTTATAGGTAAGGGCTGATATTCATCGTTCCAAACCATGACGGTTATGCAGATTTTGCTGACTGACAGTTGAAATCCGCTTTGACTGTACTTGGAAGATCTTTGAATCAATAATTTGAGTGTCATGAATACAGCTGCACCATATTTTCTTCAAACATAATATTGTGTTTTAAGAAATACTCTAGAGACTGAGTACGCGCTGAGTTTTCGAACGAAATTCGTCTTCTGCTTACCGGATCAACAAGGCCTATTACATATAACTTTTTTTCCCATGTCATTTTCCAAAATGCATCAAAGATGGCTTTCCGTGCATTTGCACTAAAAAGCGAACAGTACCAGTTACGTCTTTGCTCACAAAGTTTTGACGTACAAGGTGGCCAAGGCTGTCTTTCGGCCCTTTGCCACAAACCGTTTTCAATCGAAACGCCTATATATTGAACTCCTCAGATTCGTTTTTTCATAATTGGAATCCGATCACGTTTTAATTGTTCCGGAATTGAATCAGAGGCATTGATCTCACACAAAATATTTTTCGTAACACTTATTACGAAAAATTAAAACGAAGGCTTAAGTTTACTTTTGCTGACATTGTCCAATTTTATTTATTTTTTTAGGGGTAAAAGAGGGTTAAAAATAAATAAGAAATATGAAAAATAAAGTGTCGCTCGGATCTAGTTTCGGAGATATAGCCATCGGAAGTTCTGGATATAGCTTTTGTAAAAACAATTATAAGTTGGGAACTCCTGTATGGATATCAAAAATATGGGTGCCATAAGAAAGATAATTTAATGGCCTTCAATAATGGTGTGTAAAGTATTGAAATTCAACCTATATTTTTGGAGATATTACGATTTTTCTGAATTTTTGACCATTTTTTTTTTATATACATTTTTTTTTAAAAAAATTTTGTTAACGACCTATAATTTTTTTAGTATGATAAGAACGCTTAGTTTATTCCCTTTAAAATGGTATATAGTTTGTTCTAAATTTTTAATTATTTACCCCCTTTTTTACCGGAAAACAAAAAATTATATTCAATGAAGTCTTATGAAAAGTATGTATTTATGGACAAAATCAATAAAAACTCAGTTACAACAACAACAACAGCAACTATTATTATAAGGCGATTATCACTATAAAATTCAAAAATTTTTATTATAAATTGCGCGCGCGATTTTTGATAAATATTTTAAAAGTTATGCCAAGGTAAGTCTTATACATGTTACGGATTTCCATTTTCAAGACGTAAGAAGTACGTTAAGAGGTTGTCAACGCGATTGCAATTCGTTAAACGATACGGCAACATACCTCAATTGAAGTGCAAATGTCAAATTTTAATTTCAGCCACCTGTCGGCTACATTAGAACCTTCAATTGGGATATGAAAATGTTTTAAAATCAGCCGATAAAAACGCCCAATTGCTATTTGACACCTCTTTTGACTTTTGCCCAACAGAAACGCACATTGCGGCGTCTCTATTAACACCTTGATCTCCTGTTGAAGGAAAAAAGTTTCAAAAGAGTTTGACTTTAATTTTCTTACATTATTAGTATTATTCCCACTAAACTGGTGCTGCGTGCGGTGCGAGGCTCGGCTCATGTTGAGGGGGCAACATGTCCAACGGTGATCCTACCATAACGATCGGTGAATCAATTTTTTTTATTTTTTTTTAGTTTTTGGAAAAAAAAAGGGAAAACTTTTTTTTTGTATTTCTTTTTTTGCGTGTGCCCCTTGCATTGATATGGGTGAGGCCTGGTAGCATCAGGACGTGATGCCAGAGCCGGCCCGTGTTGGTGTAGGGTGGGCGCACGACGGGAGTAGCGGATTTTCTATTTACGGGTCCTTTCTTTTTGGCATCGCGGTTTATTCGCGCTGGCATTTCCCCTGATTAGCAAGTCATATTTTTGTCAAAAGTTTTTTTTTGAAATCCTAACGATTTTTTTTTTACGATTATTTACAATTTATTTTTTTTCTTATCCAACTTTAAAATATTTTTTTTATATTTTTTTTTTTATTATATGTATATTTTCTCATTTTTAATATTATTTAATTTTTTTTTTTCCATTTAAATCATTCTTTTTTTTTGCGCTTACTTTTATTTGTTTGTAGTATTTGGCCTGACAAGGCTTTCTTTAAATTCGGACCTATTTTTTTTTATTATCTCACATTTATTTTGAAGTTTGGTTAGTCTATTCAATACTTCGAAGGCTTACTTTTTCCCTCCTTGTAAAAATAACTTGTAATTAGTTATAATTACAACAACATTTTTTTTTTTTTTTTTTTTTTTTTTTATTTTATTTTTTTTTAATATTTTTCTTTCGGTCGTTCGGTTCTTAGAGTGGCACTATATTTATACCTTATAAATAGTATGCATAATACTCGATCTACTCGAGGAACAAACACCAAAAGAACCCCAATTAGAGGTAGAGGTAGACCCACTAGTAACGACACAAGTACGTCGAGTTCTAACCGGTCATTTGTTACTTCCAGAAACCCTGGAGTGGTAAATTCACAAGCTAGGTTTTCGACCGCTTCCATAGTCAGTATTGAGCGTGCGCTCCAAGATCCTGCCATTGTAGAATTTTCTTTGGTAGATCAACCAGAATCCTTGACAGTCCAACCTGATCCTTCGGTAGGTCAACCAGAACACTTGGGAGTTGACTCTGACGGGTCAAAACAAAATCTACTCGATATTTCCAATTTGCAATTTTTAAATACAACGCGTTCGGAGCTAAACCCTCAAAACCCAAATTTCGATATGGCCGATTCAGAGCCCGAAACTTCCCCTGAAAATGCTCTAACTCACGACAATCAAGAAGCAACCACAAGCGCAAGTGCCGCTGCGATGGACTCTCTCGTCAGACTTCTGAGTCAGGCAATCCTTACCAGCCAGGATGAAATGAAAAGGGATCTACAGGATATGAGATCCAACGTTGATAGCTTAAATAATAGGATGTCTGCTCAAGCCCCACAATTTTCCAGAGGCGATCCTCAACTACGTCCACAACCGGCTTATACCCCTAGGGCTGAAAATTTTCCAAGATTGCAGGACTGGAAAATTTCTTACGATGGATCTGGCAACGTCGCCGATTTCATTTTCAAAGCCGAAACACTTTGCGAAAGGACGAGATGCTCCCTTGATCATTTGTTCCTAAACTTTCATGTTCTTTTAACGGGGAAAGCTGAGAAGTGGTTTTGGCAATTTAGTAGGCAAAATTCTACTGCTAACTATCCACAACTTTGCACTGCCATTGAAAAACAATTTGGCAAGTCCGAAAACGATCACGAAATCATTCATGAAATGTCGTTAAGGAAGCAACACCTTAAAGAATCTTTCGATGATTTTTATGACGATATGGTTTCGATAAACTTTCGGATGAATCGGCCTATGACAGATAGTGTGTTGATCAAAATAATAAAAAAGAATCTCAACACCAATCTGACATATATGCTGTTTAATAGCAACTCGACGAGTCTGGAAGGATTTCGTGAGGCCGCCCGAAGGGCTGAACAGGTGCTCTCGGAAACTAAAAACCAACCATCCTTTTTTAACCCGCAAAGGCAGGTACATGAAATTGACATTGTTTCGAATGATGAAAATGGCAATTTTGAATTTGACCCACAAGTGGAAGCGTTGCAAGATTCTCGCCGCTTTTCTAAACCCGATTATTCCAAAATACAATGTTGGAATTGTTTGCAGCTCGGACACTCTTATATTTATTGTCCTGAGGCAAGAACCACTATCTTCTGCTTTAAATGTGGATAAAAAGGAGTATTAACTCCAAAATGTCCAAATAACCACCAGGGAAACCACAGACAGAGCGTGATGCCCACCGGGGACACACGTTCTTCCCGACCGACCCCGAGTTCAAATTAAACTCAAACTTACCAAATTTATCTCCACCGAATATTGAAAAAATTAAAATTTTGAAACCTTTCTGCCGTGACTTTGCGTGTCAAACAAACACCGATATCTCAAATTTCCAAGATCGTGAAATTCGCTACAAAGTAGCTAAAATCGAATTTTTAAAAATGAGCTCTGCTCCAACAAAAAGTTGAGAAAACAAAAAAAATGCAGACTAAGAAACAAAAAACGCAAAAGTTACAAAAAAATAATAGAATCTACCAAACTTGCTGTTAACGGCGATGATCGTCCTTTTGCCAAAGTGAAAATCTTTGATGAATATTTAGTTGGCTTGCTGGACTCAGGAGCCAGTGTTTCTGTTTTGGGCAAAAATTGCCTGACATTTGTGGAAAATTTCTATAAAGCCTCTGAAAACGTTCCTATCTACGGCTGATGGTAAAAAGCAAAATGTTATTGGTTATTGTGACCTTGCTGTTACCTTTAAAAATGTAACAAGAAACAATCGACAATCACGCGATGCGAACAAAAAAGCGAGTGCGGTCGCAAGTTAAGAGGATTTTTTTTGAAGCGTGCGGTTGCAAACGATTTTCAAGAATAACTTAAAATTAACTTAAATTGGACTAAAGTGTAAAGAAAGTGAAATTAAAGAAAGAAACTATTGTAAAATCTAAAATAACTTAAAAATAAATAAAAGTTGAAAATAGAAAAAGAAAGTGCATTTTGAAAAGAAAAAAATAGAAGAAAAATAAAGTGTTTGCCGTCAGCGCAGCCAAAAGAGGCTTTTCCAGTTTTCGGTCGCCAGTGGCAATTCAATGTTGTTCCTTAAAATACGATTATCAAAGTTTGAGAAATGCATATATCTGTATTCCTGTTGTATGCTTAAAATATTTTTATAAATATAATTTGTGTAAAAGACTTTGTAAAAGCTAAAATTACCGTGGAATCCCCCTTGCTTATTGAATGGAGACAATAGCAATGCTATTTTTTTCTCCTAAAATGCTTGGCAAGAGAAAATTACAACAAAATGAAACAAAATTTTCATCGGATTTACAATGAGATAAACAAAAATCGCTAGGAAAAGCACAAAAACAGTCGTTAATGAATCTTAAAAAAGTGAGTTTTCCAGTGTAAAAATCTAAATTAATAAATAGTATATACAAGAAAATACTAACGTTTAATAAGAGACAAAACTTATCCATAAATATAAAAAAAAAAACTATTAAACCAGCAGTATAATGGCTAAAACTGCCAGTTTAATTTAAAGTTCAATTTATAACAATAGCATAGTGTGTTATTAAATAAATCAAAAAAAAAAAAAACACAATATTTATAAATAAATGTATAAAAATTTCAATCATCGTGTTTCGCACGAAACAACTAAAAATGATTTGACATAAAATTTTCAAGTCAAATACAAAAAAAAAATTACAATTTCAACTGTGAGGTGCATAAAGCTTTGTTGTGGTTGGCGACATCATAAAAAAAAGCTTATTTAAGGCTACATAATAAAAACAACAAAGCAAAAAACCATAAAATCATGAAATTTCAACAATACCACAGAATAAACTTATATCACCAACCAATATCAAAGCAACAATGACAACAACAACTTTAACAGCCACAGCAGTCAACAATAATAGTAGCAGCAACACCAACATCTACAGCACGGACAGGAGCAGCAGTCAGCCGTATTACCAGCCAGAGCTGTCGACAGCCACAGCCGCCAGCTAAGTCGCTAACTATTCAATTTGTTTTTTTTTGTATTTCTTCATTTGTATAAGCTTAAGTATATTTCTTTTCCTTCTCATTAGCATTTGATAAGTCATTATTATTTGAATTTATATTATTTTGACAGTGAATTCACTTAAAGTAACTTTGTGCATTTTTAAGATAAGATTTGTTCAACAAAAAAAAAGAGAATTAAAGAAAAAATGATGGTGAAGTCGAAGTAGAAGTAGATTTAGGGGAGGTGCCATTAGTTGGTCCACCGCGATGCCACCGTAAAAGTTTGAGGAAGGGACCTTGGGTTTTTCTGCTCCCCGTTAGGGAATATATATTTTTTTAATTTTACATTTTTCTATGATGCGCCACAAGTGGCAATGGGAAAACCGCGCCCTAGCCGGGAATGACTTCGGTGGTCGATACCGAAAGTCTTATTTTGTGAGTTTCTTTTCCAGTGCACATGCCAGGCGTAACATAGATGGCGCCCAACGAAAGCAAAATGGCTTTCATT
Organism: Meiosimyza platycephala; assembly: GCA_963662105.1. NCBI lineage: Eukaryota > Metazoa > Arthropoda > Insecta > Diptera > Lauxaniidae > Meiosimyza > Meiosimyza platycephala. The sequence goes on along the minus strand of OY759211.1, from coordinate 48,955,961 downwards.
TTGTTTTTGGTTTTTTTTTAAATTTTTTCTTTTTTTTGAATTTTTTTTTTTGAAACGCAGGGGCATCCTTTGCAAAAGGGATGACGGGGTTAGCGATCCCGCGTATACCAGCGAATCCAGGAAGCGTCTGTACCCACATTGGGCGGCTTCCTGGTCAGCGTCTGTACCCACAGTTGGCGGCTGAAACTTCGCACCGACCCTTATGGTTGCGTTCATCCCGTGTTGGATTGTGTTTCCGACGCGGGCGGGGACTCGCATCAGTCCCAGTTACTGGACGTTTTTTAAAACTGGTGCTGCGTGCGGTGCGAGGCTCGGCTCGTGTTGAGGGGGCAACATGTCCAACGGGGGGTGATCCTACCATAACGGTCGGTGAATCAATTTTTTTTATTTTTTTTTAGTTTTTGGAAAAAAAAAGGGAAAACTTTTTTTTTGTATTTCTTTTTTTGCGTGTGCCCCTTGCATTGATATGGGTGAGGCCTGGTAGCATCAGGACGTGATGCCAGAGCCGGCCCGTGTTGGTGTAGGGTGGGCGCACGACGGGAGTAGCGGATTTTCTATTTACGGGTCCTTTCTTTTTGGCATCGCGGTTTATTCGCGCTGGCATTTCCCCTGATTAGCAAGTCATATTTTTGTCAAAAGTTTTTTTTGAAATCCTAACGATTTTTTTTTTTACGATTATTTACAATTTATTTTTTTTCCCATCCAACTTTAAAATATTTTTTTTATATTTTTTTTTTTATTATATATATATTTTCTCATTTTTAATATTATTTAATTTTTTTTTTCCATTTAAATCATTCTTTTTTTTTGCGCTTACTTTTATTTGTTTGTAGTATTTGGCCTGACAAGGCTTTCTTTAAATTCGGACCTATTTTTTTTATTATCTCACATTTATTTTGAAGTTTGATTAGTCTATTCAATACTTCGAAGGCTTACTTTTTCCCTCCTTGTAAAAATAACTTGTAATTAGTTATAATTACAACAACATTTTTTTTTTTTTTTTTTTTTTTTTTTTATTTTATTTTTTTTTAATATTTTTCTTCCGGTCGTTCGGTTCCTAGAGTGGCACTATATATATACCTTATAAATAGTATGCATAATACTCGATCTACTCGAGGAACAAACACCAAAAGAACCCCAATTAGAGGTAGAGGTAGACCCACTAGTAACGACGCAAGTACGTCGAGTTCTAACCGGTCATTTGTTACTTCCAGAAACCCTGGAGTGGTAAATTCACAAGCTAGGTTTTCGACCGCTTCCATAGTCAGTATTGAGCGTGCGCTCCAAGATCCTGCCATTGTAGAATTTTCTTTGGTAGATCAACCAGAATCCTTGACAGTCCAACCTGATCCTTCGGTAGGTCAACCAGAACACTTGGGAGTTGACTCTGACGGGTCAAAACAAAATCTACTCGATATTTCCAATTTGCAATTTTTAAATACAACGCGTTCGGAGCTAAACCCTCAAAACCCAAATTTCGATATGGCCGATTCAGAGCCCGAAACTTCCCCTGAAAATGCTCTAACTCACGACAATCAAGAAGCAACCACAAGCGCAAGTGCCGCTGCGATGGACTCTCTCGTCAGACTTCTGAGTCAGGCAATCCTTACCAGCCAGGATGAAATGAAAAGGGATCTACAGGATATGAGATCCAACGTTGATAGCTTAAATAATAGGATGTCTGCTCAAGCCCCACAATTTTCCAGAGGCGATCCTCAACTACGTCCACAACCGGCTTATACCCCTAGGGCTGAAAATTTTCCAAGATTGCAGGACTGGAAAATTTCTTACGATGGATCTGGCAACGTCGCCGATTTCATTTTCAAAGCCGAAACACTTTGCGAAAGGACGAGATGCTCCCTTGATCATTTGTTCCTAAACTTTCATGTTCTTTTAACGGGGAAAGCTGAGAAGTGGTTTTGGCAATTTAGTAGGCAAAATCCTACTGCTAACTATCCACAACTTTGCACTGCCATTGAAAAACAATTTGGCAAGTCCGAAAACGATCACGAAATCATTCATGAAATGTCGTTAAGGAAGCAACACCTTAAAGAATCTTTCGATGATTTTTATGACGATATGGTTTCGATAAACTTTCGGATGAATCGGCCTATGACAGATAGTGTGTTGATCAAAATATTAAAAAAGAATCTCAACGCCAATCTGACATATATGCTGTTTAATAGCAACTCGACGAGTCTGGAAGGATTTCGTGAGGCCTCCCGAAGGGCTGAACTGGTGCTCTCGGAAACTAAAAACCAACCATCCTTTTTTAGCCCGCAAAGGCAGGTACATGAAATTGACATTGTTTCGAATGATGAAAATGGCAATTTTGAATTTGACCCACAAGTGGAAGCGTTGCAAGATTCTCGCCGCTTTTCTAAACCCGATTATTCCAAAATACAATGTTGGAATTGTTTGCAGCTCGGACACTCTTATATTTATTGTCCTGAGGCAAGAACCACTATCTTCTGCTTTAAATGTGGATAAAAAGGAGTATTAACTCCAAAATGTCCAAATAACCACCAGGGAAACCACAGACAGAGCGTGATGCCCACCGGGGACACACGTTCTTCCCGACCGACCCCGAGTTCAAATTAAACTCAAACTTACCAAATTTTGCAAATTTATCTCCACCGAATATTGAAAAAATTAAAATTTTGAAACCTTTCTGCCGTGACTTTGCGTGTCAAACAAACACCGATATCTCAAATTTCCAAGATCGTGAAATTCGCTACAAAGTAGCTAAAATCGAATTTTTAAAAATGAGCTCTGCTCCAACAAAAAGTTGAGAAAACAAAAAAAATGCAGACTAAGAAACAAAAAACGCAAAAGTTACAAAAAAATAATAGAATCTACCAAACTTGCTGTTAACGGCGATGATCGTCCTTTTGCCAAAGTGAAAATCTTTGATGAATATTTAGTTGGCTTGCTGGACTCAGGAGCCAGTGTTTCTGTTTTGGGCAAAAATTGCCTGACATTTGTGGAAAATTTCTATAAAGCCTCTGAAAACGTTCCTATCTACGGCTGATGGTAAAAAGCAAAATGTTATTGGTTATTGTGACCTTGCTGTTACCTTTAAAAATGTAACAAGAAACAATCGACAATCACGCGATGCGAACAAAAAAGCGAGTGCGGTCGCAAGTTAAGAGGATTTTTTTTGAAGCGTGCGGTTGCAAACGATTTTCAAGAATAACTTAAAATTAACTTAAATTGGACTAAAGTGTAAAGAAAGTGAAATTAAAGAAAGAAACTATTGTAAAATCTAAAATAACTTAAAAATAAATAAAAGTTGAAAATAGAAAAAGAAAGTGCATTTTGAAAAGAAAAAAATAGAAGAAAAATAAAGTGTTTGCCGTCAGCGCAGCCAAAAGAGGCTTTTCCAGTTTTCGGTCGCCAGTGGCAATTCAATGTTGTTCCTTAAAATACGATTATCAAAGTTTGAGAAATGCATATATCTGTATTCCTGTTGTATGCTTAAAATATTTTTATAAATATAATTTGTGTAAAAGACTTTGTAAAAGCTAAAATTACCGTGGAATCCCCCTTGCTTATTGAATGGAGACAATAGCAATGCTATTTTTTTCTCCTAAAATGCTTGGCAAGAGAAAATTACAACAAAATGAAACAAAATTTTCATCGGATTTACAATGAGATAAACAAAAATCGCTAGGAAAAGCACAAAAACAGTCGTTAATGAATCTTAAAAAAGTGAGTTTTCCAGTGTAAAAATCTAAATTAATAAATAGTATATACAAGAAAATACTAACGTTTAATAAGAGACAAAACTTATCCATAAATATAAAAAAAAAAACTATTAAACCAGCAGTATAATGGCTAAAACTGCCAGTTTAATTTAAAGTTCAATTTATAACAATAGCATAGTGTGTTATTAAATAAATCAAAAAAAAAAAAAACACAATATTTATAAATAAATGTATAAAAATTTCAATCATCGTGTTTCGCACGAAACAACTAAAAATGATTTGACATAAAATTTTCAAGTCAAATACAAAAAAAAAATTACAATTTCAACTGTGAGGTGCATAAAGCTTTGTTGTGGTTGGCGACATCATAAAAAAAAGCTTATTTAAGGCTACATAATAAAAACAACAAAGCAAAAAACCATAAAATCATGAAATTTCAACAATACCACAGAATAAACTTATATCACCAACCAATATCAAAGCAACAATGACAACAACAACTTTAACAGCCACAGCAGTCAACAATAATAGTAGCAGCAACACCAACATCTACAGCACGGACAGGAGCAGCAGTCAGCCGTATTACCAGCCAGAGCTGTCGACAGCCACAGCCGCCAGCTAAGTCGCTAACTATTCAATTTGTTTTTTTTGTATTTCTTCATTTGTATAAGCTTAAGTATATTTCTTTTCCTTCTCATTAGCATTTGATAAGTCATTATTATTTGAATTTATATTATTTTGACAGTGAATTCACTTAAAGTAACTTTGTGCATTTTTAAGATAAGATTTGTTCAACAAAAAAAAAGAGAATTAAAGAAAAAATGATGGTGAAGTCGAAGTAGAAGTAGATTTAGGGGAGGTGCCATTAGTTGGTCCACCGCGATGCCACCGTAAAAGTTTGAGGAAGGGACCTTGGGTTTTTCTGCTCCCCGTTAGGGAATATATATTTTTTTAATTTTACATTTTTCTATGATGCGCCACAAGTGGCAATGGGAAAACCGCGCCCTAGCCGGGAATGACTTCGGTGGTCGATACCGAAAGTCTTATTTTGTGAGTTTCTTTTCCAGTGCACATGCCAGGCGTAACATAGATGGCGCCCAACGAAAGCAAAATGGCTTTCATTTTGTTTTTGGTTTTTTTTTAAATTTTTTCTTTTTTTTGAATTTTTTTTTTTGAAACGCAGGGGCATCCTTTGCAAAAGGGATGACGGGGTTAGCGATCCCGCGTATACCAGCGAATCCAGGAAGCGTCTGTACCCACATTGGGCGGCTTCCTGGTCAGCGTCTGTACCCACAGTTGGCGGCTGAAACTTCGCACCGACCCTTATGGTTGCGTTCATCCCGTGTTGGATTGTGTTTCCGACGCGGGCGGGGACTCGCATCAGTCCCAGTTACTGGACGTTTTTTAAAACTGGTGCTGCGTGCGGTGCGAGGCTCGGCTCGTGTTGAGGGGGCAACATGTCCAACGGGGGGTGATCCTACCATAACGGTCGGTGAATCAATTTTTTTTATTTTTTTTTAGTTTTTGGAAAAAAAAAGGGAAAACTTTTTTTTTGTATTTCTTTTTTTGCGTGTGCCCCTTGCATTGATATGGGTGAGGCCTGGTAGCATCAGGACGTGATGCCAGAGCCGGCCCGTGTTGGTGTAGGGTGGGCGCACGACGGGAGTAGCGGATTTTCTATTTACGGGTCCTTTCTTTTTGGCATCGCGGTTTATTCGCGCTGGCATTTCCCCTGATTAGCAAGTCATATTTTTGTCAAAAGTTTTTTTTGAAATCCTAACGATTTTTTTTTTTACGATTATTTACAATTTATTTTTTTTCCCATCCAACTTTAAAATATTTTTTTTATATTTTTTTTTTTATTATATATATATTTTCTCATTTTTAATATTATTTAATTTTTTTTTTCCATTTAAATCATTCTTTTTTTTTGCGCTTACTTTTATTTGTTTGTAGTATTTGGCCTGACAAGGCTTTCTTTAAATTCGGACCTATTTTTTTTATTATCTCACATTTATTTTGAAGTTTGATTAGTCTATTCAATACTTCGAAGGCTTACTTTTTCCCTCCTTGTAAAAATAACTTGTAATTAGTTATAATTACAACAACATTTTTTTTTTTTTTTTTTTTTTTTTTTTATTTTATTTTTTTTTAATATTTTTCTTCCGGTCGTTCGGTTCCTAGAGTGGCACTATATATATACCTTATAAATAGTATGCATAATACTCGATCTACTCGAGGAACAAACACCAAAAGAACCCCAATTAGAGGTAGAGGTAGACCCACTAGTAACGACGCAAGTACGTCGAGTTCTAACCGGTCATTTGTTACTTCCAGAAACCCTGGAGTGGTAAATTCACAAGCTAGGTTTTCGACCGCTTCCATAGTCAGTATTGAGCGTGCGCTCCAAGATCCTGCCATTGTAGAATTTTCTTTGGTAGATCAACCAGAATCCTTGACAGTCCAACCTGATCCTTCGGTAGGTCAACCAGAACACTTGGGAGTTGACTCTGACGGGTCAAAACAAAATCTACTCGATATTTCCAATTTGCAATTTTTAAATACAACGCGTTCGGAGCTAAACCCTCAAAACCCAAATTTCGATATGGCCGATTCAGAGCCCGAAACTTCCCCTGAAAATGCTCTAACTCACGACAATCAAGAAGCAACCACAAGCGCAAGTGCCGCTGCGATGGACTCTCTCGTCAGACTTCTGAGTCAGGCAATCCTTACCAGCCAGGATGAAATGAAAAGGGATCTACAGGATATGAGATCCAACGTTGATAGCTTAAATAATAGGATGTCTGCTCAAGCCCCACAATTTTCCAGAGGCGATCCTCAACTACGTCCACAACCGGCTTATACCCCTAGGGCTGAAAATTTTCCAAGATTGCAGGACTGGAAAATTTCTTACGATGGATCTGGCAACGTCGCCGATTTCATTTTCAAAGCCGAAACACTTTGCGAAAGGACGAGATGCTCCCTTGATCATTTGTTCCTAAACTTTCATGTTCTTTTAACGGGGAAAGCTGAGAAGTGGTTTTGGCAATTTAGTAGGCAAAATCCTACTGCTAACTATCCACAACTTTGCACTGCCATTGAAAAACAATTTGGCAAGTCCGAAAACGATCACGAAATCATTCATGAAATGTCGTTAAGGAAGCAACACCTTAAAGAATCTTTCGATGATTTTTATGACGATATGGTTTCGATAAACTTTCGGATGAATCGGCCTATGACAGATAGTGTGTTGATCAAAATATTAAAAAAGAATCTCAACGCCAATCTGACATATATGCTGTTTAATAGCAACTCGACGAGTCTGGAAGGATTTCGTGAGGCCTCCCGAAGGGCTGAACTGGTGCTCTCGGAAACTAAAAACCAACCATCCTTTTTTAGCCCGCAAAGGCAGGTACATGAAATTGACATTGTTTCGAATGATGAAAATGGCAATTTTGAATTTGACCCACAAGTGGAAGCGTTGCAAGATTCTCGCCGCTTTTCTAAACCCGATTATTCCAAAATACAATGTTGGAATTGTTTGCAGCTCGGACACTCTTATATTTATTGTCCTGAGGCAAGAACCACTATCTTCTGCTTTAAATGTGGATAAAAAGGAGTATTAACTCCAAAATGTCCAAATAACCACCAGGGAAACCACAGACAGAGCGTGATGCCCACCGGGGACACACGTTCTTCCCGACCGACCCCGAGTTCAAATTAAACTCAAACTTACCAAATTTTGCAAATTTATCTCCACCGAATATTGAAAAAATTAAAATTTTGAAACCTTTCTGCCGTGACTTTGCGTGTCAAACAAACACCGATATCTCAAATTTCCAAGATCGTGAAATTCGCTACAAAGTAGCTAAAAATCGAATTTTTAAAAATCAGCTCTGCTCCAACAAAAAGTTGAGAAAACAAAAAAAATGCAGACTAAGATACAAAAAACGCAAAAGTTACAAAAAAATAATAGAATCTACCAAACTTGCTGTTAACGGCGATGATCGTCCTTTTGCCAAAGTGAAAATCTTTGATGAATATTTAGTTGGCTTGCTGGACTCAGGAGCCAGTGTTTCTGTTTTGGGCAAAAATTGCCTGACATTTGTGGAAAATTTCTATAAAGCCTCTGAAAACGTTCCTATCTACGGCTGATGGTAAAAAGCAAAATGTTATTGGTTATTGTGACCTCGCTGTTACCTTCAAAAATGTAACAAGAAACATTATTTTTTATATTGCACTATCACTCTGCCAAGAGGCGTATTCTGGAGTAGATTTTTGGCAAGCATTTGCTATAGCTCCACAAATTTTTCCTCAAGTAAATTCACTTAGTATCAGTGAAGACCCATCAGAAACACCTGATTTCCATATCCTTTCGCCAGAAGAACAACTTGAGCTTGAAAAAGTTATTTTGCAGTTTCCTTCTTTCGAAAAAATCGGTCTAGGTTGTACGGATTTACTCGAGCACCATATAGACACTGGAGGCGCTGTGCCAGTCAAATCGCGACATTTTCCTCTTTCATCTCCAAGGCAAGAAGAAGCTTACCAAGAAGTTGATAGGCTATTGGGCATGGGCATGCGCAAACCAGGAAAAGTAAGGCTCTGTATCGACTCACGCAAGCTCAATGATATGACCAAAAAAGGATTCTTATCCGTTACCCCATATCAACGGGTTGCTAAGTAGGCTAAAAGATACATTTTTTAAAAGCGGAATTGATTTCAAGGATGCTTTTCTTCAAATAAAACTGTCCGAATCCTCTAAAGAAAAGACCGCATTTGTTATCCCTGGAAGACCTTTATATCATTATAAAGTTATGCCTTTTGGGCTATGTAATGGTCCACAGACAATGAGCCGTCTGATGGACAAGGTCATTCCATCAATATTGCGTGAAAATGTATTCGTCTATTTGGACGATTTGTTGGTTTGTAGTTCTTATTTTGACACTCACATGAAGTTGTTGCGTGAAGTCGCAAAATGTTTGAGGAGCGCTAAGCTGACCATAAATGTGGCCAAAAGCACATTTTGCCAAAGGAAAACCAAGTACTTAGGTTATCGCATAGGTCATGGATGCTTGAAGGTGGACCCTGAAAAGGTAAAAGCCATCGGAGAGTTCCCTGAGCCGAAATCCCCTCGTCAAGTAAGACGCTTTATTGGCATGGGCAATTGGTACCGATCTTTCATAAGTAATTTTTCAAATTTGGCTGGTCCATTGACAGATTGTCTCAAAAAGAAACCAGGTCGTTTTCAGTTGACGAACGATGCAATTGAGTCCTTTAAAAAAATTAAAGTTGCCCTTTCTTCAACCCCTGTGCTGGCTCAACCAGATTTTTCTCGTGAATTTTCCATTCAGTGTGACGCGTCTCGTATTGGTGTAGGCGGTCTTCCCTTCCAGCTTGATAATGACGGCAAGAAACACCCCATTGCTTTCGTGTCTCAAAAGCTTAATAAAGCTCAACGTAACTACACAGTTACAGAGCTGGAATGCATGGCCGCAGTGGTGTGTATAAAAAAATTTCGCCCTTACATTGAGGGATTACCTTTTCGAGTCATAACTGACCATTCGAGCCTTAAGTGGCTTATGACTCAAAAGGATTTAAACAATCGACTGGCGCGCTGGAGTTTGGCATTGCACTGCTTTGACTTTAAAATTGAGCACCGCAAAGGTTCCCTAAATGTAGTTCCAGACGCTTTGTCTCGCTTCGATGTAGACGAAATTTCTACACCAAAACTTACGTCAGATATCGACCTTTCTTCTCCCGAATTCAATTCCACTGAATACCAAAACTTACGCAAAACATTCACTGAAAATCAATCCTCTTTGCCAGACTTGTGTATCAATTTAAATGAAAATCTTGTATACAAGCGTGTCAAATTCAGGCGAGGAATTGAAAACGAAGAAAGTGATTTGTGGAGATTATGGTTGCCTAAAAGTTTGGCTACAGAAGCTATAAAGCTTGCTCACGACTCAATTTCTGGTTGTCATGGCTGCTATGTCAAAACACTTGCGAGGGTCCGTCAAAAATACTTTTGGCCTTCCATGGTAAAAGACATAAAAACTTACGTCGAAAACTGTGACATTTGCAAATGTGCCAAACCAACAAATAAAATTTTACGACCACCTAGGTCAATCTTTTGTAACGGAACGTCCTTTCCAGCGACTTTATTGTGACTTTTTGGGTCCGTATCCCATGAATAAAACCACCAAAAACACTTCTCTTTTTAGTGCTCTTGACCATTTAACAAAATATATTTTTCTTAAGCCAATGCGTGCTGCAACCATTACAAATGTAATCGATTTCTTTCAAACGGAAATTTTTCCATCTTTTGGCGTGCCTCAGTATATCCATAGTGATGACGGTAAACAGTTCATATCGAAAGATATGCAACAATTTTTCTCTGACTATGGCATAAGTCATATTAAAACTGGCCTCTATTCACCGCAGGCTAATGCCTCTGAGCGTGCTAACCGCGAAATCATTGTGAAGCTAAGAATTTTTCTGGAAAATCAAACTGATCATTGTGATATCGAAATCGAACATAATTCTGATCGCCTTAATCGAGTGCGAGAAAAAATTTTTAAACTAAAAAACGGTACTTTTGAATTTTATTGCTATTGTTTTTAACAATAACTTAAAGTGAAGAGTGAATTAAAGTGATTAATAAAAATTTTTAAATTCTATAATGATAATCGCCTTTTAGAAATAGTTGTTGTTGCTGTTGTTTTTGTTGTTGTTGTTGGTACTGAGTTTTTATTGGTTTTGTCCATAAATACATACATACTTTTCATAAGAATATAATTTTTTGTTTTCCGAAAAAAAAAGTTGTAAATAATTAAAAATTTAGAACAAACTATACACCATTGTAAAGGGAATAAACTAAGCTTTCTTATCATACTAAAAAAATTATAGGTCCTTAACACATTTTAAAAAAAAAATGTTTTTTTAAAAAATAATTGGTCAAAATTTCAGAATATCTCCAAAATGATAGGTTGAATTTCAAAATTTCACTCAACATTATTGAAGCCCAATAAATTATCTTTCTTATGACATCCATATTTTTGGTATCGAGACAGGGGTTCCCAACTTATGATAGTTTTTACGAAAGCTATATCCGGAACTTCCGATGGCTATATCTCAGAACTAGATCCGAGCGACACTTTTTTTTCATACTTTATATTTATTTTTAATCCTTTACCCCTAAAAAAAAAAAAATTGGACAATATCAGCTAAAGTAAACCTGTTCCAAAGCGAAGGCCACACACGCGTTCCGACACAAGATATGCTCTAATTGTTACTTTTTAAAATTGGTATTTTCACGAATTGAATACAAAATCATTTGGAAATTCAAAAGCTACTACTCTATCTATTGCAATTTAAATTTTTTCAAATTGAAAGCTACTTCGCAAGAAAAAGCATGGCTTAAGTTTACTTTAGCTCACATTCGCAAAACTTTTTAAAACCAAACTTATCTTATGTGCTTTTTAATTTTAAGAAGAAATATGTAACCAAAAAAAGTCGCTCGGATTTGGTTTCAGAGATATAACCATCGGAGGTTGCGGATATAGCTTTTGGAAAAATCATTATAAGTTCGGAACCGCTGCATGGATATCAAAAATATGGGTGTTCAAAGAAAAATAATTTAATGGCCTATAATAATGGTGAGCAAGCCTAAGAAATTTAATCCATAATTTTGGAGATATTACGATGTTTCTGAAATTTTTACCATTTTTTTTTAAAAACCGTAATTTTTTCCAAAAAATTTCTGAATGACTTATAACTTTTTTAGCTTCTTAAGAAAGCTTAATTTATTCCCCTTAAAATGATGTATCGTTTGTTCAAAAGTTTTTCATATTTATCCCGTTTTTGACCGAAAAACAAACAAATTTATTCAATGAACTCTTATGAAAACTATGTATTTATGGACAAAAACAATAAAAAACCAACAACAACGCCCGCGCGATTTTTAATAAAAACTTTTCGGCTGCGGCGCTTTTTTTCCAATGCGACGCATTATAAAACACAAAAATTTTTATTAAAAAGAAAGAATCGTCTTATAATCCGTTATAAGACAATTCTCATTTTAAAACGCCTATCAATAAAAAGCGATTATGTAAAATGGATGATATTGACATGCGTCGTTGTGGAGCTGACAGCTCCAGGAATAATAGCCACATTATATTATTTGTAGTTTTGTTTTAAACCAATAAGAAACTGGGACCCGTTTTTTAAAATTGTGTTCTTGGTTTTTGATTCAAAAGAAAAAAATAATCAATAAAAAATTTTTAGATTAACAAACTTAAATTTCGTCTATTTCGAATACAATCATGGAACGGTTTTTAAGCTCAATTTTCGTATCCAATTCAATAAATAGCAAAAGCAAAGGTTATGCGCCAATAAATTAATAACAAAATCTTTGCACTATCGATTTAAGCAATTTTAACTTTATATGATTATTATTTCCCAAAAGTGATCCGTAAATTGGATATCAACACCGATGACTAAGTTTACAAAAATCGGACCCATTTTTTTTATTAATTTAAAAAACGGCACAGGAAAAGTGGTTTTAGGAGTGCACGTTTCGCATACCTTTAATTAGATAATCAATGTCAAAACATTTTCGGAATGAAAGCGCCCTTTTCCACAACATATTTAGGTCATCGAATTGTAACATTCTAAACGCTTATTTTTTTAAGGTACAACAATCTTTTCGTTAGCGAATGTTCAGGAAATATTGGCAAAAGCCTGATTTTTTGAGACACTCCAACTATTTTAAGATGATGAACTTTCCTCGATATGAATAATTTAAGGGCTTATTAGTGAGATATTAATAGGTATTAAACTATTTTTTACAACTTTTCGATTGGCCTATTATGACTTTCTTTTGAAAATTTATTGAGTTTGCAGACATGCTGCAGTTATAGTTAGAAAAATGAGTTCAATTTTACTTGTGTATCGGCCATGGACTAATCGTGGTTTTGGTAAACTTACATCGTCTATATAGTAAATTGATCTAGCAATTCAAAGGTCCATCATCGTCCACCATGTTAGTAAATTGTTACATATAACTACTAGGTGATCGAATAGTGACAAATCCCAATGTTCTGTCAATACAGTCCTCTGTGAAAGTTTTGACAAAATTTTAAAAAAATAAACAAAAATTTGAACTTTTCACCGAATCTTGCCAGGCGGCAGGGTTAGTTAATTATATTCTCAAGCTTATTAGAAAAATAATTTTGTGTCTTCAGAGTCACTCACTTTGTTATGATTTCGCGATTTGGAAGTAAATTGCCCACTTCCCATGGAAAACCAATTTTTCGCTAAATTGGCCAGACGTAGATATGCTAACATCACATTCAAATTGGCAGAACTTTTTCAAACTTTTTTTTGTGCCAAATAATTCTGTAAAATTTCGTTGTGTTGTTTACAAAGAATTAGCAACTTTATCTCATGCATTTTTCTCCTAAAATGCTGTTTAGGAAAAAAATTATAAAACAACAATTCCAGGTAAACTTCAACCTTCCCCATAGATCGATTTTGACTGAAAAATATATTTCCTCACTCTCCATTCATATCAGGATTAACTTAAGCTTTAATATCCATCCATGGTTAAACTTTTTTTTTTTCAAATTCTACCATAACTACATACGGAGGACCGAATTGGCATTTGGTTTTTTTTATCACGTTTTCGGTCACAGATATATTTACTAATTTGTCATGGCGGACACCTTTTTATTTATTTATTAAGTTTTAATATTTAAAAAATTACATTTTAGTTTTATAAGGAGAATTCAATTCAATTCAATTCATTTTATTTTATTTTTCAGTACATAAGAATATAATTCTTTTAAATTAAGTGTAAATCAAACATGTTGGTAATAATTAATGCATTTAAAGGATAACATAACTACATTAAATAATTAAAATAATTAGCTTAATTTAAGATAAAAATAATAAAAATGAATTTGATAGTATGTACATATATATCTTAATATTATTATATGTAGGTTCAGTAGCAGAGGAAAAAAAAAAGAAAGAGGTGAAAAAAAAAAGAAAAAAAACATAGTTAATAAGTAGATAGGCAAGTAAGTTAAAAAAAAAAAATGAAGTAAAGTAACGATAAATGTTGCGCTTAAAGTTCATTTTGCATTGAATACATTTAAAATCTCTTGGCAGAGAATTCCATAAACGGATAGCGTTAATAAAGAAGAGTCTAGAAGAATTTAAATATTTGAAAGTTGGCAAAAGAAAGTTTACATTGCGTAAAGATTGGCAATAACTCAGTTTTGCATAAAGATAGCCAGGTGTTCTTGAATAAATAATTCCGTGAAGAAAGATACAATTTCTAATTTTTAGGTAATTATCAATGCTGCAATTTAGTATGCGAAAGCTATATTCGGATACATGATCAGACCTCCTTAGCCCATATACTTATATAACGCGCTGCAACATTTAATTTATGATTTGAACGCGAATCAACTTACTATAAACTACTTCGGCATAGGTTATAATTGGCACTATCAGCTGAATAACTAGGCGTCTTTGGGTCGCAATAGGCATAAATGATGACTTCATTCTAAGATTTCTCAGTGTGTAGTAAATTTTGCTAATTACAGAGTTTATGTGGTCTTCACAACTTAAAGAACAATTTATTTTAAACCCTAGGTTGGTAACTTTATCGACAAATTTCAGTTGTGTGTTATTCAAAAAAATTGGAGGCAGCTCAGAGAAGGGATAAGCTTTTTTTGATATAGGCAAAACATATGATTTCAGAGGATTGAGGCTTAATCCATTGTTAATGGCCCATTCATTAATACATCCTATATCTTCATTTGCTCTGCAACTTAAATTTTCAATGAGGCCAAATGGTCGCGATATGTACAACTGCAAATCATCCGCATAAGCATGCATCGTAACATTTTTGCATACCAAAAAAATGTCATTAATAAATATTGTAAACAAAACAGGCCCCAGTACAGAGCCCTGTGGTACTCCACAACTAACACGATGATAAGTAGAATATTTTTGACCAACTTTAACCCTTTGTTTTCTAATGAATTCTATCATTATACTTGTGTCAATTTGTTGCCGTCTGATGTAGAATTTTTAGAAAAAAGCAATAATGCGTTTCGGTGCAAAGGTTGTTATACAGCGAGACGTGGCTCTATTTGCTCTCCCTCTCTTTCTACGTCTCCATCTCTGCAGACTCAGCATGAAGCTGAAAAACAGCAGCCACTTGCTGAAAAAGTTCAATGCCTTCAAATTAGGCAAAAACAGCAACAAAAACCATCGGTGCAATCAAAACAACAGTCTCAGAAGCTGCCTAGCACAAGCAAAATGGTACAACAACAACAACAAATGCAAAACAAAGTGAGTGGGCAGAAACAATTACAACAGCATCTTCATCAACCAATTTCTAATCAGCGGCAGCAGACTGATGACTCAGAAAGTATTACCCTTGAAAAAATTTATAACGAAATTGTAGCTATGCGAGCGGAGAATGCGACCTTGCGCTCTCTTGTTTCTTCTCTCCAAGAAAATAAATTAACATTAACGCAACAAATAAATGATCTCCAGAACCATGTCGCAGTTCTTCAGCAGAGAGACAGATCAAAATGTATTGAAATCGTGGGAATTCCTGATGTTGATAACAACAATGCATTGGACTGCGCTCTTCAGGTATTTTCTAAGGGATTTGGCGTGAACATTACTGAAGCACATTTGGACACTTGTTATGTTAAAAAAGTTAAACACAATAACAACGGGGCTACATTAAATGTTGTTGTAGTTAAATTTGTATCGCTTTTAAAGAAAAATGATGTAATGAAGAGTAAATATAGTAAACGGGATAACCTTACTTCTAAATTATTTGGTTGTAATGATGAGCAAAAGATTTTTTTACATGACAGTCTAAATAGTAATACTAGATCTCAAAGAGCAAAAAGAGAAAAACTATTTAAATATGCTTGGGTTAGAAATGGAAGAGTTCTTGTGCGCAGAGGAGATAACGATAATTATATTGTCATTAATTCTTTAAAGGATCTAGAGAACGTTATTTAGCTTTTTTAGTTTTTTTAATTTTGATTTTTTAACTTAAGATGTCAAATGACTTTTTAGATTATATCTCCTCTGCCAGTTGTAGTAACACCAACTCAAATGATCTCTTCTTCGACCCTATATATAACAATAACTTGCTTGTTATCCATCAAAATATACGAAGTATGCGTAAAAACTTCGATAATTTACTAGTGCATCTGAATTCTTTCGTAAATAGGCCTGACTTAATATTTTTAACGGAAACATGGATATATGATTCTGAAACCTCGCTATATAATATTCCTGGGTATAAACTAATTGCTTGCTGCAACAATAAATATGCTTCAGGGGGAGTTGCTGCCTTTTTACCTTCTACAACTGAATGCAATTTTTTATGTTTGAATTTGAATAGCTGTGATGTGCTTAAAGTGCAGTGCACTGCTGATAATCGCAAATACACATTTGTATGCATCTATAGATTTAATGATTCTTCTATACCGAAAGATGTATTTCTTTGTGATTTAGATAACATCCTAGCTAATGATTTAAATAGTAATCTAATTCTACTGGGTGATTTTAACATTGACATTTTGAT
This sequence comes from Meiosimyza platycephala, assembly GCA_963662105.1. NCBI lineage: Eukaryota > Metazoa > Arthropoda > Insecta > Diptera > Lauxaniidae > Meiosimyza > Meiosimyza platycephala. Next base: position 48,939,626 of record OY759211.1, on the reverse strand, counting down.
CAATTCTGGGTTTGTTGACAGTTATTTAAGTTTACTATCGTCATATGGCTTAGAATCTTGTATAAATCAGCCTACACGCTATTCTGCTATCTCAGAAACTTGTATAGACCATATTTTTATGCGTCTTTTCAGTCCTTTTGATTTTTCTAAGTTTAGCTCTGTTATTGATTTTCAAATATCTGATCATTGCATGACCTGTTTAAGTTTTCAACAGATTATACAAAATCGTGCAAGTAACATATCTTCATGCAAATACGTAACAAAAACTGATTTTGTCAAGCTTAATAATTGCCTACGACTGGAGTGCTGGTTAGATGTGTACAGTGAAAATGATGCTTCCATAGCTTACGATTTATTTATCGCAAAATTAAAGAAGTATTTCCAAAAGTGTTCAAAGTTAGTTCCTCTAAAAAGTGGCAATTTACATAATTTTAAACCATGGATAACTAAAAATCTGCTTGATAAAATTAAAAAGAAAAATAAATTATATAAAAAGGCAAAAAAGAAGCCCTATCATAATCCTATTTTTATAAAATACAAAAAACTTTGTAAAGAAGTTGCGAAGGATGTATTACTTTGTAAAAATAATTATTATCTTAATGAATTTTGCAAGGCTAAGGGTAATAGCAAAAATGAATGGAGTTTAATCAATAATATTCTGAACAAAAATAAGAAAAATGATCTAATTCAAGAAATAAAGCAGGGCAATGTGTCCATTACTGATCCTAAGGAAATCTCTAACTCATTTAATAACTTCTTTTCTAACGTAGGGCAACAACTAGCTAAAGATTGTGAAAATGTTAGAAATCGATGCAGTTGCTTATCTTTTGAGGCTTCTTAGTCTAACAGTTTCTATTTTAACCGTTTTACCTCTTATGAAATCTTTTGCATTATCATGTCCTTAAAGTCTTCCAATTCTTCAACTTCTAATGGCTTCTCCAATAACTGTGTTAAATCAATTTCGTTTAATATTTCTGATGTTTTATGCCACTTGTATAACAAAAGTGTTTTTTCTGGAATTTTCCCACATGATTTAAAACTGGCAGAAGTTATACCTTTATTTAAAAAGGGTGACATAACAAATTTAAATAATTTCAGGCCAATTTCAATTCTCTCAGTCTTTGCTAAAATTTTTGAAAAGGCTATGAAAACACGGATTGCCACTTTTTTGGAAAAGACTAAATTTTTTAGTAAAAGCCAATATGGTTTTAGACAGGGATTATCTACAGAAGGTGCCCTGTTAAGTTTTTGCTGTAATATATATGATGGTTTTAATAGTAAGATGTTGACTGCGGCTCTTTTTGTGGTCATCACAAAAGCTTTTGACGCTGTCAATCATACAATACTTTAGGAAAAATTATTCAAGTGCGGTTTCAGAGGCTATGTTTATAAGTGGTTTGAATCATATTTATCTGGCAGAAGTCAAAGAGTAAAATTTAAAGGCTATTTGAGTGTGCATGCAAATGTGTTATTGGGTGTACCACAAGGGTCAGTGCGGGGTCCGATCCTGTTTTTGATTTTCATTAACTCCCTTCTCCAGCAAAATTTCAAATGTAAAGTTAATGCGTTTGCAGATGATATGGCTTGTACCCTCTCCAGTAACTGTTCTCTAAATCTTTTTTGTGATATTAATCATGATCTTGAAGTTTTGAGCCACTGGCTTAAGTTACATAAATTGATTATTAGTGATAAAACTAAATTGATGTTGTTTGATATTACTGGTAGGGAGCAGGTATATGGAGATTTCGTATTCGTATATTACGGTAAATATTGCTATTCTTCTGCAACTTGTAGATCATCTAATAACGCTCAAACTTTTTTTGATTCCACTTCCTGTTCCTTGCGTTGTTTTGCTATTGAAACTGTTAAATCTTTTAAGTATTTGGGTCTTTTGATTGACTACAAGTTAAATAGGGGTGATCATTCTGCTGCACTTAAGAGGTTCCTAATGACATCTGTCAGATATTTGTATATTCTAAGTTCTTATTGTTCTTTGATGCTTCTTAAGTGCATTTACTATGGAATATTCCACTCTAAGCTGGAATACGGTCTGGTGTGTTGGGGTGGTGCTCACAATATAAAAATTCAACCACTCCTTATTTCCCAAAAACACGCAATACGTTTAATATGTAGAAAGTCCCGCCGGGAAAATAGTTTTATGCTTTTTAAAAATTTGAATATTCTCCCATTTAAACACTTATATTTTTTTAAGGTGCTAAAGGTGTTTTATATTAAATCTGGCTATCTTTCGAGAAGATCGTATGAAAACTATAATCTAAGAATCAATAATCTGCATATTGCCTTAGTACCACAGCACGCTCTTCAAATTTTTTAAAGGTTTTATACGTCTGTTGCACCCAGACTTTTTAACTGTCTCCCATTAGATATTAGAACCAGCTCAAATATGTCCCTGTTTCTAAAAAGTTTTAAGTCTTGGCTTTATACTTTAAGTTATTATGATGCATTTAATCTACTTTTATCTTCGGTTTAATGAATGTGTAGTTGTTCGTATATTGTTTTAGATATCTTTTTGCTCATACATATTTGTATTTTTATTTATTTTGCTCTTTTAATATTCACTTTTGCTCCGTTTTTATTTTTATCAATATTTTACTATATTTATTCTCATTTTTTTTTGTTTTTATTATTTAATTTTAGTTCTGTTTATTTCATCTAAACTTAATGATTGATTTTTTAATTTTACGACCCCACTTTTGTGCTCAATGAATTGTATTTAAAATTGTGAAACTTGTAAACTGCATTCAATATTAAATCTTTTTGATTTACAGAATGCAGATTTATTAATTCTCTTATTCATGAATTTTAGGTTAATTAATAGCTTTACATTTTTTTGTTATTTTTAATATTATACTTATTTATATCTATTGTTAATTTAGCATCTACTTATGTATACTTTTTGAATTTTTTGTATATTGAATTAATAATAAGATCTATTACTACTACTATCATCGAGATAAGAGCTAAGAATTTTGGATGCAGTATCTGAGAAACCAAAAAATTACCTCAATTTACGATATAGCATAGAGTGGTTGACATTGTCAAAAGCTTTGGAAAAATCCAATAGGCACAGCAACGTAAGTTTCTCACTATCATAGGAGGTTCGTATGTCGTCTAAGATTTTTACTACAGCAGTTGAACAACTGTGTTTCTCACGGAACTCAGACTGAAGCGGTGAAAGACATTTATATGTGTTAAGATGTGCAACAATCTGCTCTGCCATCAGTGATTCACAAATTTTAGAAATGACAGATAGCACACTAATGGGTCTATAATCATTGCATTCCGATGGTTCTGGTTTTTTAGCAATGGGAACTTTAGTTGCTATCTTCCATACCTTAGGAAAGCATGAACTAGACAAAACAATAGTTAATTATGTGAACCAAGGAACTTAGTGCATAAGGCAACGCCATTTTTAAAAATTTCAAAGAGATTCCATCTTCCCCATATGCTTCTGATTTTATTTTTCTTATGCTACAGATAACATCAGATTCATTAACACCAGTGAATTCGAATGTGTTTAATAAATTGTTGTGAGTTATATTTAGCAGAGGTTATTCCATGTTAACCGATTTATTGACAAAGTGTTCATTCATAACTTCCGGTTCAATCTCACAACCAATCGTATTTTTGCTACCAATACCTATCCCTCTTAAGTTTCTCCAAAGTGTCTTAGGCTGTAACGAAGTATTTAACTTTGATTCATAATAACGCTTTTTTGAAAGTCGAACAGCAGACGAAGCCTGATTTCTTACAACCTTGTAAGCTTCCCAATTGATAGAGGTAGGATATCTTTTCCATTTACAATACAATTTGTTTTTCTTTTTTATAATAGAAGTCACATGGTTAGTGAACCATGGACAAGTTTTGTTTTTTATAGTAACCGTACGAAGAGGCACATGAGTGTTATAGATTCTATTTATTATACTGTTGAAAAAATCAACTTTTTCATCAATATTTGGAAGGTACCAATAATTATTCCATTGTACCAGTGCAAGATCATTATATAGTGCATTGAAGTTCACAGATTTAAAATCCCGATAAGAAAAAGAATAGGGGGTAGAAACCACCTTGAAATTTATGTTCAGTGTGCAGAAGATAAAGTCATGATCTGAAACAAAGGAAATTTGATCGAAAAGTAACACAGAACTAATATCAGATACAAAAAATAAATCAAGAAGACTAGGAATAACAGGGTGTGAAAACCGAGTTGGCATCTCTGTATTTACAATTGTTCGGTCAGTTCGGTCAGTTTTGTTATGCAAAATAAAAACAAAGGCCCGTAGTTTTAGTCGCAAAACTAAGAGCGCTCTGAGTAAAACCTAGTTTTTAGCTAAAATCGAACATACAGAGTGACCAACTGTGAGCTATGAGTTCACAGTCCTAACCCATAGGCCACGCTGCCTGCGGTATTTCAGATTTTTGTTATGCCTTTTGTTCACTGTGTCTACAATGTTTTGTGTCAATTACGCAGGCTAATCTATTTTTAAAAATTTCCTCATAATTTAATGCAAGTTTCTCTTTTTTTATGGGGTCACTCTGCTTAGTGTTGATTTTAAGTTTAAGTTTATTAGATAACAAATTTTTATTTTGCAAAAAATTCGATATATTTCATATGTTTTTTACAGAGCTTTTATGTTCAGTTGTTTTAGGCTAAGCTCCTCAAGGAGCAGTTTTGGGTACGCTTTTATTTATTATCTATATAAATGATATAGAAAAAGTCCTCAAGAATAGTAAAATCTGTTTATTCGCTGATGACACATTGATAGGAAGTAGGAAGTACAATGAATGAATGTATAGAAAAAATAAATGATGATTTGAAAATTGATATTTAAAAATGAATATACTGAAACTTAATACTAATAAAACTAAATCTATGCTTATCAACGGTTTTTCTGAAAAAAGTATAATTAATGGCGAAAATATTGGGAAAGTGAAAGAGATAAAATATTTAGGTATTGTGATCGACAATAATTTAAATTTTAATGAACACATTAATTACATATGTCAAAAAATTCCAAAAGAAATAAGATTTTTCCAAAGAATAAGAGGCAGGCTATCTTTTCCAACTGCTATTAAAATTTATATCACAATGATAAAACCTCATTTTGAATACTGTTCGACAATCTTATTTTTAGGTTTGAATGCTATGTTAACAAGATTACAAAAATTACAGAACAAAGGCATGATGTATCTTAAGATATAATAGAATAGTACCAGTAAGATTATATCGTCGCTCACTTGTACAACGGCCCTAATTGACATTTTTAGTTTTGTGCAGGAGACACAAAAAACTGAATAAAAACCGACAATGTAGAATATTTGAATTTGTTTAAATGCAGTTTAGTGACAGAATCATTAATAAAATGATGTATCTTAAGATATAATAGAATAGTACCAGTAAGATTATATCGTCGCTCACTTGTACAACGGCCCTAATTGACATTTTTAGTTTTGTGCAGGAGACACAAAAAACTGAATAAAAACCGACAATGTAGAATATTTGAATTTGTTTAAATGCAGTTTAGTGACAGAATCATTAATAAAATTATTTTTAATGAAAAACGTTAATTTTTTTATTGATATTTATTTTATTTCAATTAGGGCTTTTTGACATCATTTTTATGTATGCGTAAGTGCATTTAGGGCTTTTTGCAATTACTTTGAAAACTAAAAGTGTAATTCATTTACAACAATTTAAAGAAAATTTACAAATATTGAACTGTTTAATGTAATTTTATTTATTATTAGTTGCGAAACTAAAAAATAATATTACGGACAATACCGCACGGTCGAATTTAATATTTTGCAATTCTTTAAATAAAGATCTTAAAAACCGCCTTATTGACCGCGCTATTTGTAAAAAATTAAAACAAAAAAATTTTTTAAGTTTTAAAATTTATTAAAGTGGTTGCATTTCGACTTTCGTCATCATCAGCACAAACGTTTTATAAGACTTAATGTAGTTTTTTAATAAATAAAAAGAAATTAAAAAAAAACTTGAATAAAAGAAATTATTCAAATGATTGCATTAAATGAATGGAAAATTATCATAAAATTGTTGGCAATCCATCGGCAATAACTTTTTCTAATCTTGCAAACGGTCCCACTTTTTCTTTGAAATTTTAAACTTTTGCCTGCATAAAGGGCTCAGCCTTTCTTCGGAAAACTTTCTTGGATTTGATGTTATAAGTAAGGGCTGATATTCATCGTTCCAAACCATGACGGTTATGCAGATTTTGCTGACTGACAGTTGAAATCCGCTTTGACTGTACTTGGAAGATCTTTGAATCAATAATTTGAGTGTCATGAATACAGCTGCACCATATTTTCTTCAAACATAATATTGTGTTTTAAGAAATACTCTAGAGACTGAGTACGCGCTGAGTTTTCGAACGAAATTCGTCTTCTGCTTACCGGATCAACAAGGCCTATTACATATAACTTTTTTTCCCATGTCATTTTCCAAAATTCATCAAAGATGGCTTTCCGTGCATTTGCACTAAAAAGCGAACAGTACCAGTTACGTCTTTGCTCACAAAGTTTTGACGTACAAGGTGGCCAAGGCTGTCTTTCGGCCCTTTGCCACAAACCGTTTTCAATCGAAACGCCTATATATTGAACTCCTCAGATTCGTTTTTTCATAATTGGAATCCGATCACGTTTTAATTGTTCCGGAATTGAATCAGAGGCATTGATCTCACACAAAATATTTTTCGTAACACTTATTACGAAAAATTAAAACGAAGGCTTAAGTTTACTTTTGCTGACATTGTCCAATTTTATTTATTTTTTTAGGGGTAAAAGAGGGTTAAAAATAAATAAGAAATATGAAAAATAAAGTGTCGCTCGGATCTAGTTTCGGAGATATAGCCATCGGAAGTTCTGGATATAGCTTTTGTAAAAACAATTATAAGTTGGGAACTCCTGTATGGATATCAAAAATATGGGTGCCATAAGAAAGATAATTTAATGGCCTTCAATAATGGTGTGTAAAGTATTGAAATTCAACCTATATTTTTGGAGATATTACGATTTTTCTGAATTTTTGACCATTTTTTTTTTATATACATTTTTTTTTAAAAAAATTTTGTTAACGACCTATAATTTTTTTAGTATGATAAGAACGCTTAGTTTATTCCCTTTAAAATGGTATATAGTTTGGTCTAAATTTTTAATTATTTACCCCCTTTTTTACCGGAAAACAAAAAATTATATTCAATGAAGTCTTATGAAAAGTATGTATTTATGGACAAAATCAATAAAAACTCAGTTACAACAACAACAACAGCAACTATTATTATAAGGCGATTATCACTATAAAATTCAAAAATTTTTATTATAAATTGCGCGCGCGATTTTTGATAAATATTTTAAAAGTTATGCCAAGGTAAGTCTTATACATGTTACGGATTTCCATTTTCAAGACGTAAGAAGTACGTTAAGAGGTTGTCAACGCGATTGCAATTCGTTAAACGATACGGCAACATACCTCAATTGAAGTGCAAATGTCAAATTTTAATTTCAGCCACCTGTCGGCTACATTAGAACCTTCAATTGGGATATGAAAATGTTTTAAAATCAGCCGATAAAAACGCCCAATTGCTATTTGACACCTCTTTTGACTTTTGCCCAACAGAAACGCACATTGCGGCGTCTCTATTAACACCTTGATCTCCTGTTGAAGGAAAAAAGTTTCAAAAGAGTTTGACTTTAATTTTCTTACATTATTAGTATTATTCCCACTAAACTGGTGCTGCGTGCGGTGCGAGGCTCGGCTCGTGTTGAGGGGGCAACATGTCCAACGGGGGGTGATCCTACCATAACGATCGGTGAATCAATTTTTTTTATTTTTTTTTAGTTTTTGGAAAAAAAAAGGGAAAACTTTTTTTTTGTATTTCTTTTTTTGCGTGTGCCCCTTGCATTGATATATGTGAGGCCTGGTAGCATCAGGACGTGATGCCAGAGCCGGCCCGTGTTGGTGTAGGGTGGGCGCACGACGGGAGTAGCGGATTTTCTATTTACGGGTCCTTTCTTTTTGGCATCGCGGTTTATTCGCGCTGGCATTTCCCCTGATTAGCAAGTCATATTTTTGTCAAAAGTTTTTTTTTGAAATCCTAACGATTTTTTTTTTACGATTATTTACAATTTATTTTTTTTCCCATCCAACTTTAAAATATTTTTTTTATATTTTTTTTTTTATTATATGTATATTTTCTCATTTTTAATATTATTTAATTTTTTTTTTTCCATTTAAATCATTCTTTTTTTTTTGCGCTTACTTTTATTTGTTTGTAGTATTTGGCCTGACAAGGCTTTCTTTAAATTCGGACCTATTTTTTTTTATTATCTCACATTTATTTTGAAGTTTGGTTAGTCTATTCAATACTTCGAAGGCTTACTTTTTCCCTCCTTGTAAAAATAACTTGTAATTAGTTATAATTACAACAACATTTTTTTTTTTTTTTTTTTTTTTTTTATTTTATTTTTTTTTAATATTTTTCTTCCGGTCGTTCGGTTCCTAGAGTGGCACTATATATATACCTTATAAATAGTATGCATAATACTCGATCTACTCGAGGAACAAACACCAAAAGAACCCCAATTAGAGGTAGAGGTAGACCCACTAGTAACGACGCAAGTACGTCGAGTTCTAACCGGTCATTTGTTACTTCCAGAAACCCTGGAGTGGTAAATTCACAAGTTAGGTTTTCGACCGCTTCCATAGTCAGTATTGAGCGTGCGCTCCAAGATCCTGCCATTGTAGAATTTTCTTTGGTAGATCAACCAGAATCCTTGACAGTCCAACCTGATCCTTCGGTAGGTCAACCAGAACACTTGGGAGTTGACTCTGACGGGTCAAAACAAAATCTACTCGATATTTCCAATTTGCAATTTTTAAATACAACGCGTTCGGAGCTAAACCCTCAAAACCCAAATTTCGATATGGCCGATTCAGAGCCCGAAACTTCCCCTGAAAATGCTCTAACTCACGACAATCAAGAAGCAACCACAAGCGCAAGTGCCGCTGCGATGGACTCTCTCGTCAGACTTCTGAGTCAGGCAATCCTTACCAGCCAGGATGAAATGAAAAGGGATCTACAGGATATGAGATCCAACGTTGATAGCTTAAATAATAGGATGTCTGCTCAAGCCCCACAATTTTCCAGAGGTGATCCTCAACTACGTCCACAACCGGCTTATACCCCTAGGGCTGAAAATTTTCCAAGATTGCAGGACTGGAAAATTTCTTACGATGGATCTGGCAACGTCGCCGATTTCATTTTCAAAGCCGAAACACTTTGCGAAAGGACGAGATGCTCCCTTGATCATTTGTTCCTAAACTTTCATGTTCTTTTAACGGGGAAAGCTGAGAAGTGGTTTTGGCAATTTAGCAGGCAAAATCCTACAGCTAACTATCCACAACTTTGCACTGCCATTGAAAAACAATTTAGCAATTCCGAAAACGATCACGAAATCATTCATGAAATGTCGTTAAGGAAGCAACACCTTAAAGAATCTTTCGATGATTTTTATGACGATATGGTTTCGATAAACTTTCGGATGAATCGGCCTATGACAGATAGTGTGTTGATCAAAATAATAAAAAAGAAGCTCTCGGAAACTAAAAACCAACCATCCTTTTTTAACCCGCAAAGGCAGGTACATGAAATTGACATTGTTTCGAATGATGAAAATGGCAATTTTGAATTTGACCCACAAGTGGAAGCGTTGCAAGATTCTCGCCGCTTTTCTAAACCCGATTATTCCAAAATACAATGTTGGAATTGTTTGCAGCTCGGACACTCTTATATTTATTGTCCTGAGGCAAGAACCACTATCTTCTGCTTTAAATGTGGATAAAAAGGAGTATTAACTCCAAAATGTCCAAATAACCACCAGGGAAACCACAGACAGAGCGTGATGCCCACCAGGGACACACGTTCTTCCCGACCGACCCCGAGTTCAAATTAAACTCAAACTTACCAAATTTTGCAAATTTATATCCACCGAATATTGAAAAAATTAAAATTTTGAAACCTTTCTGCTGTGACTTTGCGTGTCAAACAAACACCGATATCTCAAATTTCCAAGATCGTGAAATTCGCTACAAAGTAGCTAAAAATCGAATTTTTAAAAATCAGCTCTGCTCCAACAAAAAGTTGAGAAAACAAAAAAAAATGCAGACTAAGAAACAAAAAACGCAAAAGTTACAAAAAAATAATAGAATCTACCAAACTTGCTGTTAACGGCGATGATCGTCCTTTTGCCAAAGTGAAAATCTTTGATGAATATTTAGTTGGCTTGCTGGACTCAGGAGCCAGTGTTTCTGTTTTGGGCAAAAATTGCCTGACATTTGTGGAAAATTTCTATAAAGCCTCTGAAAACGTTCCTATCTATGGCTGATGGTAAAAAGCAAAATGTTATTGGTTATTGTGACCTTGCTGTTACCTTCAAAAATGTAACAAGAAACAATCGACAATCACGCGATGCGAACAAAAAAGCGAGTTGCTGAGTGCTTTTGGCGTACAGGCGTCAGTTGGAAAAATTTTTATTCGCGTGCGGTCGCAAGTTAAGAGGATTTTTTTTGAAGCGTGCGGTTGCAAACGATTTTCAAGATGGACGGTTAAATGAATAATTCGTCTTAACTTAAGAATAACTTAAAATTAACTTAAATTGGACTAAAGTGTAAAGAAAGTGAAATTAAAGAAAGAAACTATTGTAAAATCTAAAATAACTTAAAAATAAATAAAAGTTGAAAATAGAAAAAGAAAGTGCATTTTGAAAAGAAAAAAATAGAAGAAAAATAAAGTGTTTGCCGTCAGCGCAGCCAAAAGAGGCTTTTCCAGTTTTCGGTCGCCAGTGGCAATTCAATGTTGTTCCTTAAAATACGATTATCAAAGTTTGAGAAATGCATATTTCTGTATTCCTGTTGTATGCTTAAAATATTTTTATAAATATAATTTGTGTAAAAGACTTTGTAAAAGCTAAAATTACCGTGGAATCCCCCTTGCTTATTGAATGGAGACAATAGCAATGCTATTTTTTTCTCCTAAAATGCTTGGCAAGAGAAAATTACAACAAAATGAAACAAAATCTTCATCGGATTTACAATGAGATAAACAAAAATCGCTAGGAAAAGCACAAAAACATCTTAAAAAAGTGAGTTTTCCAGTGTAAAAATCTAAATTAATAAATAGTATATACAAGAAAATACTAACGTTTAATAAGAGACAAAACTTATCCATAAATATAAAAAAAAAAACTATTAAAACAGCAGTATAATGGCTAAAACTGCCAGTTTAATTTAAAGTTCAATTTATAACAATAGCATAGTGTGTTATTAAATAAATCAAAAAAAAAAAACACAATATTTATAAATAAATGTATAAAAATTTCAATCATCGTGTTTCGCACAAAACAACTAAAAATGATTTGACATAAAATTTTCAAGTCAAATACAAAAAAAAAATTACAATTTCAACTGTGAGGTGCATAAAGCTTTGTTGTGGTTGGCGACATCATAAAAAAAAGCTTATTTAAGGCTACATAATAAAAACAACAAAACAAAAAACCATAAAATCATGAAATTTCAACAATACCACAGAATAAACTTATATCACCAACCAACATTAAAGCAACAATGACAACAACAACTTTAACAGCCACAGCAGTCAACAATAATAGTAGCAGCAACACCAACATCTACAGCACGGACAGGAGCAGCAGTCAGCCGTATTACCAGCCAGAGCTGTCGACAGCCACAGCCGCCAGCTAAGTCGCTAACTATTCAATTTGTTTTTTTTGTATTTCTTCATTTGTATAAGCTTAAGTATATTTCTTTTCCTTCTCATTAGCATTTGATAAGTCATTATTATTTGAATTTATATTGTTTTGACAGTGAATTCACTTAAAGTAACTTTGTGCATTTTTAAGATAAGATCTGTTCAACAAAAAAAAGAGAATTAAAGAAAAAATGATGGTGAAGTCGAGTTCTTCTTAATTGGAAAATTATGACGATGTGCTAGGAAGTAGACTTAGGGGAGGTGCCATGAGTTGGTCCACCGCGATGCCACCGTAAAAGTTTGAGGAAGGGACCTTGGGTTTTTCTGCTCCCCGTTAGGGAATATATATTTTTTTAATTTTACATTTTTCTATGATGCGCCACAAGTGGCAATGGGAAAACCGCGCCCTAGCCGGGAATGACTTCGGTGGTCGATACCGAAAGTCTTATTTTGTGAGTTTCTTTTCCAGTGCACATGCCAGGCGTAACATAGATGGCGCCCAACGAAAGCAAAATGGCTTTCATTTTGTTTTTGGTTTTTTTTTAAATTTTTTCTTTTTTTTGAATTTTTTTTTTTGAAACGCAGGGGCATCCTTTGCAAAAGGGATGACGGGGTTAGCGATCCCGCGTATCCCAGCGAATCCAGGAAGCGTCTGTACCCACATTGGGCGGCTTCCTGGTCAGCGTCTGTACCCACAGTTGGCGGCTGAAACTTCGCACCGACCCTTATGGTTGCGTTCATCCCGTGTTGGATTGTGTTTCCGACGCGGGCGGGGACTCGCATCAGTCCCAGTTACTGGACGTTTTTTAAAACTGGTGCTGCGTGCGGTGCGAGGCTCGGCTCGTGTTGAGGGGGCAACATGTCCAACGGGGGGTGATCCTACCATAACGGTCGGTGAATCAATTTTTTTTATTTTTTTTTAGTTTTTGGAAAAAAAAAGGGAAAACTTTTTTTTTGTATTTCTTTTTTTGCGTGTGCCCCTTGCATTGATATGGGTGAGGCCTGGTAGCATCAGGACGTGATGCCAGAGCCGGCCCGTGTTGGTGTAGGGTGGGCGCACGACGGGAGTAGCGGATTTTCTATTTACGGGTCCTTTCTTTTTGGCATCGCGGTTTATTCGCGCTGGCATTTCCCCTGATTAGCAAGTCATATTTTTGTCAAAAGTTTTTTTTTGAAATCCTAACGATTTTTTTTTTACGATTATTTACAATTTATTTTTTTTCCCATCCAACTTTAAAATATTTTTTTTATATTTTTTTTTTTATTATATATATATTTTCTCATTTTTAATATTATTTAATTTTTTTTTTCCATTTAAATCATTCTTTTTTTTTGCGCTTACTTTTATTTGTTTGTAGTATTTGGCCTGACAAGGCTTTCTTTAAATTCGGACCTATTTTTTTTTATTATCTCACATTTATTTTGAAGTTTGATTAGTCTATTCAATACTTCGAAGGCTTACTTTTTCCCTCCTTGTAAAAATAACTTGTAATTAGTTATAATTACAACATTTTTTTTTTTTTTTTTTTATTTTATTTTTTTTAAATATTTTTCTTCCGGTCGTTCGGTTCTTAGAGTGGCACTATATTTATACCTTATAAATAGTATGCATAATACTCGATCTACTCGAGGAACAAACACCAAAAGAACCCCAATTAGAAGTAGAGGTAGACCCACTAGTAACGACGCAAGTACGTCGAGTTCTAACCGGTCATTTGTTACTTCCAGAAACCCTGGAGTGGTAAATTCACAAGCTAGGTTTTCGACCGCTTCCATAGTCAGTATTGAGCGTGCGCTCCAAGATCCTGCCATTGTAGAATTTTCTTTGGTAGATCAACCAGAATCCTTGACAGTCCAACCTGATCCTTCGGTAGGTCAACCAGAACACTTGGGAGTTGACTCTGACGGGTCAAAACAAAATCTACTCGATATTTCCAATTTGCAATTTTTAAATACAACGCGTTCGGAGCTAAACCCTCAAAACCCAAATTTCGATATGGCCGATTCAGAGCCCGAAACTTCCCCTGAAAATGCTCTAACTCACGACAATCAAGAAGCAACCACAAGCGCAAGTGCCACTGCGATGGACTCTCTCGTCAGACTTCTGAGTCAGGCAATCCTTACCAGCCAGGATGAAATGAAAAGGGATCTACAGGATATGAGATCCAACGTTGATAGCTTAAATAATAGGATGTCTGCTCAAGCCCCACAATTTTCCAGAGGCGATCCTCAACTACGTCCACAACCGGCTTATACCTCTAGGGCTGAAAATTTTCCAAGATTGCAGGACTGGAAAATTTGTTACGATGGATCTGGCAACGTTGCCGATTTCATTTTCAAAGCCGAAACACTTTGCGAAAGGACGAGATGCTCCCTTGATCATTTGTTCCTAAACTTTCATGTTCTTTTAACGGGGAAAGCTGAGAAGTGGTTTTGGCAATTTAGCAGGCAAAATCCTACTGCTAACTGTCCACAACTTTGCACTGCCATTGAAAAACAATTTAGCAAGTCCGAAAACGATCACGAAATCATTCATGAAATGTCGTTAAGGAAGCAACACCTTAAAGAATCTTTCGATGATTTTTATGACGATATGGTTTCGATAAACTTTCGGATGAATCGGCCTATGACAGATAGTGTGTTGATCAAAATAATAAAAAAGAATCTCAACGCCAATCTGACATATATGCTTTTTAATAGCAACTCGACGAGTCTGGAAGGATTTCGTGAGGCCTCTCGAAGGGCTGAACAGGTGCTCTCGGAAACTAAAAACCAACCATCCTTTTTTAGCCCGCAAAGGCAGGTACATGAAATTGACATTGTTTCGAATGATGAAAATGGCAATTTTGAATTTGACCCACAAGTGGAAGCGTTGCAAGATTCTCGCCGCTTTTCTAAACCCGATTATTCCAAAATACAATGTTGGAATTGTTTGCAGCTCGGACACTCTTATATTTATTGTCCTGAGGCAAGAACCACTATCTTCTGCTTTAAATGTGGATAAAAAGGAGTATTAACTCCAAAATGTCCAAATAACCACCAGGGAAACCACAGACAGAGCGTGATGCCCACCGGGGACACACGTTCTTCCCGACCGACCCCGAGTTCAAATTAAACTCAAACTTACCAAATTTTGCAAATTTATCTCCACCGAATATTGAAAAAATTAAAATTTTGAAACCTTTCTGCCGTGACTTTGCGTGTCAAACAAACACCGATATCTCAAATTTCCAAGATCGTGAAATTCGCTACAAAGTAGCTAAAAATCGAATTTTTAAAAATCAGCTCTGCTCCAACAAAAAGTTGAGAAAACAAAAAAAATGCAGACTAAGATACAAAAAACGCAAAAGTTACAAAAAAATAATAGAATCTACCAAACTTGCTGTTAACGGCGATGATCGTCCTTTTGCCAAAGTGAAAATCTTTGATGAATATTTAGTTGGCTTGCTGGACTCAGGAGCCAGTGTTTCTGTTTTGGGCAAAAATTGCCTGACATTTGTGGAAAATTTCTATAAAGCCTCTGAAAACGTTCCTATCTACGGCTGATGGCAAAAAGCAAAATGTTATTGGTTATTGTGACCTCGCTGTTACCTTCAAAAATGTAACAAGAAACATTATTTTTTATATTGCACCATCACTCTGCCAAGAGGCGTATTCTGGAGTAGATTTTTGGCAAGCATTTGCTATAGCTCCACAAATTTTTCCTCAAGTAAATTCACTTAGTATCAGTGAAGACCCATCAGAAACACCTGATTTCCATATCCTTTCGCCAGAAGAACAACTTGAGCTTGAAAAAGTTATTTTGCAGTTTCCTTCTTTCGAAAAAATCGGTCTAGGTTGTACGGATTTACTCGAGCACCATATAGACACTGGAGGCGCTGTGCCAGTCAAATCGCGACATTTTCCTCTTTCATCTCCAAGGCAAGAAGAAGCTTACCAAGAAGTTGATAGGCTATTGGGCATGGGCATGCGCAAACCAGGAAAAGTAAGACTCTGTATCGACTCACGCAAGCTCAATGATATGACCAAAAAAGGATTCTTATCCGTTACCCCATATCAACGGGTTGCTAAGTAGGCTAAAAGATACATTTTTTAAAAGCGGAATTGATTTGAAGGATGCTTTTCTTCAAATAAAACTGTCCGAATCCTCTAAAGAAAAGACCGCATTTGTTATCCCTGGAAGACCTTTATATCATTATAAAGTTATGTCCTTTGGGCTATGTAATGGTCCACAGCCAATGAGCCGTCTGATGGACAAGGTCATTCCATCAATATTGCGTGAAAATGTATTCGTCTATTTGGACGATTTGTTGGTTTGTAGTTCTTATTTTGACACTCACATGAAGTTGTTGCGTGAAGTCGCAAAATGTTTGAGGAGCGCTAAGCTGACCATAAATGTGGCCAAAAGCACATTTTGCCAAAGGAAAACCAAGTACCTAGGTTATCGCATAGGTCATGGATGCTTGAAGGTGGACCCTGAAAAGGTAAAAGCCATCGGAGAGTTTCCTGAGCCGAAATCCCCTCGTCAAGTAAGACGCTTTATTGGCATGGCCAATTGGTACCGATCTTTCATAAGTAATTTTTCAAATTTGGCTGGTCCATTGACAGATTGTCTCAAAAAGAAACCAGGTCGTTTTCAGTTGACGAACGATGCAATTGAGTCCTTTAAAAAAATTAAAGTTGCCCTTTCTTCAACCCCTGTGCTGGCTCAACCAGATTTTTCTCGTGAATTTTCCATTCAGTGTGACGCATCTCGTATTGGTGTAGGCGGTCTTCCCTTCCAGCTTGATAATGACGGCAAGAAACACCCCATTGCTTTCGTGTCTCAAAAGCTTAATAAAGCTCAACGTAACTACACAGTTACAGAGCTGGAATGCATGGCCGCAGTGGTGTGTATAAAAAAATTTCGTCTTTACATTGAGGGATTACCTTTTCGAGTCATAACTGACCATTCGAGCCTTAAGTGGCTTATGACTCAGAAGGATTTAAACAATCGACTGGCGCACTGGAGTTTGGCATTGCAGTGCTTTGACTTTAAAATTGAGCACCGCAAAGGTTCCTTAAATGTAGTTCCAGACGCTTTGTCTCGCTTCGATGTAGACGAAATTTCTACACCAAAACTTACGTCAGATATCGACCTTTCTTCTCCCGAATTCAATTCCACTGAATACCAAAACTTACACAAGTCTGGCAAAGAAGATTGATTTTCAGTGATTGTTTTGCGTATCAATTTAAATGAAAATCTTGTATACAAGCGTGTCAAATTCAGGCGAGGAATTGAAAACGAAGAAAGTGATTTGTGGAGATTATGGTTGCCTAAAAGTTTGGCTATAGAAGCTATAAAGTTTGCTCACGACTCAATTTCTGGTTGTCATGGCTGCTATGTCAAAACACTTGCGAGGGCCCGTCAAAAATACTTTTGGCCTTCCATGGTAAAAGACATAAAAACTTACGTCGAAAACTGTGACATTTGCAAATGTGCCAAACCAACAAATAAAATTTTACGACCACCTATGGGTCAATCTTTTGTAACGGAACGTCCTTTCCAGCGACTTTATTGTGACTTTTTGGGTCCGTATCCCATGAATAAAACCACCAAAAACACTTCTCTTTTTATTGCTCTTGACCATTTAACAAAATATATTTTTCTTAAGCCAATGCGTGCTGCAACCATTACAAATGTAATCGATTTCTTTCAAACGGAAATTTTTCCATCTTTTGGCGTGCCTCAGTATATCCATAGTGATAACGGTAAACAGTTCATATCGAAAGATATGCAACAATTTTTCTCTGACTATGGCATAAGTCATATTAAAACTGGCCTCTATTCACCGCAGGCAAATGCTTCTGAGCGTGCTAACCGCGAAATCATTGTGAAGCTAAGAATTTTTCTGGAAAATCAAACTGATCATTGTAGCTGGGATCGATATATACCCCAAATTCTCTCGATTTTGCGCAGCGACTACCATTCAGCGATAAAGAGTTCTCCCTACTTTGCTGTTTTTGGACAAAATATGTGCCAGCATGCTTCGTCTTATGAATTGTTCGAAAAGCTCAATTGTTTAAAAACAGGTGATATCGAAATCGAACATAATTCTGATCGCCTTAATCGAGTGCGAGAAAAAATTTGCAAAAACTTGGCAGTTGCACACGAAAAAGCAACCAAAACATACAACACTCGATCTAAACCTGTCAATTATCGCGTAGGCCAGGAGATTTTTAGAGAAAATATTAGCCAGAGCAACTTTGCAAAAGGCATTAATTCTAAATTCAACCGAAAATTTTTGAAGTGCCGAATTAGGAGCAAAATTGGAAGTGCGCTGTATGAATTGGAGGATTGAAATGGAAATTTTATTGGAACATTTCACGCGGATAAAATTCAACCCTAACGCTTTAAGTCATATATATTTGATTTTGCCCGGCTTTACGTGGGTCGTGCCACATGGGTAATTCTAAATTTTCAATTTGATACACAGTTCTTTTTTTTTTCTTTTCAAAATTTTTTTTTTACAAACAGTTTGGGATAATAATTTTGTCTTGAAATCCATTTCCTGTTTGTTCTGTCAACTAAAAGTCTTATAACAAAGCAGGTTTGTTACGGATTTCCTTTTTCAAGACGTAAGAAGTACGTTAAGAGGTTGTCAACGCGATTGCAATTCGTTAAACGATACGGCAACATACCTTAATTGAAGTGCAAATGTCAAATTTTAGTTTCAGGCACCTGTCGGCTACATTAGAACCTTCAATTCAGATATGAAAATGTTTTAAAATCAGCCGATAAAATCGCCCAATTGCTATTTGACACCTCTTTTGACTTTTGCCCAATAGAAACGCACATTGCGGCGTCTCTATTAACACCTTGATCTCCTGTTGAAGGAAAAAAGTTTCAAAAGAGTTTGACTTTAATTTTCTTACATTATTAGTATTATACTATATGTACCACGCCTGTCAACTAAAAGAAATGTCAGACAGGTCAAAAAGGCTAATGTTGGCACTAATGGGCCAAGGCTGCCGTTTATTTTTTTTGTACGTATGTATAGGTGTATATGTAGGATGGTAGGATGGTAACAGACGGACGGTTGACAATCGACATCACGCGATGCGAACAAAAAAGCGAGTTGCTGAGTGCTTTTGGCGTACAGGCGTCAGTTGGAAAAATTTTTCTTCGCGTGCGGTCGCAAGTTAAGAGTATTTTTTTTGAAGCGTGCGGTTGCAAACGATTTTCAAGATGGACGGTTAAATGAATAATTCGTCTTAACTTAAGAATAACTTAAAATTAACTTAAATTGGACTAAAGTGTAAAGAAAGTGAAATTAAAGAAAGAAACTATTGTAAAATCTAAAATAACTTAAAAATAAATAAAAGTTGAAAATAGAAAAAGAAAGTGCATTTTGAAAAGAAAAAAATAGAAGAAAAATAAAGTGTTTGCCGTCAGCGCAGCCAAAAGAGGCTTTTCCAGTTTTCGGTCGCCAGTGGCAATTCAATGTTGTTCCTGAAATTACGATTATCAAAGTTTGAGAAATGCATATTTCTGTATTCCTGTTGTATGCTTAAAATATTTTTATAAATATAATTTGTGTAAAAGACTTTGTAAAAGCTAAAATTACCGTGGAATCCCCCTTGCTTATTGAATGGAGACAATAGCAATGCTATTTTTTTTTCCTAAAATGCTTGGCAAGAGAAAATTACAACAAAATGAAACAAAATCTTCATCGGATTTACAATGAGATAAACAAAAATCGCTAGGAAAAGCACAAAACAGTCGTTAATGAATCTTAAAACGAGTGAGTTTTCCAGTGTAAAAATCTAAATTAATAAATAGTATATACAAGAAAATACTAACGTTTAATAAGAGACAAAACTTATCCATAAATATAAAAAAAAACTATTAAACCAGCAGTATAATGGCTAAAACTGCCAGTTTAATTTAAAGTTCAATTTATAACAATAGCATAGTGTGTTATTAAATAAAACAAAAAAAAAAAACACAATTTTTATAAATAAATGTATAAAATTTTAAACCATCGTGTTTCGCACGAAATAACTAAAAATGATTTGACATAAAATTTTCAAGTCAAATACAAAAAAAAAATTACAATTTCAACTGTGAGGTGCATAAAACTTTGTTGTGGTTGGCGACATCATAAAAAAAAGCTTATTTAAGGCTACATAATAAAAACAACAAAACAAAAAACCATAAAATCACGAAATTTCAACAATACCACAGAATAAACTTATATCACCAACCAACATCAAAGCAACAATGACAACAACAACTTTAACAGCCACAGCAGTCAACAATAATAGTAGCAGCAACACCAACATCTACAGCACGGACAGGAGTAGCAGTCAGCCGTATTACGAGCCAGAGCTGTCGACAGCCACAGCCGCCAGCTAAGTCGCTAACTATTCAATTTGTTTTTTTTTGTATTTCTTCATTTGTATAAGCTTAAGTATATTTCTTTTCCTTCTTATTAGCATTTGATAAGTCATTATTATTTGAATTTATATTATTTTGACAGTGAATTCACTTAAAGTAACTTTGTTCAACAAAAAAAAGAGAATTAAAGAAAAAATGATGGTGAAGTCGAGTTCTTCTTAATTGGAAAATTATGACGATGTGCTAGGAAGTAGATTTAGGGGAGGTGCCATGAGTTGGTCCACCGCGATGCCACCGTAAAAGTTTGAAGAAGGGACCTGGGGTTTTTCTGCTCCCCGTTAGGGAATATATATTTTTTTAATTTTACATTTTTCTATGCTGCGCCACAAGTGGCAATGGGAAAACCGCGCGGAATGACTTCGATGGTCGATACCGAAAGTCTTATTTTGTGAGTTTCTTTTCCAGTGCACATGCCAGGCGTAACATACATAGTATAATTCCGCGTTTTTTCCTTTGTTTTCAACTAAAAAACGGTACTTTTGAATTTTATTGCTATTGTTTTTAACAATAACTTAAAGTGAAGAGTGAATTAAAGTGATTAATAAAAATTTTTAAATTTTATAATGATAATCGCCTTATAGAAATAGTTGTTGTTGTTGTTGCTGTTGTTTTTGTTGTTGTTGTTGTTGGTACTGAGTTTTTATTGGTTTTGTTCATAAATACATACTTTTCATAAGAATATAATTTTTTGTTTTCCGAAAAAAAAAGTTGTAAATAATTAAAAATTTAGAACAAACTATACACCATTGTAAAGGGAATAAACTAAGCTTTCTTATCATACTAAAAAAATTATAGGTTGTTAACACATTTTGAAAAAAAAATGTTTTTTTAAAAAACAATTGGTCAAAGTTTCAGAATATCTCCAAAATTATAGGTTGAATTTCAAAACTTCACTCAACATTATTGAAGCCCAATAAATTATCTTTCTTATGACACTTATGATAGTTTTTACGAAAGCTATATCCGGAACTTCCGCTGGCTATATCTCCGAAACTAGATCCGAGCGACACTTTTTTTCATACTTTTTATTTATTTTTAACCTTTTACCCCTAAAAAAAAAAAAAATTATACAATATCAGCTAAAGTAAACCTGTTCCAAAACGAAGACCACACACGCGTTCCGACACAAGATATGCACTAATTGTTCCTTTTTAAAATTGGTATTTTCACGAAATTTTGAATACAAAATCCTTTGGAAATTCAAAAGCTACTACGCTATTTATTGCAATTTAAATTTTTTCAAATTGAAAGTTACTTCGCAAGAAAAAGCATGGCTTAAGTTTACTTTAGCTCACATTCGCAAACCTTTTTAAAACCAAACTTATCTTATGTGCTCTTTAATTTTAAGAAGAAATATGTAATCAAAAAAAGTCGCTCGGATCTGGTTTTGGAGAAATAACCATCGGAAGTTGCGGATATAGCTGTCTTAATGACTTATAATTTTTTTAGCTTCTTAAGAAAGCTTAATTTATTCCCTTTAAAATGGTGTATCGTTTGTTCAAAAGTTTTTCATATTTATTCCGTTTATGACCGAAAAACAAAAAAATTTATTCAATGAATTCTTATGAAAACTATGTATTTATGGACAAAAATAATAAAAAACCAACAAAACACAAAAATTTTTATTAAAAAGAAAGAATCGTCTTATAATCCGTTATAAGACAATTCTCATTTTAAAACTTAAAATTTTTTTTTAAAAATCGCGCGCGTTTTTAATAAAAATTTTTAAGTTTTATAATGAGAATTTAATTCAATTCAATTCATTTTATCTATTTTTCAGTACATAAGAATATAATTCTTTTAAGTACAACGAAAGTGTAAATTAAACTTGTTGGTAATAATTAATGCATTTAAAGGATAACATAACTACAATAAATAATTAATATAATTAGCTTAATTTAAGATAAAAATAATAAAAATGAATTTGATAGTATGTACATATATATCTTAATATTATTATATGTAGGTTCAGTAGCAGAGGAAAAAAAAAGAAAAAACAACATAGTTAATAAGTAGATACGCAAGTAAGTTAAAAAAAAAAATTAAGTAAAGTAAATGTTGCGCTTAAAGTTCATTTTGCATTGAATACATTTAGGATCTCTTGGCAGAGAATTCCATAAACGGATAGTGTTAATAAAGAAAAGTCTAGAAGAATTTAGATATTTGAAAGTTGGCAAAAGAAAGTTTACATTGCGTAAAAGTTGGCAATATCTCAGTTTTGCATAAAGATAGCCAGGTGTTCTTGAATAAATAATTCCGTGAAGAAAGATATAATTTCTAATTTTTAGGTAATTATCAATGCTGCAACTTAGTATGCGAAAGCTATATTCGGATACATGATCAGACCTCCTTAGCCCATATATATAACGCGCTGTATTATTGTATGCAACATTTAATTTATGATTTGAACGCGAATCCAACTTACTATAAACTACTTCGGCATAGGTTATAATTGGCACTATCACCTGAATAACTAGGCGTCTTCGGGTCGCAATAGGCATAAATGATGACGTCATTCTAAGATTTCTCAGTGTGTAGTAAATTTTGCTAACTACAGAGTTTATGTGGTCTTCACAACTTAAAGATCAATTTATTTTAAACCCTAGGTTGGTTCAAAAAAATTGGAGGCAACTCAGAGAAGGGATAAGCTTTTTTTGATATAGGCAAAACATATGATTTCAGAGGATTGATGCTTAATCCATTGTTAATGGCCCATTCATTAATACATCCTATATCTTCATTTGCTCTGCAACTTAAATTTTCAATGAGGCCAAATGGTCGCGATATGTACAACTGAAAATCATCCGCATAAGCATGCATCGTAACATTTTTGCATACCAAAAAAATGTCATTAATAAATATTGTAAACAAAACAGGCCCCAGTACACAGCCCTGAGGTACTCCACAACTAACACGTTGATAAGTAGAATATTTTTGACCCTTTGTTTTCTATCATCGAGATAAGAGCTAAGAATTTTGGATGCAGTATCTGAGAAACCAAAAAATTACCTCAATTTAGGACATAGCATTGAGTGGTTGACATTGTCAAAAGCTTTGGAAAAATCCAATAGGCACAGCAACGTAAGTTTCTCACTATCATAGGAGGTTCGTATGTCGTCTACGATTTTTACTACAGCAGTTGAACAACTGTGTTTCTCACGGAACCCAGACTGAAGCGGTGAAAGACATTTATATGTGTTAAGATGTGCAACAATCTGCTCTGCCATCAGTGATTCACAAATTTTAGAAATGACAGATAGCACACTAATGGGTCTATAATCATTGCATTCCGATGGTTCTGGTTTTTTAGCAATGGGAATTATAGTTGCTATCTTCCATACCTTAGGAAAGCATGAACTAGACAAAACAATAGTTAATTATGTGAACCAAGGAACTTAGTGCATAAGGCAACGCCATTTTTAAAAATTTCAAAGAGATTCCATCTTCCCCATATGCTTCTGATTTTATTTTTCTTATGCTACAGATAACATCAGATTCATTAACACCAGTGAATTCGAATGTGTTTAATAAATTGTTGTGAGTTATATTTAGCAGAGGTTATTCCATGTTAACCGATTTATTGACAAAGTGTTCATTCATAACTTCCGGTTCAATCTCACAACCAATCGTATTTTTGCTACCAATACCTATCCCTCTTAAGTTTCTCCAAAGTGTCTTAGGCTGTAACGAAGTATTTAACTTTGATTCATAATAACGCTTTTTTGAAAGTCGAACAGCAGACGAAGCCTGATTTCTTACAACCTTGTAAGCTTCCCAATTGATAGAGGTAGGATATCTTTTCCATTTACAATACAATTTGTTTTTCTTTTTTATAATAGAAGTCACATGGTTAGTGAACCATGGACAAGTTCTGTTTTTTATAGTAACCGTACGAAGAGGCACATGAGTGTTATAGATTCTATTTATTATACTGTTCATCAATATTTGAAAGGTACCAATAATTATTTCATTGTACCAGTGCAAGATCATTATATAGTGCATTGAAGTTCACAGATTTAAAATCCCGATAAGAAAAAGTATCAGGGGTAGAAACCACATTGAAATTTATATTCAGTATGCAGAAGATAAGGTCATGATCTGATACAAAGGAAATTTGATCGAAAAGTAACACAGAACTAATATCAGATACAAAAAATAAATCAAGAAGACTAGGAATAACGGGGTGTGAAAAACGAGTTGGCATCTCTGTATTTACAATTGATAAGCCTACAGAGCTTAGGTCATCTTTTAGTTTTTTACAAGATTATCATTTATAAGTACGTTCACATTAAAATCACCACACACAATAAAAGTATCATACTCAATAAGTAAGTCTAACAAAGAAGAAAAAAAATGGATCAAGGCTAAACGCACGGTTTGGATTATATACACAAGCAACAAATAATTTTGTAACATTATTAGATATTTCAATATTTAGAAACTCAACATCTGAATCAATAGATTTACTCATTAGTTTTACATTAAGACTATTTCGGGAATAAATTGCCACTCCCCCACCTTTTCTACTAACTCTATTGTTCATTATAAGCTTATAATTTTTTATGTTATAAAAAACATCATTCACATCATCACTGAACCATGTTTCAGACACGCAAAGAACGTCGACAAGGGATTTTTCAAATATGTATTTTACATAATCCAATTTCGCTTCATTAAGACTTTTTGAGTTGAAGTGGGCTATTTTAAAATCTGAGTGTTGCTTACACAGTATATTGACCATAGACTTATGATTCCCATTAACACCACCAAAGTTATCATTCACCACAAACGACATAAGGTAAAGTTACGAAAAATGAACTTAAAGCGTTATTCAGAATAAAAACATAGCATATAGTATAGTTAAAAGTAAAAAGAAAAAAGTAGGATAAAAACTACATTCAATTAAAAAATTACCAATTAAAAAACTAAATATTATTAAATTGACTAAAAATAATTTAAGAAATAAAGTAATAAATTTTTGCATTTTTTTTTCTTTAATTTTTTATGAGCCACCTTGGTTTGAAGATTCAGTGACGCAGTCAACGCTCTCCATATCACATACCAACTTCGCTTCAGCATTGCGATCAACTCAAATGTAAACTTTGCCGCGTATTGAAAAAACAGAATGCAGCTTTCTCTCTCTTCTTTTTCTCTCAGCGTACAGCATAATTTCGCGAATGTTTTTTGATAAGCATTTATGCAGATGTAGTTTTTCATCTCCTCCACATTGAATGTCTTTGAGAGTTAGTTGCCGTTTCATGTTTTTGCAAAACATTGCAACAGCTTTACATATTCTATTTCTCTCAAATGGTGACATAAGCTTTACAATGTGTAACGAACCTTTCCGCCAGGGTCTCGGCTCGTCGGCGTCCAGGGTTCGTATACAAAAATTTATATTTGCAGGTGGCTAACAAAGGTTTGATTCCGGGAGTTTAATAAAAGAAAACCTTCCATGCGTATTACTTCGACAATCCACTTTATTTTGCTGCTGTTGTCCGGAGCTGGTGAAATGTTGGCTGCTGTGGTCCTCAGAAGAATGACCGAACCTTTGCCAAGTCACTTCTGCTACCTCTGTAGCTTTTCCACAATAAAGCTTTAACAGCTGTTTAGTGTGGATCGTGGTGACAGCTGTTGAGCAGGGCTACCGTATGGCAATTCTGTTACTTTGTGTTTAACTTACGTCTACTTGTTCTACTACTACTACTGCGTTTTTTACGTGTCGCCCGCGTTGTATTGTATTAACTTGACTAAATATTTTAACTAATGTTATATTATTTATGATTAATAATTCATTAAAAATGGATTAAGATAAATGAACGAAATAATATTAAGAAATACATACATAATTCGTGAAGTTAAATAAAACCAATAAATACGTTTATTTATGTTTTCGAGCGTTTCGACGCGCTGCTTTGAAAATTGTGGGTGGAAACGGAGCCCACTGACTTCCATCCTCACAAATGATAGCAGAGTTCTTGTTTACATTATCACTAACCTTCAGTCCAAATATGTCACGCAACGCAGGTACGTTGCTCTTTATTGCTGAACAAATATGAGATAACGTTACAGAAAGATTCTCATCTCTTTTGTGTGGGATCCCATGAATTATAAGATCAGAAACAACTGCATCATTTTCATATCTCTCTACTTGCTTTTTTAATGCATCAACTTTCTTATCAAGTGCAAGGGAGATGGGTATGTCAGCACTGTCGCGGCTGCTAGTTTGATTTTTGAGCTCCTTTATCTCCTCTTTCAATACATTAATTTCGCTGCATGAGGCTTCAACTGCTATTACCCTTTCAATAATATTTTTGATGGTTTCTCTGGTATTGATCATCTCAGCTGATATTTCGCCAAATCTTTGCATAATTTGTGATTCTCTTTTTTTAATTTCTTCTTCCAGCTGCTTTACAATGTTTTCAAGCTTCGTATTAATTGTTGTGGTGCAGTACATGGAAGACATTGCAGGCGATGAGTCTTTGTTTTTTGCACTATCAGTTGCAGCTGGAAATGCAGGAGAAATTTGTAGTTTACGAGCGTTTGATGTGCTTCTCGTTATTTTTTGTTGTTGCGACATAATTTTATTAAAAACGGAAAAGTTATTTTTTTTTTATTATTGTTATTTTGTATCAATTTAAACAAATTCCAAACAACAAAAACATGACGCCAATAGAAACACAATTAGAGAGGCCTTTCACGGGTTTTAATAGCAAAGTGGATAAATATTAATTGTTAAATCGCGTTGACTTTGTGGACACCGAAAAAAATACGTCTACACAGTGCTCATACTTGAAATTATAATAATTGTTGTTGTTGTTGTTGGTTTTTTATTGTTTTTGTCCATAAATACATAGTATAGACTTATAACTTTTTTAGCTTCTTAAGAAAGCTTAATTTATTCCCCTTAAAATGGTATATCGTTTGTTCAAAAGTTTTGCATATTTACCACTTTTTGACCGAAAAATTTTGAACAAACGATACACCATTTTAAGGGGAATAAATTAAGCTTTCTTAAGAAGCTAAAAAAGTTATAGGTCATTGAGACATTTTTTGGAAAAAACAACGGTTTTTTAAAAAAAAATTGGTCAAAATTTCAGAAAAATCGTAATATCTCGAAAATTATAAGTTATATTTCAAAGATTTGCTCACCATTGAATAGGCCATTATCTTTCATTTGACACCCATATTTTTGATATCAATTCAGGGGTTCCCAACTTATGATGATTTTTCCAAAAGCTATATCCGCAACTTCCGATGGCTATATCTTCGAAACTAGATCCGAGCGACACTTTTTTTTTTGGCTTAAGTTTACTTTAGCTCACATTCGCAAACCTTTTTGAAACCAAACTTATCTTATGTGCTTTTTAATTTTAAGAAGAAATATGTAATCAAAAAAAGTCGCTCCGATCTGGTTTCGGAGATATCGGAAGTTTGGTGAGCAAATCTTGTGAACCGCAAAAATTTTTCATTTCGTATGGGTTTTTTAAGGAATTTATGTTAAATTTAACAGTTAGTGAAGAAAAATTTTTTTGTTCAAACAAAAATTTATTTTCGATGGAATTGTACAAAATAATGAAAAATGGGGTAATTTTGATCTAGCTACATTTTCAATTTCATATTTTAAGACTGTGCGCATCGAAAAACAACATTTTAGAAATAATTATCAGGTCATACAATCATTCAACTTTACGATTCCTTTTCAATCAAAAATTCGACTATAAAAAATTTTTTTTTTTTATTAATTCATATTCACATATAATATAATATTGCTCAAAATGAACAATTTGCCTTCGCACGCACTTATTTCAAGTCAATTTAAATCAATTCTTTTGTTAATAATTGTGATATACATTTGTTTAAAAATAAAACACTTGTACCGGATCTAAAATAAAGAAGATTTCTCTAATTTTCTATATGCACAAATACATTATTAGGAACATACATACATCATTATATTTTGTTGTAAATTAATTTTTTAAGGTATTTGATATAGCAAATTGAAAGACATTTCGAATAATTTTTTGGTCAAATCGCTAGACTGTGATTGTAATTTTTATTTTTAGTTAAATTTCTGAACTACAGAAAAGATATTTTAAATTTAGTTTCACTGTCTTAAATCTTAAAGATTATCCTCAAAACATTGCTATGATTATTCTCTTTTAATTGGAAAAATATTGTAGATAAATAATTTTAATACCGATTTAAAATTCAAGGTAAACTAAATTTTTGAAATCTGTAATATTGGAGATAAGCAATTATCTTTCAATCGGAAAAAATGTTAGTAGATATAATTTTGAACATAAATTTCGAAGTTAAAGGTATGGTTTTCTATGAATTAAATAGTTATTTTATGTTTTTCTAAGTGTGTTGCTTTTAGTTTATGCTGAATAAATGACTGAATAAGTACATTTGAGGCTTTTTTCGTTTTACACGGTTTTACATAAAAATATTTTCAATTTCGAGTTACACGGTTTTCTGAGGAACCTATCTCCCGTGTAAAACGGGAGATAGGTGTACTGAAAAATATTTTATAAGGCAAGTATTGGACAGATACAATTGAGACATGAAATTTTCTTTCCTTTGCTTGTCAAAAGTGAGTTTCTACTCTCGTTGCCTACAATTTTGACAGTTTTCAATTTTTAGCCACAAGAAATTTGTCTGGGTGGAAAATAAAACTTTTTCTTGGAGGGGAAGTGATCAGCTGTTTTCTTACTCTCATTTTTTCTCTCTCAACCACCACATTTTTTCCGGCTGGAACGCTTTTTGTGGTAAAACTTTATAAATATTTACCAATTTTTCCCGGCTCGAACAGACCTAGTAATAATGAATGTTCTTATATTTATATTTAAAATGAAAGAAAATGTTATCTAAATATTTAAGCAACCAACTGTTTTATATTGCAGACGTACAACCGTACAATTTAAGAAATGGGTAAAACTTTAGAAAAATTTTTTTCCCAAATACGAGACCTTAAAATATTTTATTATATAAAGGCCTCAAAGCATACAATGACTTGCCAATTTTTTTGGAAAATGTATCGAATTTACATGCATTTAAGAAATAATTGTCAATAGATATAAAATATTAAAATATTTTATTATATAAAGGCCTCAAAGCATACAATGACTTGCCAAATTTTTTGAAAAATGTATCGAAATTACATGTCTTTAAAAAATATTTGTCAATAGATATAAGATAAAAATATAACTAATAATTATTCAACTAGTTATATGCAAAAATTAATATTGTATATACATATGTATAATAGCAATTAGCTAAATAAATGATGAAAAAAAAGTACAACATAGCCACGAAAAATTCTACTCTGAAATTCTTAAGCAATTGACAGACTTTTTTTCGAATTGGACAGTAGATTAAGCTAGTCCATGTGTGGTTTAGTTGGCCTTTTAGACCTGGTAACTTATTTTTTGTTTTCGTCCTCAATTGTCTGTATGTACTGTTCTATGTCAGCTATGATGTATATGGGTGAGATGTCGTTATATGTTGGTATCGCAAACTCTTTACCTCGAGAGCAGCAACTTGCTTGTCTCAGGAAAATGAATATTTGTTTTATTTACGAACCTATTTGAAAACTATCTTGAGCTTACGAACTTTTGTGTTTATGACCTTGTCAAATTTCAATTGGTTTGCGTGTTGTGATTTTTCTATAAAATATTTTGTTGCTAATCGTTGTGTTTTTTTCAAACTCTGTCTTGTTGAATTTCTGTATGAAAAATTTATTATTTTGTTGTTTTAATGCTGATGTTAAAGTTGGCTATTATTAATTTGAGTAGTTTTGTATGGAAGTGGAATAGGGTTTTCTCCACGTCACTCACGAGAGATGCAGCAGTAATCGTGTTTTGGACATCTGTAGTTGTCTGTGATATGTGTGCTGATATGATGCCATACTTCTTGCAAGAGAAAAGGAACTTACTTAGGTCTTTCTGTAAGTTTGGCTTGATTTAGTATCTGTCTGCAACAATTTTTGAGTGTATTGCAAGTGCCGATGTTGTATTTAAACTTAATGTGTTGGAAAAATTTTTAATTTTTGTTATTCGCTTTATTCAAAATAATTTAATTCTTTTGGCAGGCCCTCTTTTATATGTCCAGCTTGATGAGGTGGTGCACCTTGTTGGCTATGGCTATGTTGACTGGCCCATGCTGCTCGCCGCATAGTTAGGGTGGTCCTTGAAACGTAGTGCCCGCCACTGACACGCAACATAATGAATCATTTATATTCATTGTAAATAGATAGAATAGGTAAAGAAGATACACATCCATATATACTTGTGCTTTTGCTATGCGTCCCAACCGCATAAAAAACAAACCTTAAACTCTACAAAAGAAAACTCGGAAAAAAACTACCTAACCCAAAAAAAAAAACTACCTGCAGCCCCATTAAATGACTGCACGTACCAAACCCTAACCAAACAACCTATATCTTGCTCTGAATACAAAATAAAAACAAAATTTAAAATTCCACAAATGTCCCTGTCTACAAATAATCTAAAGTTCCTATATGTACTTCTAAGACCCTATTAAACCAAAACCAATCACGAAAATCATTCACCCTAGCGATAGCATAAGCACCAGCAAGCATATCACTCACTCATTTAAACAGAAATTTAAAGAGAAAATAAAGTCACTAAAGTCGCAGTTGATTTCGTCTCGTTGTTGTTGTTGCTATTCAACGGGTATATTTTTCACAATATTAACCCGTTGTAAGCGCTTTTAAAAATATTTTAAAAATATTTTAGGTCAATATAAAAATAATACTTTTTCATTATAACTTAGTCTTTTCTTTTTTTCATGATGGATTATTTTTCGTCTGAAAACTTGTTAGCTTGCTCTTTAAGAGATCAATGTAAAAGTCAAAATATATTGAATGCCATGTTTTCCTGTTCAGGTCACTGTGAACAGGTCTTTCATGCCTCTTGTGCAGGCCTAACTAACACTATTACTGATTTATTATCCTCTAATCGTTCGGGCCTGCATTGGTACTGTCCATCGTGCAGGACCCTGTCCCCGTCGGTCTTATTCGACAAAATTAAACAATTTGGGGAAAATCTTAACAATTTGAATATTAATTTCAGAGATATTCTAAATAATTATTTAGACATAACTCCCCAAATTGAAAAAAGCCTTAATGAGGCTGTCTCACCCGATGTTAGTTCGCTTCAAAATAAAACTATTACTGAGGCTGCTATGGTTTTTTCTTCTACTCCTTCGATCTCTACTCTACCCAAGCAAGCTATTTCCCTGAAGAAGAAAAGAAAACTTAAACGAAAATTAAATAAGAATCGTAAGTCGAATGTTAACTTGGGTAGTGTGGGGGGGGGGGGGGCGAGTGACACATCTGTTAATCGTGAAGTAACTGCCTTAGATCCCCCTCTAAATACCTCTCCGTCTACTTCCAACTTTCCCGCTACTGCTGCTATAAATAATCCTCCACCCCTTTCCTCCACTATCGATACTCCTCTATCCATTTCTGTTATTCCTAATCCGCAAGGTGTTGTTACGATTGGTGGTTCTGTGGCACCTGTCTCCTTGCAAGCATTGCCAAGGTTGAAATCGATTTTCATTTCACGTCTTAATGCTAACACTACCACTGACAATGTTATAAACTATATAGACAAAACCAAATTATTCCTGCCGACGCCTTCGTTTCTTGCAGGAAAATCGGTAATAAACCAACTCATGCATCTTTTAAAACTACAGTGGCATCTTCTCATGTTTCTGCCATTCTAAATTCTAATGCATGGGTGGATAATATCTTTATTTCAGAATTTAAGTCGAAAAAAAATAATAAGACTGTCCGTTCCAATTCAAAAAACTGAAGCGGCTATCCCTTTACTATCATAATGTAAGGGGTTTGCGTTTTAAGATGCATGACATCTTTTTAGCCACTCAAAATTTTTCTGAGGACATCGTTTTTACCGAAACTTGGTTAAATAACACTTTTCTTAATTTGGAACTTTTTGAAAATAGTTTCAATGTTTTTAGAAGAGACAGACACTTGGAAGACATTTCTTCTGTTGGTGGAGGCGTCTTAATAGCCATAAAAAATCTTTTTCATTAATCGAAATTGCCAGCGCATCTAATATTGAACTATTATGCAATAAAGTTACATATTGTAACTCCAATATTTATATTCTTAACGCTTATGTTCCTCCAAATAGTAGCGCAGATGTCTACGAATGTCTTTCGATGTCCGTAGAATACATAATAAATGAACTAGACACTAATGAAGACATTTTATTGTTAGGTGATTTCAATCTGCCTTCAATCTGGACTCCTTCAGATGATGGTACATATTTTTATGCATTGTGTCCAAAAACTCGACAACAACAAATTTTTGTTGACGAAATACTTTCAAGTTTACAACAAGTAAGTTGTATAACTAATTCTCATGGACGACAACTTGACTTAGTCTTGGCTGCAAATAGTAGTAACGTTGTTGTGAGAAATGCTATCCATGCTCTTTCTACGGTTGATTCCTATCATCCACCTTTGAGTATTGTGTACCAATCTGACAATGAACATTTAATTGATGCATGTCTTTCCATCAATATTTATGAATTCAATTTTAAAAAAGCTGACTTTTTAAAGTTGAATGAGAATTTAAGGAATAAATTAAACGACCTTATTATTTTTTTAATAACACGAATAATTCATTTGATGAGTGCATTAAATTTTTCTATGGTGAACTTTTTTCGGCCATAGCATTGTCGGTGCCATATACAAAAAGGTACGTTAATAATTCCTCGTACCCTTGGTACACAAAGCATTTAAAAAAAATTCGTAATGGCCGTAATAGGGCGTGGAACAAATACGTTTGTAGCCAGGACCGAAATGACTTAGTTGCTTACCAGCGACTTTTCCATGAATTTAAGCATAAGTCGGCTTTAGTTTATTCTGAATATTTGAATAGAATAAAGCTGAATATTCTTCATGACCCCAAGCATTTTTGGGGTTTTATTAATACAAAAAAAAGTCTGACGGGTTTCCATCTGAATTCAAAACAGTTGATGGGCTCACTAGCGACCCACAAATTATAGCTGGGTTGTTTGCTAATTTATTTAAAGAATCTTTTTCTACGGAATTATTTAGCCCTGGGATCAACTATTTTGAATATATGGATAACGACCCTTTAGTTTCGTTTCATGGGATATCTTTCTCACCTGAACTCATAGAGAAATATATCTCATCTGTTGATGATGACTTCAGCTCCGGACCTGATGGTATTCCTGCGACAGTACTAGTCAACTGTAGCTCTGTGCTGAGTCAACCCCTCAGTTTCTTATTTAATAAATCGATTAGAGATGGCTATTTTCCTAAATTTTGGAAAAATTCATATATAAGCCCCATTTTCAAGAAAGGGTATAAAAATGATGTTTCAAACTATAGGCCCGTGGCGAAGTTATCATCGATACCGAAAATTTTTGAACGCATTGTGTATGATCAGGTTAAGGTGTGCTGTGGTGAAGTCATTACAGCTCGTCAGCATGGTTTTGTTAATGGCAGATCTACAGTTTCTAACCTCCTTGATTTTACTTCCTTTGCATTAAGCTCTTTTGATTCTGGTGGGCAAGTTGACTGCATCTACACTGACTTCAGTAAAGCATTTGACAAATTACCACACGATTTGATTTTGCTTAAATTAAAGAAGCTTGGATTTCCTTTAAGTTTTGTCAGCTGGATTGAATCTTATTTATCTGATCGCTCATATCAGATAAGATTTCGGAGGGTGTTTTCCACCCCATTCAGCGCGGCATCAGGTGTTCCACAAGGAAACCACCTGGGGCCGCTCCTGTTCGTTTTAGCAATTAATGATGTTACACATGTCATTAAAAACTCGCATCTGCGAATATATGCAGATGATATGAAAATTTACAGGAACGTGAGGGGGGTTGGTGACACTATTCCACTTCAGTCTGACTTGAAATCCTTTGAGGTTTGGTGTTCTAAAAATAACTTACATCTTAATCCTGATAAATGCCAAACTATGATTTTCACCAGGAGGAAATATATTGTGGAATTTGATTATGAATTAAAAGATAAGAAAATTTGTCGTGTCGATTTAGTCAAAGACCTAGGTATACATTTTGATGTTAAATTAACTTTTAATGAGCATATTAATCAAATTTGTAAAAAATCCTCATCTCTGCTTGGCTTTATTAAGAAGTGGGCAAAAGAATTTAATAGCCCTTTAATAACGGTGACTTTATATAATACAATAGTGCGTCCTCACTTAGAGTACGCCAGCCAAGTGTGGTCACCATTTTATAATATTCATATTGCGGATATACTTTATCTGCATCA
The DNA here is from genome assembly GCA_963662105.1 of Meiosimyza platycephala. Lineage (NCBI taxonomy): Eukaryota > Metazoa > Arthropoda > Insecta > Diptera > Lauxaniidae > Meiosimyza > Meiosimyza platycephala. The sequence goes on along the minus strand of OY759211.1, from coordinate 48,905,060 downwards.
ACTTGTAACTAGGTCTCTTGCTGCACCAGAGCTTCTTAGTTATATTCACTTAAACACTAATCGCAGGAGTAATCGTAACTCTAATCAATTATTTTACCAACCTTTTAGTAGAACTAATTATATGGCTACTGCTCCTTTTAATCGCATGACTACTCTTATTAATTATTGCGATGTATATGATATTAGCTTGTCAAAAGGTCAACTCAAGCTTAGATTGAAAAATAACTATAGTTAATTTTGTAGCTTAATGGTTGTTGGTCTTTATGTTTGTGTTGTCCGAGCCCCACAGCATGATGGGTAAATTTTTTCTAACATTTATGCCTTGGACCATGTTGATAAATTCATGCAATTGTATGTTTATATACATATGATATGGGTGGGAGAGAAAGTGTGATAAAGCTAAGAAAAAATTATAAAAATATAACAAATTTAAATGCATGTATAATTTTTTCAATTTCCTTAATATGTAAGCTTTTTACTTTGATTTAAAGCTTCAAGCTAAATTGCTAAGAAAGCTAATAGCTGTAGTAGCTAAACTCTATTATTATTATTATTATTATTATTATTATTATTATTATTATTATTATTATTATTATTATTATTATTATTATTATTATTATTATTATTATTATTATTATTATTATTATTATTATTATTATTATTATTATTATTATTATTATTATTATTATTATTATTATTATTATTATTATTATTATAACTCTCACAAATGCGACTATGCAGCGATTAGCTCAATGCTGCAACGCATCGATGCCTAAAGTTGGCACAAGCCGCAGAAAAGATGCCGTATACTGGTGGACAGATGAAATAGCAGAAATTAGACGGAACTGCCTACGGATGAGGAGGAAACTCACTAGAGCCAGACGATTAGGCGCCGCTACAAATGAAGCCGAAAACTACAAACAAGCCAAGAAACATTTGAAGCTTGTCATAGAGCGTAGCAAAAGAGAAAAATGGGAGGAACTCCGCAAGGATCTGAACAACAACCCATGGGGTCTCGGTTATAAGATCGTTATGAAGAAACTGGGCTCTAAAATTCCTGGCCCAAATATGGACGGCGATACCATGAGCAACATCGTTGATGCCTTATTCCCTACGCATAACCTGCAGCAGGAAGAACAAGACGCGCTGCCTGTTGGATTAACCCCATTATTTTCTGAAGAAGAATTAAAAGGAGCAGCAAAATCTCTCAAGAGTAGCAAGGCTCCAGGACCTGATGGAATCCCTGCAGAAATACTGAAAATAGTAGCGGAAAATCGCCCAAGTGTTCTACTGTCGATGTATAATGCGTGCCTTAAGGAAGGCTTATTCCCCGAAGTGTGGAAAAAGCAAAAACTAGTACTGATCAGCAAAGGCAAAGGAGATCCTACCCAACCATCAGCATACAGACCACTGTGTATGCTTGATAGCGCTGGGAAGCTGCTAGAGAAGCTGATAAAAACTCGCTTATCCGCAGTTATTGAAGACGCTGGTGGATTATCGGAACGACAACATGGATTCAGAGCAGGAAGGTCAACTCTTGGCGCTATAGAAGATGTAGTGTCTAGCGTAGAACACGCACAGCGAGGGAACCATCACTCCAAGAGGATTGTCTTGTTGGCAACACTAGACATACGCAATGCTTTTAACAGCCTCAGGTGGTCAGATATCATTGAAGCTCTTAAGCTAAAGTTTGCTACTCCGCAATATCTGCTGAGGATCCTGCAGAGCTATCTAAGGGACCGGGAGCTCATTTATGACACCTGCGAAGGAAGAAGGACAAAAAGGATAACATCCGGAGCAGCGCAAGGGTCTATACTAGGCCCAGACCTCTGGAACTTGAGCTACGACGGAATCCTCCGAATCGAAATGCCGGATGATACACATCTGGTGGGGTACGCAGATGACATTGCAGCTGTAATAACGGCTCGCAACACCGAAGAGGCCAGGAGAAAACTAAACCAGGTTATGCTAAGGACAAGGGAATGGTTGCAGGCTCACGGACTCCAACTCGCCACCGAAAAGACGGAGGTTATACTGCTTACTAAGCAACACATACCATTAGAACTGGAGCTGCCAGTATGCGACAGCATTCTTACAACAAAGAAGGTAGTTAAGTACCTCGGCGTAAGAGTTGACCCAAAATTGACATTTTGGGCTCAATTACAACACGCAGCAACAAAAGCAGCCAAGATAACAGGCATGCTTAGCAAGCTCATGGCAAACATCGGTGGACCAACGCAAAGTAAACGGAAACTTCTAATGGCGACAACAAACTCGATACTGCTCTACGGCAGTGAGATATGGGCAGGAACGCTAGAGGCGAAATGTCGGCAAAGGACGCTACTGTCAGTGCAACGAACTGCTGCGCTCAGAGTTGCATGTGCGTACCGCACAGTCTCCGAAGCGGCTGTGCTAGTAATAAGTGGGGTTATCCCCATTGACCTACTAGCCAGCGAACGGAAAATGGTCTGGGAGGCAAAAAAGGAGGGAAACCTGATAATAAGTTTTGCAGACGCAAGGCAGGAAACCCTCTCTAAGTGGCAGGACAGGTATCGCTCAGAAGTCAGCGGCAGGTGGACAAAAAGACTGATCCCTTGCATAAGAAGATGGTTTGAGAGAGACTTTGGCGAAGTAAATTATTACCTCACTCAGTTTTTATCGGGCCATGGATACTTCCAGAAGTATCTACACCGTATGGGCAAAACAGAGCACCCTTTCTGTATATATGGAGACGCTGATGAAGATGACGCAGAGCACACCTTCTTCAACTGCAATCGATGGGACAACGAACGCACATCCTTACAGGAATCAGTCGGCCAGTGCTCCGCTGACAACGTGATCGAAAGGATGCTGCAGAGCGAAGAAAACTGGAATGCAGTTGCAAGTTTTACTGAGGACGTTCTCAGAAAAAAGAAGTGGGACCTGGACGCAGGTATATGATTTGAGGACAAATCAAGGGACCTACCCCGAAGCAATGCTAACGCAGTCCCAGGGTAGGAGGCCTGGAGGTCAAAGGTTGTGGGTTTTAGTGAAGTGACACACTCTGAAGCTATGACGGTAGCTTAAGGATAG